>VDFB02373365.1:177050714-177253001 GCA_007258455.2 Sequoia sempervirens
CGGGTCTCAAGACTAAACGAAAGCTAGAGTTACTAGATGAGAGAAGGATCAAAGCTTTGAATCATTTACAAGTCTATCAAAATAGACTCAAACGAAGCTACAACAAGAGGATCAAAAGCAGGACTTTCCAAGTCGGAGAACTAGTCTTAAAGGAAAATTAGAAGAATGTCCCAAACCCTAGCAGCAAAGGCAAGTTCGAACCCAATTGGTTAGGGCCTTTCATCGTCACAGCAAGCTACAAATCAGGGGCATATCAGCTATCAACACCCGAAGGGGAACCTCTACAGGAGCCCATGAATAGCTCCCATCTCAAAAAGTTTTATGCCTAATTCTTTCAAGGTATAGAACCAAAAAATCCAAAAAAATCAGAAAAAGTCCTGAAAAAATGGTTACCTCGGCGAAAACCTGGCAAACAGGCGTCTTGGTAACAACAAAAAGCAAAAAGCAAAAAAATCCAAAAAATCGAAAAGGATCAAAAATAGTAAAGAGAAAATCGCCCTTCTAGTGAAACCACTCGTGGCACTTCTAAGGTACCCAGAAACCTGGCAAACAGGCGCCTTGTGTAAATAAGCACTTTCCATCCACCAGGATCTTTATGGCTCGATCTGCATTATCCCTCCATTTCGCTTCCACCATCCATCTCACATCCATTCATCACTCATCCACTCGCATCCACACCATAGCTTGGTCCTGTGTTCGTATCATGATCCCTCCTAGTACTACTCAGCCCATTCTCAAGGTCAGTTTGTCCTACCTCTATCGGAGTAGTCTATTACATCACACTGGGGGCACGTTCTCATCGGATCGGATTCGTGTATGGTTTTAAAGTCCTCAAAATCAGAAAATCCAAAAACATCAGAAAATCAGAAAATCCAAAAGCATTCATAAAACATCAAAAAACCAAAAACATCGTAAAAATTAGAAAATCCAAAAACATTCATAAAACATCAAAACCAAAAACATCAGAAAATTAGAAAATCCAAAAATATTAGAAAATCAAAAAATCCAAAAATATTCAAAACATTTCAAAAATCCAAAAACAAGGTCGTCTTGTCGAACTACGTCGTCTCTGAGCTTGAACGTAGGCAAGGTTGATCTTTGATCATCCCTCAAGACATTTAGGTCAGTCCTATAGGAGTCCGTCATAATAAACTGACATTGCATCATGTATATCTTCATCTGTAAATTGGTCAAGTCGTCAGTCAAACTACGTGGTCTCTGCGTGTATAACGTAGGCAAGGCTAATATATCGATAAGCCCCCGAGGCCCCTAGGATAGGTCTTTAGGTTAGTCTCTTGGTCAAAATCTTAGAAAATCCCAAAAACATTGGAAAATCAAAAATCAAAACATTTGTAAAACCTCGAAAAAATACCAAAAACAGCCTCAAAACATTACAAAATTCTAAAAACATCCAAATATTTGAAAAAAATCCATCCGCATCATCTCGCTTGCACCCGCAATAAACATCACTCATAATAAACTGATTGTCATCCTCAACCTTTAGTGAAACATTTAGAAACAAGTCTAGCAGGTTAAAAGTAGAACTCAAAAGCATCAAGTCTTAAGTCTAGGACAGTGAGTAAACAAATTGGTCATCTCTTTGTATCGATAACACCATCATCTGAGTTTGTCCCATATCAATCATCCCTCATAAACGAAATGACGTGCCACCATCCACTAACATGTCCTAGGATGAATCCTTCCTACAATGGGCATTATCTTTTGGCAATAAGTTTCGCTTATCATCCTTAGAAAACACATCCTTTTCCTTTAGCGATATTGAAGAGCATTAGTCTGTTTATTTACTTGATCTTTTCTTTTGACTTATCTTATTTGCGCTCAAGGACCTCTCGATGATATCCCAAAATAGAGGATTTAGAGAAATAGGAATGGGGCAACGATCATTATCTTTTGTTTGTTGTGCTTGTTGGACGTTCTTGTAAAATAACTTGGCGAATACTTGCTTTGTTAGATATGTATGGAGGATGTTTCAGATACCTTGTTGACTATTGCATTGATTGGTTATACCTTTCCATGTTTTGGTCCGAGATGTTTGAGACTTCTAAAGTGCATCCTAGCAAGGTTTGCGTATGTCAAGTGTGAACAAGAATACTCCTATCTGTTTGTCAAGTCAAAGTCCATCACACTAAGTGCAATGCCATCCTGGTCCTTTATACCTTGATGCATCGTGCTTAGGCGTGTTATCAAAAATAAAGTAAGTGACCCTTTGAAAATCCCAATCCTTGATAAGCAAATCATCCATCTATCATCATCATTTCTCGTCATCATCATCTTCTATCATCATCATCATCTCTAAGAAAGTCTCGACCAATCATGGACTTATTGGATCCTCTTGTCATCATGCATCCGTCATGCATCCATCATGCATCCATCCTACATCTGCAAACCATCAATATACTGCATACCACATATCATCCATATCATACATCATAGGAAACATCAATCATTTCACATGCATTGCATAATCATCATCATAATATAAATCTGTTAGCATCTCATAAATCATCCATTGCATAATCATGGCATATCACATCATCCATCTCGCATCATATAATCATTTAAGTTGTTTAGGATAATATAGATTTGTTATTCTAAGCATCTTAAAATCATCTCATTTGCATCGTCATCCATAACCACCCATTTTGAACCTCTTTATCACGAGATCAACCCTCAAATCGAATCTTTTCGCTCGATCTCTCGAGGGGGCAATGTACCAGTGTACTTCTTTCCGCTGGGGCATCTGAAAAATCATGAAATTTTTAATTTCGATTGCGGAAAGTTTATTCTTTGAACCAACGCAACAAGTACATTGCTTCAAAGAGGGGCAAAATGTAGACATGCAAAATTTACATTCTGCATTTGATCAAGTCCATTCATCAACTGAACTAGATGTTGCGTTAGATCCATTTATCACCTTTAATCCATTCATTAAATAATCTCATTTATCAAATAAACATTATCATTCAACCTTCATCTTACATCATCCATTTAATTAAATAAATCAGGAATTCATTTTCATATTCCATCATTTTCTGATTTAAATAAATCAATTATCAAAGTCCAAAATGTCAACTCACCTAATCAGCATTAAATCAGCATAATCATCATCTAATCCTAATCTAATGCTAATCCCACCCCACTTGCATTATCTAGATCTAGCCACTTGCACAATAAATCAATTTTATTGATTTATTAAAACCTCATTTTCCCTCAACATGACAAGTCAAACATGGCATTTATTGCTCTTTTTCTTGTCCCCCTCTCAAAATTTATTGCAAATTTGAATTCAAAATTTCCCCTCTTGGGCACTCTTCCCAAATCTTGCACATACATCAACTAATCACATGATGACAAGTGTCCTCAACTCATTGGCTTGTTTTTGATCCCACATTGGTCCCTCTTCAACACTTGGCATTTTGAAAATCCTTAAATAGGTGCTTCATCTTTGAGCAAATCCTTCACAATCTTATGCAAGGTTACTCTCTTCATTTGAGATTTGATCTTGTTCATCATCAATCCACCATCTTCATTTGCATTTTATCATTTTAGCTTTGATCAAGGATTGGGAAAGGGTCACTAGCACATGTGACACCAATCCAACATGGAATAAGTGTTTATCTTGCTTTTAAAATGTCTTCTTGATGCTGTTTTTGTTACTTGTGGAATTTCTTTAGCATAGATATTCTATTTCATGGAGGTATTTGCAGATTTGTGTGTTGAGACTAACATTTCTAATGAGTATTTGAAGTGGTCTTACATGCAGATTTAGGGTACTTCACTTACAATAGAGGTTTACAACCTCAACAAACAACTGGAATATTTTAAAACTTTTGTTACCTCCAACTCATGCCTTTGGTATATTCACACATACATCTACTAAACAAACTTTGCTATCTTCAACTCACTGCCTTAAACACATGTTCTCATACTTGTATTTGCAAATGCTTCTTCACAATTTCATATACACTCACTATTGAGCTCTCTAAATTGATCTTTACCATATTTTAGTATTAAAATAACTTGTGTGGATCCTCATTCACACACCACCTTGAAAAAATATTTGATACACATCTATACCATCTTTCAATAGCTTTGATATTCTATTTGTATCTTCCACAAGCATAAAAAAAATTCTCCTTGTCAAACAAGATAACATGAAACGTGCATCACCCATAGTAGTTCAAATTTGAAATATTCATGGTAGAAGGAAAACTCATGCATTTCAAACTAAAATATATTGAAGACCTATTTTATATATAACACATCTTCAAAACTAGTGCACACTTCAAAACACTTGGTGCGAGAAATACCACATATATCAAGTCGGCCTAACAAACATATAATCTTTCATGCATCAACTCCATACTAGAGCCAATACCAAAGAGACCAAACAACACTATGTGGATCACTACAATATAATGATATGGCTTGTAAAACACTTCCCTAAACTCCTTTTATTATTTCAAATCATTTTTCTTTGGCACAAACACTTCATACCCAAAACATCAATTCTAGGCTTACTCTTGTATAAGAGGATTAAATATTAACTTGTAAATCTTCTAGACAACACACTAAGACCCAACCATGATTCTCAAAATCTCTTTTCATAGAATATGGAAATTACTTGTTGGCACAAGTCATTAGATCATCATCAGACCAATCATCCAATTCACTAGAATACATACAACATACTATCATCAAGAGAATCACTGGTGGTGTGCTATATCATATGAAACTTGAATTGAGCAAGCACATAATCAACATGAACATAAATCCAAATCCACAAAGAAAAGTGAGATGATGCGGTGAATTATGGACATTCAATCATTCCTTATGCAACCGCTCAGAGGAACTTAACTTGTTCTTACACTGTTAACACAAGAAAGATCTATGGTAAAAATTATGCTTTGAAACTTGGAACTTGCATACCTTACAACTATATTGAGCTATCCTTCAAAATAAAAGACTATATCTTCATTTGAAGATAAATGTGGAGCATTTGACAGAGCTCTTGTAGTGCCAATCTTTATTCCTTCGATAGTTTGGAGACATGCATTTTTCTTCATACCCTATGTGAATTCTTTCATTAGGAACATCACTCAAATTACTTTGACATCAAACCATAAAATTAAAAAGATAAGGTACAACTGTGTACTAAAGACAACATTATGTCCCTTCAACACAACTCTTCAACAAGGACAATATACAAGTGCATGTGGTAGTAACATAAGCTGACATCAATGAAAACACACTAACAACACATTTTCCAAAAATATCCCCCCTTTTCATTGATGACAACACTTACCAAAAATTCCTTTCTCTCTCCCCCTTTGACATCAAGGGAAAAAGGCAAGTGGTCTTCCTCTATGTTTGCAAAAAAAATAATAGGCTCCCCCTATCTATAAAATATTTAATAGTTTTACTCTCCTTCAGAAGTAGCCTCAGTCACACCAAAAATTGCTTCTATATACATTAATGATATATACATATAGTTCCACATATTTACACAACATCAAATATTTTCCACAAAAATGTGTCTTACATCAAGACTTACTCAGTTCTAACCTGATGGAAGAATATTCTTGTAAATTGACTTCAACTGAGTCAAAGAGTTTTCCCATTGTTTCTTTGTAGAAGTCGTGATCTAGACTTGACTTACCATTTGTGCATAAATATCTTCTACTTCTTCCAAGGAGGATGGTGCATTATTCTTATATACAACACTATTTTATTCTGTTAGAAGCCTAGTTAGTGAGGCTAACCTTAAGCTCACCACTTCCTGTAATTTTTTCACTTCTTTGATTTGCTCCCTTTGATATTGAACTTGTTGTATCTAGGAGTGTAATATCTCCACTTGCACCCTTATGGTGCCATCATTATCCTACACTGAATCATATGTGGCAGACACATTTGTGATCTTCACTTCCATTATATTTATTTGATCTTTGAGAATCTTTATGGTGGTTGGAAATTATAAACAAAAAAGATATAAAACCTTTGCTTCCTCCATACATCTTTGAATATCCTTTATACATACTTCTAGTTTCTTATGTGCCTTTGCATATTTTCTGGAGGCTTTAGAAAATCTGTTGTTGGTGATCTTCAACACAACTTGCTTCTCAAGATAGGAAGAATGTTCTTTGAAAGAATACATCAATTGTTTTATTTTTTGAGTAGGTGGTAGAGAGGAATCCCTTTTAGCATTGGGCATTCTAACTCCAATTTTTTTAATTCTCTCCAATATTTTTGAACTATCCACTTGCCACTACAAGATCTCTTCCCTTGTGGAGGAGTGAAATATGTCACCAAGTTGTAATTTTTGCAAAGGTGAGATACCAAACATGTTGGATTGTCCATCAAACATTGGAAAATGTAGAAACTCTAGAGTAATTATAGGCTGAATTTGTTTCTGCTAAGCCAGAAACTCCTTGATGAATTCAATAGGAGATGCAAAAGAAGACTACCTTGGATTTTCTTTTGTACTTTCTTCAAAAGTGGGTGTATCTTTCCTTATTTTTTGATCCTATTGATCAGTGTTATCCATAGGAGGACTATTTTGCATACCATAATTAGGATAAGCATGCTCTTCATCATGTGTGACTTGCTCTTCTTGCTCCTCTTGTGGACATTGTTGTTCAATATTGTGCTGAGGAGACATATGTAGTTGTTCAACTTCTCTCACTTCCTCAAGAATTTTATTGGTTACTTCCTCAATATCTTTTTGTATTTTGTATCTATCTTACTTTTCCATACTCATAAGAATATCCACTCTTTGTTTTGTTTTTAATCCCTACGCTTTTTTCTAATATGTTTATCAATGATCCTACTTTTTCAAGTGCTTGAACCTTCCTCATCTCTTCATCTACTTCAATGAATTTTTCTATTTCTTGCCTCAAGGCATATGCTAGACTCTCTAGAGAATTTTTATGGATGTTACTAAAAGGCACATTGTATTTGATTATATACATGACTATTGCCTTCTCAATAGTCTTTTGATCCATAGGAGGCACTTTTGGATGTATTTTTTCTATTTATTGTAGCAATCCATGACTTATAACCAGGGATATTGGATTCACCATAAGGGAAGGGCATTGCAGGTAGTCTCGAGCATTGAGGTCAAGAGATTAGTGTGGATGCTAGGCTAAGTTGAGTTGGGTTTGTATTCATGGAGTGTTTGTGTAGTTGTGTTGGTGCTAGACATGGATTCCTAGAGACAGAAAAGTGTCATAGTGGATGCATCTTATCAAGGGTTCATGGATGTAATACTTAGCTTAGGCTATGCACGAGGTCAAACCTCTAAAGTTTCCCTACATTCATTGTAGAGATAGGAAATCCCCTAGGTCATAAGATCTTTGGATCTTTGAGGGTAAGATATTTTGGTGTGCCTGTGCCATGTAAGGGGAAGCCAGTGTCACCAAGATCTCTAGTTATCTACTTTGTTTAAGTTTTTGGAGCAATTCAAGTAGGGACTTAGCAGATAGCATTTCTTTCCAGCCTAGGTTGTGCATTGTTTATGAGTTCTTTCATACACATTGTAATTACACATTTTTCACACTCAGATCAGACCAAACAAGTTTTTTCAGACTATTTGATGTGTTTCCCAAAATTAATTTCACAAAATCACACCAAAATTGGTCAAACATCATTCAAAACCTAGCAAGAAAAATATTAACCATAACTGAGATTCCTAGAACAATGTAGTTGTTACACAAAACACCACAACTATCCTTCAGAATGATGCAATTGCCTGCTAATGAAAATTTTAGGGAAAAATGAGACAATCCATTTTTTGAACAATTACTGAGCATTATCTTGTCCTCTAATCTTAGACTTGCAAGCTTCCATAAATTTCATTTTCCATCTACCCATTCTTCAATCATTGCATACTTTGCATTTGTCATAGGTCAAACATTACGCCATCCTTTAGCTTGCACACATCTTGTTGTAGATTTTGGCTTTGGAAACTTATCAGACTTTAGAGCAACCAATAGTGACAAAAGTAGATTTATCTTGACTTTTTTTTTCCACCATCTTAGTCCTTTGTCACCTAGGTTGGCTCCTCAACTCACAAGGCTAGTTTGATACCACCTTTTTCAACTTATCATTTTAGTCCTTACCATCATTGAAGTCTTGATAAATCATATTTTTAACCTTGGTTATCTTATTTTTATTAAGCAACCTTACCTTATATTTTCCAAAAGGTTCTTATTTTTCATAATCTTAGTCATCATTTTAAATCATATTACCATGTTCACCCTTTATCCTTTCACATTTTCATTACATTTGGCATACTTTAGACATACTTAAGATATTAACCTCATTGTGAAACTATTGAAATTTTGACTATTATCACTTTGGTCCTTTGTCTTGGTATCATCCTTACACATCATTTAGTCATCTTACATAGACATTACCATAACTTGGAATCTCACTGTGACATTTATTCTATTGACATCTTGAAATTTTTTCACTTTGAATCCATATCTTGGTCTCATCCTTAGACATCATTTATACTTTGAAAAATCCAAAACCATAGTTGCATAACCTTGGTCCTAGGAATAATCATACCTTTTGCATATTTCCATTAGACATCATATCATACCCCATTCACATCCACCTTCCTCTTGCAATACTTTTATGGTCAAAACAAGGTTGCAAAGGAAATGAAAGGAAATGGTTTTCCCCCAAGATGATGAGTTTGTTAATCCTTTTGGTGACCTCTCCCATGGAGTACCTAGACTGCAAGCATCATTTTCCAATCCATTCAAAAAATCCATCCTTAGAGACAAATAAAGAAATGTGACTATAGAAGAAGTAGAGGTTGTTGTACAAGATCCTGAAGTAGCCTCTTTTGTGGATAAAATTGTGGCATTAGACCCCCAACATTTCCTAGCAAAACTATTGTCAGAAGGATCCACATTACCCCATGGTTTTGACATCAATACACTGCAAGCGACACCTACACCAAATAAGAAAAGTCAAGGACACAATACACCTACATCTAGTGGCTTTATCCCACATGTCAACACATCTATACCATTAGGAGGATCCACACAATATGCAATGACAACCCACACCTCATCATTTGGCACCCAAAACATGACACAAGGAATGAAATCCTCCATGACACAATCTATGTCACAACCCTTTGGAATGACATTCAACCCATTTTCCATGTTAAACACCATAGGCGCATCATCTTCCAATCCACTTGGCATAAACACTTCAATCAAAAGACCAAATATTATTATCTATAAGACTCCCAAAAAAATTTATACCAAATATGGGGGCCTCTCAACATAGCATTGAGTCAAAATAAGGGCCTACTCCTCATGTACATGCGTAAAACAATACCCAAGGGTCTACTCCACATAATACACAAGGGCCCTTCCCACAATATGGCAACCAAAATCCACATGGTCACACATTTAAAATTTCATGGCATACACAATCCAATCCTCCTTATTAAACTCAATCAAAAGATTCATAACCAAATACCACCTTACACAAGTATGCAAAACCAAAATTTGTCATATACACACATACCCAATCAAAACGCATCCCATAGCATTGGATTCCAACATGCCAACATAGATCCTCACAATATACAAGACACGTCATTGACCCAAGTGGATGTTTTACAAACTTAAATTCTTTCCCTACAAAAAAAATAGAGAACATGCAAGTGTCTAACAAGAAGACTTACTCTACAAAATACTTATGTCCATATCCATTTTACAAGAGTCTATACATGCCTCCCTTCTCACAAGGCTATATCATGCCTAACTTACCTAAGTACAGAGGGAACGACAATCCTATCAAACGTGTGAGATATTTTTCCACCACTTACACAAACATTGCATATGAACCTACATATCTAATGAGACTATTCCTGCAAAGTCTTATAGGGAAAGCACTTGAATGGTTTTCACACTTACTAACTAGCATAAGAACATGGGGAGACTTGGAAGACAAATTTTTTGAACACTTTGCATTCAAATTCAAAATGAGATAACAATTTCCACCCCTATGTCATACCACACAAGAAGAGGGTGAGAACTTTGTGACCTTCCAATGATGGAGGGGTTTGGCTAGTAGATGTCTCATCAAAATACCTAAGAAACAAGAATTTTTATGTTTATAGAAAACCTCAACTCAAACTTGAAACATGAGTTACAAATGCAATATTTTACTTCATTCATGGACCTAGTTGAGAAAGGAACTATTCTTGAAAAGGCCCTCATTAACAAAGGAGAAATCAAGACTTCCAAAAACAAAAACAGAGAACCAAAACACATCAAATTACAAAAGAAAATATTGGGCTTGTAATAAAAATGTGACCAATGATGGAGTTGTTGATGCCAAGATAGTACATATAGGCCTTACCATTACACTAAGAAGACCCAATACAACCAACAACATACCCAGAACTCCTGATCAAACAACAAACATCATCCAAAGCACACAAGAGCAAAGAGTCCAAAGGAAGTTTCCCACAAGATGTAAATACACTCCTCTTGGGGAGCCAGTCGAATCCATCTTCAAACAAATTTTGAAACACAATGTCATAAAACTTCCTAACACAAAACTGTATGACCCAAGACAGTTCAAACCATCATGGTGGGATGATAATGCCTTTTTTAATACCACTGAGCTAAAGGACACAGCTTGGCACAAATCTGACAATTGAAGAATATCATCCACAAACACAAAGTTAGACGAGTCTTGGTAGATGGTGGGGTAGGGTTAAAAATTTGTACCCTTAAATTGGTTAAGATATTAGGCTTTTCAGAAGCATGAGTAGACAAAAAAAAAAGCATTTTTATCAAGGCATATGACAATGAAGAACACTCTTCTAAAGGCATTATTACAATACCCATTCAAGTTGGGCCTACTATCATGGACGCTAATTTCCAAGCCTTGGACCTTGACCTTCCATACAACCTTCTCCTAGGCCGACCATGGATCCAGTCCATGAAAGCCATACCATCCATGTACCATCAATGTCTTAAGTTCCCTCATGAAGGCATTGAAATCACAATCCCTGGTGATCCCAACCCTTTCCAATATTGTAGTAATCTAAAAGAGACTACTCAATTCCAAGTGCTTGTCAACCAAGAAGTATCACCATCTCATTACATCGATCCATCTTCCTTAACTAAAACATCTACTTCATTTACAACACCCTTAAACCACAAGGTCCAAGTCCATGATATGGGATGTGGAGAATATCATATGAATAATTTATTGGCAAAGGAAAATGCTAAAACTGCTAAGAATGATCAAACTTCTAATAACGATGTCATGACAACTTCAAAAGGTACACAAATAGGTGGTGATGCTTGGGTTGAGGCATTTTGGGATCCTAATGACACTTCCATCTTCATCATTTGAAATCATCCATCTCCATCTCACGACTCTTTCTCCATCATTCCATCCTTTGAACCATCACCCATCCATTCTCACCATTCTAGGTTAGGATATGTCCCCCCTAGTATTGCCTCTACTAAGTCATAATGCCAAGGCATTAAGTATGTGCAAGCCTCCTTTGAAATTAGCAATACAAAAAAGCATAGTCCCAAAGATTCCATTGATGGCATCGCCACTCTCTTCCATCCACTTCATCCATATCACTTATGCCCATTCACATCTTAGATATGGATCAATAAGTCACACCTTGAGAAAAGAACAAAGGAAAATCTCCAATAAAAGAGTTATCTTTAAAAGGAGATCAAGAATCAAAAGATATAATGAAAAGAAAAGAATATCAAGACAAGTCCTCTAGCCACAATAAAAAGATATTGGACAAGTAAAAATCAAAAGTCAAAAGTGAAAATCAGAAAGCATTGGTCTCCAATTATGCCTCCATCAAAAATCACTTGCAGCATCCATCAAAGAAAAAGGTCAAATAAAGACTTGGTTGATCCACTGTCTCTATCCTCGTCACTTTTGATCATTCCATTCACTCCATCCATATTTACACATCCATCATATCATTTCACCTCCATTGGTGATGTCTTTTGATGTACCTTTGATGATGAATCATTCATGTACTCTAGCTCATTGGTCACCCAAGCTCCTTATCATCTAAAGCCTGATGGCCCACATAGTTTGCACATTAGGGATCATACCATAGCCTCATTCATTTGTCATATTTATCACCCTTCATATTTTCCACTTGTGTTCCACATCCAAATCAGGTTCTTTCATCTAGAACGGTCATCCAAAGAAGGTAAATGCATCATCATGATTTATTAATTCTATACAGCTTCTGAAAGTCTTGTCACAACCATAAAAATACAAAAAAAAATTGAAAAAAAAATTGTTACCTTGATGAAAACCTAGAAAATAGGCATCTTGGTGACACCAAAAAAATAAAAAAAAATCATGAAAATAGTAAGAGAAATAATCTGTCTAATAGTAAAAACCACTTCAGTGGCACTTTGGATAAGTACCATGGTGAAAACCTGGAAAACAGGTGCCATGTGTAGTTGACTTTACTCCATCGTCTACCATCATTCTATGATATAAGAGGGATTCGCTGCACACAGGTCTCTCCTTTTTCAAGAGATCACTAGGGAATGAATTGCCCTTATACACCTCAGGATAACGAATTAGAAAAATGACAAGAAACTAAGATTCAGTTATGCTTTGGGAAAATCCACCAGAGACCTTGAGAGAGAAAAACCAAGAGATTTTTGTCCCAAAAGAGGGAGCTCTCAGACAAAATACATCAACACAATTTCTAGACACCAACGCAACACGTTGTTGTCTAAAGTACACATTGGCATCCTAAGAAACAGAAAACTCAAGAACTCAAATGGATAGAAACAAGCTTTACTTCTAAGCTTAGGCCTAAGGTGTGTTAAGAATATAACTAGTCAGAAATACCAGAAATGGAAATGCGCACAAGGGTGCTTAGAGAAAACTTACCTTTCTCTAGATGATTGGATCTTCACTCCAAGCTCATTTTCGTGACCTACACACAAAAGAATGAGGAGAAAATTGTTGGGTGGTTTTATAGGGTCCTACCTCAGTCACACCCCCATTTTGGTGTTCCAACCTCCATGGACAACCAAGTTGGAAAGGAATGTAAAAGAAGCAAAGCATGTGGTGAAAGAAAAACCCGCTCAGGAGTAGAACCCGCACCACAAGGAGCGTGTGGTGAAATAAAAACCCGCTCAGGAATAGAACCTGCACCACAAGATAGTAAGTGAACAAGTATGAAGGGAAAGTGAGAGAGAGAGATTACCCATGGGCCTAGACCCTCTTTGGAGCACATGGATGAACCGTTGAGTGCTTGCTTGAGAGATGTTGCTGCTGCTGGGAGGACCTCAATCTAGCATGGCTTTACTTATGACAACACTACTATCAAAAGTGAAGAGAACTTTGAATTAGAGCAAGTAATAAGAAAGCTTGAGTGATGTCTTACAACCCCCAAATGAGAGCAAAAAAGGGGTTTTTAATGCTTGAAAGGGTAGAAAATATCCATTACTTTTGAAATGTAACTGCTAGGACACGTGTCTCAAGGGTTAGTATTCCAAATTCCACGTTTTCAACTCGGAAAACCGATAGGACGCTAGCGCGCCGTGCAGACACCTACACATCACATGCACATCCAAAGCCTAGATTTTCACGAAATGTGTCACCAAGCTTCTATCACTTAGCCATAAGTCCACATGGAGTCAAAATCACAAAATTCTAACCCATGGGATTCTGTCATTAATGTTCCAAGGTGTCATAAATGCTAGGAAAAGATGCCAAATTATGGAATTGCCCCTAGGTGCAATTTGGCAATATTACATTTTTTCCCCCACTTTAGTGGGCTCAATTTTGAAAAAATCAGCCTCACTAAAGTAGAAAAGAAAATTTTCATCTAAATTTTAAATTTTACGAATTTGCATGCCAATAGAGAGAGACCATAGTGGCCACTAAAGTTGAGCTAACCAATACTGAAGGTGCCCCCAGTGTTCGAGCTCAACAAACAATGTTAGAACAGTCATGAAAAATTATCCAAAATGTTAATCTACAAAACTCAAATTTTGGCTCAGCTTCGAAAAATAAGAAGAAAGCTACTATGGAGAGAGGAATGATCAAGAAAAAATTTGTCGATTTGGAAGAAAAATATGATCAAGAGACAAGCTTATGCCCCCTCTCGATTTTTCCCCCAACCTAGTGGGGAAAATTCAAGAGAAATTAGGCACCACAAGCTCTAGGAAAAATGGGCCCCAGGGGACATATATATATCTAGGTGGGCCCCTATAAGGGTCATTTTCACTATTCACTAGGAGCAAATTGTTGAATTTTTTGAGAGAAAATTCAAAAAAATGCTAAGAAAGAGAGAGTATGAGGTGTCAAGGTTGGAGCAGCTACGCCAAGACATCGTCGAGGGCCACAAAGTGGAGTAGGTAGGTCTCTAAGCCCCATTTTTAATGATTTTTAGCTTATTTTTAGCATATTTTCTATCAACGAGGTGCATAGGCGTCTTATTTTTGCACCTTCATCCAACATCCGCACTATCATCTATGATGAGCTAGGGTCCTGACTCCACCTTACTCTCTTGAAGATGCTTTATCATCTTTGAGGCGGCCATGGTGGTCCGGGACGCATGCACGACACACAAACGTCTACGCAGTGCACGTAAGTCTTATTTATTTTTTTGTTTTCATGCAAAATTTTCATGTTCTGACTTAGATTTTTTGACTTCTTACAGGAGTACCCAAAGATTCAATAGCATCCGAGAGGGTGAGCATTCTAACTTTTTGTGAGCAAAGGGACCATCTGTCAGAGGATGAGGTCACACATCTATAGCAAGTCAGTCTCTAGCACATGTTTACCATGCTAGAGATGAGCTATCATGAGAGGATGCTAATAGCCCTTATGGGGCAGTGGGATGCCACAATGTCATCTTTCTAGCTTCCTTGTGAAGAGATGGCCATCACACTCAAGGATGTCTATTGAATCCTCAGGCTACCCATCCGCAGACGACGGGTGGCTCTCGACAATACACGATCGACATAGGAGCGGAGGGAGGGCGTCCTCTACTGCATAGGAAGGATTGACAGCGGTGATGGAATGGGTCATATCTACATGCACTGGTATGACCATGCAAGGACCACTTCACCATTGCTTTGTTGATTCATGGTTGCGACTATTACCTTTTGAATCACGATTGATGAGAAAGGCTCACACCTACATAGGGGACTCATCCACACTATCAAGGAGATGGTAGAGCATAGGAATATTTTCTCTTGGGGGTGTAGCATGCTAGCACACCTCTACTAGGAGCTAGGCTGATACGTGCATTACGAGTACTATAGCCTCACAACGTCCACACTTTGTTAGGTGTGGGCCTTAGCCCACATCATGTGCACCCAGCTAGTTAGTTTTCCCCAGCGACGACCATATCATATTCCCATGGCCCACTAGTATGACATGACAAGCCAGTGGAGGTTTGGAAACCTACAGTTTTGGCACTTACAATTTGACACTCTCACTATAAATGGGGTTCGATGAAGACCCCACCAATTTTTTAGATGGGTGGACAACAACAGGTACCTGAGGAACCTATAGCAGGATCATTTTTTGATTGACCAAAGAGATTATGTTATAGTACCCTACTACTAAATCAATTCATGCAATAGCATGGTCGACCATAGACTATACCAGTAGATGTTTCCACTTATACTAGGGCCTACAGGAGTACGACGAGGGTGAGGGATCGACCTCACCCTACCATTATTGATATTGTCCCCTTAAATGATGATGAGTCTGATCATGATCAATCACCCTTAGTGGCAGTGGATAATGTCAGAGTGGTTGTGGATTTTGCACGGTTGTGTGAGAGGCCTCGTCTTACTCCTATGTTTGGTGAGGGTGCCCTGAGAGGGGATCCTGTTCCATAGGGGGACTTGCCACACCAGCCCCCACAGGACAGGTGGAGAGGTTGACAATAGGCTAATGAGGAGGAGAGGGCTCCATAGGAGGAGGAGGAAGCACCACGAGGTCGAGGTAGCAAAGGAGGTCAGATTCCCCACTGGCAACCCTCGTCTCTTCGGCACCATGAACTTCCACTGTAGTAGGGATAGTGGCTCTAGTGTCACCAGGAGTGGCCACCGATGTTGGTGATGTAGGTCCCAATACAGACCCTCACCCTGACTTGACATGGAAGCCAGGGGACCTAGGAATATGAGATATGCCATTTATGTTTCTATGCTTTCATTTTTCTATTTATTATATATGTATATACATGAAATATGATACTGATACATCTTTCCTTCTATGTGGTTTCAAAGGATGCACAAGGATGGATTGGGCTTGAATCTCAGTGTATTTTGGAGGTCACCCCTGACGTGTCGATCCAGGGGTTGGTCCTTGAGGCTTATAGGCCAGCACCTGCGAGATGACATGCCCCTAGTTTCGATCCAGTTGCGTGCTTGAGGACCGCTTATGAGGAGCGGGGTGTGGAGATTTTCCAGCTTAATGTGGAGCTGAGGATTGTTCGAGGACAGTGTGATTAGTTGTTGGGGGAGCTATGGACAACACTCACCAAGCAAGATGCAGCAATGAGGAGGGTTGATGCCACTGAGCAGGAATGTGATTCCCTCCAGAGTTTTCTTGATGACCTTGAAAGGTAGCTGGTAGTTGTGATCTTGGTAGATGTTCAGCGACTGCAGGATGAGTTGAGGTAGGCAAAGCTAACCATCTCTTCCTTACAAGGAGAGATCAGAGGGATGCAGGAAGCTTTTTCTGTATCACGCTCACACTGATCATGCTCCATGACCACCACCCAGCCCTCCTAAGGGTTCCAGAGCCTCCGCCAGAGCCAAAGGGCTCCAGGAGCCATGAACCACAATGATTAGAGGCTCATCATCAATTTTTGTATATCATTTTTGTAGCGAGACACATACATACATATATACTTGTAGATAGTTTGTATAGACATATTCAGTAGCCACTCATTTTTTATAGTAGCGGCCCGATACATGTACATGACATTGATAGATACATGCGTATATATATATGGATACATCAATTCTGATCTCATGGCCTTTTCATTTGGATATGTATGTTTATGCTATGGATGTTATATGCTCATATGGATGTACACTTACATGAGATGATAATCATGATTTAATAAACACACATGGTTGTATGTTATTAAATAATGATGATCTAATCGCCTTTAAAAGATGTAATGTGATGCTTGGAAACACACACACGCGCGCGTGGTCACATCATAAAACAAAAAAAAATCATAATGTTTTAATGAATAATGTCAACATATGTAGTGCTACTGCCCTTTTATAGAGACAACACTGCACAGATGACACATAGAACACTACATGTAGTATCGAAAAATATGCATAGCATTAATGGGCTCTTTTAAAGGTGTTCCATCCATAGATGATAATTCATAAGCACCCAAACCATATACAGAGATCACAATGTAAGGGCCTAACCAATTAGGACTAAATTTTCCTCTCTGATCAGACGATGCATTTACATTTCTCTGGTTTTCATAGACAACCAAATCTCTTATTTTAAAGGTCCTAGGTAGCACACTCTAATTATATTTCCTAGATAACCACCATTGATAAGATTTTAGATGTCCAAGGGCCTGTAAATGACACTCATTGAGCATCTCCAGCTGATGCAAATGGTTAACTCGGTAAGTTTCATTATCAATTAACCCTTTAAGGGAAATCTAGAAAGATGAAATTTCCAACTCCAAAGGCATAATAGCTTCAGCACCATACACGAGCTTGTAAGGCATTGTTCTTATAGCCATTTGAACACTCGTGTGATAGGCCCACAAAGAATATGTTAATTGAATATGCTAGTCCTTACCATGCTTATTAACTATTTTATAGAGAATAAGCTCAAGAGTTTTATTGGATGCTTCTACTTGACCATTGGATTGTGGGTAGTACAATGTGGATAACCTATGTTGAATATGAAATTTCTCAAGGAACTACCTCACTTCTTTGTTCTTGAACGATGTACCATTGTCATAAATAAGCATAGCGGGCAATCCAAACCAAGAAATGATGTTGTTCATGAGGAAACTACAGATAGATTCAACGTTCATAGATCATAGTGGAATAGCTTCAACCCATTTCATGAAGTAATCGGTAGCGGTAATGATAAAGGTATGTCCCTTAGAAGGAGGTGATATTTTTCCAATAATATTCAACCCTCATTTTGCTAACGGCCAAGGAGAAGTTTGATTTTGTAATTCTTAGGTAGGTGCATGAATAAGGCGGCTGTGTTGTTGACATTGAAGGAACTTCTAAAATAAATCAAAGGAATCTTGTTCCATCATTTTCCAATAGTACCCCATGTGTATTAGTCTTCTTCCAAAGGATCTACCACCAAATTTTCCACCCCTAGAGCCTGAATGAGCTTCCTTAAGGGTAAGGGGTATTTCCATTTTAGTGAGACATTTGAGAAGCAAGCCATTATAGGCTTTCTGATAAAGGACATCAGATAGAATAACATAACATGTTGAAAACTTTCTTATACGAGTGCAATCATTCTTTGTCGCATCATCGGGAAAGTTTCCAGTCTTTAGGTAGTTATAGATATTAGAAAACCATTCTCCAAAGTCCACATGGAAACACACAAGGGACTCGGCTTCGGGTTGGTCAAGAACCGCAGGGGTCCGTAGGACTTGAACCACAAAGTGGTATTCTTTTGTGTCTTCTTCTGAAGATACCAAGGAAGCAATGCTCACCATGGAATCAGCATGTCTATTTTATCTCCTAGGGACACTATATATCATGAAAGAGGAGAACTGTATAAGCAAGGACAAGGCAAGGTCTTGATATTGGGACAACTTAATTTGCTTGGCTTTGTAGGTTCTTGTTATCTGGTTTACTATAAGTTCAGAATCACCTAGAATACGAAAGAATTTTACTCCTAGCATTATCGTAGCATGCAAGCCAATAATAAGGGCTTTGTACTCAATGATGTTATTGGTATAGGGGAAATCTAGTCTAAAGGATAGAGGAACCGGTTTACATTTGGGGGATATCAGAACCACACCAACTCCAGAACCAGCTTGACACCTCGATCCATTGAAATACATCTTCCATTTGAGATCATGATCAATTACAAAAATATTTTCATCAGGGAACAAATCCAACCCTAGAAAGGAGCGAGATGAGGGAGCATCTGCTAGCTGATTTGCAACTGCTTGACCCTTTATTGACTTTTGAGTAATGAACTTTATGTCAAAATTAGAAAGCAACATAACCCATTTCACTAATCTTCTAGCCAGGTCGGCACTAGAGAACAAATGTTTTAAGAGATCATTTTTTACTATGATGTGTGTCTCAGCATGGAGAAGATAGTGTCTCAACTTCTACGTAGCAAAGATGAGAGTGAGGCATTGCTTCTCCATAGAGGAATAATGGGTTTCATAGTCAACTAGAATGTGGCTAATGTAATCGACCGCTCTCTCCTTCCTTGTGTCATCATATTGAGCCAAAAGAGCTTCCAAAGCATATGGTGACGTGGCAAGGTAAAGCAAAAAGGGTATGTCTTGCATTGTCGGCATCAATATAGGAAGATTGACCAAATAGGTTTTGATTGACTCAAAAGCTTTTTGACATGCTTCATCCCATATGAAGAAAACATCCTTTTTCAATAAACGAGTGAAAGGGAGGGTACAATTAGCCAATTGAGCTATAAATCTATGAATTTTTTGAATTTGCAACTCAGTGATATTCCTTGGTGGAGGCATGTTAACGATGGCGTTAATATTATTCATATAAACCTCGATTCCACGGTGAGAAACTATAAACCCCAAAAGCTTGCTAGCGTTAATGCCAAACATGCACTTATGAGGATTTAACCTCATCTTATAGAGTCAAAGCCTTTCAAAGATAAGATGAAGGTTCTTTATGTGGTCTTGATGGGTTATCGATTTCACCAATATGTCATCAATGTAATCTTCTAAGATCTTATAGATAAAATCATGAAATATTAGGGTCATCGCCCATTGGTAAGTTGCGCTTGTGTTCTTTAATCCAAAGGGCATGACCACATAATAGAAAGTACCCCACAGGGTAGTGAAGGTTTTCTTGTATTGATCATCAGGGTTCATACGGATTTGATTGTAACCCGAGAATCCATCCATGAAAGATAGTAATGCATGGCCTGCAGTCGAGTTGACAATCATTTCTATATTAGGCAACAAAAAATCATCCTTAAGAGAAGCCTTATTAAGATTATGGAATTCAATACATATACGAATTCAACCATTAGGTTTACTAATGGTAACTATATTTGAAATATAGGGGGAATAGTCAATCGGATAGATAAAGCCAACTTTCAATAGTTTCTCTATCTTTGTCTTGACCATCAATGCCGCCCTGGGATTGATTTTTTAGATTTTTTGCTTAATAGCCTTGGCATGGGGACATAGGATGATATTATGGACCACTATAGACTCATCAATATGAAGCATATCCTCATATGTCCAAGTGAAGATATCAGGATGAGAATGAAAGAGGTCGAAGTGTTCGTCTACTTCTTCTGAAGAGAGACACTTCCCGATATTGATCACTTTTTTTGAGGATTTAGGATCCATAGAAAATTTGATAGAATCTCATTTAAGAAGGGATCTACGATCTTTAGGATGAGATATCATGACATCATTTCCAAAATTAGATAGAGGATCTTCCTCATCAATACTCAGAATAGATTCTCTAAAGTACACTTAACTATGCAAGCGATACAAGAACCATTTCTTGTGATGATAAGGAGGCAATGGGGAATAAGCACCTAGAAATTCCTCTAGTGCTTCATCCTAAGAGAAGAAATCGAGAGGGACCTTCTTGTCCTACCTCCTTTCCTCTATTAACTTAGGGTGAACCAGGCTCAATGGCTCACCTGAGATCATATTAAAACTCCACCAAGGCTTTTGATTGGATTGTTCTATAGAGCATCCCAAACCTAGATAGCATTGTCATGACTTGAACTAGATAGGGAGCTAAATTCATTTTTTGATGTGCCCTAGGCCTTTCTACCTATAGCCATATCAAGAAGTGAGCTCATATCTGAACTCATAACAAGTTTGTAAAACCTCAAGAGGTGGCAGTTCCATGTAGAGTGTTTCATTTTACCAACAAATGTCAAACGTCCCTATGGAAGTACCACCACCTTCTTTACTAGGCTCACAAATGTTAGCCTCTTTTGTAGGAGGGGGATTACTCTCCTTAGCATAGGAAGGAGTGATCTCCTAAATAGGATCACACTTCTCCTCCTCCTTGGGAGCATCATCCACCTTTGCATCGAGGGTACCAGGAAGGTCTATGTAAGAGGGGATTTCCTTGTATTCTACAACGAAGAATTCAGAGAAATTCAAGGAGCCCAATCATCACTAGGAAAGTGTTCATTTGAGAAGTAGACAAGGGAGACTCAAGGTCCTCTACATTAGGTGGTTCTTCATTTCCAACACTCACTCTAGGAACAACTTCCACAGAGGGAATCGATGAAGAACAGGCCATAGCATCGATGGTCAAAGATGGAATACAATTCTTAAGAGTAGATATAACTGAAGCATGACCAGTAGCTGCTAGCTCACAAAGGTGAATACCTTCTAGATCTACTTTAACTATAACTACTTGATTATTTGCAATGAACTTCAAAGAATGGTGTAAAGTGGAAGTCACCGCACCCATAGCATGAATCCAAGGTATCCCTAAAAGGAGGTTATATGGTAATGGGCCAAGCATCACATAAACCAACATGGGTAAGGTAACGGGGCCTAGCTACAAAGGTAGTATTATCCTACCTAGAGCTTGGCAACCGACGTTATCAAATCCATGAATGTACAAGGAGGAAGCCGCTAAGGAAGATGAATCAATTTTAATCTTAGGTAATATATCCATCTCATAGACATTGAGATCGAACTAGTGTCAACAAGGGTATGCCTAATACAAATATTGTTAACATTAATTATAATCATTAGGGGATCTACTTGCTTCTGCACATTTGAAAGTGGGAGTTCTTGTAGGTGGAATGTGATATTCAATGAATCAACGTGAATATGAGCCAACAATCCATTAACATATGTAGGCCTAGTGGAGGCAGGCAAGAGAATATTTTGTAAAGCTTCTTGAAGCATCTCCTAATAAACCGGAGTGGTCTGAAGCAAATCCCAAAGTGATATCTTAGCCGAAGTGACGCAAAGCTGCTCAACAAGATCATAATTTCCTAGTGCTTTGATCACAGGTTTAAGTGTTGAAGGAAAGCTTGGCTGAGAAGATGGTAAAGGAGTAGAAATAGATGGTTGTGATGTAGGGATGGAAGTTTGTTGATTCAGGTTTTTTTATTACTCCTTGTAGGATATGTGTGCCCAACAACATTATAAGATGAAGAGTTTGTAGCTTTCACAAATTTTGAAAATAGGTCTAATGAATCACTACAACATGAAATCCCATAAATAGAAGATTTGGCCAAGGTCATGTAAATTATGGGTTTCTTAGGGCTTGGAGGAGCCATAGATACCACCACCACATTTACTAACTCCTCATCTTGTCGTGAGGAAATTTTTTTAGGATATTTACAAATAAGGGAGAGTGCTTCTAAGAAGTCATCTAGAGTGTCTTACAACATATCAAAATCTTCCTTAGAATATTCATTATCACAAACTTGAAACATCATGAACAAAGATCCAAAGTTCACGTTGGGTTCACCAAAATGTGATATAAGAGGGATTTTCTACACACAGGTCTCTCCTTTCTTGAGAGATCACTAGGGAATGAACTACCCTTATACACCTCAGGATAACAAATTAGCAAAATGACAAGAAACTAAGATTCAGTTATGCTTCGGTAAAAACCACCAGAGACCCTGAGAGAGAAAAACCAGAAGATTTTTGTCCTAGAAGAAGGAGCTCTCGGCCAAAATATTTTAGTGCAATTTCTAGATGCCAGCACAGCACACTATCATCTAAACTACGTGTTGGCGTCCTAAGCAACAAAAAACTCAAGAACTCAAACAGACAAAAACAAGCTTTACTTCTAAGCTCAGGCCTAAGGTGTGTTGAACAATATAACTAGTCAGAAAACCAGAAATTGAAATGAACACAAGGGTGCTTGGAGAAAGCTTACCTTTCTCTAGACAACCGGATCTTCACTCCAAGCTCCTTTTTGTGACCTACAGACAAAAGAACAAGGAGAAAATTATTGGGTGGCTATATAGGAACTTGCCTCAGTCAAACCCCCATTTTTGTGTTCCCACCTCCACAGATAGCCAAGTTGGAAAAGAATGTAAAAGAATTAATAGAAGTGTGTGGTGAAAGCAAAACCCGCTCAGGAGTAGAACCTGCACCAAAAGATAGTAAGTGAACAAGTATGAAGGGAAAGTGAAAGAAAGAGAGCATTACCCATGAACCTAGACCCTCTCTAGAGCACACAGATGCATCGTTGAGTTCTTTCTTGAGAGTTGTTGCTGCTGGGAGGACCTCAATCTAGCATGGATTTGCTTGTGAGAGTACTGCTATCAAAAGTGAAGAGAACTCTCAATTGGAGCAAGTAATAAGAAAGCTTGTGTGATGTCTTCCAACCCCCAAATGAGAGAAAAAAAGGGGTTTTTAATGCTTGCAATGATAACAAAGAGTCATTACTTTCAGAATGTAACCACTAGGACACATTTCTTAAGGGCTAGTATTCTAGATTCCACATTTTTGGCTCAAGAAACCGACAAGACGCTAGTGCACTGTACAGACGTCTACACGTCGCACACACGTCTAGAGCCTAGATTCTTGGAAACATTTCACCAAGATTTTGTTGCTCAGCTACAAGTCTGAATGGAGTTAGAATCAAAAAAAATTGACCCATGGGATTATGTCATTAATGTTCCAAGGTGTCATAAATGCTAGGCAAAAATGCCAAATTGTGGAATTTCCCCTAGGTTCAATTTGGCAATATTACACATTCCAACCTGACTTTTCTTGTTCATTCACCCTTCCTATATTATTCATAACAATGCCTGGTTGTCCTCTTCATAACTTGGAGAAATTGACATCATGCATCCTTTCGCTTTTCATACCATATCCACTATAATTCCACTCCTAATAAATTGGTCTTATACCTGATTAGGGACAAATACTTAACCTACATCGCTAGATCCTACATTTTCTATCAAAAGGTCACTATATCAAAAAGGAAAAAAAATCATAAAATGATAAAAAGACACAAAAATCAAATATCCTCAAAAATCCAAAAAAAATCAAAACATTTCAAAAACACAAAAAAAATCAAATAACCTTCAAAAATAGAAAAACAAATTCAGTCTTGTTAGTCCAATTCTATTTGAACTACAATGCCTCTACAGGTATAACATAGGCAAGGCCATCTGTCGATGAGCCCCCTGAGGCACTAGGTCAGTCCTTTACGGTTTGTTGAATAATAGTCAAATTATGATTCAATCCTTGGTCAATAAAAAAAATTCAAGTCATATTGAACTATGAGGTCTCTATGCATTGTTACGTAGGCAAGGGCATCTGTCAATGAGCCCTTGAGGCCACCTAGGTCAGTCATTTAGGGTTGGTTATAATAAATTGGACATCGTCAACTTAGACATAAACAACCATCAAAACATCAAAAAAATCATGAATCAACAAGACAAAAAACTAAAAAGTCATTAAGTCAAATCAAATAAATTGTCAAAATAGTCCACAAATACCAAACCAACATCAAATTTCCAAGCCAGTCAACTCATGTCTTATGCATGATGTGTCCTTCCTGAAACTAGACATTATGATTAATCAAACCTTTTCATTCACCTTATATGGGTGGTCACATGATCAAAACTAGACTTAACGTCTTATACGGCATGTTTCTTCTCCTAAAACTAGGCCTTGTCAAACAATCAACCTATCAATCACCTAGTCAATTAAACATCAACTAATCATTTTTTGGAAAACACTCTAAATGGCTATTGACTTTGTTGGGCTACTTTGTCTTATCTTTTTTGGATTTTTCTTTTGAGTTATGTTACTAGCTCTCTTGAGGATGTCCCGTGAAGGATTAAGAGGAGCGAGGATGTCTCATGACTCTTTTCTTTGACTATTGTTTGTGGGTTGTCTTGGTAAAAAGACTGGGGCAAATTTTCCTTTGGTATGAGTCAAGACATTCCTTGTTTGTGACTATCTGATTTGCAAGTGGATGACCTTGCACACCCTATTCTATCTCATACCTTGGTGTTTTTTTTCCATTTGTCACATTTATTCACCCAATGATGATTAATGCAAAGCCTTGCATAGAAAAATACTCATCTTTAAGTTGTCTCTACTAATGCCATACTAACTTCCATATCCTTCATGCTAACATTTCTTCTATCCTTCATCCTCTAGTCTTCTTGTCCATTTCGAAAGCACACTCGTGCTCTTTGAACCTACATGTCCTCTCAAGGGGGAATACCACAACCCTCTTGGTCATACTTCCTCATCCTCTTTACACTGGGGCATTTTTTGAATTAAATTTCTTTGACAAGTGATAAATTGCATTGTATAAAATAGGGGCAAAATGTAGACACTAAAAATTGTCCTAGGCCTGCGATTTCTAATTTTCCATCATTTCCCCATTTTTTATTGATAATTAAATAATTTTATTTATTTAATTAATCCATTGCTATCTTTATTCCTCTTTTGATTAATTAAATAAATTTTATTTATTTAATTATGCCACTAATACTCTTTTCTACTATAATTAAATAAAATTTATTTATTTAATTATTTTCCACTTTTTTTTTTTTTTAGACTGCAGGAATCGGGTAGCACGACCCCCTATAAACTGCAGTGCGCCTGGTAAACTTTTTAACGTGACCGGTGGCGCTGGCGCGACACGCAATTATTTTCCACTTTCAACTATAATTAAATAATTATTTAATTATTCATTAGCCTTTTCTATCATTAAATTAAATAAATTTTATTTATTTAATTACTTACTAATTTGTCATCTTCCTCCCATTTTTGAATTAAATTATTATTTAATGCAAAAATTAGCTTGTCACATGTCCTCTATAATTAAATAATACTTTTATTATTTATTGTAGACGCATAAAAATGCCTTCATAATCATTTTCATCTATTTCATGACTTATTCCATTATTTGCATAATCATATCTCTCATTGCAAGCTTCATGTGATCATTTGCATATCACCATACTCATAAAACCATTTGCATATCTCATCGATCCATTTCATTTAAATATATTTAAATAGTCATTAAATATTCCTTTCATAAACACATTCACATAAGCATTCAACCATTTCATAGGAATTTACTAAAATATTTAAATAATCATTTATAAGCACCACTTCCATAGTCATTTTCACTAATTTTATTCACATAGTCATTAAAAATTTCATATTTTCTATGCATTTTATAAAAAGTCATAAAAATCCCACCTAATCCTTTATCGCACATCCTTCCCAAAATGTGGACTCACCTCATGAATTTGGCTATAAAAGCAAACTTCCTTCACACCTTTCAGGGGGCACAAATTACAATCTTATTATGATCTCATCCAATTCCATAGAGCTTCTTGTGCTTTTGCTTGTAAAATCTAAGAGCAAATGCAAGATATTGTGGAAGAGGATAACAATGGAGTGAATTTCTTGTGAATGCATATGGGGTTTTTTTAGTTTAGTTTTATTATTACACATTTTTTCATTTTAGAGAAACTTCATTGATGTCATGTTGAAAGGGTGATTTGGGATTATAGATTTAATCATTTAGCTCTTTCAGTTTTTCAGCATTGCATTTATTTATTCATTTGAATTTCTCCCACAACCTCTTTTTTTGTGCCAATCTTATCTTCTACAACAAATATTATCTCTTGACATCTCATTTAATTCTAGCCCTTCATTGAATTATTTTTTTAATTCAATCCTATCCATTCATCTTTAACTTTTCACTAATTTTGTCCTAACTCTATTCCATACTAAAACTTTCATTCTTGACCATTGATCTTTAGGTCAAACCAACCTTTTAATCTCAACCCTTCATGACAAATTGGCATTCTATAAAAGACATTTATTTTTTCATTGTCAATTGATCTCCATGTTATCTTGTCAATCTACCTTTTTCTATCTACACTATCTCTTAGCTATCAAGTCAAGTGTAGTTTAGTCAATTACAATCTTCAATATTTTTCTTTTTCATTATCATTAGGCCTATTTACACACTCAAAATCTAAGGGCAATTATTCATATCAAGCAAGATGGAGAAGGGAAATGGAGGTGAATCAATGGTGGCATGAAGACTTTATGGTGATATTGCTTTATGTTTGTCTTTATGATTATTAGTACTTCATTGCTTATTAGGGTTTGATTTACATGCATTATTTCCTAACCTTTATAATTTTACCCTAATTTACAATTGATATAGTGCTGAAATGAAGAACCTCCAAAAATAGGAATGCAAGAATGTCCATATGGTAAATGATCCATATCACTGAAATGCATGCAACTAGTCAATGATTTATGATGCATCTGAAAGTACATAGGAACAAGAACTAGATACATAGATCATTCCAATTCCAAAATAAGGAATCATTAGCACCAATAGTAGAAACTCCCCATAATGCTGACAAGGGAGAGCCAAGATAGGTACATTAAAAATATGTGAATCTAAGAAGTGCATATATGAAAACAACCTGAAAACAAAAGGGTGTGCAAACTAAGGCACACACGCATGAGGAAAGAATCACTTGGATTCACTACTATCATGGAAGGGACACTCGATTGAAAAAGGTGTAATGGCAAACAAAAGAAAAACATCAATCCTCCCATGGCACTTTATATCATAGTGTGATTACAAAAGGCATAACAGGAAGTGAAAAATCCCCAAAAAGTATACACCAGAATGGCACTTTATCTTAGTGTGTCTAAAAAAGTGAATGTGCATGTTCAGAAGATGTTTACAATGCCCAAATAGGACAGAATACTAGAAATACATATATAACAGCCAAAAATGAGTCATCCCACACAAACGAAAAGTTTATAGGAGCTAAGACGTCCAAGTAATTCACTAGAGTGTGAAAACACAAAAAAAATTAAATTAAATGTACATGGAGAGCAATCTGGAAAAAGTGCATCGATGGATGTGAAGAGATATGAAAGACCATCCCAACACCGCTAGAATATTGAAAAACAAAATATGCAAAACATGCAATTTGGGAAAAAACAAAAGCTTCACTTGCAAGGAAAATATCTGCAGTAGGCTATTTTGACAACCATTTTTGCAAGATTTGTTCACTATCTATAAAATCTAGTAGATACCCAGATGTTATTTTGTGATTTTGAACAAAATCTAGAAATTATTTTTTTCAAAAAAACACAAAGAAAAAGATATTAGCCATTTTCAATCCAAAATGCACAAAAAAAATTGCCTACCTCCAAAAATTACAAAAAAAAACACAAAAAATTCTAGATTCTATCCTGTAACCCTAGATGAAAAAAAAACTTAGAAGTGGAGAAGGGGTTTGTTGGACCCTTACTCTGATACTACGTTAGAATTATGAAAAAAATGAGCCACAAGATCAAACAATAAACAAAGACACCTTCCACCCAAGAGATTTGCAAACAATATATGCAATATTCCTCAAAAAGTAAAAGCTACAAAATGAACCTCAAGAATCTTCAAGGAAAATAATAGTCCTAAAAGGTTGAGAGTTTGAGATAATAAGTCTCCAGAGTGATAATACAATGAGGATTGATTGCTATATAGGAGCAACCCTAAATGTTAAAGGGATTATATCAGGACAAGTGTCAACATCACATGCGATGAGATAGAATAATCTAATAATAGCTCACTTTAGTTAACATAGTAAATCACTCAGTTAATTTAATAAAGAAATCCTAAGTTTAGCTTAAGTGCATGAGAATAAATTAGACTAATAATTAACTAAAGATTAATAATTGTTAGCTCTAGTGCATGATTACTCTAACATTTAATTTGTTCAAATTTTAAAATATGTTTGTCAATAACATAAAAAAAATTATTGACATTATCATCCAAATGTTAAAACTTCTTTATAAGTATACTTGTTAACAAATATCATTTTCATCTTATTGCCTTTTTTCATTAGTTTACAAAAAAAATAAACTTGTGGAATAGATTTATTTAGTCTAGTATATAATATTTTATTCTACAACTCTATAGGTAAAAATTCTTTTGATATAGAATAAATACATGATGGTAATATTACGAGTTTCAGTTTAATTTTTCCTAATGGAGAAGACTTTATCATTTTTTTCATTATATAATTTTTTTATTATCAATCTACTTCTCTAGCTGGGAACTTCTACTTCTCTGAATTGTGACTTAATCTTATTTATTATCTAATAGGCCAAACAATTACCTTAGAACTTGAAATGGTTATCCATTTACAATAATAAAAACTTCATTCATATTGATATATTGGATTCACATAGGGAGTCTATGCTTGTGTTCTTTACAACAATATAAGGCCTAATCACAAATTCACAACTTTTAATTTAGAAAATGGATCGTAAACTGAAATATATTTTAATCTACTATATATAGTACCTATGGCTTACCATGTCAATGGTTCACAAAACACTTATCATCAGCTCCACATTGGTCTCCAATAAATCACCTATGGACTTCAAACTTTCTTTAAACTATAATGTCATTTCATATTCCATGGGTACCTTATTGGGCTTATTGAGCTTGCTTGAAAAATGACTAAACTTTTAAATTGTAAAACCCTCTCTTGTTTCTATGTTTTTATTTTATTTGTGTCAATGCATTGAATAGATATACAAAAACATTAACATGGTATTGACCTTATAAGAAAGAGGAAATATATACATGGCATTGGAAGAAAAATAGACTAATCAAATAACCAATATTGTTTTGTTTACTTACATAGACACTCTCTTATCTTCACTTTAGGAAATTGGAAACAAATATTTCCTCATTGTACATCACATACACCTAGGGCTTATTGGAAAGTGGGGGAAGTAATGAGGGTGGATGTCATATGAGTTTTTTTATTATTGTTGTATCTTGTACTTTAATATGCTAGTTATGTATATTTTTTTTAAAATATCTATTTAGCATAAGTTACAATGTGGGCACATAACCCACAAGTCCCAAGATCATCTTCACTTCTTAAACTTTTTAAAGTATGATGAATTAGATGAAATAACAATACTTTTATAAGATAATAAAATTATCTTAGTGTCAAACATGAGGACATGTTAAATTTTTACATTGGAGAGACCACCTCTAATTCTTAAAATTACTAATGTTGCTCTTTCATGTTGTGAATATGGTTATGTATAGTTGTGCTATATATGTGGGTTAAATTGAAAAAATGTATTAAAATTTTCATTTGATGATGTCCATTTGAAGAGTCTATAATTGTAACAATATTAAAATATGTAGTGAAGGCCTTGACTAATCTTCACAAGTTAGAATTCATCTATAGAGATCTCAAGGCTAATCATATTTTGATGGATAATTGATAAAGGTTAGAAACCCAACAAAAAATGGTCTCTTGGGATGGCTACTAGATTGACAAAATATATTAAAATTTTCATTTAATGATTTCCATTTGAAGAGTCTATAGTTGTAACAATATTAAAAGGTGTAGTGAATGCCTTGACTAATCTTCACAAGTTAGAATTCATCTATAGACATGTCAAGGATAATCATATATTGATAGATAATTGATAAACATCGGAAACCCAACAAAAATGGCTCGTGGGATGACTACTAGAAATTTATTGTGGTGAACATTCTACAAATAATGAAAGAAATTATTGAATATGTATCATCTCATGGGACATGGGCCTTATGGTGTCAACAAGATTAAAGAATAATAATGGATGAGTTAACTATAGATACCAAGTGTATTCTAATTAACATAATCAATATTTTAGGATGGGTGCTAATATTTCAAAGTTAATTTGATAGAGGGTAATTTATTGCAGGCCTATCAAAGTTATACTTGATTATCATTTTAATTAAAAATACTCATCTAGTCAAATTATCTATTTAATTTATCATTTTAATTAAAATTTAATCATCCTTGGATTAAATTAAATGAAGGAAAGACTAAGCTTAATGTTTCTTTATGAAGTGCTCTATGCATGTTAATAATTTACTATTGTTATATTCATGTTAAGATTCCTAGAAAGATTACCATGCTTTATTCTATTGTACTTTTTTATTGGAATTGATCAACCCAATAACTTATTACATGCATATTAGATATGCACTCCTTTTAGGGTAACTTTGTACTTGCTTCAATTCAATTATACTTGACATATAGAAAAGAGGATACTCATGTAGTCTACAATGCATGATTATCATCTTAGAATATATTTTAAGTATATAGAATATACTTGTAAGATAGGGGGACCTCCACACACAAGGCCCCAAGTCACGTAGGGCCAAAATGCGAAAGGCTGCCCTAACTTACCTCAACTAAGTGGGATGTTTAGGGTATGAGGATGAGAATGATGAGGACGATAGAGTCCTACAACCACTCTACAATCCCATAATTTGAAATGGGGCTAAGTGAGCTAGTTTTCGAGCTCAACGTTGTAACTTGAATAGCTCTTTGTTAGAGGATGAGAGTGTAGATCCTGGACGATAGTGCAGTGTGCTAGCATCTCTCAGGTGTGTTGGCATCCATACAACTAGAGGACCGAAAGTACAATGCAAACTTATCAGAAAAAAAGCTAACAGCCTAGCTAGCAACTTCTAACAGAGAAAAATAACACTATGAAATATGAGAAATATAAACAAAGGTGATAAAGTAAATATACCAAAGCTACGGTGATGAAGATGATTTCGTAGAAGAGCCTATTCACCAACTAGCTCTGCAAAGCACGTACACCTACACACAAAAAGAGAGGAAAATGTTGGGGGGTTGTATAGGGGCCTACCTTAGTCAAACCCCCATTTAGGTGTTTCCACCTCCATGGACAGCCAAGGAATTAAGATAAAGAAATAAAGTAGTAAAGAGCACAAAAGCACTACAAAATAGTAAAGTGCTAACTCAACCAAGTGATAGAAGGAAAGAAAGGGAAGCTTACCACCTCCACCAAGAGCACTCAAGGCTTCTTGGGGGAGAAAATGAGATTACTTAAGCCTCTATTGCAATGGTGTTTCATTCCCAACTTTTTCTACCAAAGTGATGGAGTGTTTTTCTTGTTGCAATGGGGTACTAGTATGTTGTTTAAGAGCTTGAGAGTGAATGCAAGAGTGGGAGAATGGATGCTTGAAGTGTGTAGTAGCTTAGAAGAAGTTGTGAAGAAGTTATAATGCATGTTGAAGGAATGAATTTAAAGAAGGGAATGAAATAAATGGCCATATTTGGGTCGGTCGATCAAAGGGGGTGTTATAACTTGACTCCCAATGAGAAGTTTAACGCCTCTGCAGGTTCAGCCACAAGAATCTGCCAGGGATGTAAGTGTGTCACGCAGACATCTATGCGTTGTGTGGGCATCCCCAATAGAAACACCTCCACTGATGCTAAAAAAAAACACCAAGTGGGATGCAAGCAGCGGGCTTATGTGTAATTAAGCCTCTAAACTTGGTTTTCTAAAGTGGAAGGAGGCAAAAGGGGAATTTACACATGAGGGGAAAATTCACTCCTATACATTTTTCCCCCACTTTAGCAAGCACGAATACTGATGAGTGCTTGGTAAAGTAGATCAAGGAGGGAGTAAGGTTAGCGATGTATACCTGAACCGTCAAGGAAGCAAAGAACAATCTGGCATAACTGAAGGGGCAAGGCAAGCAAAGGACCCCATAGCTGCTTGGAACTATGAAGTTGAAGAAAGAAGGTGCCTTATAGGTTCTTGATCCTATAAGGAAGGTGTCCCCCAAAAACTCTAGCATGGAGGAGACCCAAAGGAAGCACCCTACAAGTTCTTAGTCCTGTAGGGAAGGTATTCTCTAGGAACTCAGGCATGAAGAATACACAAGGAAGCACCCTACAGGATCTCAGTCCTATAGGGAAGGTATCCTCCATGAAATCAAGCGTGAAGAATACCTGAGGAAGTACCCTACAAGCTCTCAGTCCTATAAGGAAGGTATCCTCAACGAACTCAAGCATGAATAATACCTGAGGAAGCACCCTATAGGCTCTCAGTCCTATAGGGAAGGCATCCTCCATGAACTCAAGCATGAAGAATACCTGAGGAAGCACCCTACAGATCTACAACTTTGTAGGGAAGGTAACCCCCAAGATCTCTCACATGGAGGAAGCCCGAGAAAGTGCCCTACAGGCTCTTAGTCCTGCAAGGGAGCCACTCCCAAAATCTCTTGCATGGAGGAAGATAAAAGGAAGCAACCTAAAGGCTCTCAGTCCTCCAAGGAGGTATTCTCCAAGATCTCTCACATAGAGGAAGCCTAGGAAGTAGACTTCGTAGAGTCAGGAAGCGGCCACATAGGCTAGTAAACGGGCAGTCGCATAGACCGTCGATAGTTTTGAAAACTTTCGAAGGGGCCCCTTGGGAACCCGTTGTAAAACGAGGGTCCACTCAAGGGACTCACAGTTAGGAAGTAGTTATTTTTCTTATATCAATCCATCATCAAGGGATCCTTTTGAAATATGTTCACTTCATCAAGGAATTTGAAAGGAAGAATATTCCCCCACATTAGGGGAAGGTTAATGCTCTTCCCACTTCAAAGCAAGGCTTTTCAAGTCCTTTCTTTGTGAACCCCTAATGGAGGAAACACGTTTTGTTTAGGGTTTCGAGTTGAGAATACAATTTTGAAGAAAGGTTTGTGAAGATTTTTGAGAAAAATATTCATTGGCCACAAATGCATTTTTTGAAAATCAAAATGTTGAAGAAAGAAAGTTGTCGCACATGAGAGGGACAACTCAAGCAAAGAAGAGAGAAATATAAAGAGAAAGAAAAATGGGGATCTAGTTTAGTGAGGTCGGATCTATCTAAGCTCATATAATAATAGGTAGTTGTGATGCATGGTGGAAGATCATCAATCCCCAACCAAATCAGGAAGAATGCATAGAAAAAAAAGTAAAAATTAAAAAATTGGGTCAACATGGAGGGGAAGCCTAAATTCCCCCAACACTTTGCATCATCCCTAATTTATCAAAAATCAAGCACAAACATGGAAGAATGATGATAAAAATAGAAGAAGGTTCACGACACAAAAACCATTCCAGTATCCAAGCACCAACAAGGGTGACAAGGGTCATCTAGGAACACATAGCACAATCATGTGGGAACACATCAGAAAATACACACACACACACACAAGATAAAGAAGAGGCCTCCTCCTAACATTGATCAACCAAGAGGTCATTTACTTCCCACTCTAGGTCATCATAGGGGGAAGTAGGATTAGCCTGTAGTGGTGGGATTTTAATTGGAGGAGTGTTCAACCCTCCTGCAACAAGGGCCAAGGAAGAGGGCCCCTTGACATCCTCTCCATCAAGATCTTGTCGAGTCAGGGTCAGCAATTTTGCAAAGATCCATGACAAGGCTAGAACTTCATCCACAGAGTTAAACATGCACCCCATAAGAGTGCCATGTCTAACTTCAGTGGATGGGGTAGGTTGCACTTGAGATTCACCACTAGGCTTGCCGAGTGACTCGAGAGTGGTGATGAACTCAGGAGAAGTCAGGACTGGTTCCATCCCTAGGAGTGAACAAGTCAACACAAGACCACCTTGTGAAGAAGATGGGCTCCTCTTATGTCCTTCACTGCTAGAAGGATCACCCTCCACCTTTTTCTTTGTCAGAGGAGATGAACTCCCCATAGACGAGGCTACAGGTGTAGAGGAAGAGGAGGAAAGAACTGCAGCAGATACAACTGAGGTATTAATCATATCCATGGGTTTTGGAAAAGGATGAATATCTAGAATGAACATCAGCAAAGGAAGCTCCATCGAAGGAGTGATGAACACCTATACCTCTTGGGGTCAGGTGCATTTGCACTCGCAGTGGAAGCTAAAAGCAATGCAGAACCAGACTAGAGAGAAGTAGAGGGAAGGGAAGAGGGTGACACTACAAAAGGCCCTGAAGTACGTGTGGTCATCTCTTCCTCCCTCCTTTGCAAGGAAACCTGTTCAAATAAAAGGACATTTTTTTGATGCTTGCGCTCATGTGCAAGGTAATTTCTTTAGCTCTTGAAGCTGGAGGTTGGAGGCTGCAAAGGAGCAGAAGGATCCTACTCAACCATAGGAACATCCACTACAACCACTTTCAGCAGAGGAATAGGTTCCTTAATGGGAGTAGGAGGAACAGGTTGAGAAGCAACAGGAGTCAGCTCAAGAGCCTCGGTAGCGGGCCTCTTCCTGCTCACTACCTTGGGAGCAAGAGCAGTAGGAGGTCGTGGGTTGAATTCCCTTCGAGAACCTTTCTTTCTTTTGTATAAATAGTACCATGGTCTAGGGTATTCATTAGGGAGATTCACGATCCTGAGCTTGGGTCTACACCAAGGAGGAATCATCAGACTTAGAGAATAGCCACCAGACCTAATCATCCAGTACTCTTCCCAGGAAAGGGGAGAGGAGAAGGAAATCCAGGGGAAAATCACCTTCTCTTTGCCTTTACGAGGAGAGGGAGTTGGTGTGGACTTCTCCTCTTTCTTCTAAGAAGTGAGAGTGGTCGGTACAGCCTTCTCCTTCCCCTCTCAAGAGGGGGAGGTGATCGACTGATGTACCATAGGAAGGGTCAGTTTTGGCTATCCCTTGCCCCCAGTCTTATACTTTACATAATTCTTGTAAAGTAGGTTCGTTCTTGAAGGAAGCAGACCGACCGAGGAGGGCCAAAAGTGATATAGTTGATACCCACCATGGGACACTAGAGGCTGATATCTAGTGTCATGCACTACATGCACGAAACCTTCATGGGAAAACTTTAAAAACTTATGAATAACAGAGGTGATCCCATTCATGGAAGCTAGCCAAGGAATTCCTAGCTTTACTCTGAATATATCTGACTCTAGGATAACATCCAAAACTATGTCAACAGTTCTAGGTCCAACCAAGATGGACAAGGTTATCAAGTTGTAAGGCTTAAGACTCATACCATCATGCGTATAGATGGTAGATTTTTTTTCTTCATATTTTTACTTTTGCAATGAATTTAATACTAATTTTTCTTCTTTGACAACATTCACACAACTTGCGAGGTCTACCAAGACTCCTATCACAATGTTACCATTGACGCAAGTAGGAATGTAAAGAGGCAAGGGTTTATTATTCAAGGGAAGATCTTATGATGTGAATGTAATGTCCAATGAACCAGATGCAGGCAGGGTAGTAGAAGTCACCATGACCATGTTAACATAGGCCTCAGGCTAAGTAACAAAATCATTGGGATCTACAATCATGTTAGCAAATTGCAATGGAAACAGGTTTGTGCATATCTATAATTCACTATTAGCTTTCGCCACTGATTTGTTAGCATTTTGTTTACTCCCATCAAGAAAAATTGTATTTTCCTCGATGTGTTCTTGTATCTCATGACGCAAGTGCATAAAATGTTTGGTATCATGTCCATTAACCCAATGGTACTGATAATAAGCTCTCCCATCATACCTATTAGGGTAAGGCTCCTTAACAGGCTTAGAATTTAGAAAAGTTATGATCTTATCCTTCAATAGTTTCTACAAAATAGGAGAATAAGATTCTGATAACTTTGAGAATTTTTGGTTATTCTTGAGGTCATTGTTATCAGCAGTGGTAACTACATTTGCAACCATCTTACCCTTCCCAAAGATTGAGATGATGGACTTTCCCTTAGAACAAGAGAGCGAGGAAGATCCCCCGAACTAAACAACCATCTACTCGTATTCTCATAAAGTTGCACACAAGTGCACAAAAGAAGGGTATTTCATGAGTGCAAAATTTTCTTGCCAAGGCCTTTGTAAGTTGCCTATGAATACCTTTTGCACATCAAAATCAATTAGTTGATACAAGATTTGTGAGAGGATAACTTAGTAGCGCACTATAAAACCAATATTTTTTTCGTTATCTCCTTGCTTACATCGAACGAGATCTAAAAAGGTCATCTTCAGGTCGATGTTTGCTTGAAATTATCTAAGAAATTGATTAACAAGTTGGTTGAATGAGAAAAAGGAATTGTTAGGCAAGGAATAGTACCACTCGAGTGTTGTGTCCTTGAGAAATTGGGGGAACAGTTTGGCCATCAATGCATCGTGATGGAAAAAAATTTTGCATAGGGCATTAAAGGTAGACACATGTGTCTGTGGGTCTCATTTACCGCCATATTTTTCAAATTTAGATATCTCCATTCCTTGGGGAAAGGAGTGTTCAAGATCACAACTGAAAATGGGCTATGTCAAAAGAAGGGATGGAAGATAGGCTGGGTAGAGGCTTGGGAAAGACTTTCCAACTGGCTCTACATCTTACCTATATTCTGAAGAAGAGTGTTCAGAATAGGGTCATTAGAAGATAGAGGGCCAAAGGAACCTCCCCTATAACCATTATCAAGGCCACCTCCAGAGCCGCCACTAGTGTGACTTCCGCCAAAACCACTACCGGAGCCACCACCACTAGTAGGGCCTCCGCTAGAACCACCACCATGACCTCCACTAGAGCCGCCTCCACCAACACCACCTCTGCTACCGAATCCCCAACCGCTACCAAAGCCCCCACCACTCATCCTGTCAAAGCCTCCACCACTAGAGGTGACAAGAGGGCTGAAGTTAAATCCAAAGGGGACCCTATTCACTTTGATAGTTTTGGGTTGTTCAGAAATAGAAGGGATACTAATAGAAGGGACCGCATCAACCATATAAACGGAAGTGGGAGGCATCGATACTCCTAACTGTCCTTCACATTCTTCAAAAGTGACTCCTTGTGCAAAACTAGGGTTACTTGAAGGAGCACACGCTTCGACGAGACCGAGGAGGCTAGTCAAAAGCTCTATGCCTATTCGATCTTTACTCATCATATGTTTCAACTCACTAACAACCTTAGTGGCTCTAACCATCTTCAAATTTCTTTCCAAGTAGTTTTCTAATTTTCCCAGTCCTCTTGCAAGGGAGGACACATATTCTACAAGGATCTGAATGGCCTCATGCTCATCCACCGATGATGGTATAGGATACGTAGGGGGAATGGGAACATGATTGGTCTTGTCAATGAATCCCATCTCATTCCTCGACAATTGCTCCTACGCGGCTACACTAACGGCAGGACCAAAGAAAAGACCTGTGGATAACCCAATAGAGACCTAAATGTCCCTTCCATCGGGAGGTGTTGTACGCTTCTCCTAACGAGATACCTGGATATTGTGGATTGGGTTGTGATGCTCATAAACCTTCACAACACTCAGGAACACAATGGTCACGAAGTACATGAGAGAGGTTTCAACGCCAACAGTTGAACAGATGTTGGTTCACATCAGGTTCACCAAAATGTAAGATAGGGGGACGTCCATGTGCAAGGCCCCAGGTCACAGAGGGCCAAGATGAACAGATGTTGGTTCACATCAGGTTCACCAAAATGTAAGATAGGGGGACGTCCACGTGCAAGGCCCCAGGTCACAGAGGGCTAAGTGGGATGTTTAGGGTATGAGGATGAGAATGATGAGGACAATAGAGTCCTGCAACTACTCTACAATCCCAAAATTTGAAATGGGGCTAGGCAAGCTAGTTTTTGAGCTCAACACTGTAACTCGGATAGCTCTTTTTCATAGGAGGAGAGTGTAGTTCTGGGACAACACAACATGCTAGCATCTCTTAGGTGCACCGATGTCTGTATGACTAGAGGATTGAAACTATAATGCAAACTTATCAGAAAACAAGCTAGCAGTGTAGCTAGCAACTTCTAAGAGAGCAAAATAACACTATGAAATACGAGAAATATAAACTAAGGTGATAAAGTAAATATTCCAAAGCTAGGGTGATGAAGATGATTTCATAGAAGAGCCTATTCATTAGCTAGCACCACAAAGCATGTACACCTACATGCAGAAATAGAGGAAAATGTTGGGTGGTTGTATAGGGGCCTACCTCAATCAGACCCCCGTTTAGGTGTTTCCACCTCCGCAGACATCCAAGGAAGCGAGATAAAGAAATAAAGTAGTAAAGAGTACAAAAGCACTACAAAACAATAAAGTGCTAACTCAACCAAGTGATAGAAGGAAAGAAAGGGAAGCTTACCACCTCCACAAAGAGCACTCAAGGCTGCTTGGTGGAGAAAATGAGAGTACTCGAGCCTTTGTTGTAATGGTGTTTCATTCCCAACTTGTTCTACCAAAGTGATGGAGTGTTGTGTTTGTTGCAATGGGGTGCCAGTATGTTGTTTGAGAGCTTGAGAGTGAATGCAAGATTGTGAGAATGGATGCTTGAAGTCTATATTAGCTCAGAAGAAATTGTGAAGAAGTTATAGTGCATGTTGAAGGAGTGAATTTGAAGAAGGGAATGAAGGAAATGGCCATATTTGGGTTAGTCGACTGAAGGGGGCGTTACAACTTGACTCCCAATGAGAAGTGTAATGCCTCTACAAGTTCAGCTACAGGAATCTTCCAGGGACATAAGTGTGTGATGCAGACGTCTACGTGTCGTGCAGGCATCCCCAATAGAAACACCTCCACTGATGCTCAAAACAGGCACCAAGTTGGATGCAAGCAAGGGCTTAGGTGGAATTAAGCCTCCAAACTTGGTTTTCTAAAGTGGAAGGAGGCAAAAGGGGAATTTACACGAGGTGAAAATTCACTCCTATACAATACTATAGTTCAACGATGAGTGACTGCATAGTATGGGATATGCATGTCATTCACTAAGTAAATTTTATGTCAACACATGATAATAATTTTGTGAATTCAATTTTGAAGTTACATATAAGTGATTAAAACATCTCTATTGAAAAACAATGGGTTACATGAGAGAAAATTGATAAAGTTGAAATATATGTGAATAAACATATAGAATAACATTAGTTTCATTGATTATAAATTCCTAATATGTATGTATTATAGTTCTTGTCATAATTTTAATTGAAAAAATAATTCTTGAAATTACTTGCAAATTTAAAATAAAAGAGAGAGATCTATGAATTAAAAGAAGAAAATGATGTGTGTATATATATACATATACATATATATATATACACACATATATACATATACATATATATATACACATATATATACATACATACATACATATATATATATATATACATACATATATATACATACATATATACATATATATAGATACATACATATATACATATATATATAAACATTCTGCAGAATAAATTCAATATCAATTTCTTCAATTATTGATTACGTGTTTTTTTGAGTTGTGATGTAGATGCATCTTATGCTACTGTGGATAATAGCTAATTTACAAGGTGAGAAATTTTATGTGACTTTTTCCCCAAGATAAGAGAAAATTATGATTTAACCCTTTAGAATTAAAAGGGAGACAGAAAAATAAAGGATATTATGATCCTTTGGTTAAAAGAGAGGTTAATAAAGAATATATATATATATATAACCTATTTTAAAAGGGAGATAGAATAATTATTTATTTAAATAATTATTAAAAGGTAACCTTTTTGAAAGGGTGCAATGGTTTGGAAACCACCCTTTAAGTCTTATATAAGCATTTATGTGAGACTTGGAAAAGCATGAAAATAATTCAAGGATGGAGAACATTCAAGAAAGAACATTCAAGGAAGAAGAAAGTGGTTGGTGAGCTATGTACATTAGGATAAGAGGGCACATAGATTGTGTCTAACTCAAGGTACAACATACACCCGAGACAGTCCTAATCAGGGCTTAGTTTTCCCATGTGTTGAGCATTGTTCTTCAAGAACCAAGACTTGTATAGAGCACAATAGTGCTCTATGTTCTAAAAGGAACTATTTCCTCCTATATTTTTGCATAGAAAGAGCCAATACCACTGACATCTTCCTAGGGTGAGAGTGGATTTTCCAAAGTGTTGTTGTTTAGATAAGTATTAAAAAATATTGGTGCTACTATATCTATATTGGGAATATTGTTTATATGATTTTGATGTTATTCTATGTGAATTATATGGATGTTTTATTCAATTTACTATGTTAATTATTTACTTTAGAATCCTTGTCTAATTATTACATATTATGGTTACATTGGTTAATTTATATTAGTTGTTCACATCATTTTAGTAATATTACATCTTGTAAATTACCTTAAGTTTAACATTTGTTATATGAAATCCATTGCTAACACTTAAACTAATTTAGGAGGAAAAGTGGCATTACATTGGATATTTGATATACCTCCCTACATTGAAGAAAAAGAAGAAGAGAAAGAGGAAAATAAATAAGAATTAGAAAGAACTCCTAAGAATTTAGCAAAATATGTTCAAAAGAACCATTCTATAGATAAGATCATTAGAGATAAGAATGAAGGTGTGATAACCATGAGAAGGCTTGCAAAAACAAGTGAACAAGTGAATTTGTGTTTACTATCAAAGGTTGAGCCTAAAAAATTTGTTGATGCTAGCAAAGATGAAGGATGGTTGAAGGAAAACAAAGAAGAATTGGACCAGATAGAAAAGAATCAAACATGGGAGTTGGTTCCCAAAAAAACTGATAAGAATATTATAAGAACAAAGTGGGTGTTTCAGAACAAGCTGAATGAAGATGGTGAATTTGTGAGGAACAAGGCCAAATTGGTTTGCAAGGGTTATTCACAAGTTGAAGGTATTAATTTTGAGGATACTTTTGCTTTGTAATGCCCTACCATAGAACCCTAGAGGAAAACAAGCTACAACACATAAAAATATAACTTTTTTTGAAGTACAACATACTACGATTGAAGATTATAAGCTAACATGTAATCTACAATTGAGTCCTCTAAGGTTCCATGACTACGCTACTAGAATACAAACAACCAAACTAACAAGAATTATGAATCATCTTATTATACAAGTTCATCTAACAATATAAAGCCATTTAATCCATCACATTAAATGTTCCATAAATATGTGATATCCATAACCTTTCAACAATAAATGCCAATCAAAATCAATTCAATTAACTAACATAACAAGGTACATCATTTAAATTATCCATTACAAGAGAGATTTCATCAGTTCAGTTACAACATTACAACTTGTACAATAGTGTTTCCTCGAATAAGAGAGGAGAGTACATTAGAAATATAATATATGGTACAACTGGTTAAAATTCAATACAAGTACAAGAAAGGTAGTCCACTTGAGCCTGGAACAATGCAAGATTCTACGACACCAAGAATTGTCACCACACAAATGATCAATAGCAAGGGAAACCCAATTAAGGAATAGGCACAATCCACCCAACCATGTGGATCCCAAAGGTCCACCCCCATGCTAGGAGATAACACAAGGTCCCCACAATGACAAAAAACAAGGCGACCACAAACTAACATGACAAGGATAAACAGGACTCCAATCTGACACTGCAACAACTTAACAACACATAAGATCATACATTGCTTCTAGAGGACATCACACATCAAGGGGAGAGAACAAACAATAGAACACTAGTCTGCAGAGGGAAGAGTGCCATCGTATGGTCCTATCAAGGGTTACCCTAGTAGTATCTCACTAGCCATTGGCCCCATAGGGTGACATATACGGAACCAGTCTTCCTTTCATGAGGACAAGGAAGTTGGTCTTTCCAACCAGGCATTCTCAACCCATCCTTAGCATAAACGAGCACTACAAGCATGGGCGAGGCATTCACTTATCTTGATTAATGTGTAAACTACCCATTCCCCTTAAATCATTTTAAGTTATCACTGAGTTAAGAAGCTCCCACATGGGTTACCCTGGAGCCACTTTGTGTGTCGGCCCCCATTGAGAGCCACTCCCCTACTAGCAGCTAGGAGACCCAATAAAATCAACAAGGTAAAGCCATCATGTACATAGAAGGAAAAACCACAAAAGTATATAACCCGAGCAAGGCATGGACCATCTTGCTCTCAAACACAATTGTAATAACAAGTAAGTGGTGCATGGCTAAAGACCCTCATCCACACATCACAAGCACAATATAACTCTCTTCAAGGATCACACACAATGATTCAACGAATAACATAATTCACAAGCCTCTAAAAGACTCCAAATTCCATAAACACAAAAAGACTCTACTTTAGAGCAACATCACTAATACCCCAAAACATTCCAATCTCAAAATCAAGCACAACATTCTAAACTAATAAACAAATAACATTACTATTAGAGAGACATTATTTCCATTACAATTATTGTATTCCATGTCCAATTACAAGATAATTTACTATTCAACTAATTCATATTTTCTAAAGAACTTAGCATTAAATATTAAGCTACAAGAGTAGTCTAGTTCACTTAATCAATCATTCAAACAATCTCAAGTGTCTATGATATCAATAAATCTAAATTAGCTTCCTACTTTTGGAGAAAACAATGAAATTGACATTTTAAAAGAATATCAACTTATTCAATATATTTAATTCTTCAATTATCTACATATACTTATCTCAATTTCATAAGTAGATAAAACTCTTTTCATACAACTAGTGTTATCATGCATTGATATTTTAGTGTCTTTTCTCTATCACATACAACTCAAACATTCCTTCTTCAATACTTTACAACATCATAATACCCTTAAAACTAATAAGTTATAACCAAAACAATATGAATAAGATAACCACTTGTTAAATTTTGACTTCTCAATCATTGATCTAATTCACCCATTCTCGTAATATATAAATATATATATTATATAAGATTATCCTCCTTTATGTCAAGTATTAATATAATCTAGTCATAGTACACGAATTATTGGCTAACATCAAAATTTTAATCCAACAAAGGCAATAAGACTAGGTAGAGAAGGTAAAGATGTTCTAGACTTATTAGTCACCTTTTTCTCTGATATATATAAGTTTAGAATGATAGAACATCCACTTTACATAATATAAATACTTAATCTCATTGAATAAACATTTACATTGTTATAAATAGCATAGTTCCAAGTGCTCTTAATGATATTCATATCATTTATTTACTCTTTATGGTATGAGAGAAAACAGATCTCTAAAGGCTCAAATAATATCAAAAGAATAGATTCAACATGCCTTAAAAGAAAATAACCATCATTGGTTTCCTTCAATCTTCTGAATGCAAGATATTTGTAGGCAATAGATCACTCAGATATTTGAGTAAAGACATTAACTAATCTCTTCAAAATCTTAGTATATGAGTCTAGTTGTAATAGAGGTATTTAAACCTCCACATAATACACACTATTGTTCATACAGACTATATACACAACTAAGAGTTGACTAACAACATCAAGTTAAAACCTAACATGAACATCTACCTTTTGGCCTACTTAGAATTAATTCAACAATCTAATTAGTCATCACACATAGTGTTATACTTATATAATAAAGATCATACATAGAAAGTTTCATATTATTGAGGAACTAAAGTAATATAGTTTTCATCCAAAAAATATTAGTAAAGGTGATCACTCAGCCTAAGCATCATATAGAAGAATAAAAGATAAACTTCCTAGTTCCTTAGAATTTTAGAGGGTATACAAACTTCATACGACTCTATAGAGGTTTCTAAGCTAGCGGCTTCTCCTTAACTATGACAAACTAACATTTATACCTACGTAGAGGTAAATAGACTCTATTTATAGTTAGAATGCATAGACAAACAACTATCATTCACTCAGTTCGAAGAATTCAACCGTTTCCTTTGGGCCATTCCAGAGGAAGAAAAATGTGCATTTCCCAATCCGAGGGCTATGCATTTATCTCACACACTTACCTTACTTGTTTAAGCTTGCAGATGTTTCTATTGCTATAGGAAGTCTCTACTTTATTCAATATAACATAAAATGAAGGAGATGACATGCCCAATTTGTTCGGGACATATCTTGTGAATTTGACCAGATCAATATGATTTGGTACTTGCTTAATATGTGAATTTATTCCTCCAATAGAGGATTGATGGGATCTTGATTTGTGGGTTAGGTTAAACTCTCTCTGTTTGTTTTTGAAATATTCAGTTTCAAATACAAAACATAGACATAAAAGAAAACGTAACATAAGATACCAAATTTGCAATCACATTAGAGTTTTGAGTGCAAGGATAATAATCTTAAACATTGCAAGGCAGTGACTCAATGAGAAGAACACACTCAACCTCAAATCTAGCAACACTACTCTGATCATAATAATGTAGCCTGTAACCCTAGCATGCATGAAGTTAGGTTCATATATGGAGCATAGAGTACATTTGTGTTTGGGTCCGAGAAAATGTTAAATAAGCAACTCATTGGTCTATAGACCACTCTTATGCCCCACACAAAAACTACCAAGTTAAAAAGAGAAATTTGAGGATAGATAAGATAATGCAAATACCGAAACAAACCATATGATAGTAGTTGCAATGAAAAGCACTTAGGTCATGTTATCAAATCCTCCTACAAGGATAAATTTACTTCAAGCATCCAATCTATTGGAAAGGCCGAGCAGACTTCAGTCAAAGGTTGTAGGTGGCAAAAGCTTGATTTTTTTTAGCAAAATCAATAAAGAGATAAGCTTCAAGGGAAAATGTGAATACTCCATTAAAACCAAAGGAACTCAAGATTAAGAGATAGAATAGAAATCTTGACTTTTCACAAGGGAGAATCTGATCCTTATTGAGCTCTGAAACATAAGGTAGCTAGTGCAATAGACCAAAGAAGGAGTTTGTTACTACTCTCAAGGAGTCTCAAGCAAACTTATTTTTAGAAGATTCGACTCTCGCTCAGGAAATAGAGCAACCTTTCAAAGATGGTCTCATCTTAGTATATGTTTAATCCTATGGTTTCTGCTTTTTTGGAGTACGTCTATCCAAGATTTAACTACAAATGTCATACTACTGAGAAGTATTCACTGAACTTGGTACTCCCTATATAGACTCCTTTTTAACAAACTTGGACATGGATTTCATTGTCTTCATCTCAATAGATTTTAAAACCTTTGCAAAATATTCATTATTTAACTAGTACAGAGAGAGCATAGTAAGATCTTTTCTTTGCTAAAATAACATGTTTTTAGATAAAAAGACTCTGCATAGCATTATCAAAATACAAGATTCATTCCTAACTGTGATGATATAAAATATTTGGCATCTAAGCCTGAACCCACATAATGGAATTCATGAGTAACGATATTATAGAATATAAAATTCATAAGAAAGGAAATAGGTTCATAACTTACTGTAAGAGATATGAGAAACTTTCATGCAAACAATTGTTTGGCTTAAAACCTGATTCCCAAAATGAGTATAGTCTCCCAATCCATCCTTCACATGGTTGGACTGTGATGGAAATTGACCTATGTTGATGTAACAAATGAATCCTTTATGTTTGTGCTTCCTTGGTTGCGACTTCATCTACAACTGGGTATGCAGCCGCCTCCAAGCCAGTGTAACTCTAAGAATAAAACTTCTTGTTCATCATTTAGATCCAACATACATCACCTTCCAATGTCATGGTGCTGATTTTGAAAGATATTTCTATCTACCTTGGGAGGAAATATGTGATTTATGAAGCATTTTGTGGTCAAATGTAGCGAATAGCTACACAAGAAGAAAAAAACTACAATGATCCTAAAAATCCCACGGCACAAGGACTGGAGAGAAGAACTAGGGGAGCCATGGTCAAAAAAAAATACCATAAACTCAAATTTTGACTGTCCAATGGAATGGGTCTGAGAGACCACCATATTAGGAAACAAGCAATCTTCATATCACAGAGATGAGACTAGGCTATCTCTAGGAGGAAAAGAACTAAAATTCCAATAAAAATGCCAGGCATCTCTACCCTTTCAAAGGTATCAAGGTTAGGTCCATCGAGAGTACTCTCCCACTATCTACATGTAGAACTATCACTAGAGTGGGCTCTCCCTTGTCATTCGTTAAGTAAAATATCCAATGAATGCATTCCCAAAAATAACAGCAATTTCCCACATGCAAAGCAGTTACCAGACTATTACATGCAATAGCCTATATTTAGATCTTGACTAACAAATTAATGCATTGCATTTTAATTATTCCATTTTAATAACTTTAAATAATTAATTCATTTATTCTTTAATATCAATACGTAAATTTATTATCATTTATAATATTACGCTAAAAAATGTATTTCATTATTAACTATGATTATATATATGTATTTATTATTATTATATTTAGTAAAGTCTTTATTTATCAATTTATTTATCAAAACACTTTTACTCAATAATTTATTTAATACATTAATTAACCAAGAACAACATTAATCAAAAAACTTAGACTAACCAACCCAAATCAAACATCATGAAAGGGGTGAGTCATGGAGGGGCACTACATGCTCTGATACCTAGAATGGAGGCAAGCAAGATGTTTCTTGCCATTATTTCCCACAATAACATCAAAGTCTATTAGGTGGATGTCAAGTCGGCCTTCTTGAATGGTGACTTAGAGGAAGAAGTATTTATTGAGTGACTAGATTTTTTCTAGCTTCAAAAGACCTGGACATGGTGTGCAAAATCAAGAAATCTTTGTATGGACTCAAGCAAGCTCCTAGATCTTGGTATGCTCAGTTGGATAAGTACTTCAACAATGTTTCAAGAAAGGTACTACAGATAATAATCTTTACATTAAGGTTGAGAAAGATAATATTTTAATAGTTCATGTATATGTTGATGACATCATCTTTTGCGGAGATGATAATATGTGTAAGAGGTTTGCATAAGAGATGAGAAAAGAGTTTGAGATGTCTATGATTGGTGAGTTGTATTTCTTCCTTGGGCTTCAAATTGTGCAACTAGATGATGGTATCTTTATTTCTTAGGCTAAGTAAGTTAAAGATATTTTGAATAAATTTGGCATGGAGGATTCCAAACTAGTAAGACCTCCTATAGTCATTGGTTATCACTTGAGAAAAAATGATGAGTCTCTTGAGGTTGATCAAACTCTTTATAGGTCTATGATTGGAGGTTTATTGTAATTTACTGCTCCTAGACCTGATATTATGCATGCAATATGTTTGGTTTCCAAATATCAAGATAATCCTAAGAAAAATCATGAGAAAGTAGTAAAAAGAATATTCAAATATTTGAAGGGAACTCCAGAGTATGGTTTGTGGTATAAGAAGGATGATAAGTTTTCTTTGAGTTCTTATATTGATGTTGATTGGGAAGGATATGTGGATGACCAGAGAAGCATCAATGGAAGTGCATTTTTCTTAGTAGATAGATTGGTCTCTTGGTTCAATAAGAAGCAATACTTAGTGTCCTTATCCACAATAGAAGCTAAGTCTATTGTTGTAGCATCTTACTGCACCCAAGTGCTTTGGATGAAGCAAACTTTGAAAGATATAAAGGTGGTATATGATGAACCCATTCCTATATTGTGTGATAATACCAGTGCATTAACATTTCCAAGAATTTGGTGATGCATTCAAGGACCAAACACATTTCTATCTAGTATCACTTTCTAAGGGAAAAGGCTATATAGCAAGAAGTTAGATTAGAGTATATACTTACTAAGGAATAAATTATAGATATCTTCACTAAGGTGCTTTCAAAGGATACTTTTGAATATTTGATAGAAGTTAGGGATTATTGCCCCTCATTTTTCTAACTAGATGCATAAATGGTGCATCTATCTAAGGCAAGAAATTCAAGTCATATCCTTTTCTCCTAGATTGATGGGTCTACCTCTTAGGGGGAGTAGGTAGTTGGTTGGTTGTTGCTGATAGGGGGAGCTTGTATATGTGTTTGAAGAAGCTATGGAGATGGGCATGTAAACTTGTGTATTCAATAAAAGGGGGAGAATGTGTTGATGATTTAATTGAAGACCTAGGCCCTTTGTACTTGATGTTAAAGGTGGAGAATGTGCAGGTGTGTGTTGCCATGAATTCCAAAGGGGGAGATTGTTGACATTGGTTTTCATTGATGTCAACATTTTAGGATATTATTGTGCATATGTTTGTGGGATTGTTGTTTGGAATTGATCATCATTGATATATACTTAATTTGGGAATCATTGTGATGTATTACTAATGTTGTTGGCATTCATGGTTGGATGTCATGCCTTGTTTGATTTCAAGTAAAGTTTTATTGAGTATGGTTATTGTCAGCAATGATGATATCATGATGATATATTAAGATGAGGATTAGAAGTGATGTTGATGGTCGAGAGATGTTGATAATGGTATCTATTATGGTGTATTATGTCTCCTATTGTTCCTGAGAAAGTTTGTGTTGCTACAAGAAAGATTTGGTCTCTGCATGTTGATAAATGTTTCTGCTATAGGAAGTTGCCTTGAAGATTGTTTGGGAGAATTCTTTGTATTCCTCCATATTTCAATATTTTGTCTTATGGTTTGGAATTAAGTGTTTATGTTATGTGGATGTTTCAATTCTATCTTTTTAGGTCACCTATTTTTCCGAGGAGGTTTCTGTTAATTACAATGGGTTGATAATTTTTGTCACTTGTCAAGACTAGTTCAAAAAATGCTCCACATTTCTCTAGATTGATGTTTCTACTCTTGCGGCTTGGTGGATGTGCTCTCAGTGTTTGTATAGTATCTCAATTTAGTTTTCATGTATTGAAGTGTTTCACAAGTTGTCCTGATAATGTTCTATCTCTTAGTTGTGTACTATGTGCTTCTAAGTTAAAGTATATTACTTCTATTTAGTTTGTGGTCTCTGATTGTGGCATGATAGTGTGAAAGAAGTTTTTGGAAGTGTTGTTGGATGTTCATGGAATATCTCTTTGTGGCACACACATCAATGATTGATCTCTTTGGTACCACATATTGCTTTGAGTTGTTTTTCTAAGAAATTTGTGGATATCTAGTTGACATGGCTTGTTTTCTTACTTGAGGTTGTGTTAAGATGTATTTTGGTCTTGACCTATCTTGTTGAGAACCACATTGAGTAAATTCAATTGAAGTTATGTTTTTGGGCTGACTGGTAATGTGCTACACATTTCATCATCATGTTTCCTTGTTGTTGACTTGGGTTGATGTGCACCAATGTATGTGGTGTTTGGGATCACATTGGAAGATGTAATAAGATCATTTTTGGTACTCTCAATTTTTTGGATAGGACAACATTATGTTTTTGTGGCTGACTTGTTGGAATCATTATTTGTATTATGTTTTAGCCAACCTAATTGATGTTTTGTGAACTTGCAAAGGATATAAAGGAAATATCAAATCAATTGCAAGTGGTGAGAGTGTGGTGTGATATGAAAATATGGAATGAAGCAGTGAGTTGTGGAAAAGAAAAGAGAAATGAGCTTTAACACCTCAGTCATCAGAGTGTATTGTTGACATATGATGTAATTTCATATCTTCATGTATCCTGCTATCATATAGTGAGTCTCTTTAGCAAGTCCTTGTAATTTGTATCTTTCCTTGAGGTTGTACACCTTAGTACTACAAATCCTTTGAATGTTTCCCTAAGGTTGTGCGTCTTAACCTACAAGTCCTTTCAAGAGTAGTGTGTTTCCTTAAGTAGTGAGCCTTAAAACAATTTGTAATTTTGAAAGTAGTGGGCTTCCTATATTGAGAGATTTCTCTCCATGGTTTTTCCCTCCTTGGGTTTTCTACATAAATCTAGTGTTATATTGTGCATGTGTTTTCATTACTTTATCTTTCATTATTGTTTATTTTTTTAACTATTTCTTATTAGTCCATAAGTTGTTGATCCTGTTAAAAGTTTGATTTTTCATATTGCCAAAGGGTTTAAGTTTTGAAGATACTAATTCAACCCTCCCTCTAATTATTCAGGTGTGTTAAAACATCATTCATATTTATGAATGACTATGTTATATTTTCTTAATCAAATGAATAGAATAAATAAATTTTATTTTTCAAAATAACATTTTCACTTTCAAAATAAAATACATATTTTTTATTCTTTACACAATAAGAGGAATATTTCTCTTTCTAAAAAAATGCAACATAGATTATCCATTTGTAACATAAGAGATCAAACCAAATACAAGATACAAGTTTGACAAGGGGTTTCTCACCCACTACAATAATAAAACATCCAAAATCCCTCCAAGATAGGTTTTGCACAAAATTTCCCAAAATCACAAGTAACATATGGAGATGAAATAGGCTAACTGCAAGTTCACCATTATTCTCCAAACCTGCATAGCAAGAAATGAAGGTCTTTCCCATGGCCTAGGTAGAGATCACCTCCCAATTGTTGGATTTCTCACAAGCCACCCCCGAGCTAGGAGGCGTCTATAGGAACCACATAGACACATGCATACAAATTTCTCAACAAGAAACAAGCAAAGAAAAAACATGTATTGTAACAATATCAATCCCAAGGTTTCCAAACATATAAGAATCCACTCATGGATTATTTTTGGGAGAGACAATAAGCACTTGATCAAGGGGTGTATGAATTATATATATATTGAAACATAGCACACTAAACTCCATTTCCATCCTTCTTACACATACTTATCCATCATATCACCATACCAACCATTCAAACCCCAAATATTATAGTGGGTACTCATACCCATGCATACTCATACCTATGGGTACTCATACACTTTCCATTTCTAAGTAGTGAGAATAATCCCAAGAAAGTGCATCCTATCTCTATCCCCACGTGGATTTCTCACTCCTTGAAGGGGAGTTAATCCAATACACCCATCCCACAAAATAAAACACTCATAACATAAAGAATGGTACTCATACCCTTTCCATTTATAGGTAGTAAGAATACCTTCAAGAAGGTGCATCCTATCTCTATCCCCCACATGGATTGATCACTCCTTTAAGGGGAGATAATCCAATACACCCATCCCACAAAATAAAACAACACTCATAACGTAAAAAACAAGGCATTCAAGAAGGATAAAAAAAACATTCAAACAAACATTACTTAAAATAAATAAGGAATTGAATTATACCTCAATGAGCAAGATTCCAACTAGGGATGTTGAAGAAGAACTCCCAAACTCCTTCCTTCAACTCCTTGTTTCCAAAAATAAGTAAAAAACAAAGATCACCAAAAGAATCCCCAATCTCATATTTTGTGTATGTTTAATAGGAATTTAAGTTTTTAATTTCTTGAATGGGGAGGTGACACTTGGCACCCTCCCATTCACTCTCCCAGGTTCCCTCACCCATGTATTTTCACACATGTATGATACCTTGGGATGTGGAGAGTGTACTTGTACACTTTATCCCACAAGTCATGTAAAGGTGGCTCAAACATGTGTGAGAACCTTGGGAGCTCACCAAGGCTCATAATTAAGCTTGGAGAATTAGGAATGGAAAGAGACAAGTCTCCATCCCACTTTCCCAAACCTTAATTTTATCAAAGCTCTTTAAGACCTAAAAAAGAGTGTCAAACCTAGGAATTGACCCAAGATTTTGGGCTCAAAAGGTATCTAACCAATAGATACTTTCCCTAGGGACCTAAAATCTATAAAAATACATTAAAAAATACCACTTTTCAACACTCCAAAAATACAAAAAATATCAAATCCAAGTTTTTCCACTTAGGTTTCCAAATCACATCCTTATTGGATTGACAAGGAAAACAATTTAACAATAAACATTCTCAAGCTCACATTACAAAAAATAAATGCACATTACATTACAAAACTACAGTCCCTCCAAATGGACTATACTTTATTTTTCACTGGGTAGATCACATAGGGTTGCCATGGATACCTCCAATTCCATTAGCCTTAGAAATATATACCTGAACACTCAATACACATGTTAATCCATCCAAATCAAGGTATATATCTATATATATGTATATCCAAAACAACTGAATAAAACATTCACATTCACACAAGTTTCATAATTCAAATGATATAGAGACCTCATTACATAACTTCAAAATCAATTAATCACCTAACTTATCTATTTTCATAAACCTTAATTTTCATGTTCATCAAATTGCATCATGATTCATTCACACGTCATATTTCATTCATTCATCATTTACTTTCAAATTTTAGATTAAACATCAACAATGAACTAACATGTAATTAAATCAAGCATCATAATCAGCTAACTAAGCATGCAATATAGCCATAAATAATTCATCATATGAAATCAAATGTTTACTCATTCTGTCATCAATGGTATCATCAAGCATAATCAATAACTAAAATAAAAATAGTCTAAGTAATGGGTTTATTGTAGACATGGGCCTCACACAATATATGTTCCTCAAGGAACATCCTGATCCCCAAATCAAGGTAATACCAAACACACTTTCACTCCTTTGGGATAACCCCTTGATGTGGTGTTTCATAAGATAGTCCAAGCTAATGATCCACCTATTCAATTACTCTAACTTTTGATGACTCTAAACAAAGACCTAACTAGCTTAAGGATAATGAGTATTGTGACTATCATAAGATTAGGGGACATTCCACTAATAAATGTATGAAGCTCAAGAATTATGTCCAAGATCTCATCAATAAAGGGGACATTACCATTGAAGGGAATCAATATCCTTCATCTAATGCTCAACTACAAATATGCCAAAACACTTTTCCACATCACTCTCAAGGGGCTACCACATCCAATACTAATTCTTCTCCACATAATTCCCAAAATAATAACCAAAATAATAGGACCAATAATATTATCTATACTAAAGTCCATTTCAACTATGACAATGTGGTTTATTGCATCATGCCAATGGATACACATGTGTCTACAATTAGAGTGAAAGCAAAAGAATCTATGTGCAGTCACCACTTGATGGGGGCACATTACCATTCTTAGATCCTCCAATGCATCCCAATTGTCTTTCATGAGTTCACAATATAATATATTAGATCATATTGGAAAAACCCCTACACAAATCTCCATTTTTAAATGAAATTTGTATAGTGAAAATGTGCTTTCAAAATGAAAGGAAATGTAATGCAAAACCTAAAAACCAAAAATCAAGTAACAATCAAGATAAGGGCTTAAAAAGCTCAAACCTACAAGGAATTTGATGAGGAACCAATATATCAAATATTTTAGTGTGTAGATTGCCCTGATGTGATCGGATTTAATGTGTGCTTGATAAAATTTTGGCAACATAACATTAACAATTTACTCATAGATGATGATCCTAAAAATAGTTGTGTTTTGCATTTGATGGGAGGAGAGGTGAATGGAGGGCTAGGATTTAATGGTAGGAGATCAATAGCTAGGAGAGGTTAGGACATCTCAACTCATGAGATGATGCCAAGTGGCATCATGAGAGGAGATGGGGAGATGGATGATCTCTCAAGGCATAATATGGTGACAAGTGTCACCATATAAAGGCTTGAGAGGGAGATTGGTACTTGGAAAGTACCTTGGGAGATGGGGAAGATCTTCCTCATAAAGGTATTCCTTGTCCAACATTCCTAAAGTATAGGATGAAAAGGAATAAAAGAATTTAAAATTCCTTGGATGTACTTTAGAGAAAGGACCCACATGGGGTTGCTTCTTCAAAAAGGGAAAGCCTTTAAAGGTTTGGAGGAAAAATTAGGTAGCAATAAATGGAAAGGGGGACTATCCCTTTCTTAATTAGGGAATTAGGAATGTGCAAGCGATTAGGGGATGGATTAGGTGAGGGTTAGGCTTAATGGGGAATGATTAAGGTGCAAGTGGGAAAAGTTGGAGGATGTGGCACCTCTTAATCCCTAATTAAGGGTGTGCACATGATTAGTGGGTGGATTAGGATTAGGATTAGGGTATTATGAAAAATGATGGAGGATGTGACAAGGAGAGGGAAGAATTTGAAGAATCAAATAATTCATTTAATTCTTGTGAGGAGATAAAAGTGATTAAATTAAATAAATAAACATATTTATTCAATTTAAAGAAGAAAGGGGTGAAAGGTAAGGTAAATAATTAATAAATTAATTACCTTAGGACCTTAATAGATTTAAAGAATAAATTGACAATATTAATTAAATAATCAAAATATTATTTAATTAACACAAATGAGAGAGGATTGTGTGGAACTATGAGATAAAATTGACTAAACACAAGTGGTCAATTTTAGGTGTCTACAATTTGAATAATGAGAGGGTTTCATTCTGGGAAGGGAATTATCTAATGGTGCATTGGTAGCACATGAAGTGCTCCACACTATTCACAAAGAGGAAGTACTGAAAGTAATAAAACTAGATATGCATAAATCCTATGATAAAGTAAACTAGGAATTTATTTTAGCAATATTATAAAGGTTTGGCTTCAAAAACAAATGGTGAAATAGATTTAATCATGCATCAAAAGATAATGTTTTTAGTGATTATAAATGAAACCCTAAATGGCCTCTTCTCCTCCATGCAAGGCATTTGACAAGGAGACCCAATATCTCCCTTTCTCTTCATAATCATGGAAAAATAATTAAGAAAATAAATCACAGTGGTGAAGGAACAAAATAAATGGAAAGGAATTGAAATATGAAACTTTCTAGAAACAATCAATCAATCCTTATAATTTACAAATGACACCCTCGTATTGAGACAAGCCAGATACATGGAAGCTTAAGAAATGAAAAAATTCATATCCCCCTACTACCAATGCTTAGGATAAGAGGTCAACAAATCCAAGTCAATACTTTTCATAAACACATCCCTATCAATAAGGAAAAAAATTACTAACATTTTGGGATTCTAATTTGAAACTCTCCCTTGCAAATACTTAGGAATTCAGTGGGGAGAAAGAGAAAAAAACCTTATGATAAAATGTAATCTCAACCATCTCCAAAAAAATCTCATTATGGAAAGAAATATATTACAAATCAAATCAGTTTTAAATTCAATACCAATATACATAATGTCTATCCTCAACATTCCCAAAGGAACAATGGTTGATATTCACAAATTGTTAAGATCATTCTTATGGGAAAAAAAATTGAAAGATGGGGATAAAATCCTACTCGTGCCATGGGAAAAGTATATACACTCAAATTTTAAGGAAGATCCTACATACACAATTTTGACTTGCAAAATAAATCACTTAGAGAAAAATTAGTTTGGAGAGTATAAAAATTAAGAAGCAAGATGGTGTAGGATAATGAGAAGAAAATATGTAGATAACTTGGATAGAGAAAGAATATTTACCTTATTATAGCTACGTACAAAATCCAAGATGTTGAATTTTCTTGCATCTTATACGGGACTAATTATTTCACATCTTTCATGGATAGTAAACAATTGTGAAAAAGATCTATTTTGGGAAGACTCTTGGAAAAAATACAAACCACTACACAAAAACTAGAATTAGAAAGAAATACAAGCTCACTTTAAAGTTCACTGGGGATCTAAGTTTAAATACTAATTCCAATTGGATCAATCATCTTTTCCATATAAATTAATATGGAAATTCTTAGATCCTCTTTTCTTTCCTCAAAATCTAAAAGAGAAGCTCATGGTAGAGCTCAAAAAAAGACAAGTCTTCCTAGCTTCTATTCCAATCAAGATGATGACATAATTTGGACTAACTCCAAGTTGGGTAAATATTTATGGAGGGATACCTCTCCATTTCTACTACAAAAGCCAAAGATTAGTGTCCCACACATCTCTACTAGAGTTCTCGTTGTCTACTAAAATTAGGTACCTTTGCATGGTTAGCCCTTAATGAAAAAATCCTCACGGGCTCTAATCTTGATAGACTAGGTATAACATCTCTTCCCACATGTCTTATGCAAAAAAATACTATGAATATATATATCATCTACTCCTATAATGCCACTTTATCCAAAAATGGTGGGCGTGACTACAAAATAAATTAATTTAGTGTGCCCCCCTTCAAAATTCATTTCTTAAGAACTTCCAAATTTGGCCCTTCCTCCAAAAAAGGTCTACCTTATCATGTCTTAAGATGCTCAATCCATCTATTCTAAAATGGAAAATATGGTTGGAAAGGAATAACAATAGTTTTAGAAAGACAATTTTAAATCTAGAAGAAGTAATCTTGAAAATTGAAAAATCTATCTTAGAAACCGCCATGGCTAGTCTATTAAAAAAACATACCCTCAAACAAAGTCTTCTCCTCATGGGATAACTATATATTAAAAACATGGGATTTCTTCTAGTCTCTCCCACATAGGGAACAATTGCTACAAAATCTAATAGACCAAGTAGAGAAATGGTGAGATGGAAACCTCCTCATAGAAGCATGATAAAGCTTAAATTTGATGGATCCTTGAGAGGGAACCTAGGAATTTTAGGAGCAAGTGTTGTTCTAAGAGACCACATAGGTAGAATTGCTGCAGCAAATTGCAAAAAATTACCTCCAAAATAAAATAATATTGTGGAGCTAAATACCCTTATACTAGGTTTTGTCCTAACAATAAGAAAATGAGCTCAACACTCATAATTGAAAGATAGTCATAATAATCAAAAAATTGGGCACTAAGATACCTCCTAAAAGAAGCCAAACATCTACGAAAAATCCATCTATTTGAAATCACACACTCTTATGATGAAGAAACCACGCTTTCAAACCTAATGGAAAATAGATAAATAGACCAAAATCTAAACTATTATCAATTAGATGGCATAAACATTAAAAATATAGAAGGTTTTTAAAGTCTACTCTAAATCTACTCACAATAGCTTGTAATCCTCAGTAGCACAGACAACCCAAAGTCCAAATTTTGAACACCAAATGATGACCTAAAGACACATGTTTAACCTCCATGACAAGATCAATGGATAGGATTGTGGTCTTGCTTCTGAAGTGGCTACCTCTCCATAGTGTTGTGTAAATGGAAATGTAAAACCTAAAAAACCAATAATAATTGCAGCAAAAGTTAGATGTAAAGAAATACAAAAGATAATTAAATGAAATCATAGAACAATAGAGAAGAAACAAATTTACATCATAAAACCTTGATAATATGCCAAGGAACATCCATGAGGCAAAGTATCGATATTCTTATTGCTCAAAGAAATTGATTACAACTTTCACACAGTTGTTGCTCTTCAATTACAACTCATTGCAATAATGATTTATCCTTCAAGGAAACAAGATATAAATAATATCTTCAACCTATGTTGCACATATAAAAATCTAATTTTGTTTTTATTTCTTTGTTTTGTTTCTTTCTAAATCTTTATCTTTTGTTTTAAATCTTTATCTTTTCCAAAGGAAAAAACTTTGCTTTATTTCTAATTTTATTGTTGTCATAATCCAACAATATCCACCTTGACAACAATTTACCTGATACTTTCCAATGCCCATTCATCACCTTTTATGCAAGCCAAGAGAATTCAAAGTCCACTTCAACTTCTCTAACTGTATTGGTTTTTTCAACATGTTTGCATGATTTTCTAGTGTATGAACTTTCTCAAGAGCTACTCCACCTCCATCAATAACATGTCTTACAAAATGATATTTAATCACAATATGCTTAGTCCTACTATGATAAGATGGATATTTAGTTAGATGTATAGCACTTTGACTATCACAAAATACAATCACCCTATCTTGTACTTAATTCCAAACTCACCCAAAATACCCTTCAACCAAATTTCCTCTTTGCAAGCATGTGAGACATCTATATACTCTACCTCAGTAGTGGATAAAGCAATTGTAATTCCAACAAATAATTCCTCCTGCAAGAGTAAAGACATAACTTGATGTAGATCTCCTTTTGTGCAAATCACTTGCAAAATATGAATCAACATAACCACAAACTAAACCACTACTACCATCAAAGGTGATACAATAATCACTTGTACCTCTAAGATACCAAAGCACCCATTTTATTGCTTCCCAATGCTCTTTACCTGGATTTTTGATGTATCTACTGACAACACCAACTGCATGTGAAATATCTATTCTTGTATATACCATTGCATACATTAAACTTCCTACTACATTAGCATATGGTACATGAGACATATACTCCTTTTCTTATTTGTTACTAGGCCATAAACTTGAAGAAAGCTTAAAATGAGAAGCTAAATGGATATTTACTAGTTTCACATTCTTCATATTAAATCTTATGAGGATATTTTCCACATACTTCTTTTGTGATAATCAAAGATTACCATGTTCCCTCTCTTTGTATTTCTATGCCCAATTTTTTTTTCTCCTAGATCCTTCATATCAAAAGTCCTAGCCATCTGAGCCTTTAACCCATTCATCTCAACTATGCTTTTGCTTGCTACAACCATATCGTCAACATATAATACCAAGATAATGAATAAACCATTTTTAAAACTTTTGAAGTAAACACAATGGTCATACTCACTCCTTGTAAAACTTTGGCTCACCATGAAGGAATCAAACTTCTTGTACCATTTCCTTGGAGACTCCTTCATACCATACAATGAATTCTTGTGTTTGCAAGCAAATTTCTTATTGCAATCTTGAACAAACCCTTTTGGTTGTTCCATATATATCTCCTCATCTAAATATCCATGTAGAAATCTTGTTTTAACATCTAACTCCTGTAGATTTTCAACTTCTACTATATCTAATTTTATGAGAGAAGATTCATCAAATACATCTCTGCTAATGATGATTTTGTGAGTAGTATGATTCCACAATCTATAACCCTTAATTCCATCACCATCACCATAACCAACAAAGATATACTTCTTAGATTTGGGGTCTAATTTAAAACACCTCAAAAAACCTTAATGAATATAATCTAGAATAACCTTACTTGCATGACTCCTTGCTTTAAACTTCTTTGTAGACTACTTCCCATAAACACAATGCTTGTAGAAATTCAAATTCAAAAATTTTAAATTTGGAACTTACGTTTTCACAGTACCTTTAATCCTTTCTCGCTCATATGACCCAGAAACTGATGCCATAGATGAGTAGACTCATTTTATTCCTTAGATAATACTACCACTTCATTTATTATCATACTCCCTTCAAGCTTGTAAAGGTTTCTAACATTTGTAGCCTTCATGACCACCAAAATTTCCTTGGACACTTTCATTGATCCACCTTGACTTGTAAATCTATAACCTCCATAATCCAAAACTCCCAAAGAAATTAAATTCTTTTTGAGCTCAAGCACATGTCTTAATTTTGTTAAAGTTCTCATATGATGATAATAAAGGTGGCCTCCCACACTAAGAACACCAATCCAACTCTCTTCAACAAGTATTGATAACTTCAAACCCTCACAAGGGCACTTCACACAAGCACTATTTCCCTCTACTAGGTCTGTAGACCTAAAAACTTGAACCAAACTCACTCCAAACCCACTCAACCAACCAAATCCTTGTGGTTTCAGGAAGCCATTAAAGCAAACTATAACATACCACAACATTTCATGCAAGTCCTTTGGAACATCAACTTGAAACTAGGCCTTCTACCCTGACCTAGGCCATGAATTAGGCCATTTTTACAAAGGGTCACCACTTTTTACTTAATGCCTACCCAAAAAATCTATGGGCCAACACTAACAAAATATCAAAACACCCTATTTCACAATTTATTTTCTCATACAATTTCTCCAAGGGGCTCTACCAAGAAACCCTTATTTCTAGCCAATTCAATGGAGTCTTACTGTAAAACCACTTTCCAAGCCTTCTCCAACCCTTCCACCACTTCAAACACTCTCCATTATTTTTTTAGATGCTTAAAAAACATTCACCAATCCACTATCAACAATAAAACATCAAACCCTAATGTAAAACCTCCTTTTTCAAGAAAAATCACTTAGAAATCTCTGAGGATAATCATCAAAACCATCTTCCAATAGTTTAACCTACTTTATTCAAGTAACCTTCATTTGAACCTATTTAATAGGACCCATTTCACCAGTCATAGGTCGTACAGTCAATGAAATGGTCCCTTAAAACATAAATTGTGGTTTACAAACCATTAACAAGGTATGCAGACCCACTTTATGAAACTAGCCTTTAAAATTCTTTAGATTCAATGATTTTTTTTTGAAATGGAATAAAAAAAAAGCTAACACAACCCTCCAATGGAATCTACATGATTTTTCACCAATTATGGCTTGTACGGGCCTATCACAGGCTAGAAACAATGAGAGAACACAGAAATTGCAATATAACAGAGATATCTTTATTGAAAATTCTTCTTCAAATTTCCTAGAACCCCTTTACAATGAGATTTTCCTCTTTTAAACTTGTTTCCCTCCTAATAAAACTATCCCAACTATACCACAACTTACATTTGAAATTAAGTGACCATTGGGCTCTCAAACCTTTACAAATTTTGCATTTTTGCACTTTATTGTTGACAACTTTTTGCATATTTGCAATTTTTGCAATTTTTTGACTCTCTAAACTCCTAGTGACTTCTAATAGACTTATTACATAAATAAATGGTCTCAATGACCTTATTTAATAGAAAAATTACTCAAAAAACCAAAAATCCACCACATGACCACATTGGATAACTTTGATACAAAATTGCACTTGGTGCACCTACACCATACACCCAGCCTTTTAAATTTTCCAAGTCTCTTGGAAATTTCATTGCAACTTGTCCTCCACTAAACTTTCCATGCATTTTTCCACCTAGAATTCTTCCATTAGGTATTCCTATACATTGGTTCCACTTGTAGTTGGCATCCTTGATCATGTCACCATTTGAACATAGCTCCATCTTCACATACAGATCAGTCAAGTATCATAGGTTGATTTTATGCCTATTTTGACATCTCTACACATGTACCTATCACCTGGCCTTTCACTTATCCTTCTTTCCACCTTTTCTTCAGATCTAAACCCTTGCCACACACTCTTCTTGTCTCCATCTTTCACCATGTCAGAATTACAAATAACTATAGCAACAGACTTAGGAGTCTCTACCCTCAAGATTCCTATCATATCAGCACCTTTTGATTTTCCAAACCATGACTACCCTTTCATTTCTCTTACTTTCAAGGGACATATTATTGTCCCAACTATTATTTTATCTTTCCAACTCTACCTTTCTTCAAGTGTTCCATTTTTAATCTTCTCTACACAAAACTTTGGCATCAAATTATCACCTCTTTTCCTTCCTTCCCTCACTATATCACCTTGCAAATTGACTGTCTTCACATCTCCATCCTTTGGACTGACTTAAACCACTACACTCTTGTCTCCCCCAACCTTCAAAAACTCCTTCTTACCAAACATAATGACTTTGGTTTCCTTTCTTTATTCTTTGACCTTTCCATGATCAGGTTTCATCAGCAACTCATCATACTTTCTCTTCAACATGGCATCATTTTGTAAGCTCACTTTCATGGATTCTTCTATCCTTGGGGTGGCTATAACCTTCATCTCCCTTTCACTCTCAACTTGTACAAACTCTTTGTTACCCATCATGATTACTTTTGTTGCCTTTGTTTTCTCCTTGACTTCCTCTTGCAATGGAAGCAAAGTAAGTGTGTTCCCATCATGTTCAATCTGATATGTATTAGCCCTTCCATCATACACAACATGTTTATCAAATTTCCATGGCCTTCCAAGCAACAAATGACAACATGGCATTGGTATAATATCACAAAGTACCCTATATTTGTACCCTCCAATATAAAACTCCACTAAATCCTACTCATTGACTAGAAGTGATCGATCATCATTTAACCATGACACCTTATAGGGTGTTTCATGAGGAAATTTTACCAAACTCAGCTTATCTACCATTTCTCTTAACACTATATTATTAGTGGAGCCTGAACCTATTACTAACTTGCATACTTCACCTTTGCTCTTGTAGGCGGTTTTGAAAATATTTCTCCTTTTCAATGGTTCTTTCTCCTTGGAGGGCTTCAAGAGTTGTCTTTGCAACATCAAAGATTCACCAACTTCAGGTGCAAAAACAAGACTTGATGAATTGACACTTTCCTCTTCCTCTTCTTGCACAATTTGGACTCTCTTTTCACCCCTTCTTTCACCCCCACTAGAAGTAGCACCAAAATTTTTAGGACATTTAAAAGATGGATGACCAAACTCACCACAATTGTAACACCTTCCTGAAAAACACATTAGAACCTCTTCCTTGATCTGTATATCTACCCCTTAAAGTTGTTCTTCCACCTTTCCATCATCCTCTAGATTTGGCCACTTGTTCTTTACCTTTACTAGCATCTTCTTGTTCTTGATTGGACTGTTTTGGTGTTGAAAAGGTTCCTCTCCCTCTAGAAGTGTTGCCTTTTCCTCTTCTAGCCTTCTCTTGTCTCCTCTTCACCTTTTCCTCTACCCTTATATCCATTTGAAAACATTCTTCCATTGGTTTAGGTGTCATCAAACTTATTTCATCTTATATATTATACCTTAGACCATTAAGATACCTTGCCACTCTTTCTTCCTCATCTTCCTCATGCTTTGTCCTTATACTTAACCTATAGAACTCCTCGGTGTATGCTTACACATCTAAGTCATTTTTCCTAAGATTTTGAAGCTTTTCAAGAAATTGAACATTGTAATCATTGGGAAGGAACTTACCTTTGAGTTTTTCCTTCATTCTCTCCCAAGAAGTGATCATGATCTTCCCCTTTTTTTGCCTTTCATCTTGCACAAAATTCCACCACAGCAAAGCATGTCCCTTTAACTTGGTCTTAGCCTTCTCCACCTTATGTTCTTCATCTACCTCTTCACTTTCAAAGTAATTCCCCATGGCTCCTATCCAATCAAAGAGCTCTTCACCATCTAGTTTACCTCCATACATTAGGCAAATCCATTTTTCTATGTTCACCACCTTTCACAGCCTTCAAAAGCTTCAAACATCCTCAAATCCTCTAGATCTAACTCTTCCTCTTCAAAATCACTTTCTTCTATGTCAACCCCAGCTTTAGACTTCAATGCATTCATCTCCTTTTTCAAGGATCTTCTAATTCTCTAGCCTGTTGATCAATCTTCCTAATAACAGTGCTTCCCTTAGGAGGCATTTTGATCCTCCAATTACACCTTTTTCCTTACTCAATCTTTCAACCTACTTCCTTGCAAACTTCAATATATCACCTCCAAATATCTACTAACTATTCTTTGATACCATCTAATGACAATCAGGGTGGCCTCCAACACTAACAACACCAATCTAACTCTTTTCAACAAGTATTGAGAACTTCAAACCCTCACAAGGGCACTTCTTCACACAAGCACTCTTTCCCTCTACTAGGTTTGTAGACCTAAAAACTTGAACCAAACTCACTCCAAACCCACTCAACCAACCAACTCCTTGTGGTTTTAGGAACCCATTAAGGAAAACTATAACATACTACAACATTTCATGCAAGTCCTTTGGAACATCAACTTGAAACTAGGCCTTCTACACTGACCTAGGCCATGAATTAGGCCATTTTTACAAAGGGTCGCCACTTTTTACTTACTGCCTAACCAAAAAATGTATGGAGTAGCACTGACCAAATATCAAAACACCCTATTTCACAATTTAGTTGCTCATACAAGTTCCCTAAGGCGCTCTACCAAGAAACCCTTATTTCTGGGCAATTTAATGGGGGTTTATTGAAAAACCACTTTCCAGGCCTTCTCCAACCCTACCACCACTTCAAACACTCTCCATTATGCCTATAGACACTTAAAAAACATTCACCAATCCACTGTCAGCAATAAAACATCAAACCCTAATGTTAAACCTCCTTTTTCAAGCAAAATCACTTAGAAATCTCTAAGGACAGTCATCAAAACCGTCTTCCAATAGTACAACCTACTTTATTCAAGTAATATAAATTTGAAACTATTCAATGGGACCCATTTCACCAGTCATAGGTCGTACAGTCAATGAAATGGTCCCTTAAAACATAAATTATGGTTTACAAACCCTTAACGAGGTATACAAACTCACTTTATGAAATTAGCCTCTAAAATTCTTTAGATTCAATTAAATTTTTTTCAAATGGAATCAAAACAAAGATAACACAACCCTCCAATGGAATCTACATGATTTTGCACCAAGTTTGGCTTGTACAAGCCTATCATAGGCTAGAAACAATGAGAGAACACATAAATTACAATATAATAGAGATATCTTTATTGAAAATTATTCTTTAAATCTCCTAAAACCCTGTTACAATGAGATCTACCTCTTTTAAACTTGTTCCCTCCTAAGACAACTGTCCTTACTATACCACAACTAACATTTGAAATTAAGTGACTGTTGGGCTCTTAAGCCTTTACAAATTTTGCATTTTTGCACTTTATTGTTGACAACTTTTTGCATATTTGCATTTTTTGCATTTTTCTGACTCTCTAAACTCCTAGTGACTTCTAATATACTTATGACATCAAGAAATGGTCCCAATGACCTTATTTAATAGAAAAATGACTCAAAAAACCAAAAATCCACCACATGACCACATTGGATAACTTTGATACAAAATTGCACTTGGTGCACCTACACCATCATAATACCATCAAACATTTTAATCTAAATACTCCCAATCCCAATATCCTTACAAGAAAAATTATTTCCCATAAGAACAACACCGCCATCAATAGCTTGGTAAGAATAAAACCAACTCTTATGTGGACACATGTGATTAGAAGCACCAGAATCTAATAACCATTCCTCATGATAATACAAGGAATTACAAACAGATAAAACTTCATCAACCATACCTAAACTTGCCTCAACTAGATTTTCTTCCTTTTTGGAGTCACCATTCTCTTCTTTCCTCTCCCAACAATCTTTCTTGAGATGCCCTAATTTATTACAGTACCAACATTTTCCCTTACTCTTTTTTTCCTTTTGACTTAGATCTAGATGTACCTTTCGAATCTTCCCCTTTTTTCATGGATCAACCTCTAACCACCATTGCTTCTGATGTGGAGGTTTCTATGTTAGATTTCCTTTGCACCTCTTTAGAAAAAAAATCTCCCACAACAGAATCAAATTCAAAGGTGTCAATTGTGCTAAAGCTAATAGAAGTGACTAAGCGATTCCATGATTCAAGAAATGAACACAATAGTGTAATTTCCTTGTCTTCATCTTCAAATTTCACACCCATACTAGCTAATTGACATATAAGAGTACTAAAAATATTTCAATGATCAACAATTTTTATACCTTCCTTCATTCCCAAACTATGCAAATGTCTTTTCAAGTAGATCAAATTTTTCAAGGATTTTATCATATAAAGACTCCATTTTACTCCATAAGTCTACAACCATATCCTCTCCAAAAATATTAAAAAGAAAATCATCTGTTAAACACAACCAAATTGTGCTTAGATATTTTGTATCAAGATCCTCCCAATCTTCATCAGTCATATTTGTAGGTTTCTTTGACTTTCCTACAAGCGCTTTGTGCAATCCTTGTTGCACTAACAAATCATGCATCTTGAGTTTCCATAGCTCAAAATTATTCTTTCCATTGAATTTATCCACCATGAACCTTGCATTCAAAACTTTTTCCATTTGATACTACAAAAAAAAAACCAAATCCTAACACAAATGCTACAAAATAATTTCTCTAATACCATTTTTTGTGTAAACAAAAATGTAAAACCTAGAAAACCAATAATAATTGCAATACAAGTTAGATGCAAAGAAATACAAAATATAATTAAATGGAATCACAAGATAATAGGGAAGACACATATTTACATGGTAAAACCTTGACAATATGCCAAGGAAACATCCACAGAGCAAAGTATCGGTATTCTTATTGCTCAGAGAAATTGATTACAACTTTCACACAGTTGTTTTTCTTCAATTACAATTCATTATGTAATAATTATTTATCCTTCAAGGCAGAAAGATATAAATAATATCTTCAACCTATGTTGCACATAGAAAAATCCATCTTTTTTTTTATTTCTTTGTTTTGTTTTGTTTTAAAATCTTTATCTTTTGTTTTAAATCTTTATCCTTTCCAAAGCAAAAAAACTCCGCTAATTTTATTGTTTTCATAATCCAACACATAGTACTAGACAACAAAGGCATAATTACTAGAGGACCGAAAACCTTAATGGTCAAAATCCTTAAGAAAGTCGACAAGTAACTAAAATCTAGCTAAAGAACATAGCTTGGCAATCACCCTCTAAGATAACATGGATCTCCAACTTGAAAGAAGACACAAGGCACCCTTCATGCTATAATCTACTTAAAACCCACACTACACCTCACCCTTGAGTACATAGAGGAGTACAAACTAACATAATGTCTATTTTTACCTTTGCACAATATTCATTTAATCTACCTTCATTTTTTTGTGTTGGAAAGTGATGTATGAATCTCACTATAATGTAAAAAAATTCTTCCAGTTCTCCCAGTTCATACAAGGAGAAAATTAGGAAATAACTATAATTTTGCATGAAAATAAAAATAGTATTTCTAAATAGAGAATTTGCATGAGCTTGTAATCTACATGTAATATGAAAAAAAAAATTGTAATAGAAAACCTCTATAAAGGGAGGTCATATGTAATTGATTTAATTATCAGAAAAATAAAAAGTTGCCATGTGTTTTTCTTTAAAGAATTCTTTATTTGTTGTTCTTTGTTTCATGTTTATTGGTTGTGATTTAGAATCTATAGTTTGAACACTCAAACATCAGAAACATAATCCAGAGTCTAGTTTGCATGTGCCAAATTCTTATCAACAAGGATTTCTCACTCAAGTTCCAAAACGATGGTGTCATTCCTATAGCTTTTTTCAAATTTAACTTTCCTTGTCTCCTGTGTCTAAGTCTCCCTTCAACCATATGTTCTCTATTATCCCTTCTCCTTGGTCTCTTTCTCTTTCTTTCTTTCCATGTCTCTTCATCCCCTCTTGTTTTTTTTCTCTTCAACCTAGAATTTTCCTCATTCCCTCCAATCATATGCTCTACACTTCTCTCTATTTGTATTCTTCTTCTATGGACCCTTCACTCCCCAACTTTCTTTTGCTTTTCCACCCTCCTGATTGGTCGCATGGTGATCATGTACCTTTTGATACCCCTGAAATCAAGTAGGTCTTCTAGTTGATAGAAGGTTCCTAACTAATGTTCAAAAAGGTACTCATTCATCTGTCTTGTTAAATCACCCTCATCCACCAATGACATGCACATCAATACCCTCATTATAATAGAGAGATTATTGCAAGGAAATCTCAAGTGAAAAATACAATAATTCTTCAGTCCCAAGCTAAGACCATTCGAGTTCCTCCTTCATTAGTTGGGGTGATTTTCATCTTATCAATCTAATTAGTTTTCCATATTACAACAATTTAAACTCTTTTATCTTTAGAAAATTTTGATTATTTATGCTTGGATGCATCCATTAAACACTATGATCCATAGCAATCTACTATTTTTATTTTCATTATAAATTTAAATTTCTATTATTGTAATATGAAGTATATGGTTCCTTCCCCTTTATTCAAAAAATGTTAATAATAATTATGCAATATGACATTAAAATAGTGAATATGCATAATTATAAGGTCATTTTGATGTGACCATATACTTGAGAGATTATTATTAACTTTTTTTGAATAAAGGGGAAGGAACAATCAAATCATAAAATAAATCTTTGGTCATAAATAAATCATAAATCTTTCAAACAAATAAAACATGTGTGAAATGTCATGAAATAAGAAGGTGAAAGTTTTAGTGAACCTTGCACATTTCAAAGCAAGGCTCAAGAGCCTAAAATGGCCCAATTGAGACAATCCTTATGTGTAGCAAAAAGATTGTATGTATCATCTATAGTTAAGATATATCAAACCAAGGATTATATGACCTTATAATATTAGTGAAAAAAAATATAGAACCAAAGTTTAATACTTATCACATTTTAAAAATAATTATATTCCTTAAAGAAGGAAAAAATGATGAGCATTCAAAATGAAACACTAGGAAAATTCAACATCACATATTAAATTAAGAAAAACTTAGTACATTGGGAAAAAGATATTATTTAGTTCCAAATATAAAGACCCAAACACCACTTATGATCCATTAAACCCTCAAAAGGATTCCAATACTTTAAACCTATGAATTGAAAGATGATAAACTTTCAAGAATTAGAAGGTTCACATATGCTAAATAGATATTCTCAGGTTTGAATCCCCAAACAATAATTTATTGACAAAGAAGATGAACAATTTTTTTTATTAGGTCTATCATCACCATACTATTTATATAAATAACTATAATAGAGTGTTGATCAATCTTCTCATTTTGATTGGTGTTATTCTTGACAAATATATGGGAACTACCTAAAAATAAATTATAATGGCTTAGCTCACCAACTAATTATTGTGTCAAAAAATGAGTAAGAATTACATCTAATTGACTTTGAATCCCTTGACAAATCCTAGCACAATACATCTAATTACAATCATATTCACATTTACTCTAGCATTGTTAAGTGATATTTCAATGAGGAAATTAATCTCCCTATCACCATCGACTTTTTTGCCCAAAAATCCTTGTGATAAATGATGCTGACAATGAAAACACTAATTTGGTGAGGTAGAGTGAGGAAGGAAAGATGGTACAAAATTTTTATCAAAATTATTGTATTAAATGGGCTTGGTGCTACCTACCTTTCTTTATATTGATGAATACAATTTCTTCAAAAATAATTTCATACATGTAATTCTCCTTCCAATAAAAAAAATATATCATTTAAAGTCAAGATCATGAACATTTATGAGTTTTAAAACCCTAAATAAATAATACCATAAAAAATTTACTTCATCATAGTAAATGGTAGGGTAATTTAATTAGCTTTAAGGGACTCAATCATTCCACTTAAAGCCCTCAAATCTTTGCATTTTGATATAAAATTGAAGTATTCTAATATAGACAAAATTTGGTTCTTGAGATGACTCCTATCATGTTATAAAAATTTCATTTTATTATTTTCAAAAATTTAGAGGATTCTTATTATAGATGTGAGCAACTTAATTTTCCTATATTTTGATGTGAGTGGCTTGGATCATTCCAACAGTCATTCTATACTTGAGAGAATGTAAACTGTTGATCACCACTAACATGTTGTAATTTGATGTTAATTTGCATGGTCATCGCTCATTTTGATAAATATTTTAGAATATTGATTTCCATTATAATCTAGATAGGAGCTCAAGGGTAAGTGCATGGAAATGAGGACAAAAAGGAGATCAAAATTTGTCACTTTTTTACTAAACCTATATTTTGATGAGTAATTGAGATGTGTACACTCAAAATTTGAAAATATGATAAGAATAAGAATTATAGTACACCAAATCTAGTTTCTAATCTATTGAAGGTTTTAAAAATAGTCAAATTTAAGAGGGTGAAATGAAAAGTGTACACAAAAGTGTTTTTATTTTCATAATTAAACTATAATATAGTATCTAGTGTGCACCCACTATTTTTATGTTGTGTTAGAGACTTTTAAAAACTAATTAATATAAATATATCCAATAATAAGTATTACAAGTTATTTATTTTTACTCATTACTTTTTTGGTGATATTTTTGAAGTGGATGCATCTTGAAAATTAAATCATTAAGTGTGTGTCACATAGTTTGCACACAAATAATAAAAAATATAGTTAGTTAAATTTAAATATGTGTAGAATGAAGTATAGAACAATCTTGTATATTTTTTAAAAAAATTGAATGAGCATATAAAAATTTTATAAATAAAAATAAATACATGTATTTAATGACAATAAATAAACTATTCAGAGAAAAAATAAATAAATGCCTTAATTTATTCAAAATATTAAAAAATATATAGCTATAAATCTAAGAATTAACTCATCCTTTTCATGGTGATTTCGTCAAATTTTATTATAAAATGTATAAACCTATGATGTTATATTTTAAAAATATTATTGAATATGAAAAACATGTCATTATGAGGTATCATATAGGTCTAAATATTAGGGTTGGTCACCCAAGCCCATTCCAAGACTAACAGAGAAAGACCTAATTTTAAATAAATAAAGTGAACACATTATGTACATCACCTAAAAGTGAGATAAATGAACAAAAGATATTATAACTTGTGATTTGGTCCTAGTTATAAATTTTTACATTCTTTGGTAAATCATGATTTGGTCCCTCTCTATCTTCCTCTATCACTCTCTCTCCCTCCCTTTCTTCCTCTTTATTCATCTCTCCCTCTCTCTCTCTCCATCTCCATCTTTATCTCTTTATATATCTCTATTTCTCTCTATCCCCCCCATCTCCATCTCCCCCTATATCTCTATCTCCCTCTCTCTCTCCTCATATCTCCTATGTATATCTCTCAATCTCACCATCTATATCTATCCCTCTCTTTCCCTCTCTTTATCTCTCCCTTCCCCTCTCTCTATTGAGAATTGATTTGAAAATGCAATTTTTTTGGATCTTATTCCCCTTGTGTATTAGGCCTCATTTTTTCATACATAAACATAAAATCCACAAGAGATAAACCACCTATGCTTGATATTTTATAAATTTGTCTTAATGTATGAAAATTAATATCTACTTCATACTATGATGTAATTATAGTACGTATTTCCAATTAGTGTTGTAAAGGGTTACTCACCTTGGTCTTTCAAAGGTAAAAATGTAGTAGATATTTATCTTACAATCCCTTTCATTCATTGGACAACTTTTCAACACTCTTAAGTGTAATATCTTGAAACTCTATATTTTTTTGTGTAAGTTTGAGAATCAATCGATTCCTAATTTTATTCCTTCATGGCTAAGTAAAGGGGATCAATGGTGTATTTTATATCCATATTTTTGCATAAAACCTACTTTCAATTTGATTAAATTGAATGATGTATGTTTGGAAGGTTTTTTATTGAGTGGAGGGTGCAAGATGGTTAGAGGAAATATTTTCTTCCTAAAGGTGTTTAGATTGGCACTCTGTTTAGCTAGATGTATACAAAGTTTAGTGCAATAGTTCTTCAATTCCTAAAGTGAATAGATCTAAAAAATCTCACTTTCACCATTAGAACCAATAAAAAGTGGGTGTGTTATGTCTACTTCTAATGGTCATGCTTTGGAAACTAAGTTTCCAATAAAGAAAAAAAATGACACCAAAGGATGGGTTATATAAGTGAGAATGTTTAAGGACCTTGGAAAATAAAAAACCTTGTTGGGGGGTTAAATTATTGTAATCTTGGATTTTATTTCTATGAACATTGCATATATGGAAACTAAAATCATGTTTAGTTTTACTCTAGTTCTCCAAAGTATTTTAGGTTGTGAACAAGATTTTTGGAATAGCTGTGTGCAATTTTTTACATCAACGTTTTAGATCAAACTCCATGATCCATCATCAGGATGATAAGTAGAAAGAGAGAGAAGTGATGATCCATCATCACTTCTCTCTCTTTCTACTTATCATCCTGATGATGGATCATGGAGTTTGATCTGAAACGTTGATGTAAAAAATTGCACACAGTTATTCCAGAAATCTTGTTCACATCTATCATGGACTGTGGAAACAAAATGTTATTAGTATTTTAGGTTGTTGGATTTAATCAATTGTAATGTATTTGGTCATGTTAATGTTCCTTTGAGTTCTAAATGCATACATAAATATATATAAATATATGTGTGTGTATGTATATATATACATATATGTATATATGTATATATATATACATATATTTCATTGATTAATACACTAAAAGAACAAGGGTATATTTCATTATAAGTAAAATTGAAGCCTTTAGTCATTTTGAAGAGTTAAAGGATATTATATAAAATCAAATTGGTAGGAAGATTAAAATTTTAACGACTAATAATGGTGGTGAGTTTTGTTGAGTAGATTTTGATAGATTTTATTAGGACCATAGAATAAAAAAGCATAAGAAAACTTCATATACCCCTCAATATAATAAAGTTATAGAAAGAATGAATAGTATGTTGATAGAGAGTAGTATGAGTATGATAAGTGAGGATAGATTGGAATTAAAGTTTTAGATATAAGAATTTTCCATAACTTGATACCTAGTGAGTTTTTCTCCTACTTCTAATCTAATTGATAAGACACCAATGGAGGTATCATTAAGAAAAAAATCCCTCATTGAGACATCTTTGATTCCTTGATTGTGAGGCATATGCACATGTTCTTAGGGATAAGTGGCCAAAGTTGAACAATAATGCTATATAATTTATCTTTATTGGCTATGCTACTAGTATAAAAGGATACAAGCTTTATGACCATGTGGCTAATATTTTTTGTATAACATAAGTGTTATCTTTAGAGAAGTTAATTCTTCTTCCACAGTATTGCAACAGAAGGAAGATGGAAAGAAATGTGTGGTTTAACTAAACGCAAATATTACAAAGGTTGAACTAGAAGCCCATGAAATAACTCAAGAGGAAGATAGATTAGATAGTTCTAAAGAAGAATGAGAACCTCCAACTCAATCATTGAGGAGGTCCACTCAACAAAGATAACAACCAAAAAGGTTTACTCCCTCTGATTGGAGATATATATATATATATTGATTACTAACACTAATGAGATTATAACTATAACGGAGGCTATGGATATGTTGGAAAATGTGTTTTTAGTGTGTTGTCATTGATGTCAGCTTATGTTACTACCACATGCACTTGTATATTGTCCTTGTTGAAGAGTTGTGTTGAAGGGCTATAATGTTATCTTTGGTACACAATTGTACCTTATCTTCTAAAATTTATTGTTGGATTTCAAAGTGATTTGAGTTATGTTCTTGATGAAAGACTTCATATGGGGTATGAAGAGAAATGCATAAGTCTCCAAACTATTGAAGGCATAAAGACTGGTACTATAGGATCTCTCAAATGCTCTACATTTATCTACAAATGAAGATATGGTCTTGAATTTTGAAGGAAAACTCAATACATATGTGAGGTATGGATGTTCCAAGTTTCAAAGCATAAGTTTTACTGTAGACCTTTCCTATGTTAACAGTGTAAGAATAAATTAAGTTCTTGTGAGCGGTTGCATAAGGACTAAAAGTCTCTGCACTTCACCACATCATCTCACTTTTCCTTTCAGCTTTGGATTTATGTTCATATTGATTATGTGCTTTCTTAGTTCAAGTTTCATATGACTTGGTGCACCATCAATGATTCTCTTGATGATAGTAGGTTTCATGTGTTATAGGGAATTGGATGATTGGTCTAATGATGATCTAATGACATGTTCCAACAAGTAATTACCTAATTCTATGAAAAGAGAGTTTGAGAAGCATGGTTGGTTCTTAGTGTGTTGTCTGGAAGATCTAAAAGTTAATATTTAATCCTCTCTTATACAACAGTAAGCCTGGAATTGATGTTTTGGGTATAAAGTTTTTGCACCAGAGTGAAATAATTTGAAATAATAAAAGAAGTACAAAGAAGTGTTTTACAAGCCATATCATTATGTTGGAGTGATCCACACAGTTTTCTTTGGTCTCTTTGATACCATGTCTAGTTTGGAGTTGATGCATGAAAGATTATATGTTTTTTGAGTCGACTTGATTTGTGGTGTTGCTTGTGTCAAGTATTTGGAAGTGTGCACTTGTTTTGAAGATGTGTTCTATGGAAAATAGGTCCTAAATATCTTTCAATTTGAATTGCATGAGTTTTCCTTTTAACATGGATATTTTGGAGTTGACCTGCTATGGCTGATGCACATTTAATGTTATCTTGGCCAATAAGGAGAAACTTTTGATGCTTGTAGAAGATACAAATAGAAGATCAAAGCTATTGAAACATGGTTTTAATGTGTAGTGAATATTTTGTGAAGGTAGTGTGTGAATAAGGATCCATTAAAGTTATTTTGATAATGAAATGTGGTAAAGATCAATTCAAAGAGGTCAACAATGAGTTTATGTGAAACTATGAAGAAGCATGTGTGAATAAAAGTATGAGAATGTATGTTGAAGGTAACAAAGTTTGTTGAGCAGATGTATGGGTGAATATACCAAAAGAAGTGAGCTAGAGGTAACAGAATTGTTGAAATATTCCAATTGTATGCTAAGGTGGTAAACCTTTGTTGTAAGTATTGTATTATGTAGGGAGTTGTAAACTTCCTTTGGTTGTAGCCATAAAATCTATTGTAAAATTTTATTTTATTTGTGAATGTAGTCTAGGAAATTGTATACCTTTATAATTTAAAACTATGTTTAGGTCCCTTAATTTATTGGACTTAATTAAGCTTCTAATTTTCCAAATTATGCATTCCAAAGCCTTATTCTTACTATTTTTTGAAAGGAGAACCAACATTAAATAAATGTATTTAATATTTTAATTACCATGGATTATGAGTGTCCTGGAAATATTGGTCAGGACCCATTCGCCCAAGGGTGAGTGGGTCCCCTTTATATGCTAGGACCCATTTTTAAATATGTTTTGGTGTTCTTTCAACGATCCAAATTCAAATTGTAAGTGTCAGCTTTTGGAATCTAATTTTCAAGAAATCAGATAAACACCTATAAATATAGTTATTTTATCATTTGAAATCTAACACACATGATCTATAAATTAAAGAGAAAATATTATTGTCAAGAGCAATCAAGAGAAGTAGTATCAGTCATTTGTAGCAACAATCAAGATCCTAACATCATGTACAAGTTTATGTGTGTTCATGTTGTATTGTGAAGGCTAACATACATTGTAGATCCTCAAGAATCCAAGCATTCAAGAATTCAAGCAAATCAAGCAAGAAATATCTAATTCCTTTGAAGAGATGTGTATAAATTCAGTCCTTCAAGGAAGCCATTGAAGGGTGGTGAGTTGTATCAAGTGTTCATTCATCATTTCCATCCCTTTCATTATCTTTTTATCAAGGTTTAATTACCAAACTAGGGTTTGACCAAGGTAAACCCCTATACAAACAAAACAAAACACTTTTCCCTCTTTATGCATGTGCAAATTATAGGTTGAAGAAGAATTGAATAAGATCTTGAAGATAAATTTTGTATTGTTGCATTTGTTGTCATCATTCTTTCCAAGACACAGAAACTAAGTTGCAAAAATTATTTTCGTAGTTCCAACAAGTTTGCAACTAGAAATCAGCATCTCAGATCCAACATCAAAGGACTATAAAATGTTTTTTCAAAAGCCCTATCAAGGACCCATTCAACCATGGGTGAACAAGTCCTCCTTTATATTCCAGAATCAAATTTTGGTGATAGGTGCATACCTTCAAATATCTCCTAGATCTGCCTACAAAGTGTTATTCCATTCTGTACATCTTGAGGAATCTACAATTTGTATACTAGGTCATATAATTTATTTAGTTGCATTATTTTAAATCATTCCTAAACATTTTATGTCATTAAAGAATCACTAAACTAGGTCTGAATGACTCGCCTTTGAGGTTGAAATTCAATCTCTTGGCATTGTTGGTTTGCATTCTTAATGAGATGTTTTGGAAGAGGAACTTTAAAGCATAAATCCTCTTTACACCTAAGGGAATTAGGGTTTTTCTCCTTCCCCCCTTCATTTTAGTGAGGTTGGATTTGGATAGTAGATCAAGTAGCTTGTTTACCATGGTTTTTCCCTTGTAGGGTTTTCCACTTAAATTTTTGTTATGATTGCATGCTTATGTGTTCTTTTGCTTGTCATGTTTTATTTGGGTAATTGTTGATGAATGGAAATAATTTGATTAATTATTGATTCACCTCCATCTTATTACTTCTATGTGTTTAACAATTGGTATAGATCAAAGTGCCTTTATATAGCCTAATAGGTGAGGTAGATCTTGGAGTAGAACACATGGGAACTGAAGCACTGAACAATGTCAAGAGTCCTCCAAAAGATGATAAGCATAAAGACATGAAAAATTTCAATGAAGAAGTTTATGAAGTTGACTTTGAAGGAGAACTTATTTCAGCATTAGAATATCTAAATGCAACAACAAAATAAAATGGATAATTTTAGATCAAACTCAAATAATCAAAAGAGACAATCATCAATTTGAAAGTTCAAGTTGAAGAAGGTAAAAGGGTTGAAAATTGTTTGAATAGTAAGTTGAATGATAAATAAATTGAGTGCTCCAAGCTTGAAGAAGAAATTGTCTCCCTGAGAAAAGAATTAGAGAAAGCAAAGGAGGGTGAACCCACAATAGTGGGTTACGATTTTTGTACGAAGGAAAATTAGAAATGTCCATCAAAAAATGTAAAAATGGCTTTGAACGAAGGGGGTTCAAACCTGCATGACATCAACCCCCTTTTAATGAACCCCCTTCTAATAAACACCAAAATGCACCATATAGGGGGGGTTCGCTAGAATCCCCCTTTTTGCCCTTGCCCCCCTTTGTCTGCAATTTTATGTATATTTTTGGGCTTCAAGGCTTAGGATGAGGATTAAAATGGAATCAACTTGAAAAACGTAGATGGAGGATTATAGTCCTCAAAATGAGTTCTCTATCAAGTACAGTTTTAATATATTTTAGTTTTATTATATATATTTTAGTTTAATTAGACATAGGTTTTTCCCCGAAAATCAAACTCTATGTTCTGCACATGTGGAAAAATAGCAGATTACCAAAAAGATTCTAAAAATATCTATGCTCTTGGTATTGATGTTCTTGATCCACAAAAAATAATGAATTTCAATACTTACAAAAAAATATATGTGCTACACGGTAAACCTATGTCTAAATTGTAATTGGTTTGACTTCAAAACTTAATTAATAAAAAAATATTCAATAAAACACTATGAAACCAAATGAAGGAGCTAGATATAATAGTTACAAATTTAAATTCAAAATAATTAGAATTTTATCCTTCATAGAAAAAAAATTATGTGCTACACAATAAACATCACTCTTTAAAAATGGTGTTTACTATTAAAAACTAGTTATCGAAGGAGGTAGAAAAATAAATACAATTTGATTCCAAAAAATTTAAAAATATATATTTAGAATCTACAGACAAAATGTCACAAATCACTAGTTTGCATCATCTTCAAATTCCTCATGGTTTAGCAACTATAAGTGTCTGAAAGTGAAGATTTAGTTCAAAATGCTCATTTCAATGTCAAGTTTTGCCAAAAAGTGTAACCCATTATTGTGGGATCACCCAAGATCAAATAGACAAAGGCTTGAAACTCAAGAAAAGCACCAGCATTCTTGATGAGATAATCAGTTGTCAAATATTTGTAAAGAATAAGGGTGGTCTTGGATTTGGAAAAGGATAGAACTCAAAAATCGATATCCCTGAAATGAAAAGGGAAAAGGACTGTGTTGAAGACTCTAAAAGGATTAAAGATGAGAGGAATAAATTAGACGATGGCTTCATAAAGATCAACAATCAAAAGAATGGATTCAAGAGATATCCTAAATAGACTACTATGCCCAGGTCCTCTCAATCCTTTCATGGTTATTGTTATTCTTGCAATAAGTTTGGTCATTAGGTTAGTAATTATAGAACTGAGGCAACAAAAAATGATTATATGAGGAAGAACTCTTTTGTGCATCCAAGACTTAATGTTGTGGTTTCTCATTCCTTTTATGGATATTTTTTATGTGTGCAATAAGTTTAGCCATAGGATTGTTGACTATAAAACTAAAGAAGAAATAGTTTAGCCCCTTAATATAATATATTTTGCTACAGGTGCAATAACTTTGGGCATAAAGAAAGATTTTACAAGAGTGGTTTTTCAAAATCACATGTTCAACATAGGAAGATGAAGGACACCTTGAATAAACAAAAGGAGGAAACTACAAAGGTATGGAGAAAGAAACAAGAGAAAGATAATGAGATGAAGGATGATACTATTCTTGTGCATTTGTGCACAAGATCTCATGAAGATTGAAATAGAGCATTGGCTCGAGGGAAGCTACCATCCACAAAGTCTTTCAACCCCCTAGAAAGGATAAAATGTTGAATATACATGTAAATTGTTTTTTAATAGATCATCTAAGGTATATTATTTTTGAATTAATTTAAATCTATTGCTCCAATGTCTAGAGTAAAAAATTATTTGCAAAGGACTACAAAATGAATTTGGATCTTTGTGAAAATACAAAGCACTCTGGCAACTGCTTACCTAACAAGGACAAGGAGCATTAATTGTGAAAAGCTAGGGCATATGTGGATTACTTATACTTCATTTGCACAATCTTGTCTCATTCAAATCCTAAAGCAATTGTATCCAGAGCTAAGAAGAGGAGAAGGCATTCAAGAAATATTATGAATTCAAGAGGAATTATGTTGAAAGGTGAAACCCTAGTGATACAACACAAAGGTATTTTTCAAAATTTTATCATAAACCATAATTTTTAAAATTTAAAGGAAATTGTAATGGCTAAACCATAAATAGTTGATGTCACTGAGAAGCCAAGGTCAAAGTACACAAATATCCATTCAAATAAATGGAGAAAAACAAAGATGGTGCTTTCTCCAAGGTGCCTATTGATGTGGTGTATACAGAAGATGTGAGAATCTACATTCATGCTCCTATCAATAAAATTGACCACATGAATTTTGAAGAGTTGTGGAAAACCCTACTAGATGATGATTATATCAGATACAAACCAGAGTTTGAAAATATGTCAGAAAAAGGGTTAGATGTATGGAAAGACTTCCTAGAATTCTGTGAGAATATTGAATGGGTAAAATCATCTTGAGACAAATCCATGATTTTATTTACTTGGATAAACCATATAGGACCACTAAGGATGTAATTAGGTCTATCAATGGGTTGTACTCTACTAGACCAATTACAGTGAGGAATGTAATTAAGAATGTGAGGGTTACATAACTGGTGCAAATTTTGATAAAGGACCTTAAGTGTAAATGATATAACTGACCCAGGGGTCCAGTATGCTTCTATGAGAATTACCTATAAAGTATATTATACTAATAGAGAAGGGTCATCCACTGGTACTGTAATTCACACCACTTACTAGATGGTAAAGGAGGGAAAATATTTTGATCTCTATGAGGTCATGAGAGAACAACTATTAGAAAACCTAAAGAAAAAAAAAGTGGATATAATTTCAAGTATGGGTCCCTAATCATTTGCCTAAAATTCTACTTTCTGAATGAATTACCTAGTTTCAAAGGTAAGGTTTGGCAACAACAATTTTGGTTTCCACACAAATAAGAAACCACGTGAGAGGATTTAATGATAGAAAAGCATGCAACTCTACATACTCAAGATTCTTCAAAAAATTACAAAAAATGCAAGATAGGGAGAGGATTTCCTATGAGTTGGTGAGAAAGTATAAATATAAAATTTCATTTCTTGTTGATAAAGATTATTGCTACATAGAATTTGTGGAACCAAGAACCTCTTGGATTCCAAAATTTCCATATGAGGTCTCACCCACTAAAGTTAAGGCTTATATTGAAAATCTACTAAAAAATCCTAAGGATCCATTTGTAGAGATATTTGTCACTTATAGAGATATAATGGAAAAAATAATCCAAATAAAGGTGGACGGTTCCAGTGAGAAAAGGATAGATAACTCGTTGCAAAAATTGGGAATTTTGCAGTTAACCCAGAAGTCACCTCAGACCTTTGCCAAGGCTCCAAAAAACATTCCCTCAAACCTTGAGGAAGCTATTTTAGAAAAATTTCCAAGAAGGTTTGGTAGATCAACTTTTGTAGCTACAACTCCACCACAACCCTTCAAATCCACACAACTAGCTTCTATTGGGAAAAGAGTTGCATCTAAAAAAATCCATAGATGAGAACTATAGAGAAAAAGCATGCAGGGCATAAATAGCATTCTAAGATGAAGAAGAATCAAATAGAATAATTTGAAGAGGATGGAGAAGAAGGAGAGAAGGGTACCTCCAAAATAAAGAAGAGAAGAATACTAAGCAAACTTCTCCAGTGACACCTCTACATGAGCCTCTCCAATTAGAAGCAATCTTCAATGGGGGTACTAGTAGCTCGTTGGGTGAGTGCTCCAAGTGGATACCTAAAAGTGTGGGGTGAGTCTGTCCAAGATAGGGAATTCTAGTGGACAACAAGACAAAACCAAGGTGTTCTAGGGGTTCCATACCCTCTTCCTTAAAGAAGACCTATTGGAGGGATCCACAAATTAATGCCCTACATCTAAACCTTTAGTCCAAACACCAATCCCCTTTGAAAGAGTCCTAACCTTGAATTTTCCTCAACCATGATTCCAACTCACTACCCTATTTCTTGTCCCTAACACAACAACCTCTACAAGAGCCCAATCTTGACTAACCCATTGATTTGTCCATCCCTATTAGACCTAGTAAAAGGGTTATTTGCCTCTACAACAAGTGGTTCCTAATCTGTGTTTTGGGATAATACCAGTGCCTATACATGTGGTAGTTTGCTCAATTAAGAGGCCTCCCATTCCCTTCCTTAGAAAGGATTTTGATGCATCTCAAGCATACTGAGGGAGACATATGTTGGTATAAGACATCTGCACCAGGTGATTGAAGACTTTCCCAACAATCAAAATTATTTATATAGCAGACCAAAACAAAGTACTGCTTGGGTCGTTTCCTCTCACAAGTTGGGAGGAAGGCCCTCTAAGGGTAACAAAAGAGAGACACATATGTTGTTTTTGATCTCCAAGATCACACGACGTGCAAGGAGAGAGAATACACAACACCTTTTTCTCACACTTGCATAATGTTCATTTAAAAATAAAATTACCAAAACCAAATGTGTGGGTGATTATGCAAATTCCAAAAGATGTTTTTGATTCTCAAGATCACCAAATAGTGCAAGAGAAGAGCATACAAACCTTAAGACAAGTTACAAACCACATGACAATGAAGACAGTAGTTCTTTTTAAGCCTAAATCCAAATGTGATAAAGACACTCAATGCAAGATTGTTGTCAATTTTAAGTCCCAAATGAGTGAAAATGCAAGTTATTTTTAACCAATGAGTGAAGAAATGAAAATTGTTGTAAATTTTAAGCCTAATGACATGTAAATGCAAGGTTAATTTTAAGCCCAACATGAGTCTATAAAAATGAAACAAGGTAGATAAGTTAGCAAGATCAAATGAAATACCCCCTTTCCACCTATGCCACATGCTAGAAATCAAATGTTAGTAACAGAAAACCCCTAGACTATGGAATGCAAATATCTAAACTAAAAATTTTGACTAGAACCCTAAACTTAAATTAACAAGAAATTGTGTCATTGAAAATGACAATTGCGGTAGAAATAATTGTGTCACAGGAAATAGCAACTACGTTGTTCAGGATTTCGACTATGGCTCAGTGATGCAGGGGCATTGCAAGATTTTAGTGTGAATTTCTTGAAGTTTTTTTTTTGCTGTAATTTTTTATTTTGCTTTTGTTTAATCTTTTGGTAAATTGGTGGTTGAGGTCAGTGAAAAGAGGGAGTAGTTGTATCAAGGAAAAGAAGACAAGCAAACCATCAGGTAACAAGAAGGAAACGATTTTAGTTTGGGAGTTCTTGTGAGTGATTAGAAGGGAACAGTTATTTTGAAGAAAGGAGAGAGCTTGATGCATGGTGGTAATCATTTGAGATGGAAATTTCACCTGGCCGCAAGTACGATAGAGAAGATCATTTGGTTTTTCCTAGATCGGACTACCTTGACAGAGAAGCATATGTGCATATTTGAAACAATAAGAGGAGGAGGCACCAGGAAGTGAGTCATGCCAATTGGATTTGAGTTGCAATTTTTTTGGCATCATCCTGGTGTAAGTAGTTTAGGAGATTTTGCAGGTGGAAGGAATTAGAAGTGGTCGAGCCTAAGCATAGAATAGAGGAAAACATTTGAGAGAATGGGATTTTGAGTAGAGAATTGACAAACCAAGAGAAGTGACTGAGTTGCTTAGGAATAATGTAACCAGATTTGAAGTAAAACCAATGCTATGTCCGTGAGTGTTGCCAAACCAGAAGCCAATGGTTAGGAGTCATTCCTAAATTTTAGTGAGAGTGGGTGAACTGTATTGGAAGATGGTGATAATGTTGTCTAAGGAGGAGAGTTAAACATTATGGAAGGAGTTCGTTTCACAATTAGACAAGAAATACTAAGGAGAGAATGATAACTATATTTTGGTTGTAGGAGAAAATAAATGATAAGAAGCAAGTATAGGCAGGAGTGGATGTAGAGGAAGCTTGAATGGGTACGAGAACCGAGGAAGTTGAATTGAGGGTCGTGAATAGACTGTCAACATTGGAATTTTATCCTTTAGAAGCCTTGTATGTAGATATGTGCATCAATATCATACATTGAAATATGTTTCCCCCATCAGTGTTTGTGGATCATTGATATGTATAAACCCAATTTCTTGGGTTGGCATCGGTTCTTTGTATTCAATGGAATGAAATGTGGTTCAACTAGTTAGTATTGTTTCCTATCTTTCTATTAAGCAGCATATTGTAGGATGTTATCATAGCCTAGGGTTCATTTCCTAATAATGTATAGTTTTCCTATATTGGAATAGGCTACCATTATTGTGGGAATCCTGTTATGGTGAGTTTGAGAATGTGGTATGGGGTGTTGTCAGTTTGGTATGAGAATATATTGGTGTGGTGGTGTGCTATTAGATTGGTATCAAATCCCAAAAGATTTGGTAAGTAAAATTTTTCTATTTTTTTGGTAGTTTGATGTTCATAAGAATCTTGGATTGTTATGTGTGTTTGCAGATTAATGGGTTATTGAAGGAACCTAAAGCCCCAAAAGATCTAAGATGTAAATGGTTGTTGATTATTTTGGTAAATTGATGGAAGCATAAATTATTGGAAAGTTTTGTGTTGCATAATAATAGAGGAAGAGAGAAGAACTTGGGTTTAAAAGACTAGGCAGAGCAAAGGGAAGAGTAGCCCCAGGTAGGTATCAAAAGACAGAAAGATACAACAAGTTTGCATAGGTAGAGCATCGAAGGAGAGGCAACCTATGCTAGAATTTTTGAGTAACGTGTGTTGTTGCATGAACTAATCGCCGGAGCAGAGGTAGTTTGCACTTAAGTTTAAGCAGAGATTATGGATTGTAGTAGTAAGAAGGATGGGTATTTGTGTAAGAAGATCCATCATAATCCCATCTTGGGATAGATATTGGGATGGAGTGGAAAGCAAAAAACTCTGAGAGGAATTGGAGAAGATTGCAAGTAGAATAGATATGTTGGAAAATAGTTATTTCCCTGATAATTTTTTGATTGCAAGAAGTGGACAAGAAGAGAAGAGGAAATTTCTTGTTCTAGAGGACTTGAATAAGATAGTAAGGAATGAAGAAAAGAAAAAGTGCAGCAAGGAGCACTTGAAGAAGAAGAGAAGATATTGTCCATGAAGGAGGCACTTGAAGAGACATCTTGGTCTCTTGATTTATTTTCTACTGATTTGTTTGAAAGTGTGAATGTAGGTATGAAGAAGGTTGAGAACAAACCTGTTGATGGTGTTTTCCACACAGCAATAACTCAGACAAAATATGAAATCCTATCTCTCTTGAAAGGTAAATCTCTATCAGCAAGCCTCAAGAGATAACCCCAAGGTCTCTAATGTTAGGTCTTGACAATGCATAAACAACTCAATGATAAATGTGAAAATGCTGGTAATCACAAAGGGACCTTACTATAAGCAAAGACTGAATCTTGAATTTATCAAATCTATCAATGTAATGATACTTCAATCCTAATTCTAATCCAAATAATAAAGAAATAACAAAAGGTTAGGGTTTCAAAGAGATATCTAAATCTAACTACTTCTAAGATTAACAATGCAAATTATTCAATACTTGAAATGGACCAATCCCTCATAAACTAATTCCTGCTTGACCAAGAGAAATTTTCAATCTTACAGAAATAGTGCAATCTTCTAAGGTATTAAATATTTTCAAATAATGAAACTTCATCCAAGATAACCCAATTGCAATTGAAATGAATAAATCTCCGCAATTGAACAAAGCACAATGAATATAAGATCCAGGCTAACTTTTCAAAGCAACTAACAATCAGCTAGCTATCAAAAGTATGGACCAGGGATTGTTGCAAACACTTCAAGCATCACATCATGAACACCATTGAATCAGATCTAACATACATCTAATAACCTTGAACAATTTGAAAGATTGAATCATAAGAACCATGCAAGATAAGTCAACACAAAAGAGATCACCGAAAAAATCACAATTCCCTTCAATTGTATTAATCATCCAATTTCAGCAGCAATTCTAATGTTCTATTACAACACTTGCTCCAGAATCGACTAACTCCTAACCCTAATTCTTACTTTACTACCCTAATTGCTTCCAAGAACTATCTTCAGTGACTTCTACTAATAATCCCCCTTTACAAATGAAGCGAAATTCCATATTTATAGAAAAACCCAAAACATGTCGGCCCAATATAGATTTTACAAAAATAAAATAGCCCCAGATAGGTCGGCCAAGAGAAATTTGAAATAAGATAAGATATGCATTAAATGCATGGGACTCATCCAAGTCGGCCTGGGATTTAAAATACAACTTGATCCAATGCACGTGAAGCACAATTCCCAATGCAATTAATCATTAACTGGCCCCTTCATCCATGTCTTAATTTATCTAGTATCTTGAGGAAAATACTCTCCAGGTCAGCCACAGGTGAATTAATAAATTCCTTAAATCCACCTTCAATTGAATTAAACCTAGCCTGCACTTAGCAAAAACCAACATCAATAATATCCATTATAACATGAAGATCAGAATTAGCATGTCACCAATAATATATTCAAAATTCAAATAACCCTAAGCAAATATCGAAATCCCGTGAAAAATTGTTAATGCAAAAATATACACAGTTCGGTATTTTCACCCCTCCATAGAATCCAGGCCAAAAGGAATTTTTGGGAAAATCTAGACTAGGTGGGTTCTGGAAAAAACAAACAACAGTCAAAAAAATCCAGAAAATGAAGGGGCAATGGGATTTCGAGAAAATTTGGAGGGAGCAAAAATCCATGAAGTAGGAAAAACTCTGGATTTTCGGGAAAACGCAGAGGACAGGGAAATCCGCCAGCATCGGAAAATCCCAAAATTGAAGGAAAACCCGGATTTTGACATTCTCCAACTATCTCGCTCAAATTGATCAAAGATCACAAATTTAGGACCCAGGCTCAAAAGAAAAATCATTCATTAATGGATCTAGACTCAGAATTTTCCCAAGGGCATCAACATTCATAAAACAACAGACCAAACCCAAAAACCAGGAATTCGACATGGAGATGGAACTTCGGGGAAATTCGGTCCATTTGGAATTTCATGAGGTGAGAAGATTTCTAGAAAACAGTCAGCTGTCGAGCTTTGAGTGAAATTCGGGAAAATCCGGACCAAGTAGAAAATCTTGAAACAGAGCAAAAACCTGGATTTCGCTCAGAACTTAAGATTTTCAAAGTGTAACTTGGGGAAAACACTTAGGCAAGCAAGATGAATATTTTAAGCACATGCCAAGGCAATTCAAATCCAAAAAATCTAAGGTCCAAAACACCAAAAACCAAAGTGAAAGAGGGTCCATGCCTTCAGCAGGGCGTGTGTGTGAAAATTGCACAACAAAACCTTTGGAGGAAAAAGGAGAAAGGGAAAAAAGAGAGCCCATAGATGAAGATGAAGATAAGAATGAAAGAAGCCAAGTTGCAGCAATAAATAAAGGAAGACAGTTTGTAGTAGCAGTGCATTACTAGGTACCTAAAGATGAAGAGAGGGATAATGAAGAAAAGAAGAAAGTCCATAAAGAGAAAGAGGTGGAAAGAAATGAAGCCAAGAATGTAAGCAAATTGGGAAAATAGACCAATGAAGAGGTAAAAGTGAGTTTTGGTGGTGATTTTGATTATGCAAGTAGACATAGGAATGTGAATATGCAAGGTAGAAAGGAGAGAAGTAAATTGGTGGATCATGGCTACATAGTACCATATTGGCAAAGGAAACTAGTTGTTAATAAACAATAAAGAGAATTGAGGCAAGGAGTGGTTGAAGATAAAGCCTATGACAGAAAATTACCATCAAGGATAGAGGATGTGACAAAGAGTCAGAGGATACAAGAGGATAGACCTAGTGCAAGAGCAACAAGGTATCAACCCAAGAAGATGGAATCCCAAGTATGGGTAGTGAAACATGGGACAATAGTAGAATAAGTTGACAACGAGAAAAAAAAAAAGTAAGAGAAGAGGAGATGTGTAGATATTGACAAGTCCAATGAAGGGGAGCACCTGATAAAGCCTCTAGAAGATGAAAAGGAGGGTAATACCTCAGAGCATGCAACAAAGTTAGAGGAAAAGAAGTATGGAAAGTGCAAGGTAAGAGGTAGACAATATGATTTGTATTATGATGATGTTGAGGCTTTGAATGAAATTTATGAATATGAGGAAAAGTTGTGGCAAACTGTGGATGAAAAGGAAATGAGCAGAGGAAGATACAAGAGGAGGAAGGAGAGAAAAAGAAGGAAGAGTGGCATGTCTAGTAATGAGTACAAGAGAGATATGAAGAATGAGTTGGCCAAGTAGAATGGAAACCGTAAAGGAAAAGAAAAGAAATACATGGAGAATGAAGGAGGAGCAGCAGAAAATATAGATGGGGAAGTTGAAGAAACAGAGAATAAAGTAGGTGAAGATAAATACAATCGTGAGGGAAACATGGAAAAGGCAAAATTTGAAGAAGGGGCAGCAAACATGAAAGGTACAAATAATTTGGGGATATCATTTTCAAAGTGTGAATCAGTATGGAAAATGGAGATAGATAATGAAAATAAGAGTATAAGTGTAAAGGGTGCAACGGATTATAGAGAGGTAGGTGCAGCAATATAGGTAGAGGTAAACAAAAATATATTTTATGAGAATGTTGATATGCATTTCTTTATTGTGTTGATTAATGGAAAATTTGGGAAATTTTATAAAATCATGCATGGTATTGGGGTTGGTGATGAGGAAGTGGGAAGTATAAATGATCTTTTGTTGTCTAATTGGGCCATAGGAAAAGAAGTGTAAGAATCAATGAGTGCAAATTTGTATGAGTCTGAACATGTCTTTGGTAAAGTAGATAACCTGATGGGTGAAGTTGCAATGATTGGAGAAACAAATGCCAAATTATTTAATCTTCATATACTTGGATGGATTGTTTGGAGTTTGAATGTGGCAACAAGTAATTTGATAAGAATCGAGTGTGATAATGAGCAGCAATGTTGGAAAAATATGTTGAAGATTCCATAACAAGTATGGAAAAAGAGAAAGAAAAGGATACAAGAAAATGAGTTTTGTATAATGGCCCCATGTGTAGGAGCACATGATATTTTGTCCCTTTGGGAGTCTGATGCAAGGGCATCACAAGATTTTAGTGTGAATGTCTTGAAGGTTTTATTTTTCCATAATTTTTTGTTTTTCTTTTTTTAATCTTTTGGTAAAGTGGTGGTTGAGGCCAACGAAAAGAGGGAGTGGTTGTATCAGGGAAAAGAAGACAAGTGAACCATTGGGTAATAAGAAGGAAACAATTTCAGCTTGGGAGTTCTTGCAAGTGATTAGAAGGGAACGGTTATTTTGAAGAAAGGAGAGAGCCTAATGCATGGTGGTAATCATGTCAAAGGGAAATTTTACTTGGCCACAAGCACAATAGAGAAGATCATCTAATTTTTCCTAAGCTGCGCTACCTTGAAAAAGAAGGATATGTGCATATTTGAAACAATAAGAGGAGGAGGCACCAGGAAGTGAGTCATGCCAATTGGTTTTGAGTTGCAATTTTTTTGGTGTCATCCTAGTGTAAGAAATTTAGGAGAGTTCACAAGAGGAAGGAATTAGATGTGGTTGAGCCTAAGCATAGAACAGAGGAAAATGTTTGAGAGAACGAGATTTTGAGCAGAGAATCGATGAACCAAGAGAAGTGCCTAAGTTGCTTAGGAATAATGTAACCATATTTGAAGTAAAACCAATGCCATGTCTGCGAGTGTCGCCAGGAAAGAAGCCAATGGTTAGGAGTCATTCCTAAAATTTAGTGAAAGTGGGAGAACTATATTGGAAGATGGAGATGGTGTTGTCTAAGGAGGAGAGTTAAATGCTATGGAAGGAGGTTGTTCCACAAACAGACAAAAATACTAAGGAGAGAACAATAACTAGATTTTGGTTGCAGGAGAAAACAAATGATGAGAAGCGGGTATAGGTAGGAGTGGATATAGAGGAAGCTTGAATGGTACGAGAACCTGGGAAGCTGAGTTGAGGGTCATGAATGGACTATCAATATTGGAATTTTATCCTTTAGAAGCCTTATACGTAGATATGTGCATCAATATCATACATTGAAATATGTTTTCCCCCATCAGTGTCTATGGATCATTGATATGTATAAACCTGATTTCCTGGGTTGGCATCAATTCTTTGTATTCAATGGAATGAAATGTTGTTCAATTAGTTAGTATTGTTTCCTATCTTTATATTAAGCAACATATTGTAAGATGCTATCGTAGCTTGGGGTTCTTGTCGTCGTAATGTATAGTTTGCCTATATTGGAATAGGCTACCACTATTATAGGTATCCAGTTATGGTGAGTTTGAGAATGTGGTATGGGGTGTTGTTAGTTCGATATGTGAGCAGATTGGTGTGGTGGCATGTTATCACTCAGAAAGGTACTTGTAGCTCTTGGTTGATATCAGATGCAGTAAACCCCCAAATATTATGGAAGATGATAGTCAAATGCATCACACGAACCTGGACCTACAAAATATGAACAAATTTGACCAAATCTAGACAACTAACAACTAATATGATATGCAAATAAGGTTAATCCAAGGAGGCCAAAACCAGATAACAGAAATTTTCCAAAAAAAACTAAGAAATCAATCGAAGTCAAAATATACCCTAATCTGAAGCAATTGTGTCTTTTGGCATCACATTTGTAGTACTGTGTCACATGCAGTTGCATTGTTTTAGCTATCGGTTGCATCGATCCATACTTGTAACCTGCAAAACTAATATTTCCATATGAATTCTACAAAATTGTCCTTTCACGTAAAGTTCACCAATGTAAATTAGGGTAAAATTATCAAGGTTATGCAATAATGCATGTAAATCAAACCCTAATAATCAATGAAGTACAAATAATAATAAAGATATAAACATAAAGCAATATCACCATAAAGCCTTCATGCCACCATTAATTCACCTCCATTTCCCTTCTTCATCTTGTTTGATATGAATAATTTCCCTTAGATTTTTAGTGTGCAAATAGGCCTAATGACAATGACAAAGAAAAATATTGAATATTGTAATTGACTAAAGTGCACTTGACTTGATAACTAAGAGAGTGTAGATAGAAAAAGTTAGATTGACAAGATAGTATGGAGATCAATTGATAATGACATATTAAATGTCTTTTATAGAATTTCAATTTGTCATTGAGGGTTGAGATTAAAAGGTTGATTCGACCTAAAGATCAATGGTTAAGAATGAAAGTTGTAGTATGGAATAGGGTTAGGGAAAAATTAGGGAAAAGATAAAGATGAATGGCTAGGATTGAATTATAAAATAATTCAATCAAGGGATAGAATTAAATGAGATTTCAAGAGATAAGATTTGATGTGGAACATAAGATTGGCATAGAAAAAGAGGTTGTAGGAGAAATTCAAATGAATAATTAAATAATAAAAGTATTATTTAATTATAGAGGACATGTGACAAGCTAATTTTTGAATTAAATAATAATTTAATTCAAAAATAAGAGGAAGATGACAAATTAGTAAGTAATTAAATAAATAAAATTTATTTAATTCAATGATAAAAAAGGCTAATGAATAATTAAATAATTAAAATAATTATTTAATGATAGTTGAAAGTGGCAAATAATTAAATAACTTAAATTTATTTAATTATAGTAGAAAGAGTATTAGTGACATAATTAAAAAAATTAAAAAAAATTAATTAATCAAAAGAGGAATAAAGATAGCAATGAATTAATTAAAAAATTAAAATTATTTAATTATCAATAACGAATGGGAAAATGATAGAGAATTAGAAATCGTAGGCCTAGGACAATATTTAGTGTCTACATCAGTCACCTTTCAACAACAATCTACAACTTCTTTGTGCTTTTGTGATGTTCTACATGCTGTCTCTTTTTTAGGACTTTGTCTTGGTTTGAGGCTTCTCACTCCTTCACAGCTTGATTTGGAGTTTTTTTTGCAATCCTTCATTCACCTTTCTCTCTTTTGGAGAGGATTTTTCTCCCACTATGGTTTTCTCTCTTTGTCCAATTTTGAGAGATCTTATTTTTTGTACATGGGTACCTCACTAGGATTTGTTTGTCAAGACCCATCATGCATTCTCTTTTTAGGGTTTTAGCTACTCCCTAAGTTCATCCTAAGGGGGGTGCTAGCCTAATCATGAATTAGATAGCAATTAATTAATCTTTAATTAAGTATTAGTCTAATTTATTCTCATGCACTTAAGCTAAATTTAGGATTGCTTTATTAAGTTAACTGAGTGATTTACTATGTTAACGGAAGTGAGCTATTATTAGATCATTTTGTCTCATCAAATGGGATGTTGACCCTTGTCCTGATCTAATCCCTTTACCATTTAAGGTTGCTCAGGCTATATAGCACTCAACCCTCATTGTATTATCACTTTGGAGACTTATTCTCTTGAACTCTCAACCTTTGAGGACTATTATTTTCCTTGAAGATTCTTGAGGTTCATTTTGTAGCTTTTTCTTGTTGAAGAATATTGCATATATTATTTGCAGATCTCTTGCATGGAAAGTTTCTTTATTCATTGTTTGATCCTATGGCATTCTAACATTAAATTATGATCTATATAAATAATGCTAAAATGGGGTGGTTGAGAAGACCCTAAAAATCTTCAAGGAGAGAATTGAGAAAAGAGTCCTTAGTCACTTTGGCATGTTTTTAAGAAACAATGGTGACCTCCTTTATGCCCCTCAGATTGAGTGGGTTTTTGAGTTTGGGGAAGGGATAATGCTTGTAATGCTTGAGATATTATAAATTTTTATTATTAATAATATATCGGGAGTTGCCCCCTTAGGCAATGCTTGCCGATCAAAAAAAAATTACATCCTTAAGAATATTATTGATAAAAAATTAAAATAATATATTTTATATATTTATATTAAAAATTATTAAATATATATTTATTTTTCTATAAAATATAGCATTTATATAAAACATAAATGATTAGGGGTTGATCCCATATACTGCAATTCCTATAATGTTGCAAATACTTATATATAGATCAAATGCATTCAATATAGATTTAATTTTCATTAAATCTACAGTTTGATATCTCCTAGTATATATAATTGTTGAATGTACTGTTGATGATGGTTGTTGATTTATCTATAGTCTATTTGGTACTTGACTTCACATAGATCACTATAGATTTTGGGGGTCTTCATACAATTCACAATATCATAGAAATAAGGCATTCGCTATGTATAATCAATAGCTCTTTAGCATGCTTCCATTTGATATGTATTTGTTTATGTATATGTATATGTATATGTATATGTATATGTATATGTATATGTATATGTATATGTATGTATGTATGTATGTATGTATATGTGTATAGTTATATGTGTTACTCTAGTAAAAATTTGATACACTGTTTGTAAACAGCAGTCTGAAATGATGTATATTTATTTGTATATAAAGGTATGTGTGGGTATATATGTATTCATGTATACTTATTAAGGTGGTATTCTAAGAATATTTCTATTTTGAGGTTAATTGTTTAAGTAGAAAAGTGAATTGGAGGTTAAATAAGTAAAGATTGATTGATTCATATTTAAGTAATTGGAAGATTGATAAATGAGATAATTAGATTACTTTCCTTGTTAATTATGAGCAATGATTTCTCTTACAATTACTTATTACACGTACAGTGAATCCACCATGTATTTTGTAATTACATTATTGGAATTGTTGGCTTATATGATGTATTATGTTTGGTTATTGGAAATTAGGGGTATTATTGTTATTGTTCAAAAGTAGAAGTCTTTTGTGTAAAGTGGTTATTGGGAGGCTTCCAAAGGCTTAGGGGGGTAGCTTGTATGTTGGATTTCATGATTATTTCATTTTGGGAATGGTTGATTATGTCCTTGAGACATGTGCAAGAGGGTCTATTCCTTGCACTGTTCAATCATTCTTGTGGTTTTGTTTTGTGAGAAAGATGGTATATTCCTTACTCTGGGTGTGTGTTCATTTGGTTTCATCATTTGTGCAATATGGTTTTACCTTGCTTACTATTTTGGTTTTACTAGTTGCAAGTAGGCAAAGTGGCTCTTAATGGGGGCCAGAACCCAAAGTGGTATCTAGGATAACCCATTTGAAAGTTTCTTAATCCAGTGATAACCTGAAATGAATTAGGGGGAAAGGGTAGATCTCACATTAATCAAGATAATTGGATGTCTCGCCCATGCCTATAGTGATCATTTAGGTTAAGGATGGGGTGAGAAGGCCTAGTTGGCAAGATCAACTTCCTTGTCCTTACAAAAGGAATGTTGGTTCTGCATGTGTCACCCTATGGGGCTAACGTCTAATGAGAGACTACCAGGATAACCATAGATGGGAGTCGGTGTTTAGTGAGAGACTACCAAGATAACCCATGCTAGGACCATGCAATGACACTCTCCCCTATTGCAATCTAGTATTCCCTAGTTTTGTGTTCCCCTTCTATTGCATGTGTGCCTTTGGAAGTTGTATCCCTGTTGCATGTGATTTTAATGTTGTTGCAGAGTTGTGTTGGAGTCATGTATAGTCTTGTTATGTTAGCCTTTTATCTTCTTGACTATTGTAAGTAGTGGGACCTTATGTTATCTCCTAGCATGGGGGGTGGACCTTAGGGTTCCACATGGTTGGTAGGTTTTTGTTTTTCCTTCCATTGGGTTTCCCTTTTTGTTGTTCATGTGCACGAAGGATGTACCTAGTATAGCAGTTTTCCAGATCTTGTACCAGTTCGAGAAGACAGTTTCCTATGCATATGGATTGAATTTTTATATCCGTTGTATCATGTTGTGAAATTAATGTATACTTCCCTATTGTATTTGGGAAAGTTTTTTGTAAACAATGTAATGATGTACCTCATGTGAAGGAAATTGTATATGTACTTGTTGGTTCTATATATATGATCTTTAATGATTATTTATTCAATGGCATGTTATGGAAATGTATGTTGTTAAATCATTTAATGTGATGGATTAAAATGAACTCTTGGTTGTTAGTTAAATTATGATTAATGTTTAGTTCTTGTTAATAGTTGTGTTAGTAATGCAGTCATGGAACCTTAGAGGACTTAGCTTAGTTTATATGTTATGTTAAGTTATACATTTCTTTGCTATTTCCTTTTTTTAAAATGTTTTATTATTGTAGTTTAGATGTGTTGTCCTCCAGGGTTCCTTAGCGGGGCATTACATGCCCCCTTAGGCAACGCTTGCCAATCAAAAAAAATTACATCCTTATAAATATTATTGATAAAAAATTTAAATAATATACTTTATATATTTATATTAAAAATAATTAAATATATATTTATTTTTCTATAAAATATAACATTTATATAAAAACATAAATGATTAGGGGGTTGATCCCATAACGTGATGGTTAAGCGGTGGTGTTGTACCTGTGGCCACTAGGGTTCAAGTCTTCAGACTTGACTGCATTATTTATGTGGGCATTCATGCCTCATGTGTCAGGCATTAAGGCCTGAGGCCTCTTCCCTCACTGGGCTAGTGTGCTCGTGGGCCTCGTGCCCTCACTATGTTGTCGTGCTCGCGGGAGGGATTTCCATTCCATCATTTGACTTGTTCTTGTGTTCAGGTTGAGGATGAGGTCCTCATTTGTGATCTCAGTGGTTCATAGCTCCAGTCATTAAAAAAATGTGCATTGATAAAAAAAAACAATAAATGATTAGATTTTTAATTAAGTTTATCTTATTCCACATTAATTTTAATTATATCATTTATTAAAAAATGAATTATATCCTTAATAAATTAAATAACTTTCCTTTATATAAAAGAAAAAAGAAAAATAATGCCTCGATATAAAAGAGACCATATTTTAAAGAAATAAATACTATTAGTGTTCTTATTATGTATTATGTATCCTTTTTATTAAGATTGAGATTTTCTTAAGTGATGTTTCCATAAAGTCACCTCCTTTTAACTATGATTTTATGAAGATAAGGTAACTCCAATTTTCTATGGTTAGCATTTGGTACGTCCCTTAAAATATTAATGGTCATTTAAGGATAAAAAGTATATGGAGAGTAGTGTACAATGAATAAGAAATGAATGAAGAAAATGGAACAAAGAAAAATATATATAGGAAAATATTATTTATATAGTGTCAATTGTTTAAAATAATAGATAATATGAAAATTTAGAGGTGATTTCTCCTTTCTTATTTCTAGACTTCAATATATATGTAACAAATTTATAGAAAAAATTATTTTGATTTTGATTTTATTTTATTTTGATAAATTGGATAGAATAAAGTTGAGAAGAAAATACCAACTAGTAATCTCGTAACGATAAGTCCCATTTTTTTGTTTTTGGATACTAGGAAATGTGGATGATTGATAGTCCATGGTGGTCTACAACAAGATATCCATTACTACATGAGATATATAATAGAAGATGAATGGTGTGTGGATTTGAATGGTTCAAATAAATATGCATAACAAATGGATAAGCTTTCAAGACGGTAAATAGTTTTGAAACTTTGAATTAAATTATTTTATTTTAAATGTTGGTAATTTCAAGAAGATTATGAATTTATAGGTCAATATCGTATTTGAATGTATATATAGAAATTCTATTTAATAAGTTATGAAAATAATGTTTTAAATTGACTCTAGGTGTAAAAGGTAGTTCTAAAGCAATATTAACCTTGACCAAAATCTTAAACATGGATATGCATATAGATATATCATTCAAAAATTTAATGAAGAAATAGATATTAACATATGAATGCACTTTATAAGTTAAGGTGAACGTATAATGCTAGTAAGACATGTGGATTTTATTAAAGGCTAGTTATAAAACATAAAGAAATTTTCAAATATAGGAAGGATTGATCATTAGACTCTGATACCAAATGTAATGTCACTTTTCCTCATAAAGTAGTTTAAGTGTTAGCAACATATTTTATATAATAAATGTTAGACTTAAGGTAATTTACAAGATGTAATATTACTAAAATGATGTGAATAACTAATATAAATTAACCAATGTAACCATAGTATGTAATAATTAGACAAGGATTCTAAAGTAAATAATTAACATAGTGTAGACATGTAAAAATGACCTAACACATATCAAACATCCTGTATGACACTTTTCCATTTATCAGCATCATTATCATTAATTCCACTGCATTTCACATCATTTTCATCAATAACCCTATTTTCCTCTATTAATTAAATAATCTTTAAATTATTTAATTAATTCACTATATTGTCATTAAACTAATTTTATTCCTCTTGATTAATTAAATAAGGTTAATTATTTAATTATGTCGCTAACATACCCTATTCTTCTAAATTAATTAAATTGTTATCACTTAATAGTTTAATTAATCACTTTCCCCTCTCTAAATCAAAATAATTAAATTAATTATTCAACATCATTCAAAAGGGTCAACAAACAAATACAACTTTATTTGTTAAATTCAGACATGATTTGCACATTCAAACTCTAAATGTTAATTAATTAATTCAATTAATTAATTATCCTCACCCTTTTTGTGATTGAGAAAATCACGACCACTGATTGCTCACTCTGATTGGCTAATTGATTCATCTATTTCCTAACTAACCCATCTATTCTTCAATCCCACATATTATGCAATCTAATTCCTCTAATTATGCAATTAACATCCTTAATTAGATCAATCACAGAAGCTAACAGAGCAATCTATTTCCTCTTAATGATTATTAACCATTGATAGTGATTTTGCATTGTTCGTTCATCTCAAAATGGGAAATCTATAAAAATAATCCTCTACCTTCTCACAAATCATCTATAATTTACATAGCAAAGTGTTGCACGACCAATTCTTAACAACATTAAGAATTATTAGCATCATATTCTAGTTCACCATTATCAACACAAATTGAAGCTTTAAAAAAAAAAATGAAAGCTTTGTATTGAATCGAGCAATCTGATATCCAAATGTCAATACAAACACAACGTCGACATGGGATAGTATAGATTTTAAAGTTTTGAATTTAGTTTATGTTATCTTAGGATTTTTCGTGTTTGATTTTGTTCTTTTAGAGCTTCATTTCATGAGTATGGTTGGAATTCTATCTTATTTGAATTAAGTTAGTTTGATTCATTTTGTTGTTGTTCCTATTGATTTATTCCCCCTTACAACATTTGGCATGCTCGATGGGACCTTGGTCCTTGACTTTAACATTTTCTTTGAGTTTGATAAGCAATTGCAGGTTTTTGGTTGATTTTGCTAAAATTGGAACATTTTTGCTCCAAACCTAAACGTGCTTGCTTCTATTTAGTCACTATTGACCTAAACAGGGGTGCTATTGACCTAAAAAGTGGCACTATTGACCTAAACTTGTTTGCTATTGACCTTTTTATGTTGCAAATTTTGATCAGAGATATTTTTAACTGACATTTACAAGGGTGCTATTGATCTAAAACTTATTCACTATTGTAGGAAATAGGGTCATCACTTTTGTTGTATTTTTTTGAAAACTTCACGTTTACAAAACTTCTTTGATTACACGAGTTTATCTAATACTAATGTTTGACTATTTGGTGTGTTTGGGAAGTTTTTAACCTTGTTGGTGCAACCCTTGCAAGAGTATGGCACATATTTTCATGAGAACAACTAATGGTTTGATTGCAGGGTTGGCAAACGATCCAAGGCCATTTTAGTTTTAAAAATATTTTTTAGTTAAGACACATTTCCATTGGTGTTTAAAACTAAACCCACAACTTTCACACTTTAATTGGTGTTTCTAAAAATGAATAAGGAAAACTCTCACACTTCAATTGGTGCTTCCTAAAAATGAATAAGGAAAACTATCACATTTCAATTGATGCTTAAAATTTGAACAAAGGAACTTTTCACATTTTCAATTGGTGCTAAATAATTGAACAAAGGAAACTTTTCAAATTTCAATTGGTGCTTCTTAAAATGAAAGTAAATCCCACATTTCAAGTTTGGTGCTTCTAAAAAATTGAATGTCTTTGTTTTTGACCAATGCCTTTCATTTTTTTGATGAATGAATTCCTTTATTTTGTTGACAATCAAACACATTTTATTTTGTTGACCACATTAAGATGGACAAGGAAATTAGGAATACTCAAAATTTGGTGCTTAAAATTGAACAAATCTATTTTTTTATTTGCACATTGTTATGTTTTTCCTAAAGTCTTAAATGCTTTGAATTTGGTGCACTTAAAATCAAATTCATATCTTCACACTTCAAATTTTGGGACTTAAAAAGAAACTACGATGAATTGTATGTTGTGTTCTATTTGATTGGTGATCCAAGTGTGTATCATCTCCCCCTACATCTTTTGACAATCCTGGGTGATGAGAAACACTTTCGGCTTTTGCATTTTTGGTCACCCATTTTCTTTTTAAGATAAGGGTCTACTAATGAGACACATCCCGTAATGGATAACTCATATAAGCAACTCTTCAAAACAAGCACATTTACCAGCGGGCTATATAAAGGTCACAAATCATAAATGAAATTATTTTCAATATGTAGTGATAACATACTACACCTAATCCTTGTCAGAACTTATGAGCCAAGTAGGAACAATTTAAAGCCTTAAGTGGCTGGCAGAATGGTAGTATCCATCTCGGTGTTCATAGTGTGTCATTAAAAATCTCATTTTACAATTCATCCTTGTTTTTTGAAACGTCCTTTGAAAGTGGGGCATTAGAACTTTGCTTCCAAGAAGTTACTTACCAAGTCTAATTTATGGTTTACTCCATAAGTTGCATGTAAAATCATCCCTTTGGGCCATGAGGTAAGCCTACCTAAAAGAACATACCTACTTAGGATGATTTGATTGATTATTTTACAAGTTATTAGATCTCAGATTATTTGTTGTATGTATCACTTCCTAATTCTCAAAACAAATCAGATCAACCAAAACATAAAAATTACAAACTTTTCCAAATGGTTGTCAAACGAAAACTAGAAACAAAACTGAATAAATTTGTTATTGTTGTTGTTTCTACTACTATTGATCTAAAAATTGTGCACTATTGCTCAGAACGTTCACTTTTGTTATCTCTATTTATGACAATAACTAACAAAAGAAGGCCTCTTTTGAAAAACAAGAATGCTTTTGATCTAAACAAAGTTGCTAAATTGTAAACATTACCGCTATTGATCTAAAAATTACCATTGTTGACTTGAACTTTCTCGTTGTATCTCATAATTATTGCTATTTTTGTCTCTGTTTTTTACTGGCACTAAAAAATAGATTTGCTTTTGCCAAATTTGACTGTTATTTCCATAAATAACATATGTTATTGATCTAAAACATTATCACTATTGCTATGTATTTTGGTGCAAATTATAGGTTGATCCAAAACTAGTTAATTTTTCATCTTTTTGGAACAAAATAGTCGAACTTGCAAACACCTCATATCTACATCTTCCCATATCCATTTGCAAAAAATCAAACACATCAACCTAGTTTTAGGATTCAAATAAAAACACCAACTTGGAGTATTCCTTTGCTCTCAATTACTAAGATATTAACATTTTCTTGCACCTCAAGGCTAGTTCAAGTAGATCTTCAAACATCTCATCTAAAAAAATAGAGTAAAATATTGGTTCAATTTTTCTACACTTTGAGTCCCAAAATTAGCATCATCTCCAAAATGTCCACCAAACATCACTCATACTTTAGGATCTTGAGAATTATAATCCATAGTAAACCATCAACCCTTTTGACCAAAAGGTTTCATTTTACATCATCTTCATTCATCATTATTTTAAATGGAAAAAGATTAAACATCAAGAAAATCTTACTTTATGACCATCTGGTGTCCTACTACTCATGTTCAACAACCAAATCTTAATACTCCTATTATACAACCAAATCTCATGTGAGTTGAAGGTGATCAAGACATTATTAGTAATCTAAGAAGTCTTGTGTTTGAGAAAAAGGAAACACCTGCTCAATGGAGAAATCTGGCTACTATTCTAGACAAAGAAGAATTAAAAGTTGATATTGGAGCTAAAAGACTAGTATTACCACCTCCTGCATGGAAATAGATAATCCCAAAAACAAAACACCATTTCATTCCATAGTTAGTGATCACTAAATTTCCCAAGGTCTTGAAAATTTTTATGACAACCATGAGATCTCAACATAGAAAAAAGATGGAAGCCAACAAGAGTAGCTCAAGTGCATCAAAAACCAACATCACTAATGAGGAAACCAACCCATAGGGTTATAAACCAAGTGAACTGACAACTCCTCAAAAAGAACCCTTATTCAAGGAAACACAAGACCAACCACCAAGTGATGAGGAAGTACTCCTTAGACACCAAAATATGATTGATCGTCAAAATCAACTTCCAAATCTCAATGACGTAATCATAGAAGAATACGATAGTGATGAAGAACTTACTAATGAGAAACTATTGGAATATTTCCAAGATCCTAAGATGTAAAAGCTTATGAAAAAGAAGCTTGGGAAGAATGCAAACTCATATTCCCTCACACTAGCACAAAGTGGTACAAAATTACCCATTGACTTCAATGTGGACATTCTAAAATATCCTAATCTTATTCCACTAGGAGACCAAACGATGGATAGAAAAATTCTAAAAAAAACCATGAATCCCAACATACCATCATTGTTTTCACAAAATAGTGATCAAATGCAACCCATGGATAACTCATTGTTTAGACCACCATCTCAAATTAAAGAAACATTTATGGCACAATAGTATCAAGGAAATGCACCCCAAAACATGTGACAACATAACACTATGAAAAAAATGGGAAACATTCCAATGAACCAACAAAGTGGAAACCCATCACAAGGGCAATGCATGCCACAACATACCTCATAAATTGACCCTTCCAACAATGTACAAAACTAAAAAGGGAAATTATCACAAAATCAACCATGCAACAAGGTGTACCATCAATGAACTACCTAGGTACCCTTCAACACAATCAACCACAACAAGGTGTACCATCAACAAACTACCGAGTTAGCCTTCCACATAATTAACCATAACAAGGTGTACCATCAACACAATACCTAGGTAACCTTCCACAACATCAACCACAACAAGGTGTACCATCAATGCAATAACTAGGTAACCTTCCACAACATCAACCACAACAAGGTGTACCATCAATACAATACCAAAGTAACCTTCCACAACATCAACTACAATAAGGTGTACCATCAATGCAATACCAAGGTAACCTTTCACAACATTCACAACAACAAGGGATTCCGCAAACAAACTACCAAGGTATACCCCAAACTCAACAACACTTTGTTCAATAAACCCAAAATCAAAGTCCTCAACAACAATAGCAAGGAGGACCACAAAATAAATACCAAAGAACACCTCAAATTCAATATTAGGGTACACAACAAGGACCCAACCTACCTTATACACAACATAGCCCTCAAGGTCCCATGACTACACAATATCCTATTTATGACTAAACAAATGCCATGGGACAACAGATCTATAATACCCAAAAATCCTCAAGCAAGCACACCAAACAACAATATAAATGTGCAACTACAAACACTCAATCAAAGGATATCGAATATACAAATTGGAAATTCAAGAAAGAGCTATGCTCTACAAGACATTTGTCCATATCTATTTGATCAAAATTTATCCATGGTACCTTTCCCCAAAGGCTTTGAAATATTGAAATTTGACAAGTGTAGGGGAAAGGAGATCCAATTGAGCATGTATGCAAATTTTTAGTATATTACATGGAACTACAACAAAATGATACCTTAGTGATATCAATTTTCCACAATCCATAATGTTTAGTGCTAAGCGATTTCTAGATTTGATTGTGTGTGATTTTTTTGCATCAACGTTTTGAATCACACTCTATGATCCATCATCAGGATGACAGTAGAGAGAAAGAAGGAGAAAAAATGGACTATTGCAAACCAATATCAATCTTAAAAAGAAAATGAGGAAAGAAGAAAGGATGCACGTGGACCAAGGCAAACAATAAAAATAACTAAATAAATGAGACAACACAAAAAACAAAAAAGTTAAAGTAAAAAATAAAGAACTAAAATGAGAAAAGATAAAAGAAACAAAGGAAAAGAAAAGACCATAAAGAAATTAAAAGACAAAAATAAAAATAAAAACAAAATTAATTAAACTTAGAGAAGAAAAGAAGAACAAAAAACAAGAAGAAAAGTAATAAAATAAACCAAAGGGCTACTCACAAAACCAATATAATTCTATATTTTATATGCTTTATTCCAAGGAAATAGGGAATTAAGATGCTCTAGGTGGCACGGGATTTGCATCCATTTTTAATGGAGAATCCACGCTAAAGGAAACATCATTCAAGTTAAGAAATTGGGTTCTTGTTTGTCGTTTCGGGAGCTGGCATGAGATCAAAATAAGTCTCAGCAGTAGTTTGCTTCTTTTTATCTGATTTTATTCTTTCATTAATGAGGGTGGTTATGACATTTTCTCAATTTCTTGGGCCTTATTCACCAGGCTGAGATATCGACTTCATTTGAATATGCTTTTATTTCTAAAATCATTTCCTATTGCACCCTACCATTTGGATTAGTGAAATGGCATCTTTCCTCAGCAATATTTCATTCTCTCTCTTCTATCTCAACTCCCTCGATGGCTCCTTTAGAATTTTTGGTTCATGTATGGCATCAAGAAATCGATAGACTGGTACTCCAAGGGAATGGTCTAATAGCCACAACCAAGCCTCCCTCGGTCGGGACATGATGTACCAATCCTGCTAATATTGGTCATTCAAGGCATGTATTTTGACATTGAAAATGGGTGTTCTCCAAGTGATCATGCAATTGCAGAATGAGAAGCATGGGGGTGGTTAGCAGAGTGGCTTGACTCAGATGGGTTGCTTTCCAAAGGTCATTTGCATGCTAATAACCAAGGTAAACCTCAACTCATTAAGAAATAAATAAATAAATTTGAAGCATGAATTCTAGATCCATTCTTAAGTATCTAATACGGGTCATTTCATTCTAAGGGAAAATTTAGATGCTTTATTACAAGAACATATTTAAGAATGGGTGATTGTCACCAAATGTGGACATGGATCTTAGTCTTATGATCTACAACCCCTTATTAACTGATCCATGCATGCTAAATGCTAGCTCTACAAACTTGTCTTTGAAGCATTTCACATATCTTGACTGAGCCTTTATATGTTGCTTCGGATGTCTCTAATTTGTGAACATGGCTGCCAAGACTGAATCCTCTTGGATGTAGTTGATTTATGCCTAAGTTTATGCACCCATATTTTGGAGTGGTCCAAGATCTAAAAGTAAACTATTAAATTAGCTACCCATCTTGCTTGGGCACCTAAACAAATGTATGCTCATATGTCCATTTAGTTATGACTTCAACTACTACCACCAACTTTCTTATATCCTCCTCTTCTTTTTCCCTATCGTTATGCTTGATGGACGTCCCTTCATTATTATTGGGTATCTGATCTAGTGCACATTAGTATAGTGTGAGCCTATTTTTCAAATTGTTTCATTTAGCATCACCAATAGTCTCCACAAGAATATCGTACCTGTTTAAATGATGGATATGGTTCACACCTCTCAGAACAATTTCTCTTGCAACAATCTTGGAGATGAAATTAGATGCAGCGTGGAAATATAAACATACTCAGAGGTTTATAACAAATCCAATAGTTGTATGAGTGCCATGTTTAGGAAACCAAATGCAATTTCTAAACTTTCCCTAAGGCGACAGATAAATAATTCTATTTTCTTCTCTTCTATAGCATTAAGTAAAAGTCTTGAATCTGGAAATATCCTGTTTCCTTCATTCACCAAGCCAATTTCTCCATTCTTTTTGATCCATAGGCGCCACACCTCAAGCAAAGCTCACTTCGTTAAGGACGTGTTCCTGTGTGCTACATTAATTCCTCAAGATCAATTTATAAATCTCTATTTCTAGCACCTCAAGCATAGACTTTCGAATATATCAATTGTTTGTGATTACGTCATGTTGTCTTTTGTTGTCTCTACCTCTCAATTTTATTTCCTTGTACACTTTTAGATAAACTTATCAGCGTCACCATATGAATTTATTGGATAACTAAATACCTCTGTTTCAGTTGAATATAAACGTTTGATAATGTTAGTTGCAGTTTTATTTCAATAATAAATGGATGATAATGTTTACTATGATTGCTTTATCGATATATATATATATATATATACATACATACATGTTTATTGGGGTGAAGTAAATATAGTATATGATTCTTTTATCAATAATATATATAAGTATTCGATGGGGATTAATTACAATTGATTTCATTTTATTTATAATATAATTTGTATATATGTATATATGTATAGGTATACTATATTATTGTGGTAAATAATGAGAGAATTTCCTTTTGATATGTGATTTAAAATTCAATAATATGATGGATATTGATTGGGTTATAAATTCATCTCTATCGATAATGTGTATATATATTGATTGGAATTAGCTAATGTAATGATTTCACTTTATCGTCAATATGATAAAATATATAATATTATCTTGGAAAATAGAAAAGAATGTGATAGATTAAATAATAAGCAAAGAAATGAGTAATATTATTTAATAAAAGATTTAGTTTTAATTGGATAAGTTATAATTATAGTGAGCATTTATTTGTGATCATAATTAAGCTGAATTGATAGATAATTGAAGTAATTTTATTATCTTTTATATATTTGAGGGTTAGGATTAAATATTAAAATATTTTTTTAAAGGAATGTCTTCATTATTATAATGTGATGTTTAATTGTTTGTATTAGAAATGAGTCTTGATTAATGGAACAAGTGCTTATGTAACTATTGTCAATTGTGTAATGTGTGTTCAATCTTCGGTGCCAATGGGTAGTGTGTTTAGTATGATGATTTCCATAGGCCTAGGAGGGGGTATGTTTGTATGAATAGTCCTTAGAGTTGTTTAACCTTTGAAGTGGTTGGTTTTGTTGTTGGTCATGTGTATTGTGGGAAATGTAAACCCTAAGGGTGTTGCCTCCTACTTACATTTGGATTCATGTGATTATGTTGAGTGTACAAGACAATCAATACCTTGCTTGATGTGTAGTGTTACTAGTTGCAAGTTAGGGAAGTGGCTCTCAATGGGGGTCGTGGATCGGGAGAAGCTTCCAAGATAACCCAGGATGGGGGTCGAGGCTTAGGAAGATCTACTAGGACAATCCATATATAATGACACTCCTCCCTTTTGCATTCTAGCATTCCCTAGTTGTATTTTTTCATTCTATTGTGTGAGTGCTTATGGAAGCGATGTATGTGTTGTATGTGATATTAATGTTGTTATAGTGTTGTGTTGGAGTCGTCTACAATCTTGTTATATTATCCTTATGTCTTCTTGACTATCATTGTAGTGGGACCTTATGTTATCTCCTAGCATGGGGGTGGGCCTTAGGGTTCCACATGGTCGGTAGGTTGGTGTTTTTTCCTCCATTGGGTTTCCCCGTTATTTGTTTGTGTGCATGGAGGTTGTACCTTGTGTAGTCGATTCCAGTTCGAGGAGACAATCTTTCACATATTTGTATTGCATTGTAAATCAATTGTACATTTATTGTAATATGATGTATTCTTACCATTTGTACTTAGGGAAGCATTGTTGTAAACTATTTAACGATGTGACAGATTATAATGTATTTCCATGTAATGCAATTTATATATATATATATATTTGTTAATTGTTTATGAATGAGATTTAATGTTGTTTAGTCAATGACTTGTTATGGAAATTTATATTGTAGAATCATTTAATTTGATGGATTATAATGAACTTGATTATTAGATAATTCATGGTAACATATTAGTTAATGAAATTATTCTTGCTCTTGATTAATAGATGTGCTACTAGCATAGTCATGGAACCTTAGAGGACTTAGGTTAGATTATATGTTAAGTTATGATATGCATTCCTTTGTTATTTCATTTTTAAAAAATTATTTCATTATTGTACATGGTTGTGTTGTCCTTTGGAGTTCTTTGGCGGGGTGTTACATAGAAGAAAATAAATATCAATAAATATATAAATATATAATTATGTAAGCAAAAAGAAAGAAAAAAAATGAATGAGAAACTATAATTATATGAATATAAAAGAGATAAGAGTAAGGAACTGACAAAAATAAGAAAATATATATAAAAGAATAAAGAAACCAAACATAAGAATAAGAAAAAGAAAACAAAAGAATAGGAATAAGCATGAATAAATAAGAATAAGAAAACATAAGACTAATAATATATAATATATAAAAAAGTGAATAGACAACGAGCATAAGAAAAATAAGACTACTAATTAAAAGAAATAAAGAAATAAAGCATAAGAATAAGGAAAAAATGTATATAAAAATGATATATATATATATATATATATATATATCCAAGCAAAAGGAAAGAATTCACAAGAAAAAACTATAAATAAAAATAAAAAAGAAGAAAAAGAAACTAAAAATAAGAAGCATAAAAGCAAACAAAAGAAAAAGAACTAAAAACATAAGAAGGAAGAGACACGAAGCAAAATAAACGAATGAAGGAAACAAAAAAGACAATCAAAACCATAGATAAATCAAAAAGGGGGGGGAAAAATGAATGAACTATATTGGAGAAATGCAAGAGAGAAAAACAAAGAAAAAAACTAAGAGCACACCAAAGACAAAAACAAAAAATAGAAAAGGATGGACAAACAAGGGAGGAGCAACATGACGAAAGAAAATGAACAACAAAATACAACACCCATAGACACAAGAGAAAAGGCTCGGAGGACAAGACCCTTGAATGAGCGAAAGGGGGGCAAGACAAAGGGGGGGAGGAGGTAGCAAGGAGACTAACAAGATGAAGGGGGGTGGTGGGAACTTAGGATACTAATCGCGGTGAGGGATGGAGGTTGAGTCAATCTTGGCATCCTTTGTTGTCAAACCTAAGTTCCCACCACCCCCCTTCATCTTGTTAGTCTCCTTGTTGCCTCGTATCCCCCTTCGTCTTGCCCCCCCTTTGCTCGTTCAGGGGTATTATCCTCTGAGCCTTTTCTCTTGTGTTCATGGGTGATGTCTTGTGTTGTTCATTTTCTTTTGTCATGTTGCTCCTCCCTTGTTTGTCCATCCTTTTCCCTTTCTTGCTTTTGTCTTTTATGTGCTCTCAATTTTTTTATTTGTTACATTCTCTTGCATTTCTCCAATTTAGTTCATTCATTTTCTTCCCCTCTTTTTGATTTCATTGTGGTTTTTATTTTCTTTTTGGTTTCCTTCATTCATTTTTTTTTGCTTCGTGTCTCTTCCTTCTTATGTTTTTAGTTTTTTTTCTTTTGTTTGCTCTCATTATTCTTTTTTTGCTTTTATTCTTCTTATTTTTAGTTTCTTTTTCTTTTTTTCTTTTTATTTATAGTTTTTTCTTGTGAATTCTTTCATTTTTCTTGTATATATATATACATATATGTACACATATATATATAATTAGTCTTATGTTTTCTTTTTCTTATTCTTATGTTTGATTTCTTTATTCTTATATATATGTGTGTGTGTATGTATATATGTATATATGTATATATGTATATGTATATATATGTATATGTATATATATGTGTATATATATGTGTGTGTGTGTATATATATATATATATAGTCTTATGTTTTCTTTTTCTTACTCTTATGTTTGGTTTCTTTATTCTTCTATATATATTTTTTCTTATTTTTTCCAGTTCCTTACTCTTATCTCTTTTATATTCATATAATTACAGTTTCTCATTCATTGTTTTCTTTCTTTTTGCTTATATATATATATATATATATATATATTGATATTTATTGATATTTATTTTCTTCTATCTCTTGTGTTATAATTTTTTTCATATTTTCTAGTCAATTTCCATCTTTTATTTGGTTGTTTCTTATAGCCTTTTACACATGTATTTTTATGGTTCTTTATGTTATTTTTTTCATTTATTTATTTATTTTGTTCTTTTTGGTCTATCTTGATGTTCTATTCTATTTGTTTTTCCATCTTTTTTTCTTTCATCCTTTGGCTGTTTTCTCTTTTTCATTGTCATCTCATTTTTTAAGTTTACTTTTTGTAGATTTTTTTTTGGTCTTGCATTGTTTCATTTTTATCAAGTGGTGTTTCTTTTTAAGTTATTTTTATTTTCTATTCTTATTTGGTTGGTTCCTTTTCATTGTTATTTCATTTTATTTCATTTATTTAATTTTATTTTTTTTTGTCTTTAATTTCTTTTGCTTTGTCCTTTATATAGGTTTTGTGAGTAGTCCTTTGGTTTATTTTATTACTTTTCTTGTCTAAGTTTTTCTTTTCTTTTTTTAATTTCTTTATGGTCTTTTATTTTCCTTTGTTTCTTTTATCTTTTCTTGTCTTGGTTATTTATTTTTTACTTTAACTTTTTTTTTTTGTGTTGTCTCATTTATTTAATTTTTTTTATTGTTTTCCTTGGCCCACATGCATCCTTTCTTCTTTCCTCCTTGTCTTTTTAAGATTGATCTTGGTCTGCAACTATCCATTTTTTCTTCGTCTTTCTCTTTGTTGTCATCCTAATGATGCATCATAGAGTGTGATTCAAAATTTTGATGTAAAAAATTCACACACAATCAAATCCAAAAATCACTTAGCAATAAAACGATTCCTACTTGATGAGGCTTTTTCCATGGAGTCTCAGTGGGCTTGTTATAGACTAGTTCTCTCATTTATCACCAGGCATCAAAAAATTTGATGAGTTGTCAAATAATTTTTTCAACCATTTCTCATATAACATAGAATAGGACATAACAATCACTAACCTCTATAAAATCAAACAAAAGTAGGGTGAATCATTTTCCTCATACTTGCAAAGATGGAGACACAAAGTAAGCAAATGTAAATGGCATGTTCCAGAGAAAGAGATTGTAGATATCTTTATCTCCAACGTACATGCAAATATCAATTACTCACTCACTATGTTATTCCCAAGAAATTTGGAAGAAACTATTGAAAAGGGGGTACTTATCGAAAGAACCCAAATTGCAAGGGGAGTAATCAAACTTTACAACCCTAAGGATCAACCTTCCACTTCAAATGACAAACCCAAGATATGGGCTAAAAACAAAAATGTAACCAATGATGGAGTAGTTGATGCTAAGGTAGTACACAACATGTAAACTCCCAATATGCCACAAAATCAAGTTCAAATAGCACAACAAGGTCATCAATAGAATAACCAACCTAATTATCAATAGAACAATCAACTCAGTTATCCTTAGAACAAACAACCCTACAACCAACAACAAAATCAAGGACAAGATAATGAGAGGATACCACCAAGATAATATTACCAACCGCAAAGGAAATTTACTCCATTGGGAGAATCCCTTGAGGTGATTATGCATAAAATAGTCAACAAGAACCTCGTCAAGATAAATAATAGAGAAAACTATGAAGAACCTAACTTCAAACCCCCTTGGTATAATGAGAATGACCCATGTTAATTTCACAAAATCAAGGGGCATACTACCAACAATTGCATGAGACTCAAGAACATCATGTAAGATTTAATCAAAAAGGGAGAGGTTGACATAGAACATCGGCCTAGAAATAAAGACCTAAAGATTTACAAGGATCCAATCCTTGACCATTCTAGGGGAAACAACAAACTAAAAGAACAAGATTATCATAAGGACGCCTTCTCTTATGGAAAGGATACCATTCTAGGACATATATCTTGTGATAATCATACCATCAATGTGGTAACCATACTAGGTGGAGGTTCTGAATGTAATGTGACTACCCGAAGGCGAAGAGTAGCAATCCAAGGAGCACCACCCCCCATAAAAACCATGAGTAATTCATCAAGTGACTATAGCATTGTGGAATAACTTAAGAAAACTTTGGCCTTAATTTCCATCCTTGGGCTCTTAAAACTGGTGCAAGCACATAAGGAAATATTGGAGAAAGTACTTATCAAAATGTCAGCTCCAAACAACCTTAATGTTGATCAGTTTCAAGCCATGGTTGGAAACATCACATCCACCCATCATTTAGTCTTTCTTGAGAAAGACCTTCTACAAAAATATTTTTATAATCAACCTCTGTATTTAGAACTAGTTGTCCATAAACACAAAGTCAAGAGAGTACTAATGGATAATGGTGAAAGTTTAAACATTTGTACCTTAAAATTTGTGAAATAATTGGGATACTTTGATGATGTCATACATAAAAAATAAGAGAATCACCATCAAAGCTTATGACGATATGGAGAAAAATTCAGAAGGCACAATCAGGCTACCCATTTAAATAGAACTATCAATATTATAAACTACATGTCAAGTATTGGATCTCAAGCTTCCATACAATCTGCCCTTGGGTCAACCATGGATCCATGCTTTGAAAGCAGCACCATCTACATTCCATCAATACCTAAAGTTTCCTTATGACAATAAGTAAATTACCATATATGTTGACCTCGAACCTTTCCATTACTATGCTAAATTGGAGGAAATGTATAAAAAGATTTAGCAAATACCCAACAATGATATATATTTTCACTCATTTTCATACATTGACCTAGCATCACTAGCTTCGTCCTCCACTACACCATCATCAATTGAGCTACCTAAATTTGATACCAAGATCCAAGTACTTGTCAAGGGTTGTGGGGAATACCACTTCAACCAGTTTTTCTATATTGGGATCTGCTTCGTTCCACATCGAAGAAATATGGAGGACCAAAAGAAATCACACACGTATAAACTATCACAATGGTATTCAAACCCACCATTTTCACCAAGTGGGGATACATGCAAGTTGAATTATGCAAATAAGATCTATCTTCATGGATCTACAAAGAAGAAGGATGGGAACAACCACTACCTCCCCTTCCTATTGATGAAAACAACAAAGGGTTTCAACTAGTGAAAAACATGGGATTCACTAGACAAGGTGTCCTTGGTTTACATGGACAAGGAAGAAGAGAACCAATCATTATAGAAGAGCTCCTGAAGAATTTTGGACTAGGCTATGGTTCATTTAATGTGATTACCCCAAGTATTGAAAGCACCTCTTATGAGGAAGGAGCTACTTCTACCATTGATGAGACATCGGATAATTGCAAATGTCTAGATGACTATCTTTATATCCAAAACATGTTTGAGAACCTCAACATAAATACTATCATCATTGAACCTACATCCAAACCTACATCTAATGAGGACCATATTGAAATGGATTCTAATGAATACGAATGGAATTTTTGTGACTCTAGTGAGTATAACCTAGAAACCCTATGGTGGTTTGATAAAACCAATGTCCCTACCCTAGCAACAACATCTATAAGCTTTGTCGATACCAAAGAAAAAATATCATTGCATTATCCACAGTTGATAGATTGGGACCAACAACATCATACACTAGTTTTGGACTCATTCTAGAATGATGAGGCTATTGCGGAGTTCATGGGACTTTGAAAAGATATACCCCAAGAAGATCATAAGGTAGGTTTTGTAATGGAACTAGATCAAGGAGCATATTTTGGGGGGGGGGGGATATTGCATCTTCCAGTTGTAAAAATAAACTACAAAATTTAAAAATCAAAAAGAGGTCCCCTAAAGAAAACCACAATGTGGCTTTATCAAATCAGGAAAAGAGAAAAAAAAAGGATGCATCTAAAGGTGAAAACCTCGCTGAGGCACCTGAAGATGGAGGATTCAATATCCCCACTACAAAATATCAAGATAAATCAGCACTCCTAGTTGAAGATGTCAAACCTATCAATGTTGACACAGCAGAAACACCCAAAATCACATATCATGCAACATCACTAGATCCTAAAGAAAAGGTGAACTTCTTAGCATTTATTAGTAAAATAAAAACTAACTTTGCATGGAAATATGTAGATATGCTAGGGCTAGATCCAGCATTGGTCGTACATCACCTAGCAGTATTCCCTAGAGCTAAAACCATCAAGTAAAAGCTACGGAAGATGCATCCATAGATAGCACTTTTGGTAAAAGTATAACTTCAAAAACTATTAGATGTGGGCTTCATCATACCCATTGACTATCCTGAATGGTTTCTAATCTAGTACCAACGTCAAAGCCCACTAGGGGCATAAGGATTTACATAGATTTTCAGGATCTAAAGAAGGCTTTCCCAAAGGATGACTTCCCTCTACCTAGCATTGACATGATTGTAGACCTAATTGTAGGGCATGAAATGCTATCATTGATGGATGTCTTCTTTGGATACAATCATATCAAAATATCCCTCGATGACCAACATAAAACAACTTTCATTTGTGCATGGGGAACCTTTTGCTAGAACATCATTCCATTCGGTCTAAAGAATGTAGGGACAACCTATCAATAAGCAATGACCACCATTTTTCATGATATGTTGCATACCACTATGGAGGATTATGTGGATGACATACTAGAAAAATCCATCAAGAGATAAGATCATTTAACCAACCTAGAAAAGGTATTTGATAGGCTAGAAAAATACAACTTGTGTCTCAACCCAAAGAAGTGTGTATATAGTGTGACTTCTGGAAAATTGTTGGGTTACATAGCATCAAGAAGAGGCATTGAGGTAGATCCCACCAACGTAAAATTTATATTAGAAATGCCTCCTCTAAGAACATTGAAGAAACTGAGAAGTCTACAAGGTAAACTACAGTCTATCAGGAGAATCATTGCACAATTGACAGACAAGTGCCATCCATTCACCCATTTTCTACATAAAGACATAACATTTAAATGGAATGGAAAATGTGATTAGGCATTTCAACAAGTCAAGGATTATCACTCACTCCTCCAGTATTAATTCCACCAATTCAAGATAATGAAATGATCTAGATATGTTTCTAAAACATTGATAGCATTGGGAGCTCTATTAGCGTAACTAAATGACAATAAAAAGGAAAGAGTGATCTATTATATCAGTTGAACACTAGTGGGATATGAATTGAATTATTCACCCATATAAAGAGTGTGTCTATCTATTGTCTTTACAGAACAAAAGCTGAGACATTACATCTTAAATATACAAGTAAAGCTAATATCAAAAATATATCCCCTAAAGTATTTATTTGCAAAAGCAACTCTAACAGGGAGGATAGTTAAGTGGGTAATGATCCTTAGTGAGTTTGGCATAGAGTATAGAGAAAAAAAAAGCTATCAAAGGACAAATCATAGCAGATCAATTAGTAGATGCACTAATGGAAGACCATCAACCTCTAACAATAGAATTTTCAAATGAAAGCATACTTCTAACAGAATAGACAAGTCGTTGGACCTTGTATTTTGACAAGTCACACACTCAACATGGCTGAAGAGCAGGCATCTTATTTCTCACTTCACAGAGAGATAGTATACCTAAAGCTTATAGGATTATTTTTCCATGTACCAATAACATCTCAAAATATGAAGTGTTAATCATAGGACTAAAGATGGCCATAGAATGGAGGATAAAGGAACTACAAGTTTATGGAGACTCTCAACTGGTAATAAGGTTGGTAAATGATGAATATCAAACAAAGAATAACAAGCTTATGCCATACAAAAGAATGATGGAAAGTTTCAAATAATACTTTGTCATCATCACCTTTGAATACGTTCCTAGGATCAACAACAAAGTAGTAGATGCTATGGTGACAATAGTTTCACTCCTCAACATTCCACAAAATATTCCCAAATATGAATTCCTCATGGAGCAACTCCTTATACTGGCATTCGATATCACGGAATTAGAACTGGTTTGTGATTTTGTTGGCCTAACTCACCATGGTACCAAGATACATTTGACTATATCCAGCATGGTATCATACCTCCTAACTTAATGGAAAACCAAAAGAAAACCTTTGTCCATATAAAATCCTAATTCACCATCTTAGGAGATACCCTATACAGATAAAGTCTAGACGGAACATTACTTTGATGTCCCAACATGGAAGAAGCACAAACCGTTTTACAAGAAGTACACGAAGGTATTTGTGGTTCTCACTCTAGTGGACCTAATATAGTACAAAATTTGTTGAGAATAGGGTATTATTTTCCCTCAATGGAACAAGAATGCATTTAGTATTCAAGAAAATGTCGCCAATGTCAACAACGCAATGATCTTGTTCACACATCTACACAAGATTTGTAACCTATTGTAGACACTAAAAATTATCCTAAGGCCTGTGACTCTTATTTTCTCTGTTATTTCCCCTTTCATTCTTCATAATTAAATAATTTTAATTATTTAATTATTTTCTAATATGAGTCTTCTATTAATTAAAAATACTTATTTAATTAATTCATTTCTATATTTATTTCTTCCTGGTTAATTAAATAAATTTTATTTATTTAATTACATCACTAATTAAGTCCTCTCCTTTCTAAAATTAAATAAATTCTAATTTATTTAATTTTTATCCACTTTCCACTATAATTAAATAATTATTTTAATTATTTAATTATTCATCATCTTTTTCTCTCCTAAATTAAATAAATTTTATTTATTTAATTTGGTCTACTCTCTTGAATTTTCAATTAAATCATTATTTAATTCAAAATGCTTCCTTTTGTCACATTCCTCTATAGTTTTAAATAATTATTTTAATTGTTTAATTATTCATTGGCAACCTAAATTAAATAATTCTTATTATTTAATTTCTCTTACACCTCTTTATCCATGCCAATCTTATCTTCCACATCAAATCTTATCTCTTGACATCTCATTTAATCCTAGCCCTTGATTGAATTATCTCATAATTCAATCTCAACCCTTCATCTTTATCATTTGCCCTAATTTTTCCCTAACCCTAGTCCATACCTCAACTTCCAATCTCGGCCATTCATTAAGCCATCTTATTGGCATCCAATCTCAACCATTCATTCAAATTTTTTTTTCTATAAAAGATCTCACGCTTGTCATTTTCATTATCTACACATATTATGCAAGTACATGTTGCTAGTGTAAGACAACAATCTTCAATATTTTGCTAGTCACTTGTATTAGGCTTATTATTGCACACTCAAATCTGAGGGAAATTATCATATTCAAGCAAAATGGAGAAGTGCAATGGAGGTGAATCAATGGTGGCATGATGATTTGGTAATATTGTTTTATGCTTTATGTCTTTATGCTCATTTGTGCTTCATTGTTTATTAGGGTTTGATCTATATGCTTTATTGCATTAACCTTAATACTTTAGCCCTAGTTACATTGGTGAACCCAACAACTAATTTTGAGCTCAATATTTTGACAAATTTTGAGGAATTTTGGAGTTGGATCCTTTTTGTTGCAAGTTTTGCATCATTTTGGGGACAAAACCCTAGTTTTCAAAGATTCAACCATCTCTCTCAAACTGCTACAAATATTTTCACAAAAAAAATTCTATAGGTTGGGGACAATATCAAGTGCTTCTAGTCCAAAAATCATATTTTTGGAGCTGTTTTTAATTTTTATATTTTTTTTGTTATTTTTCATAAAAAATCAATTTTGAGAGCAAATTAGCAAAAAATTTGGATATTTTTACATTTCTGGAAATTTTTAAATTCTAGAGGGTTTTTTTATGTTTTTAATTTGGATAAAAAAATAATTAGAAAAAAACATATCTTTGAAAATTAGGGTTTTACAAATATTTGCTTATATATCACAAAAGGTTGCATATCTTTTCACAAAAAAAAATTCTAAATATTTGGGATAATGTCAGACATCTTCAATCCAAAAATTGGAATTTTTGGACCTATTTTGAATTTTTTATGATTTTTTATGATTTTTCATAAAAAAATAATTTTGGGTGCAAAACAAAAAAAAAAGGATTTCTTTACATTTTTGGAAAGATCTAGAAATTTTAGTAAGGGTATATTCTCTATGTTTTTATTTTTGATGCAAAAAACATTTTCAAAAATCAGATTTGTCTCGACTAGCTAACCCTCTAATATTAGTGATCAATTATCTTGTTAGGGTTTTGCCTTTGTTGTTGGTTTTGTGAATGTGCAGAACAAATAAATACTTCAAAGGACAAATTGGATCAAGTGGACAAAAATTTGGAGCTAAAGAAAGTCTAGGTGCACACATTCCATCTTTCATATCTAATCATTGCTTGTCAACACACTTCAATTTGGGGCTTAAAAAGAACAAGTTGTTTGAAAAAACATTTGGATTTTGGGGTCTAAAATAAATCTCATTTACTATCACATCATTGAAATTGGGTTAAAATGAACCATTTTCTTCAATCACACATCTTGACTTGGGGTTAAAAACAACAAGTGCTTGAACTGTTTTACACACATTTCAATTTTCTAAAGGGAAATTAATCACTGCAAGTGTGAATCAAGTGTGTGTGTCCTCAAAAACACCTCACTTGGTTCAATTTTTTCATACCCTTAGGAGGCCTGCTTGGAGCACACATCCCTCCAAAGGATGAGTTCAATCGAGTGTGAATCCAAAGACATGCTCATTTGGGAGTTGAAATCTTTTCACTCTTGGCTAAGCCCCAAAGAACTTTATACCTTTGGGAAGTGAAGGTGAAGGGTGGGTTACCCCTTTCTCCTAGCTATGTGGCAGGATTTTGCTTTCAAATCATCCTTATTCAACCTTGTGCATCCTAGCTTAAGACCTAATTAGCCATACCCACTTGACTAACATTAGGCTTATTGTTGTGTATTCAAGTATTTGCTTAAACATAACATTTAATCGTGAAAGACAAATTTATCATTGTGTTTGGTGTGTGTGTTCATGCTATAGACACCTATATTTGGACACTTGATTTATCCAAATTTATCCCTTTTCATCTAAACTTCCCCTTATCCGCATTAATTAATTAATATCACTATCATTTAATTAATCCCTCTAAAGTTCTTCTAATCCCTAAGGTATCTAGTTAAATAATTAAATACCTTCCCCCTTTAATCAAATGAATTAAATAAATATGCCATTTATTTAATTCCCTTTATGTCACATCCTCCATCATTTTTTATCTAATCATAATCCATCTTCTAATCTCATCATTAGGGGTGTGCACATGCCTAATCCTTGATTAGGATGTGTCACATCCTCCAACTTTTGCAAGTTGGCCTCTAATCTCTCTTAGCCACTTAACCTTCCTCTAATCCTTCATTAACTAGCCTAATCAACCTAAAATTTCTTTTATCCTTCCAAGGAATATTAAATTCATTTTACTCTTCCCCATGTGATCTTTGACTTGTCACATCAAGTCACATGTGAAATCTAACCCTCTTCTAAATATGTCACTAATTAGTCTAATTAAGTAGTTGCACAACCTTAATCACTCCATGTCACTTAACTAAGTCAACCCTATTAAATTTTTTCTCCTTTTGGACAATGCATCTCCATTCCCCATGTGAATTTTTAATTCACATTTAATCCCCCAATGCATTTAAAGGAATTTTAAATTCCTTCCCTCATCCCCATGAAAATATTTGAGGAATTTTTAATTCCCCACTTGTCCTCTCACCCACATGGGGACAAGTACCTCCTTTATGACGAGATCTTGTCCCAATCCCAAGGTACTATGTACCCCCTCCATGTCATATCTTATCCTTCCACTTCATGTACACATCACCCCTTTTAGGCCATATCACATGCCACATGTCAAGATGTGAGGGCTTGTGAGTTCTCAACTCACCTTAGCCCTACATCTTGATCTTTGTGGCTCAATCTTGACCGTCCATTTCCCTAGAGATTTTTAAAATCTCTATAAATACCCCCTCTTTTCTCTCATTTTAGAGAGATCATGCATTGTAGCCAAACTCTTGCAAAATTTTCCTAGAAGCCATACTTAGACATTTTCATGCTTGCACCCACTTGCATCCATCTTCATATCACCATCTAGCTTGCATCTTGCCATCCAAGTAGCATACAACACCAAAGATCGAAGGGCCAACCAAAATATTGATTCGACACAAGGTAAAAGGTTTCATTTGTTGCTTTTGTTTTGTGTTGATTCCAACTAGGCTAATCTTGAGGTGTAGGTTGTCTTTAGTGTTATTTTGCACTCTTTCGTTTGCTGTTCATTTTGTAGCACTCAAATTTGACCTATCACACATGCATTTACATGTGAGATCTTGTGTTTGATGTTACCCAAGTCAAACTTCCAATAAACATTTGCCACATCATCCTAATCATCCAATCTTATCATCTTAACATCATCATCAATCTAGTCCTAGTCACCACTTGTCAAAATGGTCCTAATCATAAACAAGCCCAATCCTAATAATAAGCCCAAAATCATAATCCAAGGGGTCTATCCCTCTAGTATAAACCATGAGACAAAACCTAATCCCAAGATCATAATTCAAGGAATCCCTCTCCCTAATACTAATCACGAGAATAATCCAAGACCTAAAATCACACTTCGAAGGGCCCCTCCTCCTAATTCAAATGATGACAAGAAATATTTGGCATACTTGGAGGGACAAGATGGCATATGATAATGTAAAGAAATGTGTAACACCATGACAACATTAGAAGATATAGCACAAATAGTCGTTCACATACTTCATGAAGCTCAAACAAGCCAATCACCTTTAAACCAACAAACCATTCAACGAATCCATGGCATGATCCAAAAATTTCAAACAAACCAATCACCTCAAATTCAACAACTCATAGCACAAGCCCAATACCTCATGGCCACTTGTCAAATCCAACAAGCACAACATCAAGTCCAATCACCACATCAATAAATTCCACATCAATCCTATGTGTCACCTATATCATCATATCAACCTCATCCATCCACATATCATGTTACCCCTTAATCAACCTATCACACCTCTTCTAATGTCAACTCTTATCCATATCAATCCACCTCTCAACAACCATTATCCTATGTGACCCCTCCATAAGTATCACAACAACAAATCATACCACAACAATTCCAAACACAATCCTATATGTCACCTTCATCATTATGCCAACCAAACCCACCTACCAATCATGTCAATGCCACATCAACATATCCACCCATATCACAACAAGAACATAGGAGCCCAAGTCCACATTGGCAACAAAATCAAGAGCCTTTCAATTCTCATGTTCCATTTGACAAGGGGAACACCAATCTAGTTCATGCACCCTATAACTTTATCATACCACCATCCAATAAAATTCCCATCCCTAAGCCACCATGTTCTTTTCCTAATTAATTGGCCTCTCCACCTTCTAACCCATCAAACTCTTCATTACCTCCACCATCATCTAATCCTCCATCAAATCTACACCCTAAATTTCAAAAGAAAACTTATGGCATTACCCATATCCACCCATCCACCTACAATGGATGTGACCCAAGAGCTACTAGCAGGGAATCAAACATCACCATGTCATCCAATTCACATGTTTGAACCTACCAAAGATTCTTCAAACACCATTCCCATTCTTACAACCCCTTCATGTAGTCTCCCCCTTGAGCCTATCCAAGAGTCTCCCCCATTGAGCCCAAGTCAACCTCCATCATGTCTCCATGTTTTTTACCATCTAGAATATGTTGAGCCCATTCAAGAGTCATCCCCTTCCACTTGCATTCAAGCAACCCAAGAGTTATATCAAGAGTCTACTCCCAAGCATGTGGAAACATCAATTCCTAGTCCTAATCAAGATCAAATCATTTTCATCCAACCTATCCATAACCTATATATTTTCTATGATCAAGATATTACCTATGAAGAAGCTATCTATGAGCAACTTCATCCTATACCCATCCATGAGAAAGATATTCCAACTGTGCCTTCACCTAGTCCTATCAGTGATCCATCAACATCCACTTCCCTTGAGGAGACATATGCCTCCCAAGCACATATAGAAGATCAAACAAATACCTTGGATCTAAGTGAACACAGTGATAATCAAGATCCTAATGATCCTCCATCCCCCATTATTGAACCCATTGCAAGTCCTCCATCATATCCTATTGGTCTTTTCACCCTCATTCATGAATTTTCCTCCTTAGAACAACAATAACTATTATCTTCCCTTGCTTCATTTTCTCCATCCAATAAGGAGCTCATGTATAGTGTTCCACCTACACCTAGTCCCATTGTCCATTTCATACGCCAAAAAGTGAACCACCAAGGTAAAGGTCTAGACTTCATGAACAAGGTATTTTGGAGCCCATCCATGTCAAAGTCCCTCCACGCTCTTATGGCCTTGGATATACCCCCCAAGTACACCAATCTCAAGATGTTGGTACTTCCTCCATGTAACGCCCCATCGCGTAAACCCCAAAGGACAACTAAAAATGCAACAATTTAAAAAAAAAAACATAAAGTATAAACACTAGGTTTACTAATGCAACTAACATAACTACGATTACAAGTTAAACACCTAAGTCCCTTGGGGTAAACGAGGTGACATTACGTAATCTAACCAATAACAAATTTGATAAAAGTAACTTTCAATTCTACTTATGTAACTCTTCCATTTAAACATTTATAAAAGATAAATATTAAGACATGAACGAACCATATAGAAACCATACATGTTTTCATAGAAAATTTAACTTGGAAATATAAAGAACTTATTTTCTCGAACATAACACAACATCAAGAATATTTACAATTATGGATAAAGCATGAATTACAAAATGTGATTATACCATACATCATACTACAAATAAATCCCATTCAACAATTGCCCAAGGTTACATCATAAGTCTACCAAATACATGGGAGAGTAACATATCAATAAACAAAGTATGTCAAAAGTACAAATATACATCTAGAAGCATATAACTTTGGATCAAGTTGTCTCAACAAAACTCTACACTGAAAGGCACATCCACAAAATAGGGAACCCAACGGGGTGCGTAGCATGTTCCACCCAACCACCCCCATGTTAGGAGTAGATAAGAAAGGGTCCCCGACCAAGAACATCTAAAGAAATACACAAGGCTAAACTCCAAGCATGGAAAGGTAAATCACACATAAAGGAAACCATAACATCATAGACTATTTCCTAAACATGACAATAATAAAACACCAAATTGTAACAATAGACCACTTCCAAAGGATTCCAATAAAATAACTCAAAGGGAATGCTAGAGGAGAGTGTCATTGCATGGCCTTACATGGATTATCCATACAACCTAACACGAGGTGCCACCTCCATCTATGGTTACCCTGACTGCCTATCTCAAGCCATCCCTCCATAGGGTGACTCATGCGGAATCGTTAACCTCTCACGAAGATGAGGTCACGATTATGCCAACCACGGCCTTCTCGGCCACCTTTAGTCTATGAAAGCCTTAACAGGCGGATGAGGTATCTATAATTATCTTATTAATGTTTAAGTACCCACCCCCTAATTAATTAGTTAGGTTTTCACTTATTTTTCAAACTCTATCGTGGGTTATCCTAACAGCCCCTTTGTGTGTCGGCGCCCACGTAGAGCCACTCTCCCTAGAAACCCAAAACACAAAAAAACATTCCAACGGGTTATACCCACAATTACTCTAAACAAAAAATAGAACATTCGCAAGGAAAAACAATCTAGCCCAAAATTCATATAAATCAACTCCCATAGCAAAAATGGTACAACGCAATGTAAACTCAAGATCACAACTATAGTTAAAATCGAGACAAGTATCAAATAGAAAGGTCATATAATAAACCACCATTTTGCCATGCCTCTGGAAGTTTCAACAATAACCTTATCTCCTTTAGAAGGGTTGACTAACTTAAAGGTCCCCACATGGTTTATAACCAAACAAAAGGAAATCAACAAAGAACTCAAAGAAAATCAAAGAACTATATATTTATTCATCATCAAGATACTGTTTAAGAATGTAAATTTACTATACTTAACAAACACAATTTAAGATAACTCATTGCACGAAATCCATCATAAAAGTTCAACTATCAATTAACTCAAACTATTTCGTTAAATAAAACACTCGATTGGAATTGATAAAATATTTTATTTCAATTAGTCCAGTAGCAACATGAAATCATAATAATTAACCTATGTAATATTTTTCCATAATTTTGACCAAGTGAATATATATATATATATACATTTATAATCACAGTTTAAATTAACATTATAAATATAATCCACATAATTATATATATATACATATACATATATACATATATATATACATATACATACACACACACACATATATATATTAATTTATAATAAAAAAAATAATTTAAATAGAATTTAACATATATAAATTTTAAATATTCATTAAATAATAAAAAATGAATTTAAATTATTTATTTAAAAAAAAAAACTAATAATTCACAGTGGAGGACTGTGTCCTCCCTATGGGGAGGTCGTAGCCCCACCAAGGCTACACCCAGCAGCCTTTGGTTGTTGTGCACAGCCCTGGTGGTTGCGCACCACCCCTGGGGTGTGGGGAGGTGCGGCTCTAGCCAACCCTCCCCTCCCCAAATACATTTTTATTTATGTTTAAAAATATATATATATATATAAATTTTTTTTGTATTTTCTTTTAATGGCAATTCTGTACAAAACAAAATTTCTTCAGAATTTTTTTTTTTAAATATTTTCTTTACAATGATTTGAATTTTATATTTTTTATATTCTCAATCAAATCTGAGCTCATAGGAAAATAAATCTATCTGCATAATTTCTACAGGAGAATTTTTTAAAAAAATTACTTGAGATTTTATTTTCCAAATAGATAAATAAATTGGGGAAAAGCACGATATTTATCTACAGGAAATATTAAGAAAATTACACAGAGTTTTCTAATTTCTTGACTTTAACCAGAGGATTTCATTTACAAATCTATAGTTTTTTTAAAAAATTTCACAATTTTGGACAGAGGTTTCCATTGCAACCTACAGAGGTTTTCTACTGTTTTAACAATGAATTTATTTCATTTCATGAGGTTCTCTGATTTTACTCTAAAATTTTTCTACAAAGGTAACAAAATAACAATGACAACACTTCAACAACTGGGAACACAGTTTTCTACAAAGGTCACAGCAATTTCCTTTTACACAGACAATAACAGACAAACTTTTCAAAGCAAGAAAGCATTTAAACAAAAAAGTAAAGAACCTGTTTTCTAAAGCCTGAAGAAGCAAGAGTTGTGCAAAGCTACGCCTTCGGAACTTCCAACTTTTAAATTCTTCCCAAAAACTTCACCTCCAGCCTAAAGCAAAATATAAGTCCAGAATCTACTGTAGTCCTTCTCAATTTTTTTTAAAACCAGAAAACCCCCAAAAACCCACACACCATTCTACAGCCAAAATTCTTTCCCGTGAAGAAATTTATGTTACCCCCATGCCAATATTCTCTCTGAGAATATTTTTAAAACAAGAATTTCATTAAATTCCCCACTTATTCCCGTAAATCCTCTAATAAAAATTAACTATTTTATTTATTTTTCTAATAATAATAATATAGTATTATAAGCTATTTGATTAACTTAAACATTCAAAAATCAATACCACTACCTTAAGCAAATTTAACATTCTAATTTACAACAAAGCAACTAATATTTTATTTAAACTATCCATTTAATCAAGAACATTTATCAACTATCTTAACCATAATTATCTACAAATAACTATATCAACTAAATACATTAATTAATCACACATAAATAAAAATTAATTAAATCACAAATATTTACATACTAAAATAAATAATCAACACAAACACAAACACAAACCAAGACGAATTTGATACAAAGACAACATTGGACTCACAACAAGGTGACGAACTTGGGACGAGAACACTTTCTTAACCACTCCCTTTTCAACATCAAACCTGTTGAGTTTATGGGACACGCTCAAACCTAACAAGCAGGTGGAGTCGATGCCCAGTACCTGCATCTTGCATAGAAACAAATGTCAAGTAGCATGTAAATCTCCATTACAGACACACCGTAAAAGGTAATCGCGGGGTAGCAGGGCACTTGCAAGCAAGTGATGCCACTTTGTCCTTTCACCAAGACACACTAGCAAACACATCAGACACCATAATAGCATAAAAATCACAACATCACCACATATATTATTAAGGAACACCACAACATAACCATATAAAATAATCACCATGAAATGTATCATCTAGCAACATATGTAATATCAAGTGTAGCAAACCAACCAAACCATGAATCCACACACAACCAAAACAGTGAACTGATCACCCACACAAACCAAGTACAAAATCCACACATAATAGTATCAACAACATGAGGGGTATTACACTACATGCATCCTAAGTCCACCTCCCTCCATCATAAATACTATCATACACCTAAAACATATGTTGCCATCCCTCCTCCATCATCCTACAAATGTGAAAAGCATGTGACCGTACACCTTCCACCATCAACTTTACCAACATTACTTCCAACTCCTAATATCCCTCCATCTAATCTACCTCCATTACTCCCAACACCTAATATCTCCATTACACAATACCCTTATCCACCCATCCATAACTCTTTTAAAAATCCTAATCATGACCAAGCAATGCACACATTGGCTAAACATGAACCTTCCAATCATTCCATCATACCCATGGGATTCAAAAGAAAAAATTTCAATGCCTCTACCTATAAAGTAAAAAATACTAAGGGTCCTCATGCCTTAGGACATCAATACAAAAAGTCAAAGCAAAATACATCCCAAAAGTTATATAGGCCCATACCTCCAAAAGTAAAGGCCAAAACTAACATGGTTTGGGTCCCTAAGAAAATGGAAACAAGTAAAATGAGGCATCTACATCACAAACGTCCCAACCATCCAATTCCACCTCACATTCCCACTTCATTCAAAAATTACAAAAATCCCACAAGCCAAACAAAAATCATAAAAAATACCAAGTCTATGTCAGTACCAAAAGCACTACATCCATCATCTCCTATGAAAACATCTCCATTGCTTCCTACACCTCGTCCACATCCAAACCTTCAACATTTATCACAGTGTGTGCAACCATTGGTCATGGTTCCCTTCCACTTCACAACAATTTCACATACCTCCATCTCTTCACCCTTCACTCACTATCCTACATATCTCCCCCATCACCTTCCTATGGTCCATGCTTTTGGCTAAACCTCCCATTCATCTCCCCTACATAATCCACATCATAATCAACTATTTTCCTCCATAATCCACATCAAAATCCATTATCTACCTAATCCATATCCCTTTTCATGTCATCCCTTACCAACATCTATGAGCATAATGGTGTTTGACATGGTCCATGTGATGACATCCATCTCTATTGGGACTATAACCTTTCATGGAACTAGACACTTGATTCCCTCCTATCCATATTCTCCTTCTATTAAAAAAAAAAATCAAAAAAAATCAAAAGAAAAAAGTAAAGAGAAATCCTTCGTCCAATGGTGAAAATTTGGTAAACAAGTGCCCTAGATAAGTACCATGATGAAAACCTAGCAAACAGGTATCATGTGAAGGTTGATCTTCTATGACACCTACACTTGGGGGCACTTTGTCTCATCCTCGCTATATATCCTATCATGTCACTTCTTATCATATCATTTCCATCCTACCTACCATATTTAGCCATCATGCATACCTATCATATTGAGTCAATTTATCCATCCTTCTCCTTTTGATCTTGATGAAGATATAGAGGCAAAGTGTTGAAACATGTTTTAGGTATTTCTTGCATACCTTATCCCTTCCAAGAAACCCCTTCATTATCCATCTTATCATCTTATTATCCTAAGCTTTTCCATGTCAAGTCATAACTACAATGGGGCATGTTATTCCTAAGCAACATAGTCCTTGAGATCACCTCCTTGCTCTCTTATGCATACATCCATTCCATCCATTATCACCTATCTATCCTACATCCACCTAGACTTGTCCCCCCCCCCCTGCCTTGTCATTGGTATCTAGCACAAAGGTTACACAAATTTTCACCCATTGACATTCCAAAACATCTCAAAAAAATACAAAAAAGTGATAAAAAGTCCTAAAAAAATACAAAAAAATCACAACATTCAAAAACACAAAAAAAATTAAAATATTTGAAAAATCAAAAAAATCAAAACATCTCAAAAACCCAAAAAAAATCAAAACATTTCAAAAATCCAAAAAAATATATATTTTTTAAAAATCCAAAAAAAAAAATCAAATCATTTCAAGCAATAATCCAAATGCATGTCAATCCTTAGTCCATACCAATCAAGTCAATCAATCTTGCCAAATTATCCAATCACATCCTGTGGTCTTGATCCTAATCTTGTTGTAAACCCAATCAATCAAATTCAATCAGTCAATTAATCAGTCATCCTTGTGTTGATCTAGGGATATGTTGTTCCTTGCAATGACAACACTATCATCATCAATCAAAATTAATCAATCAATTAATCATTGGTTTGTAGCTTGATAGGGGAAATACCTTGTTTGTCTTTGTATCATTTGTGCATGCTTGCTTTCTTGCTTGTGTGTGTTATCATTTTTATCTTGCATTTGCATCAAATCCGAATTATTCCAGCTAATATTCATATCTTGTATCTAGACAAGGTTGTATTACACTGGGGGATGAGACACATCGTCACTTTGGTCCTTATACCTTGGTGCATCATGTCTAGTGTTACATCAAACATAATGGTTGTTCACTTTCTTGTAGCATAACATAGCATTCATCGCCTTCATCCACTTCCTAGCTTGCATCATTCATCTTGCCCCTTCTTATCATTTCATTTTGAGAGCATACCCGTGTTTGTCCAACCCACCTATCCTCTCGAGGGGGCATCATCATCTTATTCTTCTATCATCATCATCCCACTCTTATTTTGTCATCATCCTATCTTTCTATCATCAACCATTTTTCCTCTATCCATACCTTGGCTTCTTTGAAATTTTCTTACTCGACAAAAATCTCATCATCTCGAACATCATCTCAAAGAGGGACAAAATGTAGACACTAAAAATTGTCCTAAGGCTTGCAACTCTTATTTTCTCTGTTATTTCTCCTTTCATTCTTCATAATTAAATAATTCTAATTATTTAATTATTTTCTAATGTCATGAGTCTTCTATTAATTAAATAATTTTTAATTATTTAATTAATTCATTTCTATATTTATTTCTTCCTGATTAATTAAATAAATTTTATTTATTTAATTACATCACTAATTAAGTCCTCTCCTTTCTAAAATTAAATAAATTCTAATTTATTTAATTTTTATCCACTTTCCACTATAATTAAATAATTATTTAATTATTCATCAGCCTTTTCTCTCCTAAATTAAATAAATTTTATTTATTTAATTTGGTCTACTCTCTTGAATTTTCAATTAAATCATTATTTATATTCAAAACGATTCCTTTTGTCACATTCCTCTATATTTAAATAATTATTTTAATTATTTAATTATTCATTGGCCACCTAAATTAAATAATTTTTATTATTTAATTTCTCCTATCACCTCTTTATCCATGTCAATCTTATCTTCCACATCAAATCTTGTCTCTTGACATCTCATTTAATCCTAGCCCTTGATTGAATTATCTCATAATTCAATCTCAACCCTTCATCTTTATCATTTGCCCTAATTTTTCCCTAACCCTAGTCCATACCTCAACTTCCAATCTTGGACATTGATTAAGACATCTTATTGGCATCCAATCTCAACCATTCATTCAATTTTTTCTTTTCTATAGAAGACCTTACCCTTGTCATTTTCATTATCTACACATATTATGCAAGTACATGTTGCTAGTGTAAGACAACAATCTTCAATATTTTGCTAGTCACTTGTCATAGGCTTATTATTGCACACTCATATCTAAGGGAAATTATCATATTCAAGCAAAATGGAGAAGTGCAATGGAGGTGAATCAATGGTGGCATGAAGATTTGGTAATATTGTTTTATGCTTTATGTCCTTATGCTCATTTGTGTTTCATTGTTTATTAGGATTTGATTTATATGCTTTATTGCATTAACCTTAATATTTTAGCCCTAGTTACACCTATAACAACACCATTTCCTTTCTCACAGTGGGGATTATACTTGGTAGGTAAGATATCTCCTACTTCATCCAATGGGCACAAGTTCATTATCACTACAATTGAACACTTCACAAAGTGGATAGAAGTATTTCCTTTAACTTACATCACAGGGAAACAAATATCCAAGTTTATCTTGAATTATCTAATCAATCGATATGGAATTCCCAAAACTATCTTAACAAACAACAGAACCCCATTCAAGAACCAAGATGTCTCTGACCTTTATTCAAAGTTTTCTATTAAACACCAATTTTCCATTCCCTACTATCCCCAAGGGAACAATCAAGCTGATCATCCAATAAAACCATTCTAAAAATACTAAAAAAGACTATTAATGACATCACCATTATTGGAATTTTCACCTAAATCCATCCTTATGGGCTTACCAAACCAGCATTCGCACACCTACAAGTGCCACACCTTTTTCCTTGGTCTACAGATCTAAAGCGATCTTACCTATTGAATTTGAAATCCCCTCATTGCGAGTATGCCTAAAAGGAATGGTCAGCAACAAGGAATATCAAGTGTTCAGATTGAATGAGTTGGAACTCTTAGATGAAAGGAATTTGAGTGCTTTAAACCATCTCTAGGTTTATTAGAATTGGCTCAAACGAAGCTATAGTAAAAAGATTAAAAAAAAAAAACACAAGCTTTCAAGTTGGTGACCTGGTACTAAAAGAGAATCAAAAGATCCAACTGAATTAGGATGGGAAGGGAAAGTTTGAACCAAACTAGTTAGGTCATTTCATCATCACAACAATCTATGGCTCTGGAACTTAATAATTGGCTACTCCTGAAGGAGAACCTTTAGCCAAACCGTTGAACAGCAACCATCTTAAAAAGTTGTATACTTGAACACATTGGGGTATCTCAGCGAAAAAGATAAAAAAATATAATAATAATAATAATAATAATGAAAAATAGTAAAGAGAAATAAAATTTTATTTAAGTGAAAACCACTTTGTGGCACTTCTAGGATAGATACCATAGTGAAAACCTAGAAAACACACACTACGTTTGAATAAGACCTGTATCTTTATCTATCAGTACTATCTGAAGCATCCACCCATTCGTCCCATAGTAAAACATGTAAACCAACTATGGCTCAATGATTGATCAAGTTTTGAAACTTTCTACACCATCAAAACCCATCTTCCCTAATGAAGATAATCGTGTCTCAAGTTGGGGGCAACTTCTCAAAACAAAGTAAAAAACATCAAAATCCCCAAAACATGTTATGCTTTGAGTCAACACCAATCGAACTACGTGGCCTCTATGTGGATAACGTAGGCAAGGCTATCATCGATGAGCCCCCAAGGCCTTAGGTTAGTACCCCAAAAACAAAACAAAACATTCAAAAATCTTATCAAGATCCAAAAATAGTCATAAAAGTTAGAAAACTCCAAAAAAATAGTCACTCAATATAGTTGAACTACGATGTCTAAAAATTCATCATATAGGCAACTTGGGTAATCTTTGATCAACCCCCGAGGCACTAGGTTGGTCCCTTTATGTCCCCCTATTTGTCTCTAAATCTCCCCAAAACAAGAAAAGTAGCATCAAATAATCAAAAAATTACAAAAAGTATTATCTCCATTATCACTTACCCACAATAAATGTTCCATTCACAATAAACAATCAGCACCTTCATCCTTTGACAAAGTAATCAACAAACAAAACAAACATCAAAATCAAAAACTCCAATGTGATGATTGAAACGATTGGATCACTATCAAGTTAAAACAATGCCTAAGTATATACTACCATGCCTATTTAACAATCATTATCAACAATCCTAAACATGAGTCCTAATGGATACAATGTTCCTACAATATACATCATCAATGGATTTCATCATGAAACATTAAAACAACTATGGCAAGTGATATTGTAGCATTTTTTATCTTTTTATAGTCTTATCTTTTTTATTTATCTTAATACCACATTTCTAGGATCTCTTGAGAATGTCCATGAGGATTTAGAGAAGGAATGGGGGGATTAACTATCAATTTTTTGTCTATTTTGTTTGTTAGATATTTTTGTGATACTACCATGGCGAATACTTGCTTTGTTTTATGTATGGAAGTTGTTTTGAGGAAATTTGTGTAGCATTTACATATTAGGTACTTCATAGGTCTATCTATGTCACTGGTCTGAAATGTTTTAACACAACTCAACCATATACTCTAACAGGGTTCTTGTATGTCTGGTATGAGCAAGAATATTCTTTGTGTTCTGATTCAAAGTCCATGCAATAGATACAAAGCCACCTTGGTTATTAATACCCTAGTGCATCGTATTTTTTTGCTGGATCAAAAATAATTTCTAAAAGATGTAAAGCCTCTATGAAAGAAAAATCAAAGCTCATCAGTAACTAAAAACATCAAATTTATATCCATCTCTAAATTATCACACTTCTTCTAGCAGCTCCATCCTGCATCACAATATCATTAGTACCACAATGCATCTTGCATCCACCAATTCATCAATACACATGACCATAATAAAATGATAAAACATCACACATCGTGTATAATCATCCATCACATACATAAGCTATCATCATCCATAATATATCATCATCCATTATTAATCATTATCCATCGCATAGATATATAAAGCATACATCCATCCATATCATATGCATACATCAGAAATGTATAAAAGCATCTCATAACACATCATAAAACCAAATCAAAACATGGTATATCATATATCATCAAAAATAGATAATGTTATCATCAAATTTCATGTGTGATACAACATCAAAGGAGATCAAAATAAATACATATATATGAGGCCTCAACTGGGCTGATGAATATATATACAAAAAATATGTCTACATAAGTCTTTGATAAAAAAATATGTATGAAGGATCATAAACATAATCAGCCTTGCTAGTTTTCTAATAGTGGAGATCTAGGCCGATGTTGGCTATGATGCAGAGAGGACTGTGGAACAACTAGAGGTTGCTCAGGCTCCTTGAAAAATTAACCACCAGACTCTACACCTACATGTGTATTAGGCTCCCCAAACCATGGACATCTCTGAGCCCTCGACGCAAATGCCTCATACAAAGTCTGATAATATGTCAGCAATCTCCCTTGGCCTGATACTAAGGTAAGGGAATGGAAGAGGCCAAGGATATCTCTACTTTCAATCTATGTTGCCTCTCGACAGCCAACTCCTATCTCAATGAGTTTCTCTCGTAATGGAGAGTATCCTACTCTACTCTTAAGGTATCCCTCTATCCAATCACTATCAAAACCTATGCCTCAATGGCCTTTCATCATGTAATCTCAGCATCCCACTCTACTCTAACTACATCTCTATCTATTGTAATATGCACTAATTGAGTTATCATATCCCCTTGTGGGGGAGGACCCTAAGGAACTTGTCATCCATGTTGTTGTTGCTCATCAGGTTGTTCATCCTGCTAACCCTATACATGCCACAACTGCTCATGGGAAATCCTAAGACGTTACCAATCCTCTTGGCACCCAACATAACCTCCTTTGCGTACACCCAGAACTAGACCTCCAGGTGGCATAGTCAATCTCAAAGGCCTCTAGCGAGCCCAACAACTATCAAACTCACGAGTCGTTCCAGGATCTATAGGTCCAACTGCCCAACCCCATGGAAAAGGTCTCAATGCTCTAAGTGTTGCTATTGTAATGCCAAAACTCTCATGAGCTCCCCAAGCAGACTCCTCCCATGTAGTGTTTCTAAAGATGGCCATATAATCATCACAGGCCCTAGTCTAGCACTCATCGAACTGTCTCAATACTCTCTCTGGTAAATATCTCTCAACTAAGAGATCTAAGCAACCAATCAATAAATTAGTTTTTCTATAGTAGACCAACTAATCCTAATCATCTGGCCATGCCTTGCAATCTGTGTATGGGTGCCATATGAAATCTATCACATCATCAAAAACTACACTCCAGCAAGATAGTCTACCAAGCTTAGTCTAATGAAGATAGTTGTGATACTGATAATCATAGGGATCATGAGCATCCATGTCCCACATTCCCTCTAGTTGAGTAATTGCAATCCTCTTCCAGGCCCAAAAATGTAATAGGTTGGCTCTGGAAAATATACTACTACTAGCTTGGTACACAGCCTCATGCATATCTCTGTATAGGTGGGCCAACACACACTGACCCCAAACATACACTATGTCCTCCTCCATCATTTGCTCGATAATGATTCCCTAATTGACAAGGAACCTCTTAGCTCTCCTATTGAGAATCATAGGTCCAGTGATGATACTTTCCAAAATGGGAACCATCATATTTGCACCATCACAAAGAGACCCCAAATCAATCTCAGAATCAACAACATGTAAATCCTCCACACCAAGTAATCTCTCCATCACTGCAGTACCCCTCTGAACATCATACTCAATAATCTCACCATGAATAGGGATCCTAAGAATCCTCCAAACCTCCTTCAAGGTAATGGTCCACTCCCCAGTAGGCAAATGAAATGAAGAGGTCTCAAAAAGTTGCCTCTCTACCAATGTAGTCATCATGGCTTGATGAGCTCGGAGTAACGGCAAGTGAGCAATATAGCGTAAACCCATGGCATTAAGAAATTTTCTTTGTGTATCATCAAAATCAGTCAACCTATCTATTAATCGAGGATGTCGCTCTCGCATAAATGACTTGAGGACAACTTGCAACCATTCAACACACAACGTCAAGATTTTTGAGAACTTCCAACTAAAACTAAACATTGCAAATTAGTCATTTCGGATTAAAAGTGAAATTTTTGTAAGAAATAGCAAGCATATTTTGAAATAGCACCAATATTTCTCAAAAGTATAATATTTCTTAAAAATGCTAATATTTCTCAATAGCACCAATATTTGTCAACATTGCCAATATTTGGAAAAAGTGCTAAAAATTTGCAATAGCGCACATGTTCCTCCAATAGCGCCATTATTTCTCAATAGAAAGAAAATTTGTCAATAGCAACCTTATTAAAAGGTCAATAGCACTAAAATCGGGCCAAAAGTGAAAATTTACCTAACTGTTCGCTATTGCCTAGGAAAGTGTTCAAACATTAATTACAAACACAAAAAAGATGAAAGTAAAAAATTAAAGGCATAAGTACCAAGGCCTAGGTGTCAACTAGCTGTTAGTATACTCTAACTACCTTTGACCTATGTGGAACTCCCAAAACTCAAGGCATTGTGAATCATTGCTTGTAGAAGAAAATCTCACAAAAAATCTAGAGGCAAGAAATTTTAAAATCAAGGAGTACAAATAAGGGGTAATTTCAACCTAATTTACCATTTAAATCCCCTTAAACCCTTTTTTTTTTTACCTTGGAAACCCTTCTAGGTCAAAATTATGAGCACCTGGGCACAACTGAACTATAAATGAAGGTGCTATGGCCTAATTTTTCATCCTCTATGTAGTTGAACTACAATGAAACCTTGTTGTGAACCTAACCAGAAAATAACCTTTTTCGACCAACCTCTCAAGGGAGCAGCCCAACATTATACTATCTTTCCGTTGACCGCCAAGGCACAGTGGGGCATATAAAAAAAATTCAATTATGATCTTAGCATCAAATTATTTGAAACAAAGCAACCAGTACTTTGTCTCAAAGAGGGGGAAAATGTAGATAAGTAAAAATGACCTAACAAATATCACACATCTTGAATGACATTTTTGTATTTATCAACATCATTATGGTTGATGCCAAAAAATGAAAAGGTAACAACCTTATGGGAAACTCAGTGAATGGGGGACCAATTGTGCTAAGCTAGGTGACCTTTAAGTTTTTAAAGAAGCTGGCTTCTTTTGTAATTAGGTTTTTGGAATGGGAAAAGGAAGTAGATATAAAAAATAAAGATCTAACTAAGGCGATACACCAAGAAGTAGGTATAGTCATGGTAAATCTATCTTTGGGATGCGATTTAAGGGCTCGTTCAAAAATTTGCTAAGTCCCAAAATAAAAGAAATCAAAGATGAAAATCTAAATAATTTATCCAATAACATAAAATATCTCCCATGCACATTTATTGAAAAGAAGAGTCAAAGACATGGTCTACATCGACAAACTTATATTGAATCATAGAAGTTCTTCAAATAAACAACTCAGTACAGTAATGGAATAGTATAATGTTTTTTCAAATATCTTAAGAAAATAGAAAGGCCGAACAATGGCATGGTCTGTGAATCTTATACAATAATCTAAAATAGTACAAAAAGGCTTGGTGTCTTTCCCAATTTTTTTTGTATCTTTCGAACTCATTTTCAGAAGGAAGAAGTAGTATATATAAGAAAACAATCCTGCCGCCTAGCAAGCCAGTAACAAAAAGATTCCCTTATCAAGAGCAATGATTTCCTAAGGCTGTTGCAATAGAAAAATATTTGAGCCATAGAATGTAGTCACCTTCGAGCCAGATGCATCCCCTGCGAATGATGGCGGTGGTCCCAGCAAAACCTTGTGCAGACATGTGTCTCTCAATCATAAAGGAAGTTAGGACATGTGGCAATAGGTCGGGACCTATAGCTTGCTCTTTCCTTCCTCTCGATGAAATCCCTGCGGAGGAGACACATGGTGAAGTCTTCATTGTTAGCGTTGACTGTGGGGTCTACCAAAAAGTGTATGTGAACCAATGCCATGTGGCATGCGAATGGAGCCAAATTGAAAAGTGAAGGGAAGAATTCTTCAAGTTCCTACAGTGTTGACACGTGAAAGCATGGTGGGGGTCGGAAGAAGAGTGAAGGAAGAAATCCCTACGAGGAGTGCCTGGAGGACACTTGGTGATAGCAGGAAAAGCTCTTCAAAAAGGGGCATGATGATGTTTAAATATATAAGGTGTGGGCTATACTTAGCAAAATAAAAATAACCCAAAGGGAGCTCGAGGAAATTTATATCTACAGCTTTTGGTGACTACTAGGAGTGTTTCGCCTATGAAACGAGGAACCCAAAATTTTTGGTTTGCAGACCAGAGCCTTATCCATTGGGCAATGTAAGTAGAGCTTGGAGAGAGTGGTTTGTAGAGGTAGCCAGTCGGCCTTGGATGGCATCGATATGTCGTGCAGATTATCTTGCACTCTGTGCAAATCAATCACTTCTTTGTATGGAAGCATCATGGATATATTGGTCATGGACTATAGTTGGAAGAGTAGTTGCACTATCTAATGAGTGACACCCTCAATATCCTCTATAGTAGGGGGTTGGCTGAAGTTCTAAAAAGTGGATGTGTCATATTGCTTCTCTTTAATATTTGTTGCAATCTACTCCACAGTGGCCACTGAGTCATCAAAAAGAAATGGGAAGGGTAGGCCCATCTAAGTTAGCTGGGAGAACTTTTCCTACATGTTGTTCATAGTTTGTCCCAGTGTGGTAGTGCACTCGCTAGCATGGAGGATGGTTGTGTGGTAGTGGATAAACCCCTTTGTTTTTTTGGCAGCAGCCTTCTGGTCCTCAATTCCCACACACACTAAGCCTTTATGCAGCATCGTGTACAACTTATCCAACAACTTATTTTCCTTAGGAACCTTCTCCATGATGAATTGTGGGAATCACTCAATAGTTCCATGAACTTCCCTACCTAAACTTGTTGCTTCCACCATAAACTGAAGCGTTTGCTGAAGAGTCAGGCAGAAGGCCTTGACCTTTTCCTAGTACAAAATATATAGTCATTGGGCTACTCTAAGGAGGTCTGACTAGGCAACAGGGGGTTGGGAAAGATTCTTCAAAAAGCTAATTTCAGCATCCCTCAACCTGACATCCTACATCGGTTATACGATCCTCTTATTCGCAGTGGAAAGTTGCTCCTATAGGTTTCTCAAATTGGCAAGCCATTTTTCCTTGGCTTGGCTTCTAGTTGCAGATTCTATATCCAAGGAGAGCTTCACCTCCTGCATTTTCCTCTCAAATTGATCTTGTTGGCTCTCAAGGTTTGTGTCCTACTATTGTATTCTCTATTCTAATTGAGTGTGTTGATGTTGAAAATCCTCATTCTTTCATTGCACCTCCTGCTCTACCTGAGCCAATTGGTCTTGTAATTCTTGGTTTTTCTGCTACAACTCAGCAACTAGGTTGGGATCATAGGATTGGAAATTTGCAAGTTCCTCCAAAATTTTAGCCTATTATGTCTATGCTTGTTGTGACAAGCATGTAATTTATGCATCCCTCACCTTTTCCTTCACCGGCGGGACTTCAATTCTCTCCTTGACAATTTTCAGCTCCTCCTCCTTCTTTAGCTGACAAATGAACTTAAGGAAGTTGGTGGTCACCACTTGTTAAGTCTCCTCCATGAGCTCAACTTTATCCTATGGTCGAGCTACACTCAAATCGAGTCCCATAGCATAGATGATGTAATCCTTGGGTTGCATCTCTCCTTGAGGCTTAATAATGGTTGGATACATGGTTGCAAAATGCAGCAATTGTTGAGCCTCATTGAAAAGTGTCTATACTTTTGGCTCTACTGGGCTTTTAGCCTCTTTTTCCCTTTGATTCTAGATCCTGAGAGTTCGTGCTTGTTTTTTTTATCACCTTTTTGACAAAAATGTTGTTGGCGACCTAATGAGTTCACCCGCGAAGGGTGCACCGAGAGGAAGGGAAAAAGGGAACGAGAGGGTAGTGGTTCCAGGAAGTTTCTTCCTCAAAAGAGAGACTATTAGTGGGGAGAATAGAGGAATATGCCAAGGCCCATCTATGAACCAACAGGAGGACTCATTAGGTGCAGTGGCTGTAGTAGAGTCATGGCAGATTCCATTTGTTGGGAAAACTAAGTAAGAGTCGATACAATAGTAGCAAGAGGGGTATCAATGGTGGCTATGGATGCAAAATGTGAAGTGATAGCGGATGCAGACTGGGCTCCGATGAAAGGTGGAAAGTTCCATGGAGGAGTAAAGGAAAATGGTCATGCTGGGAGAACTGGGAGAAACCTCCTATGGCTATTGCAGTAGTAGTAGAGAAGGAAGGATTGACACTTGAAATGATGGGTGACACGGCGACAATGGATGAAACTAGAGATTGTGAAGCAAGAAAAGAGGGAGTGAGAGATACCGGCGGTGTAGATGATTGTGATCCCTTACTCATTGCGGGCTCCTAGCTTGTTTGCAAGTTCCTATGAACCTTCTCCAAAAGCCATATCTATGTGCTTCCTTTTGGTTGGTGGGGAATCTTCCACCTCTCTGGCCTCTGACTATTGTCATTGGGAAACTCTAGGTTTTTTCATGACCCATGTGTGTGTCTGTGAGGATCTTAAGCATGATATATTCACCCATAGCTTCGAAGTAGTTGTACTAGGTTGTGCCACTACTTGTTTGGTCTTCTACGTTGGGGCCATATTTTCTTCCTTTTCTTTCTCCTTCCCCTTCCCTATATACTTTTTAGCTTCCTCTGGGTCTACATCATCATCATCGCTTGCATCAGAATCAACATGCACTTCATGCCATAGAGTATCAAATATTTCATTTGTTTCTACGTCCTGATAAGGGGTATCAGGGCATTTGATCTCTTGTTGGTAAATCCAAAATTCCCTAATCTTTTCTTCACTCCAATTAAAATTCCTAACCAAATCATTGTGAAGGGTGGCCCCCATTTGCAACTTCTCATTAAACTTTGTTGACTAGACGTAGAATTTGAGCCATGGCGATCTCCTCCCTCTATAGGAATTTGAATCAGGTCTACCAATAGATCATCTTGATCCTTTAGTGGATTTTTTGGCTTTTCCTAGTAATGTCAGGGGCTATGTGTTACCTTCATGTTTGTGCCTCCCAAGTCATTATCCAGGTTATATGGCCATTTTTCGCAAATCCATACTAGCCCCAAATGAGCCAGCTTTGCCTCTAACAGCTTATGCATCTATTTTTTTCCATAACCACCACTTTGAAGCTCAGTGGGCAGAGGAAAAATACTTTCTTCTTGTCCTTCCCTATGCAAAAGGTATAGTCAATAATTGACACTTGCTAGAACATCTCAAGGGCCAACACCCGATTTATAATGCATGTCAAAAGTTAGAACAATTCCTCAATAAAGTCATGCACCTGAATGAATGTGAAATCCTCTATGAAAAATCAGTCGTATTTTGAAGTGAAACTCTACATATACCATGTTTTGTCAATAGAAAGCCAATAAAGACCACCATCTTTGCTCAAGTCTTGCAGAATCGGAGTCAAAAAATAATCTGAGAATGCATAATAGTCATAAGTTGTAGAGAGGAGAGGAGTCCATATAGAAACATGTCTTCTTATTCCCTTTTCATCGAACATAGCCAACCTTACATGTTTTTTGAAGAAGTCAAGGTTCTAATGCAAAAACACATGGGAAAGGAAAGAAGGAAATCTGAACCTCTGTTGTGTTCGATATTCCCTTATTTGGCTCATCATCTCCCCAACGATGACTTCTGCGAAGTCATACCAGAATAAGGAATGTTGCCTACGTAACTAAAACCCTAGACCCAATTGAAACTCTTGAACATATATGTTGGTGTTCAAGCCACAAAAAAAGACCATCATTGAGAAGGAATCCTACATGTCCATGGGGAAAGCATTGTGTGCTACTAGAATCTCTAGTGGCTTTTTATAATCTTCCCTAGACCTTTTGGTTTCTTTATTAAAAAAATCCAGAGCAAGATCTCTAGTTCTCCATATTTTCTCCCCCTTTGCTTCAGTAAATGAATCCATCTTGTCCACTTTAGAGTTTTTTATAGGGATGCATAGCATGCTCCAGATAGCTTCTATCCTGATGTTAACTCTCATCTTTCAGCCCTCAATGGTGTTGGTACTTGGATTAAAATTCTTAATGCCCTCGTCGACTAGTTTTGGGCAATAGTGCACAAAAGGGACCATATATTGTGGAAGCCCATTAAACCATTGCTTATGCACCAAAGAATTTGAGTTACCATTCTTCTTCATTCTCTTGCAACCTTCCTCCCTAAGATTCTTAGGGTTCTTTTCGAGGATAGGATCATGAATGTTATCCCATTCTTCCTTTATTTGGATTTGGTCCCTATGAGTTTTTTGCTTTTTAGCAACCCGCGTGTGAATCCACTCCAACTTCTCTGGTATCCCAGGCAAAGCGTAAGAGGTATTGCCAAAAATATTGGCCATGGATGTAGCACACATGGCATCAAACAAGCTCTACATTGCCTCTCCTTGCATTTATATATGAGGATTTTTGGCCATCTTCCTTCTGTTGTGGACTTCTACAATACTCAAACTTGCTGCAATTCACTGGTGTTCCTTAGCAATTTTGCACTTGAAACTCCTTGCTCTAGATAGCACACTTAGGAATATTTCTACAATGTTAGCCCCTTGCATACTTAGCTATTTATTTTTTGGGGTGGTAGACAATGGTTTCCTTTTAGCATAAATTTGGCATGTATTGCCAACTCTTTTGCTTGTGTGAAATTAATTCCTTCCCATTTTGAAAAGACAAGAATTCATAATGAAATTTAGTAATGATTTCTTACAGCATGATTTTCTTGGGAAATTGAGCTGGTGATTGAAGGAAATTTTAATATTTCGCATGCTTTGGCAATTAATATCTCAAAGAGAATTATTAAGCCAAATATGCAATGAGTACTTGAAAATATTTTTGTTTTTCCTTGAAGATTGAAACATGCTTGCAACGTGACACCTTAGCACCTAGTCATGCAGACTACCACCAAAGACTACCATAGACTTATGCTAATTAATTAGCTCTTCTTGACTTCGCACGCAGCAAGTCGTACATGGCAAACACAACTGGGTGGGAAATTTGAGTAGGCACTTGGTGGGATTTTTGAGTTAACACTCGATCAGTATCATGCTTATGTCACATAGGTACCTCAGATATCCTTCTTATTTCTATAAATAGGTGCTTAGACAACAGAAAAATCACACTTAGAAATTTGAGAAGAATTGGTATTAGGCAATTGGGTAGCATTAGAATTAGGCATTTGAGAAGAGCTAGCATCATGAATACCCCAATTAGGTTGGTTAGCAACAAGTCTCAGATAGCATTCTTAGGTGAAATCTCCAATAGGCACTTGAAGAGAATGACCAAGAAAAAGCATTTGTTGGCCATAATAGCGATGAAGTGGGTTCTGGGAAGGGACTGCATTGAGTACAAGGATAAATATGGGGTCAATAATAACATTTTGTTGCATTTTGTTGCATCTTTGCTTGATATTCAGGTCCCTAAATAGATGATTATGCACTTGACAATGGAGATCTTTCCCAAGCACTACCTCGGTGGCCTTGGTGAAGTGGTGATGAATGTGGTGTATGGTCTGGGCATTCTGATGGCAAGCAACCTCCATCAACATATCGAAGAAGATGTTTGAGCAAGTTCCACATTTAAACACACGAAGAGCACTGTCACAAAGTCACTCACGCTTGTCACTTCCTTTTTCACTGTTATAATGTGGTTCTCTTCTATGGTGTCAAGTGGTACATTAACCTCAGGGACTTGGTATATCCCTCACCACTTGTCATTGTTGTTGTTGATTATCCTATTACTCCTAATGCTCATGTTTCTCCTATTGTCATTCCTAATGACCCTACTGATGATGATGTTCCAAATGTTGTTGATGATGCTCACGTTCTTGTTGCTTGAGACTAAAAACTTTTTACATGTTTTTGTATATATGCCTAAAAAAGGCTTTCATCATATATATATATGAAAAAATTGCATATTATCTAGATATACTTTAAACGTATGGCCTCAGAGCCATTTTGAAAATGTATTATCGAAGTATATAATTCTATATATAATGAATATACATCTTATATCAAATTCCAGTCTCTTTTTCTTTTGATTCTGCAATATGGGTTCCCTTTTCTTCATTTCTTTGAGTACCCTTTCAATTTTGCACATATGGGTTCATTTCAATTTTCCACATATGAGTTCATTTCAATTTTCCGTATATAAGTTTATTTTCTGCTTCATGGGTTGCTTGGAAATACCAGCCAAACAAAAAGAACACAAAGGAAAAATAATTACAACACTTACATATTTACACCAGTAGAATAATAATGAAGCTTAATTAAACAATTTAAGGTGGATTATGTTAATTGGAATCCCCAATGCTTCCTTCTCCATATTTTCTAATTCAAATGTGTTGTGTTACTTGCATTGAATTATTCTAAAAGGGTCTTCCCACAGACTGTCAATTTTTTCGTGTTGGCTAGGCTTCGCATCCCTTTCATTGATTGGACCCTGGTCCAAGGCCTTCTTGTCAAACCATCTCTTAACCACCTATTGGTGATTGGACGTGGCTATTAGGGCTTTTCCCCTCTTCTCCTATACTTCCAATAACTTTCCCAACCAAACCTCCATGGATCCATTTTCTTCAATCTAAGGATTTGAGCAGTTGTAGTGCAGGAATCTCCATGGAGATAGGAAATAGCACTTCTTTTTTGTACACTAGCTCATACAATGAAGTCTTGAGAACTTGCTTAGGGGTTATGTAGTTTGCCCAAAGCATTTCCTAAAGCTTCTTGTGCCACTCCTCCTGATGTTCCAACCTGATTCTTTTAATGAATCGGATTAAATTTTTGTTAGTTGGCTCAGCTAGGCCATTCCCCTATGGGTAGTAATTTGATGACATTTTTAAGAATATGCCATGCACAAGTGTGAATTGACATACCTTAGAACCCAAGAAATCCTTAGTGTTATCAGAGATGATGATCTTTGGTGGGCCAAATCTTGTTACTTACCCCTCAAGAAAGTCCACAATCTCCACCTTCGTTGCATTCTTCAGGGGCATGACCTCGATCCATCTAGTGAAGTAGTTTGTGGCCCTTAGGATCCATTTGTGTCTAGTGTTGGAGGTGGGATTAATCATCCCAACAAAATCAAGGCCCCATTGAGTGAAAGGTTCCTCAGTCACTATTGGGTTGAGATGAATTGCAGATTTTTTCCTCCGTGGTGCAAAGAACCGGCATTCCTTGCATGCTTTAACCAAAGAGTGTGAGTCATTGAATAGTGTAGGCCAAAAGTATCTAGTGCGCTTGATTTTGATGGTGATGGTTTTCGTAGAGAAGTGTCTACCTGCGGGACTACTATGGAAAGCATCAAGAATTTTCTTCACTTGCTTTGTGGTGACACACCACAGTAGAACACCATTGAATTTCCTTTTGAAGAGGACCCCTTCGATAAGTTCATATTCGTTGTTTTGTAGTCTGTAGAATCTTCTCTTTTGAGAAGGAAGGCTTGGAAGATATTTCCTAGTATGCATGAGTCTTACCCTATCCACTAGCCAATAGCCTTTGGACTCAAATTCATTTGTTAGAACTAGCTTTGGTTGCTCTTCTTTAGCTACCATTTATTTGTCATGCGCCAAATATTTGCATATTCCCCTTCCTCAAACGATCTTTCTAGGCTTGACCTCAATGTCATATTCAAGGATCTTAGTGATCTAATTGGCCCTCTGTTTGGTGATTTCTCCTTCCATGATGTACTCATGCACACTGGAATGTGCGACATATACAATCACCTTGTTGCAAGATATGACGTGTCGAAACTTCTTGAGTCCCTTAACAATGGTGAATGCTTTCCTTTCAACAAGTTGTAGTTTGTTTCATAATATTTTAAGGTCCAAGAATGAAATGCTATCAAATGTTCTCCCTTTCTTTCATCATCCTTTTAAGTTAGCACAATAGTGATGTTGGATTTCCTACTGAATACATACATTATAAATTCCTTTGATAGGTCTAGATTGACCAGTATAGGTGTTGAAGAAATAGCATCCTTAAGCTTCTCAAAGGATTCTCTAGCTTCCTTTTACCATTTGAATAATTGATCTTTTTTTAGCATCAGCGTGATAGGTCTAATTAGCCCTACAAAATCAAAAATGAATTTTCTTACAAAGTTAACCTTCCCAAAAAAAGACTGGGCTCCTTTCTTGTTGACTAGTAGGGGAAGTTCCCCGATTGCCTTCACCCACTTAGGATCAATTTCAATTCCTTCTTTAGACACTACATGTCCCAATCATTTTTCTTGTGGTACTATGAAGACACATTTTTTTTGGGTTCAAGGATACCCCGAACTCCTAGAATTTTTTGAAAACCATTTCAAGGTGATCAAAGTGATCATCCCTAGATTTAGAGAATATAGTCAGATCATCCAAATAGATTAAGATAATCTTGTTGATCAATTCTTTCAAAGCAATATCCATTGCCCACTGGAAAGTGGCTCCTGCATTTGAGAGGCCAAAAGGAATTTTAGCATATGCAAACATTCCCCACTTAGTAGTGAGTTTCATTTTGTTTCATTCCTCTTCTTTGACCTAGATCTAGTTGTATTGAGAGAAAATGTCCAGTAGAGAAAACATTTTCAATCCTACCACTATTTGCAAGTTGACTCCATAGAAGGAAATGGGTAGTGATCCTTTAGGGATTTTTTCTTCAGGTCCTGAAATTCAACACATAGGCAGATATCTCCATTCTTCTTTTGGATTGAAACCAAGTTGGATACCCATGTACTGTGCTTGATCAAGAAGACGAATTAGGATTAAATTATCTTTGTCAGCTCTTGTGCCATCAAGGCTTCAATCTTCATATTTACTGGCCTCTGCTTTTGGTGGATAGGTCTTGCACCTTCTATCAGCTCTATAGTATGCTAAATTATTTTGGGATCATATCCCCTGAGGTCATCAAATGACTAGGCCACTAATCCTTTATATTTTTTACAAAAATTGATGACTCTTTCTTTTTCATGATATATAATATCTTTTCTGACCTTGATTTTCCTTCTATCTTCGACCTGAAGGTCGTCATAGTCACTTTTGTCCACTACAAACTTCCTTTTGTCATTTCTTGCATCATCACAATCGAATATGTTTTTGAGAGTGACCAGTCCCTTTGGAAGCTTGTTGGACTTTAGTTGAATGATTTGTCCATCGTAGGCCTTTGCGATCTTCAATTGGAGTTGCTCAGCGAACTCTCTCAACTGTTGGATGAATGAGGTGATGTTTTCATCACTTTTGAACACTTGCTAGCTTTGATCATTATCTATAATTTCTTATCAGACTATCACTCATATAGATTTTATATTATGAATTAGGTTAGAAGCAAGATCAAATTGAGATCTAATTTTTTTCATGCGGTCTGCATCTGTATTTTTCTCTTTGGGCACTATCTGGATATTGAAGGCTTCAAAGCCCTCGATTAGGTCCAAGACTTTATGTCTATAGGCTCTCATGTGGAAATTTCTGGCTACAAAAATCCCTTACACTTGATTGACCACTAGTTTGGAATCTCCAAACACCATTATTTTCTTGATTCCCATCAGCTCCGCAAGGCTTGGACCTTGCACTAAGCCTTCATATTCAACTTCATTGTTTGAACAAGCAAACTAGAAGAAAAAGAATCAGAGTGTCTTTTCATTGTATGGGGATGTCAAACATATCCCAGCTCCTAAGCCAACTTTACATCTTTCTCCATCAAAGTGCAGTGTCCATAGATCTAAGGCTTAACCACTCTCAGGTTCCTTCATGACCTTTGGAAGCACTTGATCCTCATCATAGATGACATGGGTTCCCAACCCGATAGCATGATAGTTGTCGAAAGGATCAGTGTCTATATATTCACTCAAGAGGACCTCCTATGAATCTGTCTAGTCTCCAGTCACTTTTTCATCTTCTAGTAGCTTGGTACAATACATTTCCTCTTTGGTAAAAGAGGTATGAGAAGCTTCAAAGTTGATCATGGCTTCATCAGCCACATGTTCTAAATGTATAGGTTCTGATATTATTTTCATTTTAGCTCCATGCTTGGTCCTGAGGATCAAGTGTGACCAATCCAAAGAGAGATATCCACCTATCTTTGAAGTGAATTGCCAAGATAAGTAAAGACCAAACATGGGGGGACCGTCTATGATCACAGTATCTTGTGGAACTATGATACTAGGGAGGGAGAATAGAGTCAAAGGGAGGTCCTTAATGACACCTATGGTTTCAACCTTGTTCTGATCAAGCTATATAATCCCCCTTTTTAAAGGTTCATAGCTAAGTCCTAAGGCTTCAGCTATCTACTTGGGCATGACTGTGGTGCTAGTGCTTGAGTCAATCATGGAATTATGCAATAATTTTTTACCCACAATAAGAGTCAGGAAAAAGGGCTTCGATTTTAGCTTATCTCTAGCCTTGGTAGAAGCTTCCTCTGTGTTATTTGTGAGAACTTTGGAAGGAGGTGATGGATCAATGGCCTTTTCCTTGAGTGATTGATTTGTTGGCTCAATGATTGCATCTTCCCGAAGGGCCTTCCATAGCAATGTTTTCTGCTCTGGAATAGCTAAGATATCCCAAAGGGAAACATTAGTGGATGATTTTTTCAATTGTTCCACCACATTGAATGGTGGCAGATTTTAAGGCTTTAGTTCCTTAGCTCTAGTTATAATAATTACCCTTTGGATGACATTATTGTGCAACTGCGGAGGTACTAGGTGTCTGGTCGAAGGCACTTTTAGGATGCGGGACAACTAGTTCTCTCGTGAATCTCCTCTTTGAGCAAGTGTTATAATCAAACTATACTTGTGCTTTTGATGTGGATGCATCATTTGCAAACACCACCTTTTCTTCTTCCATCCATGAGAAGAGCGCATGATGAGGAGCTATATTTGTTTCTTGCTCCAGGGACATCCCCTTCATTTTCATGATGAGTACCAAATTTTCCATCTATGGAGAGGCATATACATAACCTCTAGGGTCTGACACCACACCTTGACTGCGCTATTCTACCACCTTTTGTTGTAGATTGTCATGCGGGTAGTTTCAAGGCATATGTGCATTACCACAAGGAAATCACCAGGGGTTGATGTCATTGACTTATTTTTCCCTATTGTCAACTCTCTACTCGAGCTTGGGTGAGCAACTTGCAGCGGAGTAGGTACTTGCGCTATTTTATTAGTTGTTTGAGCTTGCGGATTTTTGCGCAAGCCTCCTTGGAATTGGTTTTCTTGGTAAGAAGATCATCCGCCTTGATAATTTTGGTAGGTTGGCTTCAGAGGCGCAAATTGGTTTCGCTTGATGTTAGTTATTTGATTGTAAATAGTCTACAACATCTCCTTAACATTGCTCATCTCATCCTTTGAAGAGTCAGACGAAGAAGCAACATTTTGTGGCATGTTCAGATATGTGTACATAGATTGAGGAGGAGCGGGTGCACTAGTAGATGTTATTTCCTAGGTGGGAACTAATATTTTGGGGAATATAGGCATAATGGGCCTAGGCGGAAACTTCCCAATGTCTATCAGATTGTTCTCCACATTGACAACAACATTATATGAATATAGTAGAGTGGTCCCGCTAAGAGATTGTATCATCATCGAGATGTCGACATTGATAGATTTCAAGTAGAAAATGAATTCCAACTCGACCAGCAAGCAGATAGTAGCCTAAATTATCTACTAAGTTATATGGAACTAGGTGCTGAAGTTAGTAATGGCTTCATATGGGGCTCACTTTATGATCACCAACTGGTGATATAGTGAAGACCTGTCTCCATCATTTGAGAATCATTCATAGAAAGGATCTCTGAGTTGATCCTAGGTAACAATAGTATTAGCTTATAGAGTGTGGTACCAATCTAGCGCCTTACCCCTAAGAGAGGCTACGAGCAACTTTAGCACTATATTTTAGTCAGTGACCCCATGCACCAAACACATGTCTGCCATATCTTGCAGATGTTCGGATGGTGTTTTTGTGTCATCCCTAGTGAATTTTGGTATATCTTTTAAAGAAAAGGCTGGGATAGGGGCCCAAATAGTGGGTGTTATTGGTGCTACCAAGGGACTTCCAACGTCCCATGCCACGTAATTTTTGTTAGCAATTGGTAACATGACTAGTGGAGGGAGCGAAACGTTCACTATATGGGTTCTAGTTTATATTGTTCCTAGTGGTGGTACCAACAAGCTAGGGTTATTCGTTGTTTGGAATCTAGTAGCAAGTCGATGGCTCATACAACCACTTTAGATTTAGGTACATTTAAGCATTCCCACCAGGCTTGCCAGAAAAAGAAACTGTTGATGCCAAAAAATGACAAGGTAACAACCTTATGGGAAACTTAATTAATGGGGGACCAATTGCACTAAACTGAGTGACCTTCAGGATTTTAAAGAAGTCAGCTTCTTCTATATTCGGGGTTTTGGAATGGTTAAAGGAAGTAGATATAAAAAATATAGATCTAACTAAGGTGATATGCTAAGATGTAGGTATAGGCACGGTAAATCTATCTTTGGGATGCGATTTAACGACCTATTCAATAATCTGCTAAGTCCTAGAATAACAGAAATCAAAGATGAAAACTTGAATAATTTATCCAATAACATAAAATAACTCTCATACACATTTACTGAAAAGAAGAGTCAAAGACATGGTCTAAATCAGCAAACTTATATTGAAATCATAGAAGTTCTGCAAATAAACAACTTAGTACAGTAATGGCACAGTATAATTTTTTGTCAAATAGTTTAAGAAAACATAAAGGCCGAACAATGACACAGTCTGTGAATCTTATTCAATAATCTAAAATAGTACAAAAATCCTGGTGTCTTTCCCAATTTTTTTGTATCTTCTAAACTCATTTTCGAAAGAAAGAAGCAGTATATATAAGAAAATAATCCCACCACCTGGCGAGCCAGTAACAAAAATATTCCCTCATCAAGAGCAATGATGCCCAAAGTAATGATTTCCTAAGGTCATTGCAATAGAAAAATATTTGAGCCATAGAACACAGTCACCTTTGAGCCAGATGCATCCCATGTGAATGATGGTGGTGGTCCCAGCAGAACCTCATGCAGACATGTGTCGCTCAATCATGAAAGCATTTAGGACATGCGGTGATAGGTCAGGGACTATGGCTCACTCTTTCCTTCCTCTCGATGAAATCCCTACGGAGGAGACACGTGGTGAATTCTTCATGTTAGCACTGGTTGTGGGGTCCTCTAAAAAGTGTATGCGAACCAATGCCATGTGGCATGCAAACGAAGCCCAGTTGAAAAGAAAAGGGAAGCAGTATTCAAGTTCCTACAATGTTGACACGTGGAAGCATGGCAGGGACCAAAAGAAGAGCGAAGGAAGAAATTCCTACAAGGAGTGCTTGGCGAACATGTGGTGGCAACGGGCAAAGCTCTTCAAAAAGGAGCCCAATGATGCTTAAATATATAAGGCGTGGGCCAAACTTAGCAAAATAAAAATAACCCATAGGGAACTTGAGGAAATTTATATCCACAATTATCATTAATATCATTGCATTTCACATCATTTTCATCAAAAACCCTATTTTCCTCTATTAATTAAATAATCTTTAAATTATTTAATTAATTCACTATATTATCATTAAACTAATTTTATTCCTCCTAATTAATTAAATAATGTCAATTATTTAATTATGTCGCTAATATACCCTATTATGCTAAATCAATTAAATTGTTATCACTTAATAGTTTAATTAATCAGTCTCCCTCTCTAAATCAGAATAATTAAATTAATTATTGAACTTCATTCAAAAGGTTCAACAAACAAATACAAGTTTATTTGTTAAAGTCAAACATGACTTGCACATTCAAACTCTAAATGTTAATTAATTATCCCCGGCCCCTTGTGATTGAGAAAAGCACGACCATTGATTACTCACTCTAATTGGCTAATTGATTCATCTATTTCCTAACTAACCCATCTATTCTTCAATCCCACTTACTACTTAATTTAATTTCCTCAATCCCACAGATTATGTAATCTAATTCCTATGATTGTGCAATTAACATCCTTAATTGGATCAATCACAGAAGCTAACTGAGCAATCTATTTCCTCTCAATGATTATTAACCGTTGATAGTGATTTTGTATTTTTGTAATCTCAGTCATTCATCTCAAAATAGGAAATCTATAAAATAATCCTCTACCTTCTCACAAATCATCTATAATTTGCATAGCTAAGCATTGCACGACTAATTCTTGAGAACATTAAGAATTATTGGAATCATATTCTAGTTCACCATTATCAACATGAATTGAATCTTTTGCAACAACAACAATGGAGGTTTTGTATTGAATCAAGCAATCTGACATCCAAACATCAATACAAATACAACTCTGACATGGGATGGTATAGCTTTTAAAGTTTTGAATTTAGTTTATGTTATCTTAGGGTTTCATTGTTTGTTTTTGTTATTTTAGAGCTTCATTTCATGAGTATGGTCGGAATTCTATCTTGTTTGAATTATGTTAGTTTGATTCATTTTTTTGTTGTTTCCTATTGCTTTATTCCCCCTTACGACACATAGTAAATTGAATAATATATCCATATAATTCACATAGATTAACATCAAAATCATATAGACAATATTCACAATAAAGATATAGTAGCATCAATAGTTTTTAATACTTATCTGAACAACAACACTTTGGAAAATCCACTCTCAACTTAGGAACATATCAATGGTATTTGCTCTTGCTGTGGAATAATATAGGAGGAACCAGTTCCTTTTGGAACACAACACACTATTGCACTCTACACAAGTTTGGTTCCCAAAGAATAATGCTCAACATATGTGTAAACCAATCCCTGGTCAGGACCATCTCAGGTGTACGTTGTACCCTGAGTTGGACACACTTTGTGTACCCCCTTCTCCAATTGTCCATAGCTCACCATCCACTTTCTTCTTCCTTGAATGTTCTTTCTTGAATTATCTCCATCCTTAAATTTTTTTCATGCTTTTTGAAGTCTCACATAAATTCTTATATAATACTTAAGGGGTGGTTTGCAAACTATCACACCCTTTCACAAAGGTTACCTTTTAATAAGTATTTAAATAAATAATTATTCCTCCCTTTTAAAAGAGATTTTATATATATTCTTTATTAACCTTTGTTTTAACCAAAGGATCATAATAGCCTTTATTTTTCTATCTTATTTTTAATTCTAAAGGGTTAAATCATAATTTTCTCTTCTCTTGGGGAAAAAATCACATAACATGCAAACCTCTAGTTCTTGTGACATCTGACACAAATCTTCATCTACCTTAACATTTTTTCTTTCAATCATCTTTCCTAATCTCTTGTTATAGCATCTATAGGCCTTGCTTTTGGTTAAGTAACCAAGGAAGATCCCTTCATCACACCTTGAATCAAACTTTCCAAGGTCTTCTTCATCTCTTCTGATGTAACATTTGATGCCAAAAATCTTGAAGTATCTAATAGTAGGAGGCCTTCCATACTATAGCTCATAAGGGGTCTTAGTGTTATTGACCCTCAACTGTACTATGTTAAGAAAATAGATAGCAGTGTGAATTGCTTCCTTCTAATACATATCAGGGAAATCAACATCTTTCAACATAGCCCTAACCATCTCTTGCACAATCCTATTCTTCCTTTCCACTACCCCTTTCTGATGAGGGGTTCTAGGAGAAGAAATATGTCTCCTAATACCATGATCTTCACAAAAAAATTCAAATTCATTTGAAGAAAATTCACCTCTATTTGATCTTAAGCATTTGATCTTAGCATCCATTTCATTCTTAATTTTTTCTTTGAAAATATTAAACTTATTAAAAGCTTATGGTTTTTCTATTAAAAATATAACCCAAGTCATTCTATAGTAATCATCAATAAGCAATATGACATACCTTTCACCTTTTTGAATCTTTATTCTAGTATTTCCACATAGGCTAGTGTAAATTAGCTCCAATGGCATTGTAAAAGAACACTCCTTGCTCTTGAAAATTTGTCTTTATTTTATTTCCCATTTGATACTCCTTGCATTATGTGTTTGCAGGCTTAGTTATCTTTGGCATATCTCTTACTACATGAGTGGAACTAATCTTCACCATATTGTCAAAATTGGTGTGTCCTATCCGCTTGTGCCTTGGCCAACTTTCACTAGATTGAGGTAATAAATAGATTCTTCTATTTTCTTCCTTTAGATGATAGATATTTCCATTTGTTCTAGTGCCTTATACAACTAATCTTCCAGACCTTTCCTTCCTGATCTCACAACCTTTGGCTTGAAATGTAAGGTTATATCATTTTCTAAACATCTAACTGACACTAAGAAGATTATGCTTAAGTCCTTTGATATAGAGGACATCCTCAGTCCTATTCTTTCTGTCAATTTTTATGGATCCCTTTCCATAAACTTGCGTTGACTCATCACCACCAAACTTAACAGCTCCACCATCACACTTCTTAAGACCAATGGAACCTTCTCTTGTCACTATTCATGTGGTTAGAGCAACCACTATCAATCACCCAATTATTGCCTTCTTCCTTTGCCTAAAATTTATTCCATGCAACCATTGATATTTCATTGTTTTTGTCAGCCAGTAAAGTATTGAACTTCTTATATTTTCAATATCACCCTTTTTGTCTTTCATAGCCATGAATATGGTTTCATCATTTGAAACATTATCCTCATCTTCTAAAGAAAAACTACTTCCTTGGAATAAAGACTTTTTTTGAAATTATCTTTTGTTACTATATTTTGATTCTTTAAAGGGATATTTAGTAGCAAAATGACCAATCCTCCCACAATTGAAATACTTGAAAGGTAACTTATCTTTGTATTTTTTGATGTATTTCTTCAATCTTCTCACAAAGTTTGCTTCTACCTCATCAAATTCATCATTATGATCTTTTGGATCATCTTCTATCTTTTTACTGACTTTGAATGTTTCTTCCTTCTTTGGAACATCTTTTTCAAATTCTCTTATTTCAATGGAAGTGAGAGAACCAAAAATTTCATCTATTGAATACTTATCCAAGTCCTTAGACTCATCAATAGCAGATATCTTATGACTATAAGCTCTAGGGAGAGATCTCAAAACCTTTCTCACAATCTCATCTTCTTTCACTTCTCCACCAAGACCTTGCATGCTAGTAACTAATTCATCCATCTGAAGCATATAACTAGCAATGTATTCATCCTTTGTCATCCTTAGGGTTTCAAATCTTCTCTTGAAGATTTTCATCTTGGCTTGCTTAACTGTATTATCTCCTTCATAAGTGTTTCTTAGCTTTTCCCATACATCCTTAGCAAAATTGCAACTCATCCCCTTTAGAAGTTTTGAATTAGCTAAACCACACATGATAGAATTATTTTCCTTGGAATTATTCTCATACAATCTAATATTAGTTGAATCTATTAGAGGAGCAGAAGGTACAGTACAACCATCCTTGACAAATTGCCAAACTGTCACGTCTTAGACTTTGATGCCGTGTTGATCATGACTTTGTGGGATTTATTATATGAATGATGGTGTGTGATTAGAGTAATATAATATAATACAATGCTTTGGTGTATGGAAATGTAGAAAAATATTTGCTTTTGGAATTATGAATACATTTTACTTTAAGATATACAAGATTGATTTAATTTTTGCTTTGAATTATATTTTCTACATTGGTTACTAATACAATTTCGTTGTAGCACGCTTGAGTCAATTTGAGTTACAGGGGTCGAAGACCAAGAGTGTGATTGAGGAAAAGAAGGCTAGCTTTCCTATAGGGTAAAAGAGGAAGAACTCTCGATCACACACACAGCACCTAAAAATCATATAGTTGCATTTAGTCAATATCTGTTTCAATATGATTGTTTCGAATTGCTTACAAATAGGTAATAAATGGTTTGAATAAGTAAATGATAAAAATAATAATTATAAATTAAAGTTATGAAAAGATTTATGATTTATTTTATTTAGTATATTCCATTTTCTGTGCAATAATAGAAAATCTATTTATTAAAATTTTATTAAATTAGGAAATTAAAATAAAGAGGAAACATTTTATAATTGCATATGATAAAGAGGAGATATTTTATATTTGCATATGTTTAAACCTAAGTCCAAAATGTGGGGAAGGAAAAATGAACAGTCCTGAGAAACTTTGGGCTCTGTGAACATTCTCCTTAAAAACAACAATGCTCTTGGCAAGTGGCGACCTCTTTAATTTGCATGTAAAAATTTTCCAAGAAAAATACACATCTGTCATTTTGAAATGGTCTGCATGACTCTCGGAAGAAGGAAGAAAGCTTTAAGGGGAGAGAAGAGAACACTAATAAGAACATAACCAGGGCTCAGGAAGAAGGAGACTGAAGGTAATTCTGGATATCTACAACTAGAGTAATCTGCCAGGTTATTTCCATTCTTTGTTTATAAACCAGTTTAAATTTTAGTAAGAAATTGGAGAAATTGTATGCATCATTCTATGAAAATGAATACAAATATCTGAGAAATGTCTTCCAGTTTTATTTTTAAAATCTGGGTAAAAACTTCTTTTTTCATTTGTTGCATTATAGAGGAAATACCCAATCTCATTCTTCTAGATCAGGGTTACATTCTGTTGCAAAAGTTGCATTTCATTTGATATTCTTTAGTACAGAAAAATTTGTGAGAAAAAGATCTGAAATCATATATATATATAAATATATATATATATAAAAATATATATATATATATACACACAGGAATTTGTATTCCTGTGCATATATACATATATATGTGTACATAATCTCGCAAGAAAACCTTTACCAGACATTAATTCAAAAATTTTATGAAATAAATTTAATTGCAGTTGAATGCTGGGCGAATTCCTTCTGTGTGGTATGAAATTGTTTTACTGTAGGGGGAGGGATTTTAATCCCCAACCCTTCCCATAGGAAGGGCACGGCTCTGTGGGGAGGCTCGCGCCCTCCACAGGCCGCGGCCTATGGAGGGGGCGCGACCTCGTCACATCTCGCGCCCTCCCCATGGGAGAGGCAAGGCCTCCCAGCACCTTTAGGGTGCTTATCACCTGCTCAGAACCCTGTATAATGCACTTTTCTGTGTGCACGGCCAGAAAACGTGAGAACAATATGAAAATCTCTATTTCTTTTTTTTTATTTTTAAACATATATATATATACACTTAGCTGTATCTATATATATATACATAAATGCAAATTTAACAGGAAAACCATCTTAAGAATGTGATATGATTTATGTCAAATATACACAAACATCTCAGTAATTTTGAAGCTGGAAATAAGAAAATGTACCTCTGAGAACCATGTAAATTGGTGATCTTCTTTGATCACATTGTCTTATGCTTACATACAGATGTAAATTTCTGAATATTGTTATACAATATAAAATTCAAATGCAAGTTTTCCAAACCTCCGTTTTTCTTAAAGAATTGCCCTGTTTCTGTATATTACTATTAACCAGAAACCTGTAGCAAATTGGGAATTCCACTTTCAAATCAGCTTGAATTTTGAAAGTGTAGAAATATATACATAAATTTGTGAACACTGTTTTATACAGAAAATTAATTCTTCTACTTTTGTTCGTACACTGAAGGTATCATGAAGTACATGCATTTTTACATTTGAAACACCAAACTTGAACAAGAACCTTCAAGAGAGTAGCTTGGAGTGAAAACAGAGTCCTTTACCAAATCAGAGAAAATTACTAAGAAAAGTGCATATGCTATTTTAATACTGAAACTTACAACCTTTTTCTTTTGTTCAATGGAATTCAAAAGATGTTCTAAAACTCTCATTTGAAATCTAAGTATGCATGGAAATCAGTTTGAAAAGCAATCTTTGTATGAATGTGGATAAATGAAAGAAAATTCTTTTAGAATCAATAGAATGCATGAAGCATGTATGGGAAAATGTACAACTTTCTGCTCTTGCACTTTATTATACTATACTTTTGGTAACTTCCAAGACAGGATGCCGAAGGTGGATCCACAGAGACGGTAGTTTTTCCTTTTCTGAAACTACCACTTGTTTATTTTATTTATGCTTGGCCAAGCACTTGTACCATTGAAATAGATGGATTTGTTTTAAAAGCCTAGAAATATATGTATTTGAGTCTCTGCCACCTCCTGTTGCAAGAATTATGTTTTCTCATGTTAGAAATGCATATAGGCACCAGGCATGCATCAAGAGTTCCCTTCTATTTTATTGTGTCGGGTTGCTATGATCCTTTATGCAGGGCCGGGGATTCCTTCGAGTTAGGAAGGAACCCGGGGAAGTCATGTACTTCATGATTGGGCGGAAAAGGTGCCTGAATCACACTTTTGGCCCCAGCTCGCAAGAAGACCAATGGTGTCACAGCAGTTGGAGGTTTAGAGTTTTATTTGCTACTAATGTACTTGTGTATCATTCTGGAATGGCTTGTAAAGCTCCATTGTATATGTATATGTATTTGTCATTTCATTATTGAAACTTTGAAATAGAAGTATTGCATGAAAGAATCTAATGTAACATTGATATGTAGAATTAAAGTTTTATGATGTAGCATTGAAAAAGATGTTTTCTATTGGAATTATTGATCTCTTCCGAATATGGATGAATATGTATATATGAAAATTCATTGATGTATCTTTGCCATGTGCATAATCTTGATAAATTACAATATTATTATTTATATACTTAAAATGCAATTTAATTCTCTTTATTGGACTCATTTTGGAAGTTTTTTTTTTTGAATAATATTATTTACTTGGAAACCTTTTGAAACGGATTGAACAATTTATAATGCTTTTGCTTATTATCTCTCGAGCTTTACATCTTGGTATCAGAGCGGCCAGGTTCAACTCTAGGACCTATGCCTAACTACGTATGACGTTGTACTTTAATCAGGGTGACCTTAAATGGAGAATAGAGTGTACCAATGAATTGAAGGATCTCGTGGAGGTCCCAATGATAAATTGGACCAAATTTTGGCCCTGCTGCAAAGTCAGGGGGCTAGAATCGAAGAACTAGAACAATAGAGGCGAATTGGCCATCAAGGATTAAATATAAATGAAACCGATGGTGAAACAAATGTTGAACCACCTGGAAATGAAGGAAATCTAAATAGGGTGGCTGAGGAGTTGGGAAAAGACCTAAAGAAGGTTGCTCCTCTGAAGTTTGATGGGAAAACCCTTGGAGATGGGGCAGAAGCCTGGGTTATAGAAATGGAGAGGTATTTTTCCCTACGAAATCTATCAGATGAAACAAAGGCTAAATGGGGTTCTTACCAGCTCACCGGTGAGGCTGCTACCTGGTGGGAAAATGAAAGGGCGGATAAGCAGTTTATGCATGCGAAGGTAACTTGGGATAAGTTTCTACAATTATTTAGGAAGAGGTGGTTACCACAATCTTACTTTAATAAGAAAATGATAGAATTCCAGGTACTCATACAGGGTGGCATGACAGTGACTCAGTATTGGGAGAAATTCTCTCACTTGCTCAAGTACGCACCCCAATACCAGCATGATGAGAGGTTTCGAGTTCAAAAATTTATTTTGGGGCTTAGACCTCAAATTGGAAATGAAATAGATCTGAATAATCCAGCCACCATGGATGAATTTTTTGATTTAGCAATTAAACAGGAGCACAAGCTGCAGCAAGTTGCTAACTATAAGAAGAGCAGGGAAGCCAAGTATGGCAATAAGAAGTTCTAGGGAAATCGTCAAGGTAATAACAATCAGGGTGGTCAAAGCAAATAGGACAATCAAGGAAATGAAAATAGGCAAATCAGAAATCTAAAGAGGGATGGTAGTCCTCAGGACCGCAATGATGGAAACAGGAACAATAACAACAAGAGGGGAAATTTCAATAAAAGGAACGATAATAACAGGAGATATTTTTCTAAAAATCCCAAAGCACCTCGTGGGGGTTGTTATACTTGTGGTGGCAAGCATTATGCCAGTGTGTGCCCTCAGAGGAATAACAAATAGAATAACATGAATCAGCATCATATTCATGCGGCAGTTGACAATCGCTAAGCAAATTATCAAGCCACTCCCATCCAGCTATCAGGTAAATTATTTGGATGCCATGTTTCTATTTTGATTGATACTGGTGCTACTGATAGTTTTATAGATCCTCATGTTTTGACTAAGTTATCAGTTAGACCGAGTTTTATGGCGAATTCCTAGAAAGTTCAGTATGGAAACCGGGTAGAGAGGAAGGTAGAGCAATGCATGTATTTCAGTAAACTTGAACTCCCTAACCTTCAAACACAAGTGAATTTGTATGTTGCACCATTGGGATCTTACGATGTGATATTAGAGATAAATTGGCTCTCTGAACATAAGGCTCTTGTGGATTGCGAAGAGAAGTCAATAAAGTGTCTTGATGACCGAGGAAACCATGTAGAGCTTTGTGGCATTAAAAAGCCTTTAGAGCTTAGGCAAGTCTCCGCCATGCAGTTGAAAAAGGAAAGTCGGAAGGGATGCACTATCTTTGCAATAAAGGTCAAGGACCTTGACGAGAAAGAATCCTCAATTAATGATCATCCCATTTTGAAAGAATTTGAGGATGTTTTTCCTTTAGAGCTGACTGAGCTACCGCCTAGGTGTGTGTTTGATTTTTCTATTGATTTGACTCTAGGAGCAGAACCTCAGTCTAAGGCTCCTTACAGGATGAATACAACAGAATTATTTGAGCTTAAGGCCCAACTAGAAGAATTGTTGAAGCAGGGTCTTATTAGGCCAAGCGTGTCGCCTTGGGGAGCTCTAGTTATTTTTGTGAAAAAGAAGGATGGGACCTTGAGGTTATGCATTGACTATAGGATGCTTAACAAGGTCACTATCAAGAATAAATACATGCTTCCATGCATCGATGACTTGTTTGATCAGCTAAAAGATGCCAAGGTATTCTCAAAATTTGATTTAAGATCAGGATACCACCAGTTGAGGTTGAAGGAAGAAGACATTCACAAAACTGCCTTCAGAACAAGGTATGGGCACTACGAGTTTACGGTGCTACCATTTGGGCTAAGTAATGTTCCTACAGCTTTCATGAACCTGATGAATAATGTCTTCCGAGATTGTTTCGATAACTTTGTCCTAATCTTTCTTGATGATATCTTGATCTATTATAAGTTAGAGGAAGAACATGAGAAGCATTTGAGAATTGTGTTGCAGCGACTGAGGGAACATAAGTTGTATGGAAAGATGTCTAAATGTACTTTCTTCCAATCTGAAGTGCATTATTTGGGACATGTGATTTTAGCAAAAGGGGTAAAGGTGGACCCAGAAAATATTAAGGAAATTATGGATTGGCCAGCACCGCAGAATGTCTCTGAAGTTCGAAGTTTCATGGGTCTTGCAGGATATTATAGGAGATTTGTTTAGGGGTTCTGGACAATTGCAGCACCCATCACTACACTACAGAAGAAAGAAAAGAAGTTTGAATGGAGTGATAAGTGTGAGAGAGCTTTTTAGCTACTTAAGGAGAAACTCACTACTGCACCCATCCTGGTGGTGCCAGATCCGAATGGCCATTTTATAGTTATTACTAATGCATCAGGGGAAGGGGTAGGAGCATTTCTTATGCAAGAAGGGCAAGTGGTAGCATATGAATCAAGGAAGTTAAAGTAACATGAATTAAACTATGCACCACATGACTTAGAATTGGCAGCCATAGTCCATGCTTTACAGATGTGGAGACATTATCTCTTGGGAAAGCCTTTTGAACTAAAGACAGACCATGCAAGATTGAGATATATCTTCACTCACCCCAATCTTAATGCCCGACAAAGGTGATGGCTGGAATTCCTGAGTGAATATGACTTTGGAATTCAATATATTAAGGGTAAGGAAAACAAGGTGGCTGATGCCTTGAGTAGAAGGAGGCACCTTGCAGCCATGGTTACCATAAAATCAGATTTCAGGCAGCAAGTAGTACAATCCTCACTTGGGGATGAACATTATGAAAAGGTGAAACAAGCCCTAGGGGTAAATTCCTCAGATCTTCGATATGAGGGTTATGTATTTGAATCGGATGGGCTCTTGAGATTCTAGGGGCGGATGTACATTCCTAGTTCTACAAACTTGAGAGAGTTGGTGCTAGAGGAGTTCCACAATGCACCATACGCGGGACATCCCGGTATTACAAAGATGATGGAAGGACTTAGGCCACTGTACTTCTGGCCAAGACTTAAAAAGGATATTACATCATATGTAGCCCGATGCTTGGAATGCCAACAAGTCAAGGCTGAGCATGTGCATCCAGAAGGACTCTTATATCCTCATAGGGTGCTAGAGTATAAATGGCAAGTTATCACTATGGATTTTATTCAGGGGTTGCCAATGTCTAGGAACCGACATGATACCATCTTAGTTGTGGTGGATAAGTTGACGAAGGTTGCTCATTTCATTCCTGGAAACCTCAAGGATGGATCAATGGTTTTAGCAAGAAAATTTTTTCAGGAAATCTTCCGTTTGCATGGAGTGCCAGAAACGATCATCTCAGATCGAGACACTCGGATGACTTCCAGGTTTTGGATCACATTGAACTCTTCCCTAGGAACTAAATTGAATTTCAGTTTCGCATATCATCCTCAGACTGATGGTCAGTCGGAGAGGGTGAATCAGGTAGTAGAAGATCTTCTCCACACGTACTGTATGGAGCAACAACATAAGTGGGAGGAGTATTTTCCTTTGGTGGAGTTTGCTTACAACAACTCCTACCATGCTTCTTTGGGTATGGCACCTTTTGAAGCCCTTTATGGATGTAAATTTTAGACACCCATTAGTTGGGATAGAGTAGAAGACAGGGTTGTGATTGGCCCTGAGATGCTCAGAGAAATGGAAGACCAAATGAAAATCATTAAGGAAAAATTGAAACAAGCTGCAGATAGACAGAAAAGTCTAGCAGACAAGAACCGAAGCTTTAGGCAGTTCTCTGCAGGAGATAATGTCTTTTTGAGGGTTCGGCCACATAAGAGTTCAATCTCTTTTGGAAAGAACTCTAAGTTGGCCCCTAGGTTTGTTGGCCCTTTTGATGTTTTGGAGGTGGTGAATCCAGTTGCTTACAGGCTTGCTCTGCCACCAGCTCTATCCCAGATACATAATGTATTTCATGTCTCAGTACTTAAGCCTTACCATCCAGATATTGCTCATATCCTTGATTGGCGTGCATTGCAGGTTCAGGACCTAGGGGTGATACAGGTGGATCCCGTTAGGATCCTAGAAGAGCGCAACGTTAAGTTGTGGAATAGGCACATTATGCAATACAGGGTCCAGTGGGACCAGTATTCGGTGGATAATGCCACCTAGGAGAACGCTGAGGATATAGATAGAGTCTTTCCTCATTTGAGATCTTAACATACTCTTATTTTCTTTTATGTAGAGACTTACGATATACTAGTATCTCAATTTTGTTATGTAACTTGCTTTTAGACATCGAGACAATGTCTCTTCCAAGTGGGGAAGGATGTCACGTCTCAGACTTTAATGCCATGTTGACCATGACTTTGTGGGATTTATTATATGAATGATGGTGCGTGATTAGAGTAATATAATATAATACAATGCTTTGGTGTATGGAAATGTAGAAAAATATTTGCTTTTGGAATTATGAATGCATTTTACTTTAAGATATACGAGATTGATTTAATTTGTACTTTGAATTATATTTTCTATATCGGTTACTAATACAATTTTGTTGTTGCACGCTTGAGTGCATTTGAGTTGCAGGGGTCGAAGACCAAGAGTGTGATTGAGGAAAAGAAGGCTAGCTTTCTGATAGGGTAAAAGAGGAAGAACTCTCGATCACACACACAGCACCTAAAAATCATATAGTTGCATTTAGGCAATATCTGTTTCAATATGATTGTTTTGAATTGATTACAAATAGGTAATAAATCGTTTGAATAAGTAAATGATAAAAATAATAATTATAAATTAAATTTATGAAAAGATTTATGATTTATTTTATTTAGTATATTCCATTTTCTGTGCAATAATAGAAAATTTGTTTATTAAAATTTTATTAAATTAGGAAATTTAAATAAAGAGGAAACATTTTATAATTGCATATGATAAAGAGGAGATATTTTATGTTTGCATATGTTTAAACCTAAGTCCAAAATGTGGGGAAGGAAAAACGAACAGTCCCAAGAAACTTTGGGCTCTGGGAACATTCTCCTTAAAAACAACAATGCTCTCAGCAAGTGGCGACCTCTTTAATTTGCATGTAAAAATTTTCCAAGAAAAATACACATCTGTCATTTTGAAATGGTCTGCATGACTCTCAGAAGAAGGAAGAAAGCTTTAAGGGGAGAGAAGAGAACATTAATCAGAACATAAGCAGGGCTCAGGAAGAAGGAGACTGAAGGTAATTCTGGATATCTGCAACTAGAGTAATCTGCCAGGTTATTTCCATTCTTTGCTTATAAACCAGTTTAAATTTCAGTAAGAAATTGGAGAAATTGTATGCATCATTCTATGAAAATGAATACAAATATCTGAGAAATGTCTTCCAGTTTTATTTTTAAAATCTGGGTAAAAACTTTTTTTTCATTTGTTGCATTATAGAGGAAATACCCAATCTCATTCTTCCATATTAGGGTTACATTATGTTGCAAAAGCTACATTTCATTTGTTATTCTTTAGTACAGAAAAATTTGTGAGAAAAAGATCTGAAATCATATATATATATATATATATATATATATATATATATATACACACACAGGAATCTATATTCCTATGAATATATACATATATATATGTACATAATCTCGCAAGAAAACCTTTACCAGACATTAATTTGAAATTCTTATTAAATAAATTTAATTGCAGTTGAATGTTGGGTGAATTCCTTCTTGTGTGGTATGAAATTGTTTTACTGTAGGGGGAGGGATTTTAATCCCCAGCCCTTCCCATAGGAAGGGCACGGCTCTGTGGGGAGGTTCACACCCTCCACAAGCTGTGGCCTATGGAGGGGGCGTGACCTCCTCACATCCCGTGCCCTCCCCATGGGAGAGGCAAGGCCTCCCAACACCTTTAGGGTGCTTATCACTTGCTCAGAACCCTGTATAATGCACTTTTCTATGTGCACGGCCAGAAAACGTGAGAACAGTATGAAAATCTATATTTCTTTTTTTTTATTTTTAAACATATATATATACACTCAGTTGTATCTATATATATATATACATAAATGCAAATTTAAACAGGAAAACCATCTTCAGAATGTGATATGATTTCTGTCAAATATACACAAACATCTCAGTAATTTTGAAGCTGGAAATAAGAAAATGTACCTCTAAGAACCATGTAAATTGGTGATCTTCTTTGATCACATTGACTTATGCTTACATACAGATGTAAATTTCTGGATATTGGTATACAATATAAAATTCAAATGCAAGTTTTCCAAACCTCCGTTTTTCTGAAAGAATTGCCCTGTTTTTGTATATTATTATTAACTAGAAACCTGTAGCAAATTGGGAATTCCACTTTCAAATCAGCTTGAATTTTGAAAGTGTAGAAATATATACATAAATTTGTGAACACTGTTTTATACAGAAAATTAATTCTTCTACTTGTGTTCGTACACTGAAGGTATCATGAAGTACATGCATTTTTACATTTGAAACACCAAACTTGAACAAGAACCTTCAAGAGAGTAGCTTGGAGTGAAAACAGAGTCCTTTACCAAATCAGAGAAAATTACTAAGAAAAGAGCAGATGCTATTTTAATACTAAAACTTACAACCTTTTTCTTTTGTTCAATGGAATTCAAAAGATGTTCTGAAACTCTCATTTGAAATCTAAGTATGCATGGAAATCAGTTTGAAAAGCAATCTTTGTATGAATGTGGATAAATGAAAGAAAATTCTTTTAGAATCAATAGAATGCATGAAGCATATATGGGAAAATGTACAACTTTCTACTCTTGCACTTTATTATACTGTACTTTTGGTAACTTCCAGGACAGGATGCCGAAGGTGGATCCACAGAGACGGTAGTTTTTCCTTTTCTGAAACTACCACTTGTTTATTTTATTTATGCTTGGCCAAGCACTTGTACCATTGAAATAGATGGATTTGTTTTAAAAGCCTAGAAATATATGTATTTGAGTCTCTGCCACCTCCTGTTGCAAGAATTATATTTTCTCATGTTAGAAATGCATATAGGCACCAGGCATGCATCAAGAGTTCCCTTCTATTTTATTGTGTCGGGTTGCTAGGCTCCTTTATGCAGGGCCGAGGATTCCTTCGAGTTAGGAAGGAACCCGGGGAAGTCATGTACTTCGTGATTGGGCAGAAAAGGTGCCTAAATCACACTCTTGGCCCCAGCTCGCAAGAAGACCAATGGTGTCACGGCGGTTGGAGGTTCAGAGTTTTATTTGCTACTAATGTACTTGTGTATCATTCTGGAATGGCTTGTAAAGCCCCATTGTATATGTATATGTATTTGTCATTTCATTATTGAAACTTTGAAATAGAAGTATTGCATGAAAGAATCTAATGTAACATTGATATGTAGAATTAAAGTTTTATGACGTAGCATTGAAAAAGATGTTTTCTATTGGATTTATTGATCTCTTCTGAATATGGATGAATATGTATATATGAAAATTCATTGATGTATCTTTGCCATGTGCATAATCTTGATAAATTACAATATTATTATTTATATACTTAAAATGCAATTTAATTCTCTTTATTGGACTCATTTTGGAAGTTTTTTTTTTTTTGAATAATATTATTTACTTGGAAACCTTTTGAAACAGATTGAACAATTTATAATGCTTTTGCTTATTATCTCCCGAGCTTTACACAAACACCAAACACTAGAGAGTTTAGATGGCCTTCCATTATTACTTTCCAAAAGGTATAATTTTTCCCATCAAACCTAGGACCCTTGTAAGATCCATAATGTGTCATCTTGAATGTTTCCTCAATTAGTTAAGATTCTTCAAAGGAACCTAGATCTAATACCAATTGTTGAACACTCTCAAATACTGAGAGGGGGGTGAATCGGTATATCAAAACTTAAACCCTTCAACAATATGCAAATTCAAACTTTTAATAGGATCAACTTATGGACAGATTAGCAACACTTAAATAGATTAACAATAATGAAATATAAATAAATGAACACACATGCACAAGATAACACCAGATTTATGTTGAAAACCCAAGGAGGTAAAAACTACATAGATAAATCTCTCAATATAGGAAGCTCAATACTTACAGAATTACAATTTGTTTTAAGGCTCACTACCTAAGGAAGCACACTACTCCCAGAAGGACTTGCAGGCTAAGGCACACAACCTTAGGGTGAGATATAAAGCACTTATAGTACTAAGGTGCACTACCTCAGGGCAAGAAACAAATTACAAGGACCTACTGAAGAGACTCGCTGTTTGATAACAAGAGACATGAAGATATTAAATTACAATATATGTCAACAATACACTTGATGACTAAGGCATTAAAGTGCATTTCTATTTTATTTTCCACAACTCACTGCTTCATTCCATATTCACACATCACACCCCACTCTCACAACTTGCAACTAATTTTATATTTCCTTTATATCCTTCGCAAGTTCACAAAACATTAATTAGGTCAGCTAAAGCATAATACAAACAATGATTCCAACAAGTTGGATACAAAAACATAATGTGGTCCTATACAAGAGATAAAGAGGACCAAAAATAATCTTATCACATCTTCCAATGTGATCCCAAACACCACACACGTTGGCACACATCAACCGGGTCAGCAATAAGGAAACATGAGGATGAAGCATGTAGCACATTACCAGTCATCCCAAAACATAATTTTAACTAAATTTACTCAATTTGGTTCTCAACAAGATAGTTCAAGACTAAAATATATCTTAACACAACCTCAAATGTTGGTGCAAACCCCCAAGCACATAGCACAAGAAATAAAACAAGCCCAATCAGCCAGATATCCACAAATTTCCCAGAAAACCAACTCAAAGCAATATGCAGTACCAAAGAGATCAATCATTTTTGTGTGGAACACAAAGAGATGTTCCATGAACATTCAAAAATACTTCTAGAAATTAATTTCACACTATCATGCCACAATCAGTCACCATAAACCAAACAGAAGCAAAATACTTTAACCCAACAGCACATAATACATAACTAAATGTAGAACATTATCATACGAACTTGTGGAACACATCATTACATGAAAATTGAACTGAGATACTTCACAATAACTAAGAGCATGTCCACCAAGCTATAGTAGTAAAACATCAATACAAAGAATTTATATGGAGCATTTTTTAGACCAATCCTAACAAGCAACAAAAACTGCCAAGCCATTGCAATTACTAGAAACCTCTTCAGTAACACAGGTGACCTGAAAAGATATAAGAGAAAAATCCATAAAACATAAATATCAAATTCCAAAACACAAGAAAAAATCTTCAAATGTAGAGGAATGCAAATCATTCTCCCAAATAGTCTTCAAGGAAACTTTTTGTAGCAGAAACATTAATCAACATGTGTAGACCAGAACTTTTTTGTAGCAACACAAACTTCCTTAGGAACAACAAGAGAGAGCATACAACATACTATATACCATCAGCAACATCTCTCCACCATTAGCATCACTTTGAATCCTCATCTTAATATATCATCATGATATCATCATTGCTAACAATAACCATACTTAATACAACTTTACTTGAAATAAAACAAGGCATGACATCCAACCATGGACACCAAAAACCTCACCAATACATCACAATGACATCCCAAACTGAATGTACATCAATGACAACCAATGCCAAAAAACAATCCCACAAACATATGTGCAACAAACGAATATTTCTAGATTACATTTTGTTGATCTAAAAAAAATTAAATCCTTTGTTTCTATGAATTTATGTATTTTTGTTCAAAAGGGAAAGCAATATTCTACAAAAATTTCTATGAATATTCTTTCGCTAAACAAGAGTAACACATTGATTAAAAGCTTGAAGCATTCTATAGTAACATTTGTATGCAGAAGGTGTAAGGGAATCATATTTTTTCTATGTTTATAAACTGTTCAAGTATTTATGTTAGAATACATCTATCACTCTACAGTTAGAATTTTGTACATCTTGTTCAAAATATACATATGCTCTAAGCAAGTTAGAGATTGTCAATATTCTGCAAAAGAAAAAAATATGCTTTGTGACTTTAAGTTTGATGTGTTGTCCTTATGAAAACTATATGTATTCGTAACTAAAGGAATCCATTAAACTAATCACAAATGCTTATGCTATGTATGTGAAAAAGAATATATGAATCTACACATTGTTTAGAACCAAAGGAAATATGCAATGAATATAGAAGTTTAAATAGACAAGAAGTTTTGTTTTATTTTAGCAATTCATTAAGATTCATTTTTTACAAAACCTTCCTATTCGAGCATGATTTAGTTACTATCTCTTGATTATTTTTTGTGGTTTGTACATTCATAAATATCACTAGAAAAATATATTTTATCAACAAAAATCAACACATATATAATCTATTTTAGTTTTGTGTTTTTTTTTTGTGATACGAATGTTGTTGATAAAAATAAAATAAAAGAAGAAAAAAAAAATTAAAAATCAAAGAGGATGGGAGGTGTAGCCCTCCCCCTCTCTTGCCCTAAGGGAGCTACAACTCCCCTTTGGAGTGTGGCCTCCCACATAGTTGGTCACCCCTTTCCCTATCATGTATATGTAATGCAAACAGAAGTATATCCATTGGAAAGAATGAATAAACCAAGCCTAGAAATTTGAATCTCCACATACCTTGCATATTAACTTTCCTCTTTGCTCTTAGTGCTAGGCATCAACCAAGTTTCCCAAGCTATAAATCAATCAAGAATATCCTCATAAGATCAATTAAACCAAGATTTGCATCCTTAAGAAATCAGGGCAGGATAGAGCACTGCCCTACATAGGAATGGAGTAAAAATAAGAAAAATAAACATAAAAACATTATAGAAAATTTTAGAGTTATGACATTTCCTTTTTCCTTGGGCATGGATTTGGCACCTAGTGATATTCGAAATGGACTTGACCAAGTACGATGAAGCAATCTCAACATGCTTTGATACCACTAATGTTGAGAGGGGTCAACATAAATCTCTCTCATAAACTCACAAATTCACATAATAGATATTGAATGCAAAATCTACAACTATATTGCAATATTATATTCCAAACTTGTTCAAATGATTACAATCTTCAAAAAATATGATTTTATATCAGATTATACAACCCCAAGGACCAATGAATAGAAAATAAAAATGGTTTCCAATATGATTTATAGCAGAAAAATATTTAACAAATACAAAACCATTCTTTCTCCTTACAAATGCAACTTCAATCTACACGCTCACTTGCAATCTTCATCATGAAACTATTCCAACCTTCAACAATTGAATCTTCTCTTCATTTTTTGTCACCAATACCTTCAAAACCTAAAATAAACCTGTAATAACATTTTCCACAACCCTCCCAGGAAAATTACCAAGCTTGCAACAACAACCTTCAAATTCTAGCCAAGAATGGCTACCAAAACCAAGTCCAAATTGCTTGTATTCTTCAAAAACAAGCTCCAAAAACCTCTCTAGAAAAAATCCATGACCAAGTTGGGAAGAAACCTCCAAAAATGCATTCTAGAAACTTTACATAATATAGAAAATGCTTTCATAAACCCACTCCCACCAAAATTGCCAAAATGGGAGTCTATTCCTATATTTTAAGGTTGTTTCCAATGTAACTCCTACCAACTCACCTTGGTTGCCCACATTTGCATGCATGAATTAATTAAATTTCTAAATGCATCATTAAAACTTATAACTCCATCCAAATCTCACACCCAAGTTTTTTTTTGCAAATTTTTAAAATTAACAATTTTTCAAAGTTCCCTCCTAAATTATCTCCACTCCCAAAATTTGCAATAAAATAATAAACAGAAATTATTTAATATTTATTTTAGTCTAACCTTTAAAATTAACCTATTAAATGGATCACCTATCAAACCTTAGGAAAATAAAATAAAATGCATTCTTTTGCTTGATGCAAGATTGCTCTCACAACCCTGGATGCCCCTGCATCAAAGTATCAAATAAAATATATAATGGATCCCTTCTAAAGTATTATTGATACCATAGGCATCAAAGTAAAAGGATAGATGTTAATGGATGTGTTATTAAATAAATAATGGGAAGTTGATTTTGTTTAAGAGCTAGTAAAATTCAAATGGGGATGTGGTTCTTCTCACAATATCATCATATTTGGGTATGGCTCAATCACTCTTTAATCCATGTTAATAGTATAATAATAAATAATACCTCTATAGATGTTATGATATTTTATCAACATGGTATATCTATAATGTTATTATCAATGAAATATTAATACTATTAATAATAATTAGTATAATAATATGTAGCACCCCTCCATTTTTCTCTTTTGATCGAACAGTGTTCTTCTATGTATGCTTTATTTTTGTTAGCACTTTGACTATGGTACTTGGCTCTAATTGATCGCAACTGTTAAGCGATGTGTATGTGATATCTTGATGTGATGGAATTTTACTATGATGTTATCATTATGGCATGTTTTGAATTAGCGTAGCAGATATCTAATTAAAAATGCCTTATGTTTTTATTATATTATTGATGTTAGACTTGTCAGTTAGAAAGTTTGTATTGGTGAAGGGGACAGGATTGTATCACTCGCTTGCGAGCGCCCTACGATTCCGATATTTCCTCTTCACGGTGTGTTTTATTATATCATATATATATATATGCATGTTCGATATACTCTTTGTTCACAAGTTAACAGGTACAGGACATTGACTCCACCTGATTTCATAGGTTTCAGCATGTCCATTGACCAATGGTAATCGATTGGGAAATAGTAGCTAGGTTTTTCATGCCAAGTCATCACCCTAGTCATAGTGTGGTCGAGTTTTCGTCGGATTTAGTTGTTTTAATGTGGTCCATTCCTCCTTGGTTATTTATTTAATTTCATATTATAAAGGTTATTAAATGGCAGGTATAGTTAAAATGATGATTAAATATACCTAGTTTCAATGTTGAAATGTTATTTATTTTATTGATTAATTTGATTTAATTAATAAAATTAGATTTAGTTTATTGGTTAATTAAGTTAATGGTGATAAATTAAATTAAGTTAATTGTTTTGGCATAATTGGATATTAAGATTTAAATTAAAATAAAAATGAAAATCATGTTTGGATATTTAGAGTTAAATTAAAATAAAATTGAAAATATGTTTTAAATTGCACTTTTTGGAAATTATAGATAAAATAAATTCTTTACAAAAATTTGAATTCTTTTGTTAAAAAGAAATTTTGAAATGCATGAAATTTCAATTGGAAAGTAAATTTGTTTTAAATTTTAAAAGAAATGGAAATATCCTCAAAATTGCAATAAATTTGGTAGATGGGATATTTTAGGGGTTTGACTAAATTTGGGGAAAACTCTATTTGAGGAAATACAATTTCATATAATTTTCAATTTTCAATTTGGGTGGAGAAATTTTTGTTGTGGCTTTGTTTGGATTTGAAGAAGAAGGTTGAATTTCTTGGGTGGGCTGGAAAAAGATTTGGAAGCACCATTTGAATCCTTCAAGCTTTGGAGAAAAAAACCAGGTTCTTCCTTTGATTTGTTTTTTTCATTTTGAAAGAGTTTCAAATTTCATTATGCTGTTGGAAAATTTTTAAAATTCTGTTTGAATTTCAATGAAAACCCATGTCAAATTTGTTTCAAAACTTGCAAACTTCTGTTGAAATTAGGGGAAAGAAAACAAAACAAGAACCAAACAATGGAAAAAAAATAGAAAGAAAACCAAAAGAAATTTTCATTTCAAACTGAAACTCAACCCAGATATTATTTTGACAAATATATTTTTTATTACGGGGTTACTGTTTGATGCAGTTACTTATAGGTTTGATAAATCGGGAGTTACAAAGTTATGTTATCGCGATATACGTATTAATATGCCGCACGCCTTTACACACACACGCACCGCGCACGCGCACACGCACGTATGTAGCCATATAATATGTATACCATATAATGTCAATAATATGTAATGAAAATAATAATAATGTGTGTATCTTATATGTATTATTGTTATTAATATGCAATGTAATAATATACACTTGTCATCACGCGTAAATAAATATATACATACGTAATATGCATGTAATAATAATAATAATACGCTTTAATAATAATAATAATGCATAATACAAAGGTTATATTTTATAAATATACTATTTTTTTTAATTCTGGAAAAATTGGTTTCCAAAAAAGTTTTACACAGGAATTGTTTTTTCCTATACAGGGGTCTACCCTGTTTTCTTTTATTGAATGAATTATAAAAAAAATATAAATTAAAATAAGGTTTTATTTGAGTTTTGTGAGGGGAATGGGGGTTTCCCCCATAGTCACCCCCATGGGGAGGTGTTGCCCACACAGCGCACCCCCATTTGGGGGGAGGCTGCGTGGGCATCCTGCCTCTCTCTTTTGGGAGGGGTCGCGGCCCACGTAATGTATTTTTTTTTTAATTTTTAAATTTTATTTTATTTTATATTATAAATATATATAATATAATATATGTATATTATATATAAATAATTTGTATTAACAACAACAATGTATATATATTATATTGAAAAGCTATGCCTCATTATAATATGATTTAAATAAAATTTTGTTTTTTAATAATTATTTATATATGCTTAGCAGTGTATATGTATTTTGGGTATATATATATTATGCATATAGTAATAATATATATATATAATGGATATATATGTTAATGTATTTATAGATAATTTGATTGGTTGTTTAAAAGTAGGTTATTCAGGTAATAATTATATATTTAAATATATATATATAATTGTATATACATCAAGTATATACTTTTATATATATATATATATATATTTAATATATATGTGTATTCAAATATAGATAAATTTAAGTTGATTATTTATTATTGAAGTTGAAATAAGATTGATTTATTTTAATCAAATGATTTTATCTAGCAAGTTGATTCAATTATTTTGTATGAATGAGAAAACGGAATTAAATGATTAGTGTTAATTCCTTAATGTTGCCAATACGATTTTATTTACTTTTGAATATTTGCAAATGAGGTGTTATTGGGTGAATTGGATTTAGAAAATCCTAACAATAGTTTAGTTATAATTGTGTTTGAGTTGGAAGGTGTATGTAGGTTTTTTATTTTAAAATTAGTGCTATTGTATTTTGGAAATTAAGGGTAGTGCAATGATTAAATATTTGTTAAGGGTTAGAGTTATAATTGAAATGAATATGGTTAATGTGTTTACAACGACCTATTTGATTTGATGGAATCTTAAAGTTCTTGTAAAAGATTTGTTAAATGTCAGGATTATGTATGTGGTTAAGTTATATGGATTATACTTAGAGCAAAATTGATGATATTAAATGTGTAAAGAAAAGGGTTATTTTATTACGATGTTATAATGGTTAGAATGTTATTTAAAAGTTCTTGTATTCCATTGCCTTAAATGGTGAATGGGGAATGTTGTTTGTTTTCCAGATTGCAAGGAATAGATAAGGTTCATAAAAATTATATTGTTTAGAACTTATATGAATAGTTAAAAGATTAAGTATATGAGGTATATATAGACTTTGGTTCCTATTTTATGAGAAAAGATCGTTATGTTGAAAGACATCTTTAGTTATTTAAAGAACATGTATTTTTATGATTGTTGATTTAAGCGAATTCTTGTTGGTATTGTATGGGCAGTATTGTTATGATTGTAAATTTATGAGTGTACTTTGGTAGTACTAATTTTTGCTTCCAGAGGCTAGGGAACTCTTTGATTGAGTTGTTTGTTCTATTTGGAGTGATTTTTTTATGTAAGTCTTCCAGATGGGGTTTTCATTTAATTTTGTGGGTTGTCATAATATGTTAGTCAACCGTTGTATTGCCTTGGGTAGGGTGTATAGTTGTATCCAGTTGTTTTACCCAGTTTTCACGAACGAGGATGGTTCGTGCCTCCTTTGGAAGGAGTGGTTTACGTGTTTGTTGCCTCCAGTGTTTGGAGAGGGTTTTGACTTTTGTTGCCTCTTGTGTTGGAGTGGATTTTCATTTTATGTTCCTCCTAGAGTTGGAGTGGTTTTATCTTGTTGGTTTGCACTTGGGATTCCCTTGGTGATTAGTTTTGTTTGGTATGTTGTCAAGTAGAAGAGTATGAAGCCTACATTAGGGGCGGGGAGCCAAAAGGAGGTAAAAGGCTGAGGGAAGCCTTGAGGTGGTTTAATCAAGTGATAACTAAGGAGATAATATACTTAGAGTTAGGTAGTTTTCACATTAAATTAAGATAGGTGGGCCTGCGCTCAAGCTGGACAAGGGCTTGTATAGACTTGGGGATGAGATGGGAGGCCTAGAATGGCAAGGTCATCTATCTTGTCAGCCGGGAAGGTATTTGATTCTACATGAGTGAGTATGGGTGTAGGTTAATTAGAGGCACCCGGGACAGCTCATAGTGGGGGTGAGACTGGGGAGAGATTCCCAGAGGATATCCCATGATAAGCTGTGTGATGACACTCTTTCTACGACAATAGTTGGTATTTGGGTTTATGTGTATGGTCTTCTTATTATACTAGATCTGTTTTATTTCTGGAAGCAATGTGACCTATGTCAGTGATGTTGGAATTGTACTTGTGTTATCCTTATGGATGTTTGGTTCATGTGTTTGGTTGTGTCAATGTGAGTTAGCCTGTGTCTAGGGGTGGATGGTCTTGTCTAGAATTCCTTGTTACTATCTCCTAGCACGGGGGGTGAGCCTTCGAGTATCACATGGTTGGGTGGAACATGTACCTTAATCTGTTGGGTCGTCTTCTTGTTCGTGTGGATGATATTTCCAGTTGGAAAGCTTGTGGGATCCAGTACTTTCATGCTTTATTCTTTTATGTTATTATTGTAATTTATTACTTCTCTTGTATCGAGGTGGAAGATGTAATTTGTAACCTTGTTTATTGGAATTGCCTCATTCAGGGAATGAGTGTTGTAATCATATTGTAAACTATATTATCGAAAACATGTGGTATCTCTTATGTCTTTGATGTAATTTTATCATGTATGGAATGTATGAGTATTTAATTTGTTAAGTAATTAAATGTTATGTTGCAATTCATGTTTCTTGTTTGGGTTTTAAAGTAATCTTTGTCTCGTAACCTTAGAGGTTGTTGGCAATGGGTAGTGAACTTGCATGTTATTTATACTTAAACAAAAATATATATATAGTACATTTGAGTTGTAAATTGCAACTTCCGCTAGGGTTGCGTGGCGGGGCATTACATAATATCATGCTAAAAAATAATCATTATAATTGATAAATTTGATAATGAAGGTTATTAGAGTTGTACTAAAAATAATAATAATATTATTATTAATATCTACTTTTAGAAGCATATTAGTAAATCGGTAATATCTTAACAAAACTTATTAATTAATTAAGTGTTAGTGTGATAATAGTTACCAACATTGGCAATGACCTTGCGATTATATATAATATCATTTAGTTTTGATATGAAAGTTATATTTATAATAGTCAAAAATGTCATCACTACGGAGATAGTAAGCTAAATAAAATAAAACCTTAATATTAATACAAAGACAAAAATATTAAAATAATTCTCATCCCTATGAAGTGTTGTACCACATCCATGCATTACATTTATATTAATATTAAAGGATAGTCTTGCTACAAATGTTAGTAATGAGAAGAGTGAATATAATTTCAATATTATGATTAAATTTAATATTAAGTTTAATAGTGATAGTTAATATTGGTACATATATAATGTTAATATTAACAGTGGTTGTGCTATTAGTATTAACATTATTAAAATGAGCAGTGAGCATGATTCATATTTAATAATCTAATAAGATGGATGCTAATATTGCAATGGAGTTAATTAAAATATTAATACTAACATTAGTGTTAATATTAACATTGGTAGTAGTGATCACATTATCGAATTTAACATTATACCTTTATAATAATACTAGAATTGCAATATATCTTTCATTAGGATCCCTCTCGACAGCGCAAGAGTTAGTGCTCCTATTAAATAAAAATGTTTTAACGATAGTTGTGTTAGAGTTAATGCACTTAGTAAATAAAATATTATTAAAAATAATCATATTTGTAGTCATAATCATAATAATATTAGTATTATTATTAATACTCGTTGATAATGATATCATTAATAAGGCCACAAAATCCTTATTGATGGTAATGTGTTTAGAATTTTAATGCAAGTAGCATAATGAAAACATTATATATCAAGGCGATATTAATGCTATCATTTCTATTAGTCTTAAATGATAATGTAAATAATTATATTTATAAGAATATTGGTATCAATGAATGACCTTAAACTTACATGGACTTCCATATTATAAACACTAATAAAAACATGGAATTATTACTTTAACAGTGGAGTTGAAATAGAAAACTATAGATTGAGGTATTTGAGTGTTATTTGTATTAACATTGATGTCAATAATCCCTAGTAATATAATGGTGGAAAGACAATGTTAATATTGAAACTAAGGCTTTTATCATCATCTCTTGAGGGTGTGCATGATGGTCATTGCACACCCGCTTGTTCATACACCCCACTCCCTACTCTCAAGCGACATGTTTTTGAAGACGATGCTCAAGCAATATCATCTTAATCATATAGTTAGTTAACATGTGAAAAATGGTAAAGCTTGTAACAAGTGTAAAGTGACAATTATTCAAAAAAAAAGGTGTGGTTTTGTCCTATGGTTTAATTTAGGGAAATACATATTGTGTTTTTTGTAGATGTGGTGGGTGTATTCTGACGTGCTTGAGACATATTAGCCACCTAGATATTCTTAGCATCTATTACACCATCATTGATGATATTCTTGTTTCTATTCTAAAAGCGAGATTTGCCACCAAAGGTTTTAACATTATTTTCTCTATTGATGAAGATCCTTCTCAATGGTGACACTCTTTTCAATGATTTCATTAAATGTAGAGTCACAATAGATACATAATTGAAAATCCATCTTTGTATGTAGATTTTCAACAAAGATATTCACCAATTATTTTTCGAGTAAGTGACATGAAAGATGACTAGCTTGAGCCCGCCACCTTTGTAAATAGTTTGTGAAATTTTCTCCAAGCTATTGTTTATTAGCACATAGATCCATCATGTTAACCTCATGTTCAAGATTATAAGAGAAATGTGTCATAAAATTCTAGGATAAATCTACAAAAGTAGAGATGGACCCCTAAGGAAGGTGCAAGAACCACTCCAATGCTTGTCCACCCAAGCTACGAGGAAAAAAATGATAGATATAGTTATCATTTTATGTCACATCTTGACAAGTCATATAAAATTCTTTAAAATGATCATGTGGGTCACCTTTTCCTTTATATTTGTCAAATTTTGGGATCTCAAAGTGTTGTATGGAATAACTTCAGACAAAGGAAAGAGAGACAATGCTTAGGTGATTGATAATTAAGTTTGCTCTAACTTTCCACACTTGACTAATGTTCGAAAAGTTCCATTGTTCTTAAGAGTGTGATAGGTAGGTTGTTAAGTTTGGTGGTGATGAGTCAAAGCAAATTTATGGAAAGGGAGCCATAAAAATTGACAGAAAGAATAGGACTGAGGATGTCCTCTATATCCAAGGACTTAAGCATAATCTTCTTAGTATCAGTTAGAGGTTTAGAAAATGATATAACCTTACATTTCAAGCCAAAGGTTGTGAGATCAGGAAGGAAAGGTCTGAAAGATTAGTTGTATAAGGCACTAGAACAAATGGAAATCTCTATCATCTAAAGGAAGAAAATAGAAGAATCTATTTATTAGCTCAATCCAGTGAAAGTTGGCTATGGCACAAGCGAATAGGACACACCAATTTTGACAATATGGTGAAGATTAGTTCCACTCATGTAGTAAGAGATATGCCAAAGATAACTAAGCCTGCAAACACATAATGTAAGGAGTATCAAATGGGAAATAAAATAAAGAAATTTTTTCAAGAGCAAGGAGTGTTCTTTTACAATGCCATTGGAGCTAATTTACACTAGGCTATGTGGAAATACAAGAATAAAGATTCAACAAGGTGAAAAGTATGCCATATTGCTTATTGATGATTACTCTAGAATGACTTGGGTTATATTTTTAATAGAAAAACCATAAGCTTTTAATAAGTTTAATATTTTCAAAGAAAAAATTAAGAATGAAATGGATGCTAAGATCAAATGCTTAAGATCAGATAGAGGTGAATTTACTTCAAATGAATTTGAATTTTTTTGTGAAGATCATGGTATTAGGAGACATCTTTCTGCTCCTAGAACCCCTCATCAGAAAGGGGTAGTGGAAAGGAAGAATAGGATTGTGCAAGAGATGGTTAGGGCTATGTTGAAAGATGTTGATTTGCCTGATATGTATTGGAAGGAAGCAGTTCACACTGCTATCTATTTTCTTAACATAGTACAGTTGAGGGTCAATAGCACTAAGACCCCTTATGAGCTATAGTATGGAAGGCCTCCTACTATTAGATACTTCAAGATTTTTGGCATCAAATGTTACATCATAAGAGATGAAGAAGACCTTGGAAAGTTTGATTCAAGGTGTGATGAAGGGATCTTCCTTGGTTACTTAACCAAAAGCAAGGCATGTAGATGCTATAACAAGAGATTAGGAAAGATGATTGAAAGCAAAAATGTTAAGGTAGATGAAGATTTTTTCCAGATCTCACAAGAACTAGAGGTTTGCATGCTATGTGATTTTTTCCCCAAGAGAAGAGAAAATTGTGATTTAACCATTTAGAATTAAAAATAAGATAGAAAATAAAGGATATTATGATCCTTTGGTTAAAACAAAGGTTAATAAAGAATATATATAAAATCTCTTTTAAAAGGGAGGAATAATTATTTATTTAAATACTTATTAAAAGGTAACCTTTGTGAAAGGGTGTGATAGTTTGCAAACCAGCCCTTAAGTCTTATATAAGAATTTATGTGAGACTTCGAAAAGCATGAAAAACATTTAAGGATGGAGATAATTCAAGAAAGAACATTCAAGGAAGAATAAATTGGTTGGTGAGCTATGGAAAATTGGAGAAGGGGGCACACATAGTGTGTCCAACTTAGGGTACAATGTACACCTGAGATGGTCCTGACTAGGGATTGGTTTGCACATATGCTGAGCATTATTCTTTGGGAACCAAACTAGTGTAGAGCCAATAACATTGATATGTTCGAAAAGGAGCTGGTTCCTCCTATATTATTCCATAGCAAGAGCCAATACCATTAATATGTTCCTAAGGTGAGAGCGGATTTTCCAAAGTGTTGTTGTTCAGATAAGTATTAAAAACTATTGATGCTACTATATCTTTATTGGGAATATTGTCTATATGATTTTGATGTTAATCTATGTGAATTATATGGATGTGTTATTCAATTTACTATGTGTCATAAGGGAGAATAAAGCATAGGAAACAACAACAAAATGAATCAAACTAACCTAATTCAAACAAGATAGAATTCCAACCATACTCATGAAATGAAGCTCTAGAATAACAAAATCAAACAATGAAACCCTAAGATAACATAAACTGAATTCAAAACTTTAAAAGCTATACCATCCCATGTCAGAGTTGTGTTTGTATTGACATTTGGATGTCAAATTGCTTGATTCAATACAAAGCCTCCATTGTTGTTGTTGCAAAATCTTCGATTCATGTTGATAATGGTGAACTAGAATATGATTCCAATAATTCTTAATGTTCTCATCAATCAGTCGTGCAACACTTAGCTATGCAAATTATAGATGATTTGTGAGAAGGTAGAGGACTATTTTATAGATTTCCAATTTTGAGATGAACGACTGAGATTACAATAATACAAAATCACTATCAACAGTTAATAGTCATTGAGAGGAAATAGATTGCTCAGTTAGCTTCTGTGATTGATCCAATTAAGGATGTTAATTACACAATCATTGGAATTAGATTGCATAATCTATGGGATTGAGGAAATTAAATTAAGTAGTAAGTGGGATTGAAGAATAGATGGGTTAGTTAGGAAATAGATGAATCAATTAACCAATCAAAGTGAGTAATAAGTGGTTGTGCATTTCTCAATCACAAAAGGGCCGAGGATAATTAATTAATTGAATCAATTAATTAACATTTAGAGTTTGAATGTGCAAGTCATGTTTGAGTTTAACAAATAAACTTGTATTTGTTTGTTGAACCTTTTGAATGAAGTTCAATAATTAATTTAATTATTCTGATTTAGAGAGGGAGAAGTGATTAATTAAACTATTAAGTGATAACAATTTAATTGATTTAGCATACTAGGGTATATTAGTGACAATTAAATAATTGACGTTATTTAATTAATCAGGAGGAATAAAATTAGTTTAATGATAATATAGTGAATTAATTAAATAATTTAAAGATTATTTAATTAATAAAGGAAAATAAGGTTTTTGATGAAAATGATGTGAAATGCGATGATATGAATGATAATTGTGGATAAAAATTTCCTCAAGTTCCCTTTGGGTTATTTTTATTTTGCTAAGTTCGGCCCACGCCTTATATATTTAAACATCATCGAGCCCCTTTTTGAAGAGCTTTTCCCGTTCCCACCACATGTTTGTCAGACACTCCTCATAGGAATTTATTCCTTCACTCTTATTTTGGCCCCCACCATGCTTCCACATGTCAACACCGCAGGCACTTGAAGACTACTTCCTTTCACTTTTCAACCGGGCTTCATTTGCATGCCACATGGTGTTGGTCCGCATACACTTTTTGGAGGACCCCACAGTCAGTGCTAACAATGAAGAATTCACCACGTGTCTCCTTCATGGGGATTTCATCAAGAGGAAGGAAAGAGTGAGCCATAGTCCCCGACCTATCACCACATGTCCTAAATGCCTTCATGATTGAGTGACACATGTCTGCATGAGGTTCTATTGGGACCACCACCATCATTCATAGGGGATGCATCTGGCTCAAAGGTGACTATGTTCTATGGCTCGAATATTTTTCTATTGCAACGGCCTTAGGAAATCATTGCTTTGGGCATCATTTCTCTTGATAAGGGAATCTTTTTGTTACTGGCTCACCAGGTGGTGGGATTTTTTTCTTATATATATTGCTTCTTTCTTTCAAAAATGAGTTCAGAAGATACAAAAAAAAATGGGAAAGACATCAGGATTTTTGTACTATTTTAGATTATTGTATAAGATTCACAGACTGTGTCATTGTTTAGCCTTTATGTTTTCTTAAACTATTTGACAAAACATTATACTGTGCCATTATTGTACTGAGTTGTTTATTTGCAAAACTTCTATGATTTCAATATAAGTTTACTGATTTAGACCATGTCTTTGACTCTTATTTTTAGTAAATGTGTATTGGAGTTATTTTATGTTATTGGACAAATTATTCAGGTTTCCATCTTTGATTTTTGTTATTTTGGGACTTAGCAGATTGCTGAACAGGCCCTTAAATCACATCCCAAAGATAGATTTACCATGCCTATACCTACATCTTATCTTATCACCTTAGTTAGATCTATATTTTTTATATCTACTTCCTTTACCCATTCCAAAACCCCAAATATAGAAGAAGCTGACTTCTTTAAAATCCCAGAGGTCACCTAGTTTAGCACAATTGGTCCCCCATTAATTGAGTTTCCCATAAGGCTATTACCTTGTCATTTTTTGGCATCAATAGTTTCTTTTTCTGGAACGCCGATGGGACTGCTTAAATGTACCTAAATCTAAAGTGGGTGTATGAGCCATCAGCCTGTTACTAGATCCCAAACAATGAATAACCCTGGCTTGTTGGTGCCACCACTAGGAACAATATAAACTGGAACCCATATAGTGAACGTTTCACTCCCTCCATCAATCATGTTGGTGATTGCTAACAAAAATTATGTGGCATGGGATGTTGGAAGTCCCCTGGTAGCACCAATAGCACCCACCGTTTGGGACCCTATCCAAACCTCCACTTTAAAAGATATACCAAAATTCACCAGGGATGACACAAAAACACCATCCAAACATCTACAAGATGTGGCAAACATGTATTTGGTGCACGGGGTCATCAACTAAAATATAGTGCTAAGGTTGCTCGTAGCCTCTTTCAAGAGTAAGGTGCTAGATTGGTACCACACTCTGTAAGCTAATACTATTGGTACCTGGGATCAGCTTAGAGATCCTTTCTATGAATGATTCTTAAATGATGGAGACATTTCTTCACTATATCATCAGTTGGTGATCATAAAGTGAGCTCCATATAAAGCCATGACTGACTTCAACACCTGGTTCCATATAACTTAGTAGATAATTCAGGCTACTATCTACTTGTCAATCGAGTTGGTGTTCATTTTCTACTTTAAATCCATCAATGCCGACATCTCAATGATGATACAATCTCTTGGCGAGACCGCTCTACTAGATTCATACAACGTCATTGTCAATGCGGAGAATAGTCTGATAAACACTGGGAAGTTTCCACCTAGGCCCATTATGCCTATATTCCCCAAAATATTAGTTCCCACCCAGGAAATAGCATATACCAGCGCGCTCTCTCCTCCTCAATCTATGTACACATATCTGAACATGCCACAAAATGTTGCTTGTACATTTGACTCTTCAAAGGATGAGATGAGCAACGTTAAGGAGATGTTGCAGACTATCTCCAATGAAATAACTAACATCAAGAGAAACTAGTTTGCGGCTCTGAAGCCAACCTACCAAAATTATCAAGGTGAATGATCTTCTTACCAACAAAACCAATTCCAAGGAGGTTTGTGCACAAATCCGCAGGCTCAAACAACTAATAAAATAGTGCAAGTACCTACTCCACTGCAAGTTGCTCACCCAAGCTCGAGTAGAGAGCTGACAGTAGGGAAAATAAATTAGTCAATGACATCAACCCCTGGTGCTTTCCTTGTGGCGATGCACATATGCCCTGAAACTACCTACGTGACAATCTACAACAAAAGGTGGTAGAATAGCATAACCAAGGTGCGGCGTCAGACCCTAGAGGTTATGTATATGCCTTTCCATAGATGGAAAATGCAGTACTCATCATGCAAATGCAGGGGATGTCCCTGGAGTAAAAAAAATATAGCTGCCGATCATGCACTCTTCTCATGGATGGAAGAAGAAGAGGTGGTGTTTGCAAATGATGCATCCACATCAAAAGCACCACAAGTATAGTTTGATTATAACACTTGCTCAAAGAGGAGATTCACGGGTGAACTAGTTGTCCCACATCCTAAAAGTGCCTTCGACCAGACACCTAGTACCTCCGCAATTGCACAACAATGTCATCCAAAGGGTAATTGTTATAACTAGAGCTAAGGAACTAAAGCCTTCAAATCTGCCACCATTCAATGTGGTGGAACAATTGAAAAAATCATCTGCTAATGTTTCCCTTTGGGATATCTTAGCTATTCTAGAGTAGACTACATTGCTGCAGAAGGCCCTCCAAGAAGATGCAATCATTGAGCCAACAAAGCAATCACTCAAGGAAAAGGCTATTGATCCATCACCTCCTTCCAAATTTCTCACAAATAACACAAAGGAAGCCTCTACCGAGGCTAGAGATAAGCTAAAATTGAAGCCCTTTTTCCTAACTGTTATTGTGGGTCAAAAATTATTGCATAATTCCATGATTGACTCAGGCACTAGCACCACAGTCATGCCCAAGTAGATACCTGAAGCCTTAGGAATTAGCTATGAACCTTTAAAAAGGGGGGTTATACAACTTGATCAGAACAAGGTTGAAACTGTAGGTGTCATTAAGGACCTCCCTTTGACTCTATTCTCCTGCCCTAGTATCATAGTTCCACAAGATACTGTGATCATAGACGTCCCCCCCCATGTTTGGTCTTTGCTCATCCTGGGAATTCACTTCAAAGATAGGTGGATATCTCTCTTTGGATTGGTCACACTTGATCCTTAGGACCAAGCATGGAGCTAAAATGAAAATAATATCAGAACCTCTACATTTAGAACATGTGGCCGATGAAGCCATGATCAAATTTGAAGTTGCTCATACCTCTTTTACCAAAGAGGAAATGTACTGTACCAAGCTACTAGAAGATGAAAAAGTGATCAGAGACCAGATGGATTCATAGGAGGTCCTCTTGAGTGAATATATAGACACTGATCCTTTCAGAAACTATCATGCTACTGGGTTGGGAACCTATGTCATCTATGATGAGGATTAAGTGCTTCCAAAGGTCATGAAGGAACCTGAGAGTGGTTAAGCCTCAGAGCTATGGATGCTGCACTTTGATGGAGAAAGATGCAAAGTTGGCTTAGGAGCTGGGATATGTTTGACATCCCCATACAATGAAAAGACACTCTGACTCTTTTGCTTCTAGTTTGCTTGTTCAAACAATGAAGCTGGATATGAAGGCCTAGTGCAAGGTATAAGCCTTGTAGCGCTGATGGGCATCAAGAACATAATGGTGTTTGGAGATTCCGAACTAGTGGTCAATCAATTGTAAGGGATTTTCATAGCCAAAAATGCCCGCATGAGAGCCTATAGACATAAAGTCTTGGACCTGATTGAGGGATTTAAAGCCTTTAATATCTAGATAGTGCCCAAAGAGAAAATATAGATGTAGACCGCATGAAAAAAATCATATCTCAATTTGATCCTGCTTCTGACCTAATTCATAATATAAAATCTATATGAGTGATAGTCTAATAAAAAATTATAGATAATGATCAAAGTTGGCAAGTGTTCGAAAGTGATGAACACATCGCCTCATTCATCCAACAGTCAAGAGAGTTTGCTGAGAAACTCCAATTGAAGATCGCTGATGCCTATGGCTTACAAATCATTCAGTTGAAGTCCAACAAGCTTCCAAAGGGACTGGTTACTCTCAAAAACCTATTTGATTGTGATGATGCAAGAAATGACAAAAGGAAGTTTGTAGCGGACAAAAGTGACTATGCAGACCTTCAGGTTGGAGACAAAAGGAAACTGAAGGTCGAAAAAGATATTCCACATCATGAAAAAGAAAGACTCATTGATTTTTGTGAGAAATATAAAGGAGTAGTGTCCTAGTCATATGATGACCTCAGGGGATATGATCCCGAAATCATTTAGCATACTATAGAGCTGACAGAAGGTGCAAAACCTGTCCACCAAAAGAAGAGGCCAGTAAATCTAAAGATTGAAGCCTTGATGGCACAAGCGCTGACAAAGATAATTCAATCCTAGATCATCTTCTTGATCAAGCACAATACATGGGTATCCAACTTGGTTCCAGTCCAAAAGAAGAATGGAGATATCTGCCTATGTGTTGAATTTTGGGACCTGAACAAAGCATCCCTAAAGGATCACTGCCCGTTTCCTTCTATGGAGTCAACCTTGCAAATAGTGGTAGGATTGAAAATGTTTTCTCTATTGGACGGTTTCTCTCGGTACAACTCGATCTAGGTCAAAGAAGAGGAATGACACAAAATGAAATTCACACCTAAGTGGGGAATGTTTGCATATGCTAAAATGCCTTTTGGCCTCTCAAATGCGGGAGCCACTTTCCAGTGGGCAATGGATATTGCTTTCATAGAATTGATCAACAAGATTATCTTAATCTATTTGGATGATCTGACTATATTCTCTAAATCTAAGGATGATCACTTTGATCACCTTGAAATGGTTTTCAAAAAATTCCAAGAGTTCGGGGTATCCTTGAACCAGAATTTTTTTTGTCTTCGGAGTACCACAAGAAAAATTATTGGGACATGTAGTGTCCAAAGAAGGAATTGCAATTGATCCTGAGTGGGTGAAGGCAATTAGAGAACTTCCCCTACTAGTCAACAAGAAGGGAGCCCAGTCTTTTTTGGGGAAGGTTAACTTTGTAAGAAAATTCATTTTTTGATTTTGTAGGGCTAATTAGACCTATCACCCTGATGCTAAAAAGGATCAATTATTCAAATTGACAAAGGAAGCTAGAGAAGCCTTTGAGAAGCTTAAGGATGCTATTTCTTCAACACCTGTACTGGTCAATCTAGACCTATCAAAGGAATTTATAATGTATCTATTTAGTAGAAAATCCAACATCGCTACTGTGCTAACTTAAAAGGATGATGAAGGAAAGGGAGAACATCCGATAGCATTTCATTCTTGGACCTTAAAAGATTATGAAACAAACTACAACTTCGTTGAAAGGCAAGCATTCACCATTGTTAAGGGACTCAAGAAGTTTTGACACCTCATATCTTGCAACAAGGTGATTATATATGTCACGCATTCCAGTGTGCATGAGTACATCATGGAAGGAGAAATCACCAAAAAGAGGGCCAATTGGATCACTAAGATCCTTGAATATGACATTGAGGTCAGGCCTACAAAGACCGTTTGAGGAAGGGGAATATGTAAATATTTGGTGCATGATGAAGAAATGGTAGCTAAAGAAGAGCAACCAGAGTTGGTTCTAACAAATGAGTTTGAGTCCAAAGGCTATTGGCTAGTGGACAGGGTAAGATTCATGCATATTGGGAAATATCTGCCAGGCCTTCCTTCTCAAAAGAGAAGATCCTACAGACTGTAGAACAATAGATACAAACTTATCGAAGGGGCTTCTTCAAAAGGAACTTCAATGGCATTCTACTGTGGTGTGTCACCACAGAGCAAGCGAAGAAAATTCTTGATGCTTTCCACAACAGTCTCACGGGCGGACACTTCTCTGCAAAAACCACCACCATCAAAATCATGCACACCAGATACTTCTGACCTACACTATTCAATGACTCACACTCTTTGGTTAAAGCATGCAAGGAATGCCAGTTCTTCATGCCAAGGAGGAAAAAATCTGCAATTTGTCTGAACCCAATAGTGACTGAGGAACCTTTCTCTCAATGGGGCCTTGATTTTGTCAGGATGATTAATCCCACCTCCAACACTGGACACAAATAGATCCTCAGGGCCACAAACTACTTCACCAAATGGATCGAGGTCATGCCCCTGAAGAATGCAATAAAGGTGGAGATTGTGGACTTTCTTGAGGGGCTAGTAACGAGATTTGGCCCACCAAAGACCATCATCTATGATAACACTGAGGATTTCTTGGGTTCTAAGGTATGTCAATTCACACTTGTGCATGGAATATTCTTAAAAATGTCATCAAATTACTACCCACAGGGGAATGGCCTAGCTGAGCCGATTAACAAAAAGTTAGTCTGACTCATTAAAAGAATTAGGTTAGAACATCAGAAGGAGTGGCACAAGAACCTTTAGGAAATGCTCTGGGAAGGCCGCATAACCCCTAGGCAAGTTCTCAAGACTTCATTGTATGATCTAGTGTACGAAAAAGAAGTGCTATTTCCTATCTCCATGGAGATTCCTGCACTACAACTGCTCAAATCCTTAGATTGAAGAAAATGGATCCATGGAGGTTTGGTTGGCTGAGTTATTAGAAGTATAGGAGAAGAGGGGAAAAGCCCTGATAGCCACGCCCAATCACCAACAGGTGGTTAAGAGATGGTTCGACAAGAAAGCCTCAGACCAGGGTCTAAAATGCGGAGACCTAGTAGTAAAATTCGATGAAAGGGATGCAAAGCCTGGCCAACACAAAAAATTTGACAGTTTGTGGGAAGACCCTTTTAGAATAATTCAATGCAAGCAACACAACACATTTGAATTAGAAAATATGGAGTAGGAAGCATTGGGGATTCCAGTTAACATAATCCACCTTAAATTGTTTAATTAAGCTTCATTATTATTCTACTGGTGTAAATATGTAAGTGTTGTAATTATTTTTCCTTTGTGTTATTTTTGTTTGTCCGGTCTTTCCAAGCAACCCATGAAGCATAAAATAAACTCATATACGAAAAATTGAAATGAACTCATATGTGGAAAATTGAAATGAACCCATATGTGGAAAATTGAAATGAACCCATAAGTGCAAAATTGAAAGGGTACTCAAAGAAATGAACAAAAGGGAACCCATATTACAGAATCAAAAGAAAAAGAGACTAGAATTTGATATAAGATGTATATTCATTATATACAAAATTATATACTTCGATAATACATTTTCAAAATGGCTTTGAGGCCATACTTTTAAAATATATCTATATAACATGCAGTTTTTTCATATATATATACGATTAAAGCCTTTTTTAGGCATATATACAAAAACATGTACAAAGTTTTGAGTCTCAAGCAGTAAGAACAAGATCATCATCAACAACGTTTGGAACATCATCATCAGTAGGGGCATTAGGAATGACAATAGGAGCAACAAGAGCATTAGGAGCAACATGACATCAACAACAACAATGGTGAGTGGTGAGGGATATACCAAGTCCCTAAAGTCAGTGTACCACTCTACACCATAGAAAAGCACCAGATTATAACAACGCAAAAGTAAGTGACAGGCGTGAGTGACTTTTTGGTGGTGCTCTTTGTGTGCTTAAATGTGGAACTCGCTCATAATTGGTACCCATGAAACCACTGCATCTTCTTCGATATGTTGATGGAGGTTGCTTGCCATTGGAATGCCCAAACCATACACCACGTTCGTCACCACTTCACCAAGGCCACCAAGGTAGCACTTTGGAAAGATATCCATTGTCAAGTGTACAATCATATGTTTAGGGACCTGAATATCAAGCAAAGATGCAAGAAAATGCAAGAAAATGTTAGTATTAACCCCATACTTATCCTCGTACTCAGTGCAGTCCCTTCTCAGAACCCACTTCATCGCTATTATGGCCAACAAATGCTTGTTCTTGGTCATTATCTTCAAGTGCCTATTGGAGATTTCACCTAAGAATTCTATCTGAGACTTGTTGCTAACCAACCTAATTGGGGTATTCATGATGCTAGCTCTACTCAAATGCCTAATTCTAATGCTACCCAATTGTCTAATACCAATTCTTCTCAAATTTCTAAGTGTGATTTTGCTATTTTCTAAGCGCCTATTTATAGAAATAAGCAGGATATCTGAGGTACCTATGTGACATAAGCATGATACTGATCAAGTTTTAACTCAAAAATCCCACCAAGAGCCTGCTCAAATTTCCCACCTAGTTGTGCTTGCCATATATGACTTACTGCGTGCGAAGTTAAGAAGAGCTAATTAATTAGCATAAGTCTGTGGTAGTATTCGGTGGTAGTTTGAACGATCAGGTGCTGAGGTGTCACGTTGCAAGCATGTTTCAATCTTCAAGGAAAAACAAAAATCTTTTCAAGTACTCATTGCGTATTTGGCTTAATCATTCTCTTTGAGATATTAATTGCCAAAGCATGCGAAAGATTAAAAATGCCTTCAATCACCAGCTCAATTTCCCAAGAAAATCACACTGTAAGACATCATTACTAAATTTCATTATGAATTCTTGTCTTTTCAAAATGGGAAGGAATTCATTTCGCACAAGCAAAAGAGTTGGCAATACATGCCAAATTTATGCTAAAAGGAAATAGTTGTCTGCCACCCCAAAAAAGAAATAGCTAAGTATTGCATGCAAGAGGCTAACATTGTAAAAATATTCTTGAGTGTGCTATCTAGAGCAAGGAGTTTTGAGTACAGAATTGCTAAGGAACACCAGTGAATTGCAACAAGTTTGAGTATTGTAGAAGTCCATAATAGAAGGAAGATGGCCCAAAATCCTTAGATATAAATGCAAGGAGAGGCAATGCAGAGCTTGTTTGATGCCATGCATGCTACATCCATGGCCAATATTTTTAGCGATACCTCTTATGCTTTGCTTGGGATACCAGAGAAGTTGGAGTGGATTCACACACGGGTTGCTGAAAAGAAAAAAACTCACAGGGACCAAAGCCAAATAAAGGAAGAATGGGATAACATTCATGATCCCATCCTCGTAAAGAACCTTAAGACTCTTAGGGAGGCAGGTTGCAAGAGAATGAAGAAGAATGGTAACTTAGATTCTTTGGTGCATAAGCAATGGTTCAACGGGCTTCCACAATATATGGTCCCTTTTGTGCACTACTGCGCAGAACTAGTCGATGAGGGCATTAAGCATTTTAATCCAAGTACCAACACCATAGAGGAATGGGAGCTGAGAGTTAACATCAATGTAGAAGCTATCTGGAGCATGCTATGCATCCCTATAAAAAACTCTAAAGTGGACAAGATGGAGTCATTCACTGAAGCAAAGGGGGAGAAAATATGAAGAACTAGAGATCTTGCTCTTGATTTTTATAATAAAGAAACCAAAAGGTCTAGGGAAGATCATAAAAATCCACTAGAGATTCTAGTAGCACACAATGCTTTTTCCACTGACATGCAAGATTCCTTCTCAATGATGGCCTTTGTTTGTGGCTTGGACCCTGACATATATGTCCAAGAGTTTCAATTGGGTCTAGGGTTTTACTTATGTAAGCAACATTCCTTATTCTGGTATGAATTCACAAAAGTCATTGTTGGGGAGATGATGAGCCAAATAAGGGAATATCAAACACAATAGAGGTTCAAATTTCCTTCTTTCCTTGCCCATGTGTTTTTGCATTAAAACCTTGACTTCTTCAAAAAACATGTAAGGTTGGCTATGTTTGATGAAAAGGGAATAAGAAGGCCTATTTCTATATGGACTCCTCTCCTCTCTACAACTTATGACTACTATGCATTCTCGAATTATTTCTTGACTCCAATTCTGCAAGACTTGAGAAAATATGGTGGTCTTTATTGGCTTTCTATCAAGCAAACATGGTATATGTAGAGTTTCACTTCGAAATATGACTGATTTTTCATAGAGGATTTCACATTCATTCAGGTGCATGAATTTATTGAGGAAATGTTCTAACTTTTGACATGCAGCATAAATCGGGTGTTGGCCCTTGAGATGTTCTAGCAAGTGTCAATTATTGACTATACCTTTTGCAGAGGGAAGGCCAAGAAGAAAGGATTTTTCCTCTACCCACTAAGCTTCAAAGCAGTGGTTATGGCAAAAAAATAGATGCATAAGCTGCTAGAGGCAAAGTTGGCTCATTTGGGGCTAGTATGGATTTGTGAAAAATGTCCATATAACCCCGATAATGACTTGAGAGGCACAAAAATCAAGGTAACACATAGCCCCCGGTCTCACTGGGAAAAGCGACAAAATCCATTGAAGGATCAAGATGATCTATTGGTAGACCTGATTCACATTCCTACAGAGGGAGGGAGACCGCCATGTCTCAAATTCTATTTCTAGTCGACAAAGTTTAATGAGAAGCTGCAAATGGGGGCCACCCTTCGCAATGATTTGTTTAGGAATTTTAACTGGAGTGAAGAAAATATTAGGGATTTTTGGATTTACCGACAAGAGATCAAACGCCCTAATACGCCTTATCAAGATGTAGAGACAAATGAAAGATTTGATACTTTGTGGCATGAAGTGCATGTTGATTCTGATGCAAGCGATGATGAGGATGTAGATCCAGAGGAAGCTGAAAAGTATACAGGGAAGGGGAAGGAGAAAGAAAAGGAAGCAAATATGGCCCCAGCGCAGAAGACCAAACAAGTAGCGGCGCAACCTAGTACAACTACTCTGAAGCTATATGTGAATATATCATGCTCAGGATCCTCGTAGACACACACATGGGCCATGAAAAAACCTAGAGTTTCCCAATGACAATAGTCAAAGGCTATAGAGGTGGAAGATTCCCCACCAACAAAAAGGAAATGCATAGATACGACTTTTGGAGAAGGTTCATAGGAACTCACAATAGGCCAGGAGCCCGTAATGAGCAAGGGATCACAATCATCTGCACCACCGGTATCTCTCGCTCCCTCTTTTATTACTTCATAATCTCTAGTTTCATCCATTGTATCAGTGTCACCCATAATTTCAAGTGTCGGCCCTTCCTTCTCTACTACTACTACAATAGCCATAGGAGGTTTCTCCCAGTTCTCCTAAGCAGGACCATTTTCCTTTACTCCTCCATTGACCTTTCCACCTTTCGTCAGAGCCCAGTCCACATCCACTATTGCTTCACGTTTTGCATCCATAACCACCATTGATACCCCTCTTGCTACTACTGTATCGACCCCTACTCAATTCGCCCAATAGATGGAATCTGCCATGCCTCTGCTACCATCACCGCACCTAATGAGTCCTCCCACTGGTTCACAGATCGGGCCTTGACATATTCCTCTATTCTCCCCACTAACAGTCTCTCTTCCAAGGAAGAAATCTCCTAGAACCACTACCCTCTCATTCCCTTTTTGCCTTCCTCCCGGTGTACCCTTTGCAGGTGAAATCATTAGGTTGCCAACAACATTTTTTTCAAAAGGTGATAAAAAAAAACAAGCACGAGCTCTCAGGATCCAGAATCAAAGGGACAAAGAGGCTACAATCCGAGTAGAGCCAAAAGTGTAGACACTTTTCAATGAGGCTCAACAATTGCTGCATTTTGCAACCATGCATCCAACCATTATTAAGCCTTAGGGAGAGATGCAACCCAAGGATTACATCATCTATGCTATGGGACTTGATCTGAGTGTAGCTGAACCACATGATAAAGTTTAGCTCATGGAGGAGACATAGCAAGTGGTGACCACCAACTTCCTTAAGTTCGTTCGCCAGTTGAAGAAGGAGGAAGAGCTGAAAATTTTCAAGGAGAGAATTGAAGTCTTGTTGGTGAAGGACAAGGTGAGGGATGAAAAAATTACACGCTTGTCACAACAAGCATAGACAGAGTAGGCTAAAATTTGGGAGGAACTTGCAAAGTTCCAATCTTATGATCCCAACCTGGTTGCTGAGCTGTAGCAGAAAAACCAAAAATTACAGGACGAATTGGCTTGGGTAGAGCAGGAGGTGCAATGAAAGAATGAGGAGTTTCGACATCAACACACTCAATTAGAACAAAGAATACAACATGACACAGACCTTGAGAGCCAATAGGCTCAATTTGAGAGGAAAATCCAGGAGGTGAAGCTCTCCTTGGATATAGAATATGCATCTAGAAGCCAAGTCGAGGAAAAATGGCTTGCTAATTTGAGAAACCTATAGGAGCAAATTTCCACTGTGAACAAGAGGATCGTAGAACTGACGCAGGATGTCAAGTTGAGGGATGCTAAAATTAGCTTTTTGAAGAATCTTTCCCAACCCCCTGCTGCCCAGTCAGACCTCCTTAGAGTAGCCCAATGACTATATATTTCATACTGGGAAAAGGTCAAGGCCTTCTACCTGACTCTTCAACCAACGCTTCAGTTTATGGTGGAAGCAACAAGTTTAGGTAGGAAAGTTCATGGAACTATTGAGTGATTCCCACAATTCATCATGGAGAAGGTTCCCGAGGCAAAAAAGTTGCTGTATAAGTTGTACACGACATTGCATGGAGGCTTAGTGTGTGTGGGGATTGAGGACCAGAAGGCTGCTTGCAAAACAACAAAGGGGTTCATCCACTACCACACAACCATCCTCCATGCTAGCGAGTGCACTACCACATTGGGACAAACTATGAACAACATGTAGGAAAAATTCTCCTAGCTAACTTAGATGGGCCTACCCTTCCCATTTATTTTTGATGACTCAATGACCACTACGGAGTAGATTGCAACAAAGATTGAAGAGAATCAACATGACACATCCACTTTTCATAACTTCAACCAACCCCCTACTATAGAGGATATTGAGGGCATCACTCATTAGATAGCGTGATTGCTCTTCCAACTTGAGTCTATGACTAGTATATCCATGATGCTGCCATACAAAGAAGTGATTTATTTGCACTGAGTGCAAGAGAATCTGTACGACATATCGATGCCATCCAAGGCTGACTGGGTGCCTCTACAGATTGCTCTCTCCAAGCTCTAATTACATCGCCTAATGGATAAGGTTTTGGTCTGTGAACCAGAAATCTTTGGGTTCCTCGTTCCATAGGAAAAACACTCCTAGTAGTCACCAAAAGCCTTTGGGTTATTTTTATTTTGCTAACTCCAACCCACACCTTATATATTTAAACATCATTAGGCCCCTTTTTGAAGAGCCTTGCCCACTATCACCACGTGTCTGCTAGGCACTCCTCGCAGGAATTTCTTCCTTCACTCTTCATCTGGCCCCCACCATGATTTCACGTTTCAACACCACAGGCACTTGAAGACTGCTTCCCTTCACTTTTCAACTGGGCTCTGTCCACATGCCACATGGCATCGGTCCGCGTACACTTTTTGGCAGACCCCATAGTCAGCGCTAACAATGAAGACTTCACCATGTGTCTCCTCCGTGGGGATTTCATCGAGAGGAAGGAAAGAGCGAGCTATAGGCCCTGACCTATTGCCACGTGTCCTAACTTCCTTCATGATTGAGCGACACATGTTTGCACGAGGTTCTGCTGGGACCATCACCATCATTCGCAGGGGATGCATCTGGCTCGAAGGTGACTACGTTCTATGGCTCAAATCTTTTTCTATTACAATAGCCTTAGGAAATCATTGCTTTGGGAATCATTGCTCTTGATAAGGGAATCTTTTTGTTATTGGTTTGCTAGGTAGTGGGATTGTTTTCTTATATATATTGCTTCCTCCTTCTGAAAATGAGTTTGGAAGATACAAAAAAAATTGGGAAAGAAACTAGGCCTTTTTGTACTATTTTAGATTATTGTATAAGATTCATAGACCGTGCCATTGTTCGGCCTTTCTATTTTCTTAAGATATTTGAAAAAACATTATACTATGCCATTACTATAATGATTTGCTTATTTGTAGAACTTCTATGATTTCAATATAAGTTTGCTGATGTAGACCATGTCTTTGACTTTTCTTTTCAGTAAATGTGTATGGGAGTTATTTTATGTTATTGGATAAATTATTTAGCTTTTCATCTTTGATTTCTGTTATTTTGGGACTTAGCAAATTGCTGAATGAGCCCTTAAATCGCATTCCAAAGATAGATTTACCATGCCTATACCTACTTCTTGGCGTATTGCCTTAGCTAGATCTTTATTTTTTATATCTACTTCCTTTTCCCATTCCAAAAATCCAAATACAAAAGAAGCCAACTTCTTTAAAAACTCAGAGGTCACTCAGCTGAGCACAATTGGTCCCCCATTCACTGAGTTTCCCATAAGGTTTTTACATTTTAATTTTTTGGCATCAACCATAATGATGCCGATAAATAGAAAAATATCATTTAGGATGTATGATATTTGTTAGGTCATTTTTATATATCTACATTTTTCCCCTCTTTGAGACAAAGTACTGGTTGCTTTGTTTCAAATAATTTGATGCTAAGATCATAATTGAATTTTTTTTATATGCCCCATTATGCCTTGGCGGTCAATAGAAAGATAGTACAATGTTGGGCTGCTCCCTCGAGAGGTTGGTCTAAAAAGGTTATTTTCTGGTTAGGTTCACAACAAGGTTTCATTATAGTTCAACTACATAGAGGATGAAAAATTAGGCCATAATGCCTTCATTTATAGTTCAGTTGTGCCCAAGTGCTCATAATTTTGACCTAGAGGGGTTTCCAAGGTAAAAAATTAGGGTTTAAGGGGATTTAAATGGTAAATTAGGTTGAAATTACCCCTTATTTGCACTCCTTGATTTGAAAATTTCTTGCCTCTAGATTTTTTGTGAGATTTTCTTCTGCAAACAATGATTCATAATGCCTTGAGTTTTGGGAGTTCCACACAGGTCGAAGGTAGTTAGAGTATACTGACAGCTAGTTGGTACTTGGGCCTTGGTACTTATGCCTTTAATTTTTTGCTTTCATCTTTTTTTGTGTTTGTAATTAATGTTCGAACACTTTCCTAGGCAATAGCGAACAATTAGGTAAATTTTCACTTTTGGCCTGATTTTAGTGCTATTGACCTTTTAATAAGGTTGCTATTGACAAATTTTCTTGCTATTGAGAAATAATGGCGGTATTGGTGGAACATGTGTGCTATTGCAAATTTTTAGCACTTTTTCCAAATATTTTGGCAGTTTTGACAAATATTGGTGCTATTGAGAAATATTGGCATTTTTTAAGAAATATTGGTGCTATTGCCAAATATGCTCACTATTACTTAGAAAAAGTTCACTTTTTCTCTAAATGACTAATTTTCAATGTTTAGCTTTAGTTGGAAGTTCTTAAAAATCTTGACATTGTGTGTTGAATGGTTGCAAGTTGTCCTCAAGTCATTGTTTATGTGAGAGCGACATCCTTGATTGATAGACAGGTTGACTGATTTTGATGATACACAGAGAGAATTTCTTGATGCCATGGGTTTACACTATATTTCTCACTAGCCGTTACTCTGAGCTCATCAAGCCATGATGACTGCATTGGTAGAGAGGTGACATTTTGAGACCTCTTCATTTTATTTGCCTACTGAGGAGTGCACCATTACCTTGAAGGAGGTTTGGAGGATTCTCAGGATCCCTATTCATGGTGAGCTTATTGAGTATGATGTTCAGAGGGGTACTATAGTGATGGAGAGATTACTTGGTGCGGAGGATTTACATGTTGTTGATTCCAAGATTGATTTGGGGTCTCTTTGTGATGGTGCCAATCTGATGGTTCCCATTTTGGAAAGTATCATCACTGGACCTTTGATGCTTGATAGGAGGTTCCTTGTCAATTGGGGAATAATTATCGAGCAAATGATGGAGGAGGACACAATGTATGTTTGGGTTCAGTGTGTGTTGGCCCACCTATACAGAGATATGCACGAGGTTGTGTACCAAGCTAGTAGTAGTATATCTGCCGGAGAAAACCTATTACATTTTTGGGCCTGGGAGAGGATTGCAATTACTCAACTAGAGGGAATTTGGGACATGGATTCTCATGAATCCTATGCTTATCAGTATCACAACTATCTTCATCATGCTCAGCTTGGTATACTATCTTGCTAGAGTGCAGTTTTTGATGATGTGATAGATTTCATATCGCACCCATACACAGATTGCGAGGCATGGCCAAATGATTAGGATTAGTTGGTATACTATAGGAAAAAACATTTCTTGATTGGTTGCTTAGATCTCTTAGTTGAGAGATATTTACCAGAGAGAGTATTAAGATAGTTCGACGAGTGCCAGACTAGGGATCGTGATGATTATATGGCCATCTTTAGAGACACTACATGGGAGGAGTCTGCTTGGGGAGCTCATGAGAATTTTGGCACTATAGCGGAAACACTTAGAGCATTGAGACCTTTTCCATGGGGTTGGGCAGTTGGACCTATAGCTCCTGGAACGACTCATGAGTTTGATAGTTGGTGAGCTCGCCGAAGGCCTTTGAGATTGACTATGCCACCTGGAGGTCTAGTTTTGGGTGTACGAAAAGGAGGTTATGTTGGGTGCCAAGAGGATTGGAAATGTCTTAGGATTTACCATGAGTAGTTGTGGAATGTATAGGGTTAGAAAGATCAACAACCTGATGAGCAGCAATAACAACATGGATGACAAGTTCCTCAGGGTCCTCCCCCACAAGGGGATATGACAGCTCAATTAGTGCATATTACAATAGATAGAAATGCAATTAGAGTAGAGTGGGATGCTGAGATTACATGATGAAAGGACATTGAGGCATAGGTTTTGATAGTGATTGGCTAGAGGGATACCTTAAGAGTAGAGTAGGATACTCTCCATTAGGAGAGAAACTCATTGAGATAGGAGTTGGCTGTCGAGAGGTAGCATGGATTGAAAGTAGAGATATCCTTGGCCTCTTCCATTCCCTTACCTCAGTATTAGGTCAAGGGAGATTGGTGACATATTATTAGACTTTGTATGAGGCATTTGTGTTGAGGGCTCATAGATGTCCACAGTTTGGGGAACCTAATACACATGTAGGTGTAGAGTTTGGTGGTCAATTTGTCAGGGAGCCTAAGCAACCTCTAGTTGTTCCATAGTCCTCTCTACATCATAGCCAATATCAGCCTAGATCTCCACTGTCAGATGACTAGCAAGGCTGATTATGTTTATGATCTTTCATACATATTTTTTTTATCAAAGACTTATGTAGACATATTTTTTGTATATATATTCATCAGCCCAGTTGAGGCCTCATATATATGTATTTATTTTGATCTCCTTTGATGTTGTATCACACATGAAATTTGATGATAACATTATCTATTTTTGATTATATATGATATACCATGTTTTGATTTGGTTTTATGATGTGTTATGAGATGCTTTTATACATTTCTAATGTATACATATGATATGGATGGATGTATGCTTTATATATCTATGCGATGGATAATGATTAATAATGGATGATGATATATTATGGATGATGATATCTTACGTATATGATGGATTATTATACATGATGTGTGATGTTTTATCATTTTATTATGGTCATGATATGTATTGATGAATTGGTGGATGCAAGATGCATTGTGGTACTAATGATATTGTGATGCAGGATGGAGCTGCTAGAAGAAGTGTTTGATAATATAGAGATGGATATAAATTTGATGTTTTTAGTTACTGATGAGCTTTGATTTTTCTTTCATAGATGCTTTGCATCTTTTAGAAATCATTTTTGATGTAGCAAACAGATACGATGCACCAAGGTATTAATAACCAAGGTGGATTTGTATCTATTGCGTGGACTTTGAATATGAACACAAAGAATATTCTTGCTCATACCAGACATACAAGAATCCTGTTAGAGTATATGGTTGAGTTGTGTTAAAACATTTCAGACTAGTGACATAGATAGACCTATGAAGTACCTAATATGTAAATGCTACACGAATTGCCTCAAAACAACTTCCATACATAAAACAAAGCAAGTGTTCACCATGGTAGTATCATAAAAACTTCTAACAAACAAAATAGACAAAAAATTGATAGTTAATCCCCCCATTCTTTCTTCTCTAAATCCTCATGGACATTCTCAAGAGATCCTGGGAATGTGGTATTAAGATAAATAAAAAAGATAAGACTATAAAAAGATAAAAAATGCTACATTATCACTTGCCATAGTTGTTAAATGTTTCATGATGAAATCCATTGATGATGTATATTGTAGGAACATTGTATCCATTAGGACTCATGTTTAGGATTGTTGATAATGATTGTTAAATAGGCATGGCAGTCTATACGTAGGCACTGTTTTAACTTGATAGTGATCCAATTGTTTCAATCTTCACATTGGAATTTTTGATTTTGATGTTTTTTTTGTTTGTTGATTGCTTTGTCAAAGGATGAAGGTGATGATTGTTTATTGTGAATGGAACATTTATTATGGGTAAGTGATAATGGAGATAATACTTTTTGTAATTTTCTGATTATTTGATGTTGTTTTTGTTGTTTTTGGGAGATTTAGAGACAAATAGGGGGACATAAAGGGACCAACCTAGTGCCTTGGGGGTTGATCAAAGATTACCCTTGCCTACATGATGAATTTTTAGACATCATAGTTCGATTGTATTGAGTGACTATTTTTTTGGAGTTTTCTAACTTTTATGACTATTTTTGGATTTTGATAAGATTTTTGAATGTTTTGTTTTGTTTTTGGGGGACTAACCTAAGGCCTTGGGGGCTCATTGATGATAGCCTTGCCTACATTATCCACATAGAGGCCACGTAGTTCGACTGGTGTTGACTCAAAGCATAACATGTTTTGGGGATTTCAATGTTTTTTACTTTGTTTCGAGAAGTTTCCCCCAACTTGAGACACAATTATCTTCATTAGGGAAGATGGGTTTTGATGGTGTAGAAAGTTTCAACACTTGATCAATCATTGAGCCATAGTTGGTTTACACATTTTACTATTGGACGAATGGGTGGATGCTTCAGATAGTGCTGATAGATAAAGATGTAGGTCTTATTCAAACGTAGTGCGTGTTTTCCAGGTTTTCACTATGGTATCTATCCTAGAAGCACCACAAAGTGGTTTTCACTTAAATAAAATTTTATTTCTCTTTACTATTTTTCATTATTATTATTTTTTTCTTTTTTATCTTTTTCACTGAGATACCCCAATGTGTTCAAGTATAAATTTTTTTAAGATGGTTTTTGTTCAACGGTTCGGCTAAAGGTTCTCCTTCAGGAGTAGCCAATTGATAAGTTCCAGAGCCATAGATAATTGTGATGATGAATGACCTAACTAGTTTTGTTCAAACTTTCCCTTCCAATCCTAATTCAGTTGGATTTTTTGATTCTCTTTTAGTACTAGGTTACCAATTTGAAAGCTTGTGTTTTTTTTTATCTTTTTACTATAGCTTCGTTTGAGCCAATTCTAATAAACCTAGAGATGGTTTAAAGCGCTCAAATTCCTTTCATCTAAGAGTTCCAACTAATTCAATCTAAACACTTGATATTCCTTGTTGCTGACCATGCCTTTCAGGGATACTCGTAATGAGGGGATTTCAACTTCAATAGGTAAGATAACTTTAGATCTGTAGACCAAGGAAAAAGGTGTGGCACTCATAGGTGTGCAAATGTTGGTTCGGTAAGCCCATAAGGTTGGATTTAGGCAAAAATTCCAATAATGGCGAAGCCATTAATAGTCTTTTTAGAATGGTTTTATTGGATGCTTCAGCTTGATTGTTCCCTTGGGGATAGTAGGGAATGGAAAATTGGCGTTGAATAGAAAACTTTGAACAAAGGTCAGAGATGTCTTGGGTCTTGAATGGGGTTTTGTTGTTCGTTAAGATAGTTTTGGGAATTCCATATCGATATATTAGATAATTCAAGATAAACTTGGATATTTGTTTCCCTGTGATGTAAGTTAAAGGAATTACTTCTATTGACTTTGTGAAGTGTTCAATTGTAGTGATAATGAACTTGTGCCCATTAGATGAAGTAGGAGATATCTTACATACCAAGTATAATCCCCACTGCGAGAAAGGACATGGTGTTGTTATAGGTGTAACTAGGGATAAAATATTAAGGTTAATGCAATAAAGCATATAAATCAAACCCTAATAAACAATGAAGCATAAATGAGCATAAAGACATAATGCATAAAACAATATTACCAAATCTTCATGCCACCATTGATTCACCTCCATTGCACTTCTCCATTTTTCTTGAATAAGATAATTTCCCTCAAATATGAGTTTGCAATAATAAGCCTATGACAAGTGACTAGCAAAATATTGAAGATTGTTGTCTTACACTAGCAACATGTACTTGCATAATGTGTAGATAATGAAAATGACAAGGGTAAGGTCTTTTATAGAAAATAAAAATTTGAATGTGTAGACATCCAAATTTGGACACTTAATTTATCAAATTTATCACTTTTCATCTAAACATCCTCTTATCCGAGTTAATTAAGTAATATTACTATTATTTAATTAATATCCTTAGTGCAAATCCTAAGGTATTTAATTAATAATTAAATACCTTACCATCATAATCCTCTTTTCATCAAATAAATTAAATAAATATTACATTTATTTAATTCTTCTCACATGTCATTTTCATCTAATCCTAATCCATCTCCTAATTTCTTCATTAAGGATGTGCACATGCCTAATCCTTGATTAGGATGTGTCACATCCTCCAACTTTTGCAAGTTGGCTTCTAATCCCCATTTATCTTCTAATTACTGATTAATTAATCCTAATCATTCTCCAAGAAATTTTTAATTCCTTTTTATTCTTCCTAGATTCCCCTCTTTTATATGTGAATTTTTAATTCACATTCCATCCTTCCAAGGCTTCTAGAACCTTGGACTTGTCACAATCTCCACATGTGACCAACCTTGGACTTGTCACAATCTCCACATGTGACCAAGTCCCACCTTTTTGGAGCCCACCTTTTATCCTCTAGACCATCCTATGAATGTGAATTTTTAATTCACATTTATATCCCCAACCACCTTTCCTTTTCCCATGTAGATTTTTGAGGAATTCCAAAATTCCTCAAATGTCCCTTTCACTCCCACTTGGGGACAAGGAAATCCATTTTTGTGGAAATCTCCTCACTCCCCAAGGTGCATGTCCTTTTCCACCTCATGTACCTTTTTGACAACTCATCTCCACCTCATATCCCCTTGTCCACTTCACCCTCCACATGTCAAGATGTGAGGGCTTGTGGGTTCTCAACCCACCATAGCCCTTCATCTTGACCTTGTTGGATCAATCTTGACCATTGAATTCTCTAGAGAATTCAAGATCCTCTATAAATACCCCCTCCTCAAGGGCATTTAGAGAACACTTGATTTGAGCAACTACATGCTGCCCATTTGCCTTCCCAAACACTTTGCATTTTGATAACTACATGCTGTCCATTTGAACTCTCAATCCTTTTGCCATCATTTAGCCATCTTTGTTAATCATTTGCACCTACAATCTTGCATTTAGACATTCAAACAATCATCTAAGGAGCACACAATCAAATTCCAAGCAAGGGCCAATCAAAGAGGTATCAACAACAAGGGAGGTAAAAGTGTTTGTGTTTTATCTTATTTGCATTCCTTTTCATTGAACCACTCTTTGGCTAATCTTGAGGTGTCCTTGGTATTTTGTTATTCATGTTTCTTAGTTGTTTTGCACATTTAGAGCAGTAGAAATATCAAGGTATATAGAATGAATGGTTGAGATTGGATGTCAATAAGATTTCTTAATCAATGGCCAAGATTGGAAGTTGAGGTATGGACTAGGTTAGGGAAAAATTAGGGCAAATGATAAAGATGAAGGGTTGAGATTGAATTATGAGATAATTCAATCAAGGGCTAGGATTAAATGAGATGTCAAGAGATAAGATTTGATGTGGAAGATAAGATTGCACAGATAAAGAGGTGATAGGAGAAATTAAATAATACAAATTATTTAATTTAGGTGGCAATGAATAATTAAATAATTAAAATAATTATTTAACTATAGAGGAATGTGACAAAAGGAATAATTTTGAATTAAATAATGATTTAATTAAAAATTCAGGAGAGTAGACCAAATTAAATAAATACAATTTATTTAATTAAGGAGAGAAAAGACTAATGAATAATTAAATAATTAAAATAATTATTTAATTATAGTGGAAAGTGGATAAAAATTAAATAATTTAGAATTTATTTAATTATAGAAAGGAGAGGACTTAATTAGTGATGTAATTAAATAAATAAAATTTATTTAATTAATCGGGAAGAAATAAATATAGAAATGAATTAATTAAATAATTAAAAAATATTTAATTAATAGAAGACTCATGACATTAGAAAATAATTAAATAATTAGAATTATTTAATTATGAAGAATGAAAGGAGAAATAACAGAGAAAATAAGAGTTGCAAGCCTTAGGACAATTTTTAGTGTGTACATTTTGTCCCTCTTTGAGATGATGAGATTTGTGTCGAGTAACAACATTTCAAAGAAGCCAAGGTATGGACAGAGGAAAAATGGTTGATGATAGAAAGATAGGATGATGACGAAATAAGAGTGGGATGATGATGATATAAGAATAGGATGGTGATGCCCCCTCGAGAGGATAGGTGGGTTGGACAAACACGGGTATGCTGTCAAAATGAAATGATAAGAAGGGGCAAGATGAATGATGCAAGATAGAAAGTGGATGAAGGAGATGAATGATATGCTATGCTACAAGAAAGTGAACAACCATGATGTTTTATGTAACACTAGACATGATGCACCAAGGTATAAGGACCAAGGTGATGATGTGTCTCGTCCCCCAGAGTAATACAACCTTGTCTAGATACAAGATATGAATATTAGTTGGAATAATTCGGATTTGATGCAAATGCAAGATAAAAATGATAACACACACAAGCAAGAAAGCAAGCATGCACAAATGATACAAAAACAAACAAGGTATTGCCCCTTTCAAGCTGCAAACCAATGATTAATTGATTGATTAATTTTGATTGATAATGATAGTGTTGTCATTGCGGGGAACGACATATCCCTGGATCAACACAAGGATGACTGATTAATTGACTGATTGAATTTGATTGATTGGGTTTACAACAAGATTAGGATCAAGACCATAGGATGTGATTGGATAATTTGGCAAGATTGATTGACTTGATTGGTATGGACTAAGGATTGACATGCATTTGGATTATTGCTTGAAATGATTTGATTTTTTTTTTTTTGGATTTTTAAAATATTTTGTTTTTGGATTTTAAATGTTTTGATTTTTCTTGGGTTTTGAGATGTTTTGATTTTTGATTTTTCAAATATTTTAATTTTTTTTGTGTTTTTGAATGTTGTGATTTTTTTGTATTTTTTTAGGACTTTTTATCACTTTTTTGTATTTTTTTGAGATGTTTTGGAATGTCAATGGGTGAAAATTTGTGTAACCTTTGTGCTAGATACCAATGACAAGGCAGGGGGGGGGGGACAAGTCTAGGTGGATGTAGGATAGATAGGTGATAATGGATGGAATGGATGTATGCATAAGAGAGCAAGGAGGTGATCTCAAGGACTATGTTGCTTAGGAATAACATGCCCCATTGTAGTTATGACTTGACATGGAAAAGCTTAGGATAATAAGATGATAAGATGGATAATGAAGGGGTTTCTTGGAAGGGATAA
>VDFB02373365.1:177253101-177295106 GCA_007258455.2 Sequoia sempervirens
ACCATTGCAAATGCTCTTTTGAAATTTGAACTTAATGTTATAAATTTTCGGCGCCAAACCGCCTAAACTCAAATTGAATGTTGTTTTGGCTCCAAACAAATGAGGAGCTCTATTTATGGGCGGGTTTTCTAATTTTTGGGTAACTTTTTGGGGACAAGCTCACATATTGCGAAAGGGTTATTCTGTAGCTTTCTGTAGCTTGCATGTGTTGTAGAACTTGGGGATTTGAGATCCTTTGCATGTAAGAAGTTTTATTTTCTGAATAATAAAATTATTCTTTAGTTTGTGGGTTATTTTCTATGTCTCGAGTTTGCGCCCTCATCACAGATTTGCACCTGAAAATCTTTCGAGTTAGATTTGATGCACTTAGAGCTCCTAGATTGGCCCTGAAACTTTCCAAAATTGGCATAGTAGATTTCAAATGTGTTTTTGACTTCGAGACCTTTCCAACGGTTCAAACGGTTCGTGAATTGGAGTCCTAGATCAAAAGTTATGGCCCTGGGAAGTTGGCGCACTTTCTAGAAGATACAATTGCAAATGCTCTTTAGAAATTTGAACTTCATGTTGTAAATTTCTGACGCCAAACTGCCTAAACTCAAATTTGAATGTTGTTTTGGCTCCAAACTAATGAGGAGCTCTATTTATGGGCGGGTTTCTAATTTTTAGGTAACTTTTTGGGGACAAACTCGCATATTGCGAAAGGGTTATTCTGTAGCTTTCTGTAACTTGCATGTGTTGTAGAACTTAGGGATTTGAAATCCTCTACATGTAAGAAGCTCTATTTTCTGAATAATAAAATTATTCTCTTGTTTGTGGGTTATTTTCTAAGTCTCGGGCTGCGCCCTCATCAACTAAGAAAGAGTTATACCTTGCATAGAGGAGGGGGTCAGTGGATTAAGTAGCAACACTAAAGACGTATTCATCCCAAATCACATTCGCTCTAGGAAACTATCATGGGTGTTTGAAGTCAACATGCTCGAGGAAAAAGAAAGTCTTGTAAGGCCAACCTTTAATGTCTTAGGCAGTGACTCTCAAGAGGATATTAGCTTAGGTGGCATTGCCAGTTAGTGTGTCTAGCAAATCAATATGAATACAAACACAGTTCTTATAGATAGTCGGTGCTAAATTAGATGCATGGCTCCATACAAAAATGATCATCCAACATCAAAGGGAATTAAAAAAAACAATGAATAGAGTTTCCTATATTCTAACATTAAACACAAATATGCTACCATTCTGGTGCAGGGCTTGCATTACATTTGCAAATATACTGAATGAAGTTTTCATAGATTGAAGGGACACAAGGAGAATACTGGTGCACCTTATGGAAAACCATCAAACCAAATAGGGGATCACAGTGATTTGCATAGACTGATTCACAAAAGAGCAATAACATGCAATAAGGATTAATGGTCTAAGCGATAGCACTGGAAAATTCCATCATGGCTTCCACAAAAATTATTACAAACAATTGAGATGATAGGAACTCTTGTATTAGGAGTTATTATTATTATTATTATTATTATTTTTAAAGTTTCAATTTCAAAAAATTTCCTTTAATTCAGGATTAAACAATCAGAATCCATGATTTCCAATAGGGACAGAATATAACTAGAAAGAAAACGGTGGTACCTAGTCTTATTCGCACGATTGAGTTGAAAATTGTTGCCGGGCACAAAACCCAAGTTGTCGCTCCATTTTTCACCAAACTACCCTTTTCAAACTTTTGGCTTCAATCTCGCTAAATTCCACACCTAAAACCCAAAACTTCTAAGCAATTTTTTTTTAAAGAACCAGGGAAAAGTAGCTGTAGAACCCCCAAAAACTCCGTACAACTTCATGCAATCAATTTTTTTTCCAAAATTTTCACGGGTCCCCAAAAACCCCAAAACAAAATTTTTCTCCTTTTTTCTCAAGAAAAGCCCATAAAAGGGCAATTATTTCAAAAAGAAAGATTCCTTGTTTTTTTTTGTTTATTTTTAGCCAATTACGTAAATTTTGCAACTACATGCATTGGGTGACTGCCATGCCACAAATTAGAATAAAACTGACTTAGTTATTGCCACATTAATTTATTTCTATTTGTTGTAGTTTTTTTAATTGCAGCCATCCAATTTAACATTTTATTTCATATTTTACCATTTTAATTTATTTCAACTATAATTTGTTAATAAATCCTTTTTAATGTTTAATTTCCTAATATTTTTTGATTTAAAAATCACCTTAATATTCTATTTTCTTACCTCAAAATTTCATTTTATTATAACATTAATTATAAAAGAATTTATCATAAAGTTTAATTTATTAAAATCAAACAATCACTTTAACATTATTTATTTAATTTATTCATCCATCATAAAAGACTTCTATTAAATTATTTTCATGACTTTAATTTGATGTTTTCTATCCAAACAAGGTAATTAAACAAGGCACACACTTAGGTATCATCAACAATGATACTCAGCATGGAGGGGCATTACATTGAGAGCCACAATGATTTAATAAATCTTTAGAGATAGAGAGCAATAGGATGCTTTCAATAGATTTTTGGGTTTTAGTAGTTTTAATTGTTGTTTAAATCTCTTGATATAATGTCTTATTAGGTGTTTTTGTCATTCATTTACACATATTTTACTCATACAGGTAGCACAAAGGGCATGAATGTGAAAGCATCGTGGTAAGACAAATTCAAAAATCATAGTTGGACACACCCTCTATCGTAAGTGAATAGAAAGGGACACCATTAAGCACAAGTGAATATGGAGGGACACCATCTACCCAAAGTGAATATGAAGGGACACCATCTATTGCAAGTGAGTATGGTTGGACACTATCCACCGCATCTCAAGTTGAGAGTACATCATCACTTGGATTTGACAAAGAAGGTATGCCATCATCCCCATGTGAACGCCAAGGTTTGTCTTCTACTCCACCCTTGATCAAAGGTGCGCAAGCTAGCCCACCTCAATTAAATATTGATGAAATTTTTAATGTTGAGATGTATGTACCTAGGAGAACACCACCTAGAATTTTGCATAGAAAGCCAAAGTATTTGATTAATATTGATGAGGATATTTTGCAACACATGGAAGGTAAGATTCCAGCACACACTTGTAGAAGATATGCTGATAACATTTGGAAATTCTTCTTTGAAAGGCCAAATGAGACCGCAAGATTTCAACTATTTGTTGAAATGATGTGGGGTGTAAAGTATAGAAACACCATGAAGACTCTTGGGTTGAGAACATTGAAAGCTTCAAGTGAAAATACTATTGTGAAGAATCTAATGGATGCTTATGAGAGTGTGGGTAAGACCTCACACTCAAAGGATAGTAATGTCACCCAATGTGTCATTACATTAAATTTGGTAAGTAGTCAAACAAAGATAGCTTGTTTCATTAGAAAGATGATTGAATTTATGAGAATTAGTAGAAAAACTTTATCAAGAGCCGTTCAAAGGCAGTAAAGAATTGAGGGCACCAATTCAAATGAATTATGGGCATTCTCAGGAAGATTGCCATGAAAAGATAAATTTTTTATTGAAGCATTGAGAACACTAATTGAAGAGTATTGGAAGAATAACACAAGGCCATCTCCAAATAAAAGGGATGTGGTAAGAAGGAGAATCGGTAGTCGAAACTGTGAGCCACATCCAAAGCATTTTTTGGATACGACTCAAACCTAATTTTTTCATAAATTTCAACAAGATTATCCTCAAATTAGTATTTGTCAAAGATATTTTGAAATGATTAAACCTTTTTATGTCAAGATAAATCACACATGCACTACTTGTTGTTGTATACTACATATTGAATTCTCTAACCATTATGATGTTTATCGTTCTATATGTTTAGATTTGCATACTAACAATGTTTTGTAGGATTGTGGCATAGAAGCCTCACCAACATCTTCAAGAGAGTTTTTATCAAAATTTTTATGTGAAATAGAGGATGGCTAAATATTCTATAGGACAACATGCTTGGATGGTTCATGTGAGTGTTGTGGTGGCTTGCAGTGTATGCCAATATGTCAATATATGGAAAGCACAAATGAGGTGGGACAAAAACTAGTAGAGTTCAGGAAGTACAAAATAGTGGAATATATTACAAAAGATGGGTCTCAAGCATAAAGGTGTGATTTGGTTATTCAAAAGATTCCAGTGTATCAGTTTATGTCCATGTTTCATGACAATATAGTGTATTAGTATGCAAGGCATACCCATAAAGCCCGATGGCTAGACATGCAATTCAAGCTATGCAAGGACACCTTTGCAGTTGGAAGCATAGTATTAGTGGTTGAATTTGTAGAGATCTACACTCTACAACCACAATGTGAGATGTAGTCACAATATTACAACTCCACATAGGTTTCGATATTTGTGCACATAACATTCATTCATGCAGTTGATAGTACAGAGGACCAAATGAAGGTATTTAGAGAGTATCACTTTTATATTAGTGATGATTGCACACATTCTCTAGAGTTTGTGTAGGGTTTCTTCTAGATGTTCTATAGTGATTTGGCTCAGAGGGGCATAACATACGGTCAACATATAATATGGTTGGATAATTGTGCAACACAATTCAAGAACTCGCGCATGTTCTATTGGTTGAGCACGATGCATGTCATTATAGGTGTTCAACATATGTGGAACTTTTGTGAGGATGGGCATGGAAAGGGGGAGCATGATGGTGTAGGAGCATGCGTGAAAATAGCATTAGCATGGGAAGAGTTAAATTATAAAGATAATGCAAAGTTGAAAAATGCAAAATCAATCGTTGAGTGGTGTAATGCTTCAATGGGTCTAGGTAATGAAGGTACGTCTTTAGTTCGTAGTTTTTTTGGTTGATGGATGATACTAAAATTGCACCATATGAAGATAGTTGTACACTAATAGGATCGAGTGAGCTACACTTTTTCCTTAGCTCAGATGCAGGTTCATGGAGTATTAATACAAAGAAGATGACATGCTTTTGTTCTTCATTTACAATGCAAGCTTAGAATGATTGTGAGTCAGAGGAGTGGGTTGACAAATTGTTGACAAGTTATCTTAGCCTGCTTCACATGTATCGCCCTCCGATAGAATTGGAACTAACACAGATGGAATCATTGGTCAACTTTGACCATGTATTAGATCTAGTTCAACCAGGTAATATATCTACTTGCTTAGTTTTTGAAATTCCTATTGCTATCTTACTTTGTAGTGTATTCGTAATGTTGACTAATTTCAAGAGATTTGTTGCACATACTAATGCAGGGTATGTTTATGCAATTATTGCAGATGAAGACAATGAAAAGGGAACAAACTATTACTTGTGTCATTGTGTTGAGGCTAAAAAGAAATTGGAGGCCCTAGTTATAGATGGAGAAAATATTGAATACCCTATAGGCTCAGTTGTTGTTACTAGAACATGGCTTAGAAGGTATCCACATAAGAGTGTTAAATATTGGCTATTTCAAGACTTTGACGCGCATTGTAAGATTATTCATTACTCAAATCTTGTTGTGGCATATAATGTTCATTTGACCAAATATGGGGGTAGACCTTTGAATAATACCTTGTGGAAGGTCCGTGAGTCTAACCATGAGGCAATACTTGACATAATAAAGAGTAGAGCAAACCCGAATGGTTCATTGGATTAATTTGTAAGTATGCACATTAGTTCTTATTAATTTATACTTTTATGCACATTAATTTTCTTGATGCCAATGCTATCATATTCTTTTACTTTGCATATTTGTAAGTAACCTACTAAAAATTGATTGGTGTCCCCTTGCAGAAAATACTGATTTATGAGCCATCCAAGAAAATTTCAGCCAAAAAAGCAATGCAACATCTTGACAAATCTCAATTATGATTTTAAACCATTATAAAAGTACGTGTGAATATTGGTGAGGGAATTTCAAGTTATTCATTTGAAGTTAACCTTATCATGAGCACCTATGATGTAGACATTATAAGAGCATCTCAAATTTTGAGTTATTCTATTCATGAGAAGTGTTGTGTACAATAGGTATATTTGAACTCCCAATGAAGATGTATGATCAACAGTGACTAAGTTGAGAGATTGACATGCCTATCCTCAATGGAAGCATCAAGATTTATGCCTTGTTTTTCCCAAGTTGGAACCAAATGGTGTGGATTTGTTGCTTGTAAGTGCCTTCCATCCATTTTCATTTCATTTCCATTTTGGATTTTCTTTCTTTTTCTTCTTTTACTTTGCATATTTGTAAGTAAACTACTAAAAATTTATTGGTCTCTCCTTGCAAAAAATGCTAATTTATGAGCCATCGAAGAGAATCTCAACCAAAAAAGCAATGCAACATCCTTATTTTGATGATCTTGACAAATCTCAATTATGATTTGAAGCCATTATAAAAGAGCGTGTGAAGCTTAGCGAAGAAATCTCAAGTTATTCATTTGAAGTTAACCTCATCATGAGCACCTATGATGTAGACATTATAAGAGAATTTTGAATGTATGAGTGACATTGTAAAAGATCTGTGAGAACGAAGTACCTAAGGCATTGTGCCTATGGTGTAGGGCATTTGGGCCTTCATTTTGTAAAAGGGGCTTAGTATGTAGTGTATTTATGTTTAAGGACATGTTTTTGTTTTGAAATAAGGTCTTTAAGACTATGTTGGATGTACATTTGGAGGATTGAATAACAAAGATTCACTGTTTTCCTACATTGAATTTTGTTGCTACACAACTTGTATGTTTTGGTACGGCCTGGAAGTGCTCATTTGTGCATTAGAATTGATGGAGGAGCAAACTACCTTTCATTTTCATCTTGTCTCCTTTGATTTCATCAGGATTTGAGTGAGTTATAGTGTTTTGATACCATGTTCTACATCAATATAACTAGCATACAGTTTAACTTATTATAAAAACTTCATTTATTAAAACACATCAACCTAATGATTATATATCAGTATCAATATAGCATACAATCTATTGAAATAAACACTCATAATGATATTTACTCAAATACTAAAATTTATTGTTGCCCTCAAACAATTATAATTCAAGCAATGTAATCCCTTAACAGTCCAAATTGCAAAAGGGAAACAATCTTTGATGACTTATTACCCAAATATCATGTTAGTTACAAAAATTTTGTTTGAGACATTAGGATTATGTAGGGAGCCTCTACAATAGCCTCTCTTGGTTTTTGTTATCTTAGAGTCATTTTTCCATGGTGTCCAATTTTGACTTGATGGAAAAAGTGTCAATTGCAAGCAATGTAAAGTTGCAAAGTGGTGAAAATTTGGTTTTGCAACTCATGTGACTAAATAGACTGTTCCAATGCATCCAAATGGGTATGTTTACACTAGACATGGTCCTCTTTTGTACCCAAACACACAGAATCATTGCAAGCTATGTTTAATCAGATCGATCCCTTAAGAGTCCAAAGTGCAATAAGGAAACAATCTTTGACAGGATATTACTCAAAAATTGTGATGTTTAAGAAATCTTCATCTAAGCCTACAAGATCACATTGGGCCCCTCTATAATAACCTCTCTTAGTTTTTGTTATCTTGGAGTTGTTTTCCTGTGGTGTCCTGTTTTCACTTGATGGAAAAAGTGTTAAATGCAAACAGTGTAAAGTTGCAAAGTGGTACAACTTTTGTTTTGAAACTCATGTGACCAAAGGAATTGTTACAACACATTCAAATAGGTAAATTTATGCTAGATATGGTCTTCTTTCACACCCAAACACGTGGAATCGCTTCAAGCTATGTTCAACTGACTTGATCCCTTAAGGGTTCAAAGTACAAAGGGTAGCAATCTTTGACGGGCTATTACTCAGAAAAATGGAGCTTACAAAATATTCGTCTAAGCCTATAGGATTGTGTTGGGCCCTTCTACAATAACCTCTCTTAGTTTTTGTTATCTCAAAGTGGTTTTCCTGTGGTGTCCAGTTTTCACTTGATGGAAAAATTATCAAATGCAAACAATGCAAAGTTGCAAAGTGGTGCAACTTTCATTTTGCAACTCGTGTGACCAAATGGACTATTTCAACACATCTAGATGGGTAGGTTTATGCTAGGAATGGTCATCTTTTGCACCCAAACATGTGGAATCACTCTGAGCTACATTCAACTGACAAAATCCCTTAAGAGTTCAAAGTGCAAACTGACTGTAATCTTCGACGGACTGTTACTTAGACACCATGACACTTATAAATTTATTGTTTGATCTGATGAGATAAAATTGGGCCCCTATAAAATAACCTCTTTTTTTTTTCACTATCTTGGAGGCATTTTTCCGTGGTGGTGAATTTTCACTTGGGGAAAAGTTGTCAAATGCAAGTAGTTGAAAGTTGCAAAGTGGTGCAACTTTCATTTTACAAATCGTGTAATTAAATAAACTATTTCAACGCATCCAAGTGGGTAAATTTACACTAATAGTGGTCCTCTTTTGCACCCAAACATGCTGAATCACTCCAAACTACATTCAATTGGTAGAATTCCTTAAGAGTCGAAAGTGCAAAATGGATGCAAACTTAAACATGCTATTACTCGGTTACGGTGATGCTTAGAAACTTCTTGTTTGAGCCTATCAGATCATGTTGGCCCCCTCTACAATAACCTCTCTTAGTTTTTTCTATCTTGGAGGCGTTTTCTTGTAGTGGCAAATTTTCACTTGGGGAAAAAGTTATTAAATGCAAGTAGTTGAAAGTTGGAAAGTGGTGCAACTTTCGTTTTGCAACTCGTGTGACTAAAAATATTGTTCCAAAACATTAAAATAGGTATTTTTATGCTAGGAATGGTCCTCTTTCACACCCAAATATGCGGAATTAGTCTGAGCTACGTCCAACCAGATTGATCCCTTAAGAGTCTAAAGTGCAAAATGGCTACAAAATTTAGCATGTTGTTACTTAGATACCGTGATGCTTAGAAACTTCTCATATGAGCCTATGATATTGCATTGGGCCCCTCTACAATAACCTCTCTCAATTTTCACTATCTCGGAGGAATTTTCTTGTGGTGGTGAATTTTCACTTGGGAAAAAAGTTGTGAAATGTAAGTAGTTGAAAGTTGCAAAGTGGTGAAACTTTCGTTCTGCAACTTGTGTGACCAAACAAAATATTCGAACATTTCTAGGTGGATACGTTTATGGTAGGAATGGTCCTCTTTCACACCCAAACACACTGAATTGTTCTGAGTTACATTCAACCAATAGAATCCCTTAAGAGTCTAAAGTGCAAAATGACTGCAATCTTTGACGGGTTGTTACTTGAACATCATGACGCTTAGAAACTTCTCATCTAATCCTATGGGATCATGTTGGGCCCCTCTACAATAATATCTCTTGGTTTTTTCTATCTTAGAGGTGTTTTCTTGTGGTGGCGAATTTTCACTTTGGGAAAAATTTGTCAAATGCAAGTAGTTGAAAGTTGCAAAGTGGTGCAACTTTTATTTTGCAACTCATGTGACCAAACAAATTGTTATAACACGTCTAGATGGATACGCTTATGGTAGGAATGGTCCTCTTTTTCACCCAAACATGCAAAATCGCTCTGAGCTACGTTCAACCGACTCAATCCCTTAAGGGTCCAAAGTGCAAAAAGGGAAACAATCTTTTATGGGATATTACTCGAAAACCGTGACACTTACGAACTCTTTGTTTGAGTTTACAAGATTGCATTGGGCCCCTTTGTAATGGATTCTCTTGGTTTTTGTTATCTTAGAGTCATTTTCCCATGGTGTCCAATTTTCACTTGATGGAAAAAGTGTCAAATGCAAGCTATGTAAAGTTTCAAAGTGGTGTAACTTTCATTTTGCAACTCATGTGACCAAAAAAACTGCTCCAACACGTCTCAATAGGTATGTTTATGCTAGACATGGTACTCTTTCACACCCAAACACATGGAATCACTCTGAGCTACATTTAATTAGCTTGATCCCTTATGATGGCATCCAAAACAATCGAAAAGAGAAACATACACATGACGGTTGAGAAGTCTGAGTTTTCCACACAAAAAGCATATAATCATCCTCAAGTCTAGCAAGCACAAGATGTTTTTTAATTATCATCTTTTCCCTTACAATAATATACAAGCAATTGTAAATGCGTACAATGGTGGAATTTGGAAACATTTTATTTTTCCTCAATTAACAACTTTGGTTGTGAAACTTTTTGTCATTTTCATTTGAAATGGTTTGCTATGCTTGAAAATTGGAGTCTAAGAGAAGCATGTGATGCTCTTACGTACATTTATTATTTGGTGCGATAAATAAAGTTTCTGCCATTGAGTCCATTTCTTATTTGTATTATAAATTATAACTTGCTTTCTCTCGAGTCCATTTCCTATACAAGAAATAATATTGCAAAAATTTGATATATACATCTTTTGACGTGTTTATATGGTGATGGATCAAGAACATAACAATTCATTCTGCACTATGAGGATTATGCTGTGAAAATGTTTAAAGACTATTCAAGATAAATGTTTGTATGATAATGTGTCAAGAAGTTAACTACTCATCATCTACTATGAATATTATGTTTTGCAAGTGTTGTGAAGATTATCTATCCTTTGATTAATTGAGTTGTTCTAATCAAAAGATTAAATATATTGGAATCTTTTTATGAAACATTTCATGGAATACCAATTGAAAATGTGTTTTTTACTTTTAGATAAATCATTTCATGGAACTCTTTGGATTAAACTAAATTGAGATATGTAAGAACAAGGAAGAATTAGGAAATACATTGCTCAAGGATCTTAAATAAACCTTCTCTCCCATTGCAATTTTGGGTGGATTATTACTTTCAAAGTATTGAGAATGATTTGCCTATTTTCTAGTTGGAAATTGCCATTCTAGAAGGCTCATCTCTTGATATATTTTATACTCATTCTTAATAAATTATCAAGTTAATAATCAATGCATTTAATTACAATTAATCTTTTCTTTTCAATTTGTGCAATTTTTAGAATTTGTAACTCTACTACTATTCCTAGAAATATTGAAGTTGTTTAGCATCGACTAATAAAGTTGTTTAGAATCAATCAATTAATATTCAAGACAAACCATGAAGGACAACAATGATCAATGCTAGGGCTAACCAATTAATAAGTATACACGTGAATAAGTCAAGCATGTACATGTGAATAAGGGAAGCACAAGTACTCAAAAACATGTAAGCCTTGAAGTATACACACGAATACATAGTATACACAAATTAATACAAAGTATATGCATGAATACAAGGTATACACATGAAAACACTAAGTCACAAAGTATACATTGGAATACACACAAGTCACAAAGTATACACGTAAGTTGTAAAGTATACAGTTGAATACATGCAACTCATATCTATTGAACCATGAATTTATAATGGAAATATGAACACCATCGATAAAAAAGATTTGTATTAACCAAACAACCATGTAGGCATACATCAATATATGTTGATATAAGTATAAAATATAGGTACAAAATAGCCATATAGGCTTACGAGAATGCCATATAGGAATACAATGTCAAATATATCCAATACAAAATATGTACAAAAATGCCGTATAGGCATACAACAAAGGACTCTGGAATCAAAAGTCATTGCTCTCCATGTTCTCGAAATAAACTCTTGCCCTTTGCTAGTTGATCAAATGGCGATACATCTGTCACTCATTTATTTTGTGGTGAAGGACTACTCCTGCTGCTCCCAAGGTTTAGTTTTTTGTCAAGTTTTATCTATTACAATAAGAAGTAAAGACATTAATATATAGAAATTACATTAAAAAATGATGTATTCAACAAAATAATCACTTACCACCATTTGATGATCACTCTCCACGAGAGAAATATTCAAATTACCATGCTGAGGCATGCTGAAGCCCTGTATAAACCATCCAACTAGAAATTAAACTATGAATCAATAATGGTTTATTTTTCACTAACTAAGATCTATAACAATGAATGCAAATTGAAATTTAGTAATTTGCCTCATACCTCCCCTGTTAGAGCCATCAAGGATTCTATAGCAGATGAAACACCAATCTCCATTGCCCTCTAAACATTTAGAGGTGTATCTTCTTGCAACATTTAAAAATAAAACAACAAATTATTCAATCACGAAAATTACAATAGCGATCCATGTCATGAATTATAATGTATGAGATAATGAACAAAAGTTTGAGTACTTCTTAAACTATATATTTCTGACTATCATGCTTATTATTTTCCCTATCCATATCTTGTTGAAAAGCATGTGTTTTTAGGCTTTTACCCATAGCATCAAGCCGATGAACCGTTTGATAAATTTTTTTTGTAGATATGTACGATAACTATGGTGGCATAGAGAAGGCAGTGAAATGTTTGAAAAAATGCCTCAAAGAAATGGGGATGATGGAATTACATTGCAAAAAAATGTGTCATGGCATTCCATCACCATAAGACCACATTTTTTTGAGGTATTTTTTCAGACAATTCATTGCCTTCTCTATGGTATTATGTTGGGATGGGGTGGATGGTATAGTGTGGCCTTGGTTATGAGATGGAGGGAGATCATGACATGAAGAGGGAGGAGTGGGGACATGAACAAGTGGAATAAAAGGTGTAAGGTTCCATGGATTGGTAAATTGAGGATGAGGAACTTGAAAAGAATCTGGAGGGAAATTTCAGCTAATGGGTTGGTTTCTATTCTTCAAGCAGTGAGATATTTGAGAAAATGCCTTAGAGAAATATGGTGTCATGGTGATGGAATGGCATTCCATCACCATGAGACCATATTTCATCAAGGAATTTTTTCATACTACTCACTGCCTTAACTATGATATTGCTTACTATTATGCTTTGATAGAAAATTTTCCAAGCATCCATAGTTTGTTGGAAAGCACCTATTTTAGGCTTTTAGCCATAGTAGAAAGGAAGTGAGTAGTTTGATAAAATGCTTTGGTACACATGTATGGAAAATGTGGTAGCATAGAAAATGTGGTGAGCTGTTTGAATAAATGCCTCAAAGAAATGTGGTCTCATGGTGTTGGAATGGAATTCCATCACCATGAGAGCACATTTCTTTGAGGAATTTTTTTAAACTACTCACTGCGTTGTCTATGCTATTGCTTACTATTATGCTTTGATAAATTTTTTCCAAGCATCCATAGTTTTTTGGAAAACACCTTTTTTAAGCTTTTAGCCATAGCAACGAGGAAATGAATTGTTTGATAAAATGCTATGGTAGACATGTATGGAAAATGTGGTAGCACAGAAAAGGTGGTGAGTTGTTTGAAAAAGTTCCTCAAAGAAATTGGGTCTCATGGTGATGTTCACCATGAGACCCTGACATTTTTTCAAACTCATTGCCTTGTCTTTGCTATTGCTTACTATTATTATTTCATATATTCCTTCCAAGCATCCATAGCATAGACAAGGAAATGAATTGTTTGAAAAGATGCCTTAGTAAAAAATGGTTTCATGGAATGCCATGACAAGCAAATGCAATTGGAAGCTACTCCTACTTATTACTTATGTTATGTGAAGTAATTGCATCACTGCTTATGTTGAATTTCTAAAAAACTATATTGTAGTTGAAATTTTGTCATCTATCAACATCTAGTTATTAGTTATGGAATGTGAAGTAATGCTTTAAGTTTGAAAGATGTGAAATGCAATGTAATCAACGTTATTAATATAAACTACACAAATCTATTAAGTATAATTCATTAATTCAACTCTTTATTCTATTACCTGTGTGTAGGTTTTCCTAAATCCACTGGCACTGGGAGCTGTTCCCTCGAAACCTCCAATATTAGCCTATTGAACATCCAAAATCACATATTAAAATACCATTCATAAAACAATGCTATTAACATGTAATAAATTTATAATTGTTTACTAGTTACATACCTCAATGGTAGATGTAGTGGAGAGATAAGTAGGTGTAGGGACAATGCATCCAGTATCAACACTGTGACCTTGAAATTTTATTACAATGATAAAACTAAATTAGTTATCTTGCATTTCAAAATTGAAATTTAATAAATTAAATTCAACGAACATGCTAACATTTACCTGAGTATCAATGTCATAGGCATCATTCAAAATGTTAGCTTCCCTTTCCATCTCCATAGCTGCAGACGTATCCTATGTAGCAACCTCCTGAGTGTTGGTGGGGTCATATGAACAAGTCACCCCACAAGACTGACACAAATGGGATCAAATCCCACCACTCAAAGAATCCCGTAGATGGTGCTATAGAAAAGGGCTGGCATGCTGGATGACACTCTGGGTCAAAGAGATGATGGCCTACAAAGTCCCTACCTCAACACTCTCCTTCACGATGGAAGGGATAATGATGTGCTCATGAGGCGGCCTAGTGAGAGGTCATCTCCCTTGCCGCGTAAGATCTTGCTGTGCACCGGGTCTATCTTGAGCTGACCCCCCACCTCTCCCCTAGAAGTCTCTCATATCAAAATAATTTAGGATTTTGTTCAAGATGAAATCACAATATAGTTTCGTAAGGAAATACTATGGGACTTCACAATTGTTGTATGGTGGGTAATAAAAAACCATGTACCACCTATCCCACAAAAGTTCCTAATTTGTTGGTGGTGGAACCAATGGATAGGAAACCTCTTTGCATTGAGGGTAAGATTTTCGTTTGTGTGTGGATTAGTGAATAATGAGCACAAATAAAATTTTATAATTTTTAGATTTTTTACATTTTTATATGATAATTTATCCCGGTAATAAGCCCTAGCCGCCTGCCTCCTATCTTGCCAACCAGTTAATTGTTTGCTGATTGAATCTACATGTTTTAACATTTCTTTGAGTGAAGTTTCCAAGGTCATTATTTCCATGGTTGAACTGTTTGGATCATTCAACCTCCTGGTTAAATCCTCAATTTGTTTTTTATTGTTTTCAATTTCAATCATTAAGTTTTGCTGAGTGCCAGGAGGATGTTGAGGGATTGGTGGAGGAGATTGTTGTTGTGGTTGATCAACTTGAGGATTTTGTTGTTGTTGTTCTTGGTATGATTGTTGAGGATTTTTTTCCTCTTGTTGGTGCTGTGCTTGTTGAGGATTTTGAGGAGGGTTTGCAGGTTCTTTAACATCTCCTACAAATTCAAAAAATAAATATATAAAAAAGCTAAAACTAACAAATTTATAACAAAAAAAAATAAAATTCTTACCTCTCAGACCTCCTCATTGATGTGGTGGCATATTGGCGATGAAACATCAATAATTTGATGAAAAATATTGCAAAATGGCTCCTCCTAGAATGCAAGTACAAAAATGAGGGGTTTTGGCCACGAGCAAAAGAAAAAACACAATCACAATGAAAATGATTTTGAATTCCTTTTTTTTTTTGCTTTTAATAGCTCATAATGCAAGCGTGTTATAACGCGCTCATGCTATGGGCTCGTTGTGGTTGAGCCTTAGGCTTGTCACACCAAGCCATAACACGAGTGCATTATAATGTGCTCACATTATAACATGCTCGCGTTATCAGCTTTCAAAACTTTTAAAAAAAATTGGCCACAAATTGGTTACCCATCTTTTTGCACCCACCCTCATGTTGGATAGGAAAAGAAAAAAATTAAAGCTTAACTTTTGGCCTACATAGGAATTGAGAAGGTGGAGAGTTTAGGCACCAACATTGAAGGAAAGAGATAACATATTTCATTAGTGGAAATGAGATGAATCAATCTCTCCTTTCGAATGGAAATTTTTCCAATTTAAAATATAGAAAAGTGGCATGGTTGAAGTGTGAGAAAAAGGTGTTGGAGGTGGAAAAAGAAACGAGCATCAGCCCATATTGTGGCTGAAAATTTTGGCAGTGTAAAAGACCAGAAAGGGGTGTGATAGATGGATGAATGCTGGAGAAAATTTGAATAATGTTAGAACATTGCAGGAACAACGAAAACAAAATTGATGTTGTTGATTTTATTTAAACCATTTTAAATTTTTAGAGTTGGAAAAATACATATAAAATTCATTGTGATTTCCCATTTGATTTTGTGAAATAAAAAATCTGAGTGAAACACTTGTTTATTTAAATGAATTGCTGCAAATAATCTTAGTTTGGTAAGACTTAGACATATTGAACTAGATCAAAGGCAAGTCAAGAGCAGAATAAATAACATTTTTATGATATTTCATCAGTCAAAATCATGTTTGCAATGTATCATCAAATTCATGTTCAAGTATAAGTAATATTACTTCATATTTTATGTTCGTTATCCTTGTGAGTACTAACATTTGCAGGACCTTCAATCAACTATCAAGTTCTCCTTATATGAGATGTGTCCAATGACTTTAGTCCATCAAGGAATACAAATTTGAATGCTAAGTTGTAACCTCCTCACCTGATTCTCCCATTGAGTTTCCTATATTATCACTTAGTCCTATCCTTGGACTTATAATCATCATCATCCTCTGATCTAATCATCCCCACATCTTTCATTCCCATCACTACATGATTGCAACTTAAGAAGCCCATGGAACAAAAACAACAATAGTTTCATCAATTGCCTTATTCCATTCATATGCCTAGTAACAAAAATTCACAACCAAACACCATGCAAGGGGGACCTTCAAATCCAAATTACCTCGATGACCTTGTGTCTATCAAAGAGGAAATGGTTTCACAACCTAAAATCACTCTTACCCTTGAGGAGCATTATAGTAACCCCACCAATATTCACATGACTAATCACCTTGTCAACGAATGTTTTGAAGCCATCCTTGCTAAACTGCTCATACATGGTACTAAGCCTCTATTGGGGTTTGACATGACTCAATATCTTCGTATAATTCAACCATCCACTCAAGCTCCTCAAGAAACCTCCTAGAACATACAAAAATTTGGGAATGATGTAGTGATCCAATTTCCTCCTTCTCCCCTTCAGACTCCTACAATAGGATCTGAATCAAGCCTTAGTCCTATTCATGGACTTGATCATGCATCATTTGCATAGCTCTAGGGTTTTTCTCCTCACAACATCCAAAACCTCACATCACAAGTATCAATTCATCCCCCATGTCTAACGAATATGACGATTTCCATGACCAATACCCTTGCATCAACACCCTATCATGTTCCTCTTGTACCAATTTAGTTGGTATAAAATACTTATTATGCTAATACCCCATCTTCATCTCATGTTCCACCTCTTGTGAGTCATCCCCCATAATCCTATCCTAACCATCCACCACAATCCTATCCCAATCACCCACCTACATATTTTTGTCCACGATACCATCATTACCCTACATCAACACCTCTCTTATCAATCTCAACAACCCCCACAATAGCATGCTAATCATCAATTACCTCAAACTAATCCTCTCCAATATCCATCATGCTCATATTCCTCTCAACCACCTCATCAACCACCAAATACATCTCACAAATATCAACCTCATCCATCACAACTTCTTGTGTAATATTATGGGGGTACATTTCAATATCCTTTGCATTATCAATCTCAACCACTATCATATTACCATCCTCCACAACAACAATCAAACAACCATCAATTCCAACAACACATTTATCCATCTCAACTACCACATCAACCACCATATCTCAACACTCAACATCAATCATCATACACAAATTCACATCTTGATCAATCCCATCATCTTCCACCTCCACATAATCCATACATCAACCAACCTAATCCTAATTTGATAGCTCCTCCTCCATCTGCAATGCCTAATAAAAAATTAGAGGACATGAAAGCTACCCTTAAGACTTACAAGAAGGGAAAACATATAAGTCCTTTAAATTCAAGGAGTTATGCTCATGTCCTTTTGATCACACTATTTCCACTACACATTTTCTGAAACACTTTGAGATCCCAAAATTTGACAAATATAAAGGAAAAGGTGACCCACATGATCATTTTAAAGAATTTTATATGACTTGTCAAGATGTGACATAAAATGATAACTATATCTATCATTTTTTTCCTCGTAGCTTGGGTGGACAAGCATTGGAGTGGTTCTTGCACCTTCCTTAGGGGTCCATCTCTACTTTTGTAGATTTATCCTAGAATTTTATGACACATTTCTCTTATAATCTTGAACATGAGGTTAACATGATGGATCTATGTGCTAATAAACAATAGCTTGGAGAAAATTTCACAAACTATTTACAAAGGTGGCGGGCTCAAGCTAGTCATCTTTCATGTCACTTACTCGAAAAATAATTGGTGAATATCTTTGTTGAAAATCTACATACAAAGATGGATTTTCAATTATGTATCTATTGTGACTCTACATTTAATGAAATCATTGAAAAGAGTGTCACCATTGAGAAGGATCTTCATCAATAGAGAAAATAATGTTAAAACCTTTGGTGGAAAATCTCGCTTTTAGAATAGAAACAAGAATATCATCAATGATGGTGTAATAGATGCTAAGAATATCTAGGTGGCTAATATGTCTCAAGCACGTCAGAATACACCCACCACATCTACAACAAACACAATATGTATTTCCCTAAATTAAACCATAGGACAAAACCACACCTTTTTTTTTTTTGAATAATTGTCACTTTACACTTGTTACAAGCTTTACCATTTTTCACATGTTAACTAACTATATGATTAAGATGATATTGCTTGAGCATCGTCTTCAAAAACATGTCGCTTGAGAGTAGGGAGTGGGGTGTATGAACAAGCGGGTGTGCAATGACCATCATGCACACCCTCAAGAGATGATGATAAAAGCCTTAGTTTCAATATTAACATTGTCTTTCCACCATTATATTACTAGGGATTATTGACATCAATGTTAATACAAATAACACTCAAATACCTCGATCTATAGTTTTCTATTTCAACTCCACTGTTAAAGTAATAATTCCATGTTTTTATTAGTGTTTATAATATGGAAGTCCATGTAAGTTTAAGGTCATTCATTGATACCAATATTCTTATAAATATAATTATTTACATTATCATTTAAGACTAATAGAAATGATAGCATTAATATCGCCTTGATATATAATGTTTTCATTATGCTACTTGCATTAAAATTCTAAACACATTACCATCAATAAGGATTTTGTGGCCTTATTAATGATATCATTATCAACGAGTATTAATAATAATACTAATATTATTATGATTATGACTACAAATATGATTATTTTTAATAATATTTTATTTACTAAGTGCATTAACTCTAACACAAATATCGTTAAAACATTTTTATTTAATAGGAGCACTAACTCTTGTGCTGTCGAGAGGGATCCTAATGAAAGATATATTGCAATTCTAGTATTATTATAAAGGTATAATGTTAAATTCGATAATGTGATCACTACTACCAATGTTAATATTAACACTAATGTTAGTATTAATATTTTAATTAACTCCATTGCAATATTAGCATCCATCTTATTAGATTATTAAATATGAATCATGCTCACTGCTCATTTTAATAATGTTAATACTAATAGCACAACCACTGTTAATATTAACATTATATATGTACCAATATTAACTATCACTATTAAACTTAATATTAAATTTAATCATAATATTGAAATTATATTCACTCTTCTCATTACTAACATTTGTAGCAAGACTATCCTTTAATATTAATATAAATGTAATGCATGGATGTGGTACAACACTTCATAGGGATGAGAATTATTTTAATATTTTTGTCTTTGTATTAATATTAAGGTTTTATTTTATTTAGCTTACTATCTCCGTAGTGATGACATTTTTGACTATTATAAATATAACTTTCATATCAAAACTAAATGATATTATATATAATCGCAAGGTCATTGCCAATGTTGGTAACTATTATCACACTAACACTTAATTAATTAATAAGTTTTGTTAAGATATTACCGATTTACTAATATGCTTCTAAAAGTAGATATTAATAATAATATTATTATTATTTTTAGTACAACTCTAATAACCTTCATTATCAAATTTATCAATTATAATGATTATTTTTTAGCATGATATTATGTAATGCCCCGCCACGCAACCCTAGCGGAAGTTGCAATTTACAACTCAAATGTACTATATATATATTTTTGTTTAAGTATAAATAACATGCAAGTTCACTACCCATTGCCAACAACCTCTAAGGTTACGAGACAAAGATTACTTTAAAACCCAAACAAGAAACATGAATTGCAACATAACATTTAATTACTTAACAAATTAAATACTCATACATTCCATACATGATAAAATTACATCAAAGACATAAGAGATACCACATGTTTTCGATAATATAGTTTACAATATGATTACAACACTCATTCCCTGAATGAGGCAATTCCAATAAACAAGGTTACAAATTACATCTTCCACCTCGATACAAGAGAAGTAATAAATTACAATAATAACATAAAAGAATAAAGCATGAAAGTACTGGATCCCACAAGCTTTCCAACTGGAAATATCATCCACACGAACAAGAAGACGACCCAACAGATTAAGGTACATGTTCCACCCAACCATGTGATACTCGAAGGCTCACCCCCCGTGCTAGGAGATAGTAACAAGGAATTCTAGACAAGACCATCCACCCCTAGACACAGGCTAACTCACATTGACACAACCAAACACATGAACCAAACATCCATAAGGATAACACAAGTACAATTCCAACATCACTGACATAGGTCACATTGCTTCCAGAAATAAAACAGATCTAGTATAATAAGAAGACCATACACATAAACCCAAATACCAACTATTGTCGTAGAAAGAGTGTCATCACACAGCTTATCATGGGATATCCTCTGGGAATCTTCCTAGGCTCTGACCCCCACTATGAGTTGTCCTGGTGGCCTCTACTGAATCCTGACACCCATACTCACTCATGTAGAATCAAATACCTCTCGAAGGACAAGATAGATGACCTTGCCATTCCAGGCCTTCCCATCTCATCCCAAGTCTATACAAGCCCTTGTCCATGAGCAAGGCTCAATTATCTTAATTAATGTGAAAAACTACCTAACTTCTAAGTATATTATTTTAGTTATCACTTGATTAAACCACCTCTAAAGGTTTCCCAGTTTACCTCTTTGGGCTCTGGCCCCTAACAGAAGCCACTCTTCTACTTGACAACATACCAAACAAAACTAATCACCAAGGGAATCCCAAGTGCAAACCAACAAGATAAAACCACTCCAACTCTAGGAGGAACATAAAATGAAAATCCACTCCAACACAAGAGGCAACAAAAGTCAAAACCCTCTCCAAACACTGGAGGCAACAAACACGTAAACCACTCCTTCCAAAGGAGGCACGAACCATCCTCGTTCGTGAAAACTGGGTAAAACAACTGGATACAACTATACACCCTACCCAAGGCAATACAACGGTTGACTAACATATTATGACAACCCACAAAATTAAATGAAAACCCCATCTGGAAGACTTACATAAAAAAATCACTCCAAATAGAACAAACAACTCAATCAAAGAGTTCCCTAGCCTCTGGAAGCAAAAATTAGTACTACCAAAGTACACTCATAAATTTACAATCATAACAATACTGCCCATACAATACCAACAAGAATTCGCTTAAATCAACAATCATAAAAATACATGTTCTTTAAATAACTAAAGATGTCTTTCAACATAACGATCTTTTCTCATAAAATAGGAACCAAAGTCTATATATACCTCATATACTTAATCTTTTAACTATTCATATAAGTTCTAAACAATATAATTTTTATGAACCTTATCTATTCCTTGCAATCTGGAAAACAAACAACATTCCCCATTCACCATTTAAGGCAATGGAATACAAGAACTTTTAAATAACATTCTAACCATTATAACATCGTAATAAAATAACCCTTTTCTTTACACATTTAATATCATCAATTTTGCTCTAAGTATAATCCATATAACTTAACCACATACATAATCCTGACATTTAACAAATCTTTTACAAGAACTTTAAGATTCCATCAAATCAAACAGGTCGTTGTAAACACATTAACCATATTCATTTCAATTATAACTCTAACCCTTAACAAATATTTAATCATTGCACTACCCTTAATTTCCAAAATACAATAGCACTAATTTTAAAATAAAAAACCTACATACACCTTCCAACTCAAACACAATTATAACTAAACTATTGTTAGGATTTTCTAAATCCAATTCACCCAATAACACCTCATTTGCAAATACTCAAAAGTAAATAAAATCGTATTGGCAACATTAAGGAATTAACACTAATCATTTAATTCCGTTTTCTCATTCATACAAAATAATTGAATCAACTTGCTAGATAAAATCATTTGATTAAAATAAATCAATCTTATTTCAACTTCAATAATAAATAATCAACTTAAATTTATCTATATTTGAATACACATATATATTAAATATATATATATAAAAGTATATACTTGATGTATATACAATTTTATATATATATTTAAATATATAATTATCATTTGAATAATTCCATTTTAAAACAACCAATTAAATTATCTATAAATACATAATATATATATTCATTATATATATATACACATTATATGTATAATATATATATACCTAAATATATATACATCATATATATATATATATAAATAATTATTAAAAACAAAATTTTATTTAAATCATATTATAATATATATTAATATAATATATATACATTATATATATAATACAAATTATTATATATAATATACATATATTATATTATATATATTTATAATATAAAATAAAATAAAATTTAAAAATTAAAAAAAAAATACATTACGTGGGCCGCGACCCCTCCCAAAAGAGAGAGGCAGGATGCCCACGCAGCCTCCCCCCAAATGGGGGTGCGCTGTGTGGGCAACACCTCCCCATGGGGGTGACTATGGGGGAAACCCCCATTCCCCTCACAAAACTCAAATAAAACCTTATTTTAATTTATATTTTTTTTATAATTCATTCAATAAAAGAAAACAGGGTAGACCCCTGTATAGGAAAAAACAATTCCTGTGTAAAACTTTTTTGGAAACCAATTTTTCCAGAATTAAAAAAAATAGTATATTTATAAAATATACTTGTATGTATATATGTATATATATATATATGTATATATATATATATATATGTATATATATGTATATATATATGTGTATATATATATATATATATATATACATATATATATATATATATATATACATATATATATATACATATGTGTGTGTGTGTATATATATATATACACATGTATATTTATAAATATATACCTAAAATTTTCATTTTCAGCGAAACTGTGCAATTGCACAACAAAATTTTGCAATAAAAAAATATATTTGTCAAAATAATATCTGGGTTGAGTTTCAGTTTGAAATGAAAATTTCTTTTGGTTTTCTTTCTATTTTTTTTCCATTGTTTGGTTCTTGTTTTGTTTTCTTTCCCCTAATTTCAACAGAAGTTTGCAAGTTTTGAAACAAATTTGACATGGGTTTTCATTGAAATTCAAACAGAATTTTAAAAATTTTCCAACAGCATAATGAAATTTGAAACTCTTTCAAAATGAAAAAAACAAATCAAAGGAAGAACCTGGTTTTTTTCTCCAAAGCTTGAAGGATTCAAATGGTGCTTCCAAATCTTTTTCCAGCCCACCCAAGAAATTCAACCTTCTTCTTCAAATCCAAACAAAGCCACAACAAAAATTTCTCCACCCAAATTGAAAATTGAAAATTATATGAAATTGTATTTCCTCAAATAGAGTTTTCCCCAAATTTAGTCAAACCCCTAAAATATCCCATCTACCAAATTTATTGCAATTTTGAGGATATTTCCATTTCTTTTAAAATTTAAAACAAATTTACTTTCCAATTGAAATTTCATGCATTTCAAAATTTCTTTTTAACAAAAGAATTCAAATTTTTGTAAAGAATTTATTTTATCTATAATTTCCAAAAAGTGCAATTTAAAACATATTTTCAATTTTATTTTAATTTAACTCTAAATATCCAAACATGATTTTCATTTTTATTTTAATTTAAATCTTAATATCCAATTATGCCAAAACAATTAACTTAATTTAATTTATCACCATTAACTTAATTAACCAATAAACTAAATCTAATTTTATTAATTAAATCAAATTAATCAATAAAATAAATAACATTTCAACATTGAAACTAGGTATATTTAATCATCATTTTAACTATACCTGCCATTTAATAACCTTTATAATATGAAATTAAATAAATAACCAAGGAGGAATGGACCACATTAAAACAACTAAACCCGACGAAAACTCGACCACACTATGACTAGGGTGATGACTTGGCATGAAAAACCTAGCTACTATTTCCCAATCGATTACCATTGGTCAATGGACACACTGAAACCTATGAAATCAGGTGGAGTCAATGTCCTGTACCTGTTAACTTGTGAACAAAGAGTATATCGAACATGCATATATATATATATGATATAATAAAACACACCGTGAAGAGGAAATATCGGAATCATAGGGCGCTCGCAAGCGAGTGATACAATCCTGTCCCCTTCACCAATACAAACTTTCTAACTGACAAGTCTAACATCAATAATATAATAAAAACATAAGGCATTTTTAATTAGATATCTGCTACGCTAATTCAAAACATGCCATAATGATAACATCATAGTAAAATTCCATCACATCAAGATATCACATACACATCGCTTAACAGTTGCGATCAATTAGAGCCAAGTACCATAGTCGAAGTGCTAACAAAAATAAAGCATACATAGAAGAACACTGTTCGATCAAAAGAGAAAAATGGAGGGGTGCTACATATTATTATACTAATTATTATTAATAGTATTAATATTTCATTGATAATAACATTATAGATATACCATGTTGATAAAATATCATAACATCTATAGAGGTATTATTTATTATTATACTATTAACATGGATTAAAGAGTGATTGAGCCATACCCAAATATGATGATATTGTGAGAAGAACCACATCCCCATTTGAATTTTACTAGCTCTTAAACAAAATCAACTTCCCATTATTTATTTAATAACACATCCATTAACATCTATCCTTTTACTTTGATGCCTATGGTATCAATAATACTTTAGAAGGGATCCATTATATATTTTATTTGATACTTTGATGCAGGGGCATCCAGGGTTGTGAGAGCAATCTTGCATCAAGCAAAAGAATGCATTTTATTTTATTTTCCTAAGGTTTGATAGGTGATCCATTTAATAGGTTAATTTTAAAGGTTAGACTAAAATAAATATTAAATAATTTCTGTTTATTATTTTATTGCAAATTTTGGGAGTGGAGATAATTTAGGAGGGAACTTTGAAAAATTGTTAATTTTAAAAATTTGCAAAAAAAAACTTGGGTGTGAGATTTGGATGGAGTTATAAGTTTTAATGATGCATTTAGAAATTTAATTAATTCATGCATGCAAATGTGGGCAACCAAGGTGAGTTGGTAGGAGTTACATTGGAAACAACCTTAAAATATAGGAATAGACTCCCATTTTGGCAATTTTGGTGGGAGTGGGTTTATGAAAGCATTTTCTATATTATGTAAAGTTTCTGGAATGCATTTTTGGAGGTTTCTTCCCAACTTGGTCATGGATTTTTTCTAGAGAGGTTTTTGGAGCTTGTTTTTGAAGAATACAAGCAATTTGGACTTGGTTTTGGTAGCCATTCTTGGCTAGAATTTGAAGGTTGTTGTTGCAAGCTTGGTAATTTTCCTGGGAGGGTTGTGGAAAATGTTATTACAGGTTTATTTCAGGTTTTGAAGGTATTGGTGACAAAAAATGAAGAGAAGATTCAATTGTTGAAGGTTGGAATAGTTTCATGATGAAGATTGCAAGTGAGAGAGTGTAGATTGAAGTTGCATTTGTAAGGAGAAAGAATGGTTTTGTATTTGTTAAATATTTTTCTGCTATAAATCATATTGGAAACCATTTTTATTTTCTATTCATTGGTCCTTGGGGTTGTATAATCTGATATAAAATCATATTTTTTGAAGATTGTAATCATTTGAACAAGTTTGGAATATAATATTGCAATATAGTTGTAGATTTTGCATTCAATATCTATTATGTGAATTTGTGAGTTTATGAGAGAGATTTATGTTGACCCCTCTCAACATTAGTGGTATCAAAGCATGTTGAGATTGCTTCATCGTACTTGGTCAAGTCCATTTCGAATATCACTAGGTGCCAAATTCATGCCCAAGGAAAAAGGAAATGTCATAACTCTAAAATTTTCTATAATGTTTTTATGTTTATTTTTCTTATTTTTACTCCATTCCTGTGTAGGGCAGTGCTCTATCCTCCCTGCCCTGATTTCTTAAGGATGAAAATCTTGGTTTAATTGATCTTATGAGGATATTCTTGATTGATTTATAGCTTGGGAAACTTGGTTGATGCCTAGCACTAAGAGCAAAGAGGAAAGTTAATATGCAAGGTATGTGGAGATTCAAATTTCTAGGCTTGGTTTATTCATTCTTTCCTATGGATATACTTCTGTTTGCATTACATATACATGATAGGGAAAGGGGTGACCAACTATGTGGGAGGCCACACTCCAAAGGGGAGTGGTAGCTCCCTTAGGGAAAGAGAGGGGGAGGGCTACACCTCCCATCCTCTTTGATTTTTAATTTTTTTTTTCTTCTTTTATTTTATTTTTATCAACAACATTCGTATCACAAAAAAAAAACACAAAACTAAAATAGATTATATATGTGTTGATTTTTGTTGATAAAATATATTTTTCTAGTGATATTTATGAATGTACAAACCACAAAAAATAATCAAGAGATAGTAACTAAATCATGCTCGAATAGGAAGGTTTTGTAAAAAATGAATCTTAATGAATTGCTAAAATAAAACAAAACTTCTTGTCTATTTAAACTTCTATATTCATTGCATATTTCCTTTGGTTCTAAACAATGTGTAGATTCATATATTCTTTTTCACATACATAGCATAAGCATTTGTGATTAGTTTAATGGATTCCTTTAGTTACGAATACATATAGTTTTCATAAGGACAACACATCAAACTTAAAGTCACAAAGCATATTTTTTTCTTTTGCAGAATATTGACAATCTCTAACTTGCTTAGAGCATATGTATATTTTGAACAAGATGTACAAAATTCTAACTGTAGAGTGATAGATGTATTCTAACATAAATACTTGAACAGTTTATAAACATAGAAAAAATATGATTCCCTTACACCTTCTGCATACAAATGTTACTATAGAATGCTTCAAGCTTTTAATCAATGTGTTACTCTTGTTTAGCGAAAGAATATTCATAGAAATTTTTGTAGAATATTGCTTTCCCTTTTGAACAAAAATACATAAATTCATAGAAACAAAGGATTTAATTTTTTTTAGATCAACAAAATGTAATCTAGAAATATTCGTTTGTTGCACATATGTTTGTGGGATTGTTTTTTGGCATTGGTTGTCATTGATGTACATTCAGTTTGGGATGTCATTGTGATGTATTGGTGAGGTTTTTGGTGTCCATGGTTGGATGTCATGCCTTGTTTTATTTCAAGTAAAGTTGTATTAAGTATGGTTATTGTTAGCAATGATGATATCATGATGATATATTAAGATGAGGATTCAAAGTGATGCTAATGGTGGAGAGATGTTGCTGATGGTATATAGTATGTTGTATGCTCTCTCTTGTTGTTCCTAAGGAAGTTTGTGTTGCTACAAAAAAGTTCTGGTCTACACATGTTGATTAATGTTTCTGCTACAAAAAGTTTCCTTAAAGACTATTTGGGAGAATGATTTGCATTCCTCTGCATTTGAAGATTTTTCTTGTGTTTTGGAATTTGATATTTATGTTTTATGGATTTTTCTCTTATATCTTTTCAGGTCACCTGTGTTACTGAAGAGGTTTCTAGTAATTGCAGTGGCTTGGCAGTTTTTGTTGCTTGTTAGGATTGGTCTAAAAAATGCTCCATATAAATTCTTTGTATTGATGTTTTACTACTATAGCTTGGTGGACATGCTCTTAGTTATTGTGAAGTATCTCAGTTCAATTTTCATGTAATGAGGTGTTCCACAAGTTCGTATGATAATGTTCTACATTTAGTTATGTATTATGTGCTGTTGGGTTAAAGTATTTTGCTTCTGTTTGGTTTGTGGTGACTGATTGTGGCATGATAGTGTGAAATTAATTTCTAGAAGTATTTTTGAATGTTCATGGAACATCTCTTTGTGTTCCACACAAAAATGATTGATCTCTTTGGTACTGCATATTGCTTTGAGTTGGTTTTCTGGGAAATTTGTGGATATCTGGCCGATTGGGCTTGTTTTATTTCTTGTGCTATGTGCTTGGGGGTTTGCACCAACATTTGAGGTTGTGTTAAGATATATTTTGGTCTTGAACTATCTTGTTGAGAACCAAATTGAGTAAATTTAGTTAAAATTATGTTTTGGGATGACTGGTAATGTGCTACATGCTTCATCCTCATGTTTCCTTATTGCTGACCCGGTTGATGTGTGCCAACGTGTGTGGTGTTTGGGATCACATTGGAAGATGTGATAAGATTATTTTTGGTCCTCTTTATCTCTTGTATAGGACCACATTATGTTTTTGTATCCAATTATGCTTTAGCTGACCTAATTAATGTTTTGTGAACTTGCGAAGGATATAAAGGAAATATAAAATTAGTTGCAAGTTGTGAGAGTGGGGTGTGATGTGTGAATATGGAATGAAGCAGTGAGTTGTGGAAAATAAAATAGAAATGCACTTTAATGCCTTAGTCATCAAGTGTATTGTTGACATATATTGTAATTTAATATCTTCATGTCTCTTGTTATCAAACAGTGAGTCTCTTTAGTAGGTCCTTGTAATTTGTTTCTTGCCCTGAGGTAGTGCACCTTAGTACTATAAGTGCTTTATATCTCACCCTATGGTTGTGTGCCTTAGCCTGCAAGTCCTTCTGGGAGTAGTGTGCTTCCTTAGGTAGTGAGCCTTAAAACAAATTATAATTCTGTAAGTATTGAGCTTCCTATATTGAGAGATTTATCTATGTAGTTTTTACCTCCTTGGGTTTTCAACATAAATATGGTGTTATCTTGTGCATGTGTGTTCATTTATTTATATTTCATTATTGTTAATCTATTTAAGTGTTGCTAATCTGTCCATAAGTTGATCCTATTAAAAGTTTGAATTTGCATATTGTTGAAGGGTTTAAGTTTTGATATACTGATTCACCCCCCTCTCAGTATTTGAGAGTGTTCAACAATTGGTATTAGATCTAGGTTCCTTTGAAGAATCTTAACTAATTGAGGAAACATTCAAGATGACACATTATGGATCTTACAAGGGTCCTAGGTTTGATGGGAAAAATTATACCTTTTGGAAAGTAATAATGGAAGGCCATCTAAACTCTCTAGTGTTTGGTTTTCGTGTAAAGCTCGGGAGATAATAAGCAAAAGCATTATAAATTGTTCAATCTGTTTCAAAAGGTTTCCAAGTAAATAATATTATTCAAAAAAAAAAAAACTTCCAAAATGAGTCCAATAAAGAGAATTAAATTGCATTTTAAGTATATAAATAATAATATTGTAATTTATCAAGATTATGCACATGGCAAAGATACATCAATGAATTTTCATATATACATATTCATCCATATTCAGAAGAGATCAATAAATCCAATAGAAAACATCTTTTTCAATGCTACGTCATAAAACTTTAATTCTACATATCAATGTTACATTAGATTCTTTCATGCAATACTTCTATTTCAAAGTTTCAATAATGAAATGACAAATACATATACATATACAATGGGGCTTTACAAGCCATTCCAGAATGATACACAAGTACATTAGTAGCAAATAAAACTCTGAACCTCCAACCGCCGTGACACCATTGGTCTTCTTGCGAGCTGGGGCCAAGAGTGTGATTTAGGCACCTTTTCTGCCCAATCACGAAGTACATGACTTCCCCGGGTTCCTTCCTAACTCGAAGGAATCCTCGGCCCTGCATAAAGGAGCCTAGCAACCCGACACAATAAAATAGAAGGGAACTCTTGATGCATGCCTGGTGCCTATATGCATTTCTAACATGAGAAAATATAATTCTTGCAACAGGAGGTGGCAGAGACTCAAATACATATATTTCTAGGCTTTTAAAACAAATCCATCTATTTCAATGGTACAAGTGCTTGGCCAAGCATAAATAAAATAAACAAGTGGTAGTTTCAGAAAAGGAAAAACTACCGTCTCTGTGGATCCACCTTCGGCATCCTGTCCTGGAAGTTACCAAAAGTACAGTATAATAAAGTGCAAGAGTAGAAAGTTGTACATTTTCCCATATATGCTTCATGCATTCTATTGATTCTAAAAGAATTTTCTTTCATTTATCCACATTCATACAAAGATTGCTTTTCAAACTGATTTCCATGCATACTTAGATTTCAAATGAGAGTTTCAGAACATCTTTTGAATTCCATTGAACAAAAGAAAAACGTTGTAAGTTTTAGTATTAAAATAGCATCTGCTCTTTTCTTAGTAATTTTCTCTGATTTGGTAAAGGACTCTGTTTTCACTCCAAGCTACTCTCTTGAAGGTTCTTGTTCAAGTTTGGTGTTTCAAATGTAAAAATGCATGTACTTCATGATACCTTCAGTGTACGAACACAAGTAGAAGAATTAATTTTCTGTATAAAACAGTGTTCATAGATTTATGTATATATTTCTACACTTTCAAAATTCAAGCTGATTTGAAAGTGGAATTCCCAATTTGCTATAGGTTTCTGGTTAATAATAATATACAAAAACAGGGCAATTCTTTCAGAAAAATGGAGGTTTGGAAAACTTGCATTTGAATTTTATATTGTATACCAATATCCAGAAATTTACATCTGTATGTAAGCATAAGTCAATGTGATCAAAGAAGATCACCAATTTACATGGTTCTTAGAGGTACATTTTCTTATTTCTAGCTTCAAAATTACTGAGATGTTTGTGTATATTTGACAGAAATCATATCACATTCTGAAGATGGTTTTCCTGTTTAAATTTGCATTTATGTATATATATATATAGATACAACTGAGTGTATATATATATATATGTTTAAAAATAAAAAAAAAGAAATATAGATTTTCATACTGTTCTCACGTTTTCTGGCCGTGCACACAGAAAAGTGCATTATACAGGGTTCTGAGCTAGTGATAAGCACCCTAAAGGTGTTGGGAGGCCTTGCCTCTCCCATGGGGAGGGCACGGGATGTGAGGAGGTCACGCCCCCTCCATAGGCCACGGCTTGTGGAGGGTGTGAGCCTCCCCACAGAGCCGTGCCCTTCCTATGGGAAGGGCTGGGGATTAAAATCCCTCCCCCTACAGTAAAACAATTTCATACCACACAAGAAGGAATTCACCCAACATTCAACTGCAATTAAATTTATTTCATAAGAATTTCAAATTAATGTCTGGTAAAGGTTTTCTTGCGAGATTATGTACATATATATATGTATATATTCATAGGAATACAGATTCCTCTGTGTGTATATATATATATATATATATGATTTCAGATCTTTTTCTCACAAATTTTTCTGTACTAAAGAATAAAAAATGAAATGTAGCTTTTGCAACATAATGTAACCCTAATATGGAAGAATGAGATTGGGTATTTCCTCTATAATGCAACAAATGAAAAAAAAGTTTTTACCCAGATTTTAAAAATAAAACTGGAAGACATTTCTCAGATATTTGTTTTCATTTTCATAGAATGATGCATACAATTTCTCCAATTTCTTACTAAAATTTAAACTGGTTTATAAACAAAGAATGGAAATAACCTGGCAGATTACTCTAGTTGTAGATATCCAGAATTACCTTCAGTCTCCTTCTTCCTGAGCCCTGGTTATGTTCTTATTAGTGTTCTCTTCTCTCCCCTTAAAGCTTTCTTCCTTCTTCCGAGAGTCATGCAGACCATTTCAAAATGACAGATGTGTATTTTTCTTGGAAAATTTTTACATGCAAATTAAAGAGGTCGCCACTTGCCAAGAGCATTGTTGTTTTTAAGGAGAATGTTCACAGAGCCCAAAGTTTCTCGGGACTGTTCATTTTTCCTTCCCCACATTTTGGACTTAGGTTTAAACATATGCAAATATAAAATATCTCCTCTTTATCATATGCAATTATAAAATGTTTCCTCTTTATTTTAATTTCCTAATTTAATAAAATTTAAATAAATAGATTTTCTATTATTGCACAGAAAATGGAATATACTAAATAAAATAAATCATAAATCTTTTCATAACTTTAATTTATAATTATTATTTTTATCATTTACTTATTCAAACCATTTATTACCTATTTGTAAGCAATTCGAAACAATCATATTGAAACAGATATTGACTAAATGCAACTATATGATTTTTAGGTGCTGTGTGTGTGATCGAGAGTTCTTCCTCTTTTACCCTATAGGAAAGCTAGCCTTCTTTTCCTCAATCACACTCTTGGTCTTCGACCCCTGCAACTCAAATTGACTCAAGCGTGCTACAACGAAATTGTATTAGTAACCAATATAGAAAATATAATTCAAAGCAAAAATTAAATCAATCTTGTATATCTTAAAGTAAAATGCATTCATAATTCCAAAAGCAAATATTTTTCTACATTTCCATACACCAAAGCATTGTATTATATTATATTACTCTAATCACGCACCATCATTCATATAATAAATCCCACAAAGTCATGATCAACACGACATCAAAGTCTAAGACGTGACAGTTTGGCAATTTGTCAAGGATGGTTGTACTGTACCTTCTGCTCCTCTAATAGATTCAACTAATATTAGATTGTATGAGAATAATTCCAAGGAAAATAATTCTATCATGTGTGGTTTAGCTAATTCAAAACTTCTAAAGGGGATGAGTTGCAATTTTGCTAAGGATGTATGGGAAAAGCTAAGAAACACTTATGAAGGAGATAATACAGTTAAGCAAGCCAAGATGAAAATCTTCAAGAGAAGATTTGAAACCCTAAGGATGACAAAGGATGAATACATTGCTAGTTATATGCTTCAGATGGATGAAGTAGTTACTAGCATGCAAGGTCTTGGTGGAGAAGTGAAATAAGATGAGATTGTGAAAAAGGTTTTGAGATCTCTCCCTAGAGCTTATAGTCATAAGATATCTGCTATTGATGAGTCTAAGGACTTGGATAAGTATTCAATAGATGAAATTTTTGGTTCTCTCACTTCCATTGAAATAAGAGAATTTGAAAAAGATTTTCCAAAGAAGGAAGAAACATTCAAAGTCAGTAAAAAGATAGAAGATGATCCAAAAGATCATAATGATGAATTTGATGAGGTAGAAGCAAACTTTGTGAGAAGATTGAAGAAATACATCAAAAAATACAAAGATAAGTTACCTTTCAAGTATTTCAATTGTGGGAGGATTGGTCATTTTGCTACTAAATATCCCTTTAAATAATCAAAATATAGTAACAAAAGATAATTTCAAAAAAAGTCTTTATTCCAAGGAAGTAGTTTTTCTTTAGAAGATGAGGATAATGTTTCAAATGATGAAACCATATTCATGGCTATGAAAGAAAAAAAGGGTGATATTGAAAATATAAGAAGTTCAATACTTTACTGGCTGACAAAAACAATGAAATATCAATGGTTGCATGGAATAAATTTTAGGCAAAGGAAGAAGGCAATAATTGGGTGATTGATAGTGGTTGCTCTAACCACATGAATAGTGACAAGAGAAGGTTCCATTGGTCTTAAGAAGTGTGATGGCGGAGCTGTTAAGTTTGGTGGTGATGAGTCAACGCAAGTTTATGGAAAGGGAGCCATAAAAATTGATAGAAAGAATAGGACTGAGGATGTCCTCTATATCAAAGGACTTAAGCATAATCTTCTTAGTGTCAGTTAGATGTTTAGAAAATCATATAACCTTACATTTCAAGCCAAAGGTTGTGAGATCAGGAAGGAAAGGTCTGGAAGATTAGTTGTATAAGGCACTAGAACAAATGGAAATATCTATCATCTAAAGGAAGAAAATAGAAGAATCTATTTATTACCTCAATCTAGTGAAAGTTGGCCAAGGCACAAGCGGATAGGACACACCAATTTTGACAATATGGTGAAGATTAGTTCCACTCATGTAGTAAGAGATATGCCAAAGATAACTAAGCCTGCAAACACATAATGCAAGGAGTATCAAATGGGAAATAAAATAAAGAAAAAATTTCAAGAGCAAGGAGTGTTCTTTTACAATGCCATTGGAGCTAATTTACACTAGCCTATGTGGAAATACTAGAATAAAGAAAAAAGGTGAGGTATGTCATATTGCTTATTGATGATTACTATAGAATGACTTGGGTTATGTAGAAAAACCATAAGTATTTTCAAAGTGCTAGGCAAGGAAGGATGATTGCTTATTATGTAGGAGCAAACTGTTTTACAGAGGGTCTAGACCCCTTATATATTTAAACCAGAAGAGTATAGTTTGATGTGATGAAGGGATTGAAAGCAAAAGGATTAGGAAAAGAAGTAAATGGAAATTAAATTAATCATAAATGATCCTTAAAACAAAGGAAAAATGAACTTATTCCAAAAGATTTTAAATTTATGAGGAAGAAGACATTAAAGTCAGAAAAAAGATACAGAGATGAACCAAAAGAACTGGTTATTGGGTGTGAATTCCGAGGGAAGATTATGGTGAGCATAGAATGGTTATTGCTATGTTGAAAAAATTGAGTTGCCACCACATGTTTCCCAAGTATGCTTCCAACTGGAAGGAATACACTTTTTAGAGGACCCTGCTATCACCACGTGTCTCCTCCTTTCATCGAAGTACAGTCCTAAATGATATGTCTGCATAACACCACCACCATCATTCACATGGGATGCATCTGGCCTTCAAATATTTTTCTATTGCAATGACCTTAAGCATCATTGCTCTTGATGAGGGAATATTTTTGTTACTGGCTCCAGGTGGTGGGATTATTTTCTTATATATACTGCTTCTTTCTTTCGAAAATAGAAGGATTTTTGTACTATTTTAGATTATTGAATAAGAATGTTCGGCCTTTATGTTTTCTTAAACTATTTGAGAAAAAATTATACTGTGCCATTACTGTACTAAGTTGTTTATTTGCAGAACTTCTATGATTTCAATATAAGTTTGGAAAGTAAATGTGTATGAGAGTTATTTTATGTTATTGGATAAATTATTCAAGTTTTCATCTTTGATTTCTGTTATTCTAGGACTTAGCAGATTATTGAATAGGTCGTTAAATCGCATCCCAAAGATAGATTTACCGTGCCTATACCTACATCTTAGCATATCACCTTAGTTAGATCTATATTTTTTACAAAACCCCGAATATAGAAGAAGCTGACTTCTTTAAAATCCTGAAGGTCACTCAGTTTAGTGCAATTGGTCCCCCATTAATTAAGTTTCCCATAAGGTTGTTACCTTGTCATTTTTTGGCATTTTGGCCTGGTGGGAATGCTTAATTCTAAAGTGGGGCCATCGACTTGCTACTAGAAGAAGGTATAGATCCACTAGTCATGTTACCAATTGCTGTGATGATAGTGAAAACACCATCCGAACATCTGCAAGATATGGCAGACATGTGTTTGGTGCATGGGGTGAAGTTGCTCGTAGCCTCTTTTAGGGGTAAGGCGCTAGATTGGTACCAGGTAGGATCAACTCAGAGATCCTTTCTATGAATGATTCTCAAATGATGGAGACAGGTCTTCACTATATCACCAGTTGGTGATCATAAAGTGAGCCCCATATGAAGCCATTACTAAATCCATATAATTAGTAGATAATTTAGGCTACTATCTGCTTGCTGGTCGAGTTGGAATTCATTTTCTACTTGAAATCTATCAATGTCGACATCTCGATGATGATACAATCTCTTAGCGGGACCACTCTACTATATTCATATAATGTTGTTGTCAATGTGGAGAACAATCTGATAGACATTGGGAAGTTTCCGCCTAGGCCCATTATGCCTATATTCCCCAAAATATTAGTTCCCACCTAGGAAATAACATCTACTAGTGCACCCGCTCCTCCTCAATCTATGTACACATATCTGAACATGCCACAAAATGTTGCTTCTTCGTCTGACTCTTCAAAGGATGAGATGAGCAATGTTAAGGAGATGTTGTAGACTATTTACAATCAAATAACTAACATCAAGCGAAACCAATTTGCGCCTCTGAAGCCAACCTACCAAAATTATCAAGGCGGATGATCTTCTTACCAAGAAAACCAATTCCAAGGAGGCTTGCGCAAAAATCCGCAAGCTCAAACAACTAATAAAATAGCGCAAGTACCTACTCCGCTGCAAGTTGCTCACCCAAGCTCGAGTAGAGAGTTGACAATAGGGAAAAATAAGTCAATGACATCAACCCCTGGTGATTTCCTTGTGGTAATGCACATATGCCTTGAAACTACCCGCATGACAATCTACAACAAAAGGTGGTAGAATAGCGCAGTCAAGGTGTGGTGTCAGACCCTAGAGGTTATGTATATGCCTCTCCATAGATGGAAAATTTGGTACTCATCATGAAAATGAAGGGGATGTCCCTGGAGCAAGAAACAAATATAGCTCCTCATCATGCGCTCTTCTCATGGATGGAAGAAGAAAAGGTGGTGTTTGCAAATGATGCATCCACATCAAAAGCACAAGTATAGTTTGATTATAACACTTGCTCAAAGAGGAGATTCACGAGAGAACTAGTTGTCCCGCATCCTAAAAGTGCCTTCGACCAGACACCTAGTACCTCCGCAGTTGCACAATAATGTCATCCAAAGGGTAATTATTATAACTAGAGCTAAGGAACTAAAGCCTTAAAATCTGCCACCATTCAATGTGGTGGAACAATTGAAAAAATCATCCACTAATGTTTCCCTTTGGGATATCTTAGCTATTCCAGAGCAGAAAACATTGCTATGGAAGGCCCTTCGGGAAGATGCAATCATTGAGCCAACAAATCAATCACTCAAGGAAAAGGCCATTGATCCATCACCTCCTTCCAAAGTTCTCACAAATAACACAGAGGAAGCTTCTACCAAGGCTAGAGATAAGCTAAAATCGAAGCCCTTTTTCCTGACTCTTATTGTGGGTAAAAAATTATTGCATAATTCCATGATTGACTCAAGCACTAGCACCACAGTCATGCCCAAGTAGATAGCTGAAGCCTTAGGACTTAGCTATGAACCTTTAAAAAGGGGGATTATATAGCTTGATCAGAACAAGGTTGAAACCATAGGTGTCATTAAGGACCTCCCTTTGACTCTATTCTCCCGCCCTAGTATCATAGTTCCACAAGATACTGTGATCATAGACGGTCCCCCCATGTTTGGTCTTTACTTATCTTGGCAATTCACTTCAAAGATAGGTGGATATCTCTCTTTGGATTGGTCACACTTGATCCTTAGGACCAAGCATGGAGCTAAAATGAAAATAATATTAGAACCTCTACATTTAGAACATGTGGCTGATGAAGCCATGATCAACTTTGAAGCTTCTCATACCTCTTTTACCAAAGAGGAAATGTATTGTACCAAGCTACTAGAAGATGAAAAAGTGACTGGAGACTAGACGGATTCATAGGAGGTCCTCTTGAGTGAATATATAGACACTGATCCTTTCGACAACTATCATGCTATCGGGTTGGGAACCCATGTCATCTATGATGAGGATCAAGTGCTTCCAAAGGTCATGAAGGAACCTGAGAGTGGTTAAGCCTTAGATCTATGGACACTGCACTTTGATGGAGAAAGATGTAAAGTTGGCTTAGGAGCTGGGATATGTTTGACATCCCCATACAATGAAAAGACACTCTGATTCTTTTGCTTCTAGTTTGCTTGTTCAAACAATGAAGTTGAATATGAAGGCTTAGTGCAAGGTCCAAGCCTTGCGGAGCTGATGGGAATCAAGAAAATAATGGTGTTTGGAGATTCCAAACTAGTGGTCAATCAAGTGTAAGGGATTTTTGTAGCCAGAAATTTCCACATGAGAGCCTATAGACATAAAGTCTTGGACCTAATCGAGGGCTTTGAAGCCTTCAATATCCAGATAGTGCCCAAAGAGAAAAATACAGATGCAGACCGCATGAAAAAAATTAGATCTCAATTTGATCTTGCTTCTAACCTAATTCATAATATAAAATCTATATGAGTGATAGTCTGATAAGAAATTATAGATAATGATCAAAGCTAGCAAGTGTTCAAAAGTGATGAAAACATCACCTCATTCATCCAACAGTTGAGAGAGTTCGCTGAGCAACTCCAATTGAAGATCGCAAAGGCCTACAATGGACAAATCATTCAACTAAAGTCCAACAAGCTTCCAAAGGGACTGGTCACTCTCAAAAACATATTCGATTGTGATGATGCAAGAAATGACAAAAGGAAGTTTGTAGTGGACAAAAGTGACTATGATGACCTTCAGGTCGAAGATAGAAGGAAAATCAAGGTCAGAAAAGATATTATATATCATGAAAAAGAAAGAGTCATCAATTTTTGTAAAAAATATAAAGGATTAGTGGCCTAGTCATACGATGACCTCAGGGGATATGATCCCAAAATAATTTAGCATACTATAGAGCTGATAGAAGGTGCAAGACCTATCCACCAAAAGTAGAGGCCAGTAAATATGAAGATTGAAGCCTTGATGGCACAAGAGCTGACAAAGATAATTTAATCCTAGATCGTCTTCTTGATCAAGCATAGTACATGGGTATCCAACTTGGTTTCAATCCAAAAGAAGAATGGAGATATCTGCCTATGTGTTTAATTTTAGGACCTGAAGAAAAAATCCCTAAAGGATCACTACCCATTTCCTTCTATGGAGTCAATCTTGCAAATAGTGGTAGGATTGAAAATGTTTTCTCTACTGGACAATTTCTCTCAATACAACTAGATCTAGGTCAAAGAAGAGGAATGAAACAAAATGAAACTCACTACTAAGTGGGGAATGTTTGCATATGCTAAAATTCCTTTTGGCCTCTCAAATGCGGGAGCCACTTTCGAGTGGGCAATGGATATTGCTTTGAAAGAATTGATCAACAAGATTATCTTAATCTATTTGGATGATCTGACTATATTCTCTAAATCTAGGGATGATCACTTTGATCACCTTGAAATGGTTTTCAAAAAATTCCAGGAGTTTGGGGTATCCTTGAACCCAAAAAAAAAGTGTCTTCATAGTACCACAAGAAAAATGATTGGGACATGTAGTGTCTAAAGAAGGAATTGAAATTGATCCTAAGTGGGTGAAGGCAATCGGGGAACTTCCCCTACTAGTCAACAAGAAAGGAGCCCAGTCTTTTTTTGGGAAGGTTAACTTTGTAAGAAAATTCATTTTTGATTTTGTAGGGCTAATTAGACCTATCACCCTGATGCTAAAAAAAGATCAATTATTCAAATGGTAAAAGGAAGCTAGAGAAGCCTTTGAGAAGCTTAAGGATGCTATTTCTTCGACACCTGTACTGGTCAATCTAGACCTATCAAAGGAATTTATAATGTATGTATTCAGTAGGAAATCCAACATCACTATTGTGCTAACTTAAAAGGATGATGAAAGAAAGGGAGAACATTTGATAGCATTTCATTCTTGGACCTTAAAATATTATGAAACAAACTACAACTTTGTTGAAAGGAAAGCATTCACCATTGTTAAGGGACTCAAGAAGTTTCGACACGTCATATCTTGCAACAAGGTGATTGTATATGTCGCACATTCCAGTGTGCATGAGTACATCATGGAAGGAGAAATCACCAAACAGAGGGCCAATTAGATCACTAAGATCCTTGAATATGACATTGAGGTCAAGCCTAGAAAGATCGTTTGAGGAAGGGGAATATGCAAATATTTGGCGCATGACAAATAAATGGTAGCTAAAGAAGAGCAACCAAAGCTAGTTCTAACAAATGAGTTTGAGTCCAAAGGCTGTTGGCTAGTGGATAGGGTAAGACTCATGCATACTAGGAAATATCTTCCAAGCCTTCCTTCTCAAAAGAGAAGATTCTACAGACTACAAAACAACGAATATGAACTTATCGAAGGGGTCCTCTTCAAAAGGAAATTCAATGGTGTTCTACTGTGGTGTGTCACCACAAAGCAAGTGAAGAAAATTCTTGATGCTTTCCATAGTAGTCCCGCAGGTAGACACTTCTCTACGAAAACCATCACCATCAAAATCAAGCGCACTAGATACTTTTGGCCTACACTATTCAATGACTCACACTCTTTGGTTAAAGCATGCAAGGAATGCCGGTTCTTTGCACCAAGGAGGAAAAAATCTGCAATTCATCTCAACCTAATAGTGACTGAGGAACCTTTCACTCAATGGGGCCTTGATTTTGTTGGGATGATTAATCCCACCTCCAACACTAGACACAAATGGATCCTAAGGGCCACAAACTACTTCACTAGATGGATCGAGGTCATGCCCCTGAAGAATGCAACGAAGGTGGAGATTGTGGACTTTCTTGAGGGGTAAGTAACAAGATTTGGCCCACCAAAGATCATCATCTCCGATAACACTAAGGATTTCTTGGGTTCTAAGGTATGTCAATTCACACTTGTGCATGGCATATTCTTAAAAATGTCATCAAATTACTACCCATAGGGGAATGGCCTAGCTGAGCCGACTAACAAAAATTTAATCTGATTCATTAAAAGAATCAGGTTGGAACATCAGGAGGAGTGGCACAAGAAGCTTTAGGCAATGTGTTGGGCAGACTACATAACCCCTAAGCAAGTTCTCAAGACTTCATTGTATGAGCTAGTGTACAAAAAAGAAGTGCTATTTCCTATCTCCATGGAGATTCCTGCACTACAACTGCTCAAATCCTTAGATTGAAGAAAATGGATCCATGGAGGTTTGGTTGGGAAAGTTATTGGAAGTATAGGAGAAGAGGGGAAAAGCCCTAATAGCCACGTCCAATCACCAATAGGTGGTTAAGAGATGGTTTGACAAGAAGGCCTTGGACCAGGGTCCAATCAATGAAAGGGATGCGAAGCCTAGCCAACACGAAAAAATTGACAGTCTGTGGGAAGACCCTTTTAGAATAATTCAATGCAAGTAACACAACACATTTGAATTAGAAAATATGGAGAAGGAAGCATTGGGGATTCCAATTAACATAATCCACCTTAAATTGTTTAATTAAGCTTCATTATTATTCTACTGGTGTAAATATGTAAGTGTTGTAATTATTTTTCCTTTGTGTTCTTTTTGTTTGGCTGGTATTTCCAAGCAACCCATGAAGCAGAAAATAAACTTATATACGGAAAATTGAAATGAACTCATATGTGGAAAATTGAAATGAACCCATATGTGCAAAATTGAAAGGGTACTCAAAGAAATGAAGAAAAGGGAACCCATATTGCAGAATCAAAAGAAAAAGAGACTAGAATTTGATATAAGATGTATATTCATTATATATAGAATTATATACTTCGATAATACATTTTCAAAATGGCTCTGAGGCCATACGTTTAAAGTATATCTAGATAATATGCAATTTTTTCATATATATATATATGATGAAAGCCTTTTTTAGGAATACATACAAAAACATGTAAAAAGTTTTGAGTCTCAAGCAACAAGAACGTGAGCATCATCAACAACATTTGGAACATCATCATCAGTAGGGGCATTAGGAATGACAATAGGAGAAACATGAGCATTAGGAGCAATAGGAGAATCAACAACAACAATGACAAGTGGTGAGGGATATACCAAGTCCCTGAGGTCAATGTACCACTTGACACCATAGAAGAGAACCACATTATAACAGTGCAAAAGGAAGTGACAAGCGTGAGTGACTTTGTGACAGTGCTCTTCGTGTGTTTAAATGTGGAACTTGCTCAAAATTGGTACCCATGACACCACTGCATCTTCTTCGATATGTTGATGGAGGTTGCTTGCCATCAGAATGCCCAGACCATACACCACATTCATCACCACTTCACCAAGGCCACCGAGGTAGTGCTTGGGAAAGATCTCCATTGTCAAGTGC
>VDFB02373365.1:177295206-177340251 GCA_007258455.2 Sequoia sempervirens
TGTGAGGACCAACTATCTTCATCTACATGGGCTACTCATGCCTTTCCTTCAAGCCTCTTATTCATCCTCTCTTGGTGTTGCGAGCACTCGTAGGCCCTATGTCCCTCTTCACCACATTGGAAACATGTTCCTCTGAAACCTCCTCTTCCTAGTCTGCACCCATACCTTCATCAGCTTCTTCGATCTCCACTATTCTGATCATGAGGATAATATGAGTCATCTCTTTGCTGACCTTGATTGGTATTGGATCCTTCATCTGTCCTATAATTGCCACCTCGACCTCCATATGGCTATTTACCAGTCTTTCCACCTTGACCTCCTTCTTTGTGCTTGCTCTCAAACATCTTGTTTAGTCATTCTTTGACCTTTAGAGAGAATTGATAGGCATCCTCAATGGTAGTTACTCTCACCAGTTCCAATTCTTCTTGTATACTTTGGTTCAGCCTGTTGATAAACTGAGAAACCTTCTATATAGGAGAAAATTTGCACCCCTTATGCAAATCCCCCTTTTTTCCTTTACCCACCTTAGAAAACCAAGTTCAGAGGCTTAATTCCACATAAGATAGGTTTTTTCATCCCACTTGGTGCCTATTTTAAGCGTTGGTGGAGGCATTTCTATAGGGGATGCCTGTGTGGCATGCTTACGTCCCTAGAAAATTCCTACGGCTGAACCTGCAGAGGCGTTCCTCTTCTCATTGGAGGTGAACTTGTAATGCCCCCTTCGGCCGACCGACCCAAATATGGTCATTTTTCTCCATCCCTTATTCAAATTCACTCCTTGAACAAGCATTTCATCTTCTTCCAAGCATTGAGCTCACTCTTCACCACTTCAAGCATTCAATCCAACACTTCTAGAAACATTCCAAGCATTTCATTGCAGCCAAAAGCAACACTCCATCACTTTGGTAGAGCATGTTTGGGATCACGCCATTGCAACAGAGGCTCAAGTACTCTCATTTCTCTCCCAAGCATCCTTGAGTGCTCTTGGTGGAGTTGGTAAGCTTCCCTCTCCTCTCCTCTATCACTTGGTTAAGTAGCATAACACTGTTTTGTAGTGATTATTTTCTCTTTACTACATTATTTCCTTTATCTTGTTTCCTTCATTATCTGTGGAGTTGGAAACACCTAAATGGGGGATCTGACTGAGGTAGACCCCTATACAACCACCCAACATTTTCCCTCTTTCTATGTGTAGGTGTGCATGCTTCTTAGAGAACCAACTAGCGAACGATTTCCTTGGTGAGATTATCCTTGTTTTCATCTGATCTATTTAGGATCTAGGACTAATTGTTTACAGAATGCGTAACGTAAAAGATCAATTATTACAACACTTAACATAAATGATTACATAATTAAATGCTCAAATGAATAAATGAACATAATATAGTTGCCAAGATAATGAACTAAAAAGAAAGAAAGAGAGAAGAAATAGAGAGACGAAACCACAATTGATAACGGAGTTCGTCCCTAAGGACTACGTCTCCAGGTCCCTCTCCAATGGAGGACCGATCCGATTAACTCCAAATTCAATTACAATGGCTTCAAGACTATCTCCTTCAAGCATTCAGCAACATGTCATTACTCTGATGTGCAGAAACATCTTCAATCTCCCGAGCATTCTCTCGTTATCTCAACCTAGACTTGGAAAATCAAGGCCTATACCCCTCCTTTTATACAAAAAGTTTTCCTAATTAGGCCTAACCACTTAATTAATTACATAATCTCCCTGATCAGCTCGTATCAGGTATATTTTGGCTTTTGCAATCTTTTGTTATAGGTGGTTTTGGTGGTTTTGATTTATTTTGGCTTATTTAGCCATTTGTTGAAGGCTCGGCCTATATTGTTACAATAAAAGGATCCGCTGCCACTATATGTTTAGACTGTCTTCGTGGCGCAGCGGTGAGAATGATTTTTGTTAGACCGGCCGGTGCGGGTTCAAACCACCGGCCGGTTTGTTTTTAAAACAACGACCGAACATTATTCACAATAAAAAAAAAGCTGCACATATATATAATAAACCCAAGCTCGGCGGGTGCAACGGCCAGGGAGCTGGTTGGTAGCGCACAGATTACGGGATCGAATCCCACCTACATTTTGTTCCGAACAAACCAAACGACATGCATCCGCTGCCGAAAGGACACATGTCATCTTATTGTTCGCTGGAACTACCGTCGACACTGACCACGTAGATTTCTGTACGCTGACTATTAGCCACATGTCACTCTGCTATTCGCCAGAATTGCTGACTAAGCCGTCGACGTGTCGCTGACTGGGATGATGACGTGGGCTCCGTACCGCTGACCGTGTTGCCACTTCAATGCTGACTGGTTGTACGGACTGCCACGTGTCAGCATTTGATTGGCTCCATATCATTGACCACCTACCACGTGTTGGGTCAAAATTCACCTATATATGTCTGTATAGTACGGACTGCCACGTCAGCATGATGACGTCATCATCAGTACCCTCTAAGTTGACTGAAGTTTGACTGCTTCTAACTCGAGCATACGACTTCAGATTTCGATGAAACGAACATCGTCGGAATTGTCTCGATGAGCTCTTCATGATGACGCTGCTTCTGTCGATTTCCAAGATAATTATTTTTTGCCTTTCAGACGCCCCTGAAGCCAGTTTGACTGGAAGTTTGACTAGCCGTAACTTGCACAAACGGAGTCCTTTTCGCCCCGTTCAAGTTGCGTTGGAATCAGGACGTCGTTCTCTTTCTGATGAAGCTAAAATCTGGAGTATTGGGAACACTTCAATTTTCACTAAAAAATTGGCCCCTAGATCAGGCCTCCCCACTGGAGAGCTTTTGGACCTCCGAAAGCTTGATTACTTGGAAAGTAAGTGAGGGTAAAGTTCCCTCACTTTACCAATCTCCATCCATCTTGCTTTGCTTGGATGCATCCCCTTCAGGCCCACTCTGAGGTACTCAACATCTCCTCTTCGTGAAGTTCTGACATTCCTGTCGAGAATAACATCTTCTGGCAACTCTGACATGTACTCTGGAGAAAGGTCATCAACTAATGGAACTTGAATGTCTGAGACTTCATCTAGGATCATTAGAGGCTCATACAGTTTCAAATTCTCAACATTGACAACCGAGTAAATATGCATGTATGGAGGAAGATTGAGGCGGAAGGCATTAGTACCAATCTTCTCAAGGATCTCAAAAGGACCATACCTAATTGGCTTAAGCTTTTTACCTTCACCTTGCATCCTTTCCTTGCTGATATGTAACCAAACTCTGTCTCCAACCTGAAAATGATGATCAGTGCGATGCTTGTCATGGCGAACCTTGTATTTTGCTTGGCTCTGTTCCAACCGTGCTTCCACTGCCTGATGAATTGCTTGGACTTTCTAGATGAACTTCAAAGCCTTCTCTGCATCATGGCGTCCATCTTCAACATCATCTTTCCCAAAAGCAAAATCCATCGGTGTCTTGGGCACATAACCAAAGCATGTCTCAAAAGGAGACCTCTTAGTAGAAGAGTGTGCTGCATGGTTGTAGGCATGCTGCACATAATGAAGACTCTCATCCCACAACTTAGGATGCTTACTGCAGTAACCTCTGAGTAGATGCACAACTGTCCTGTTTACAACCTCTGTCTGCCCATTGGTCTGCGGATAGAAGGCTGTATTTTTCTTCAGATTGGTGTCCATGAGTCCCCACAAAGCTGACCAAAATTCCCCAAGAATCGAGAATCTCGATCCGATACAATAGAAGTAGGTAACCCAAAATGAACCCATACAAATTGAAAGTACATATGAGCTGTCAGTTCAGCAGTGACTTGCTTTTTACTTGGCATCAAAATACACATTTTGCTGAACCAATCAACTACTACATACAAATAATCATGTCCCTTCCTAGACATAGGTAACCCCCCTACAAAGTCCATTGACACACTTTCCCATGGACGAGAAGGTACAGGTAGAGGTGTGTACAAACCCAACTTCCTGTTACTAGGCTTACTAGTTGCACACATAACACAACCTCTAATATACTTAGTTACAGTTTCTTGCATACGAGGCCAATAACAATATTTTTGCAGCTGAGTCAATGTTTTGTTTACCCCAAAGTGTCCTGCAATCAATGAGGTATGTGCTTCTCTAATAACTTGTGCTTGTTCATCTTTTGGAACACATAATTTACCCAAGTGATATAACAGTTTATCTGCACATAATAGTCTTTCTCTTCTACATGTTTACCATTTATTAAAGCAGCATAGATATCCTTAAAGTTCTCATCATTAGCATATTGTTCCTGAAAACTTTCATGAACCATAGAACTATTCTGAAGGATTATCAAAGCATTCATCATAGGAGGTCTAGAGAGCATGTCTGCTACTTTGTTATGGGTACCTTTCTTATACTTAATAACCAAATGAAACTGTTGTAGAAAACCCATCCACCGAAAGTGCCTACTTTGTTGCAATTTAGTTTGTGAGTGCAAATATTGTAGTGGTTGGTGATCAGTGTGGATTACAGTTTCTTTCCCCATTATGTAATGTTTCCATTTTTTAACACTCTGAACTAAAGCATAAAGTTCTTTATCATATGTGGGATAGTTACTTACTGCTCCTGAAAAAGTTTCAGAGTGGTAGCAAACTAGTTTACCTCCTTGCATGAGTACTGCTCCCATGGCAAACCCACTCGCATCTGTCTCGATCTCAAATGGTTGATGTAGATCTGGTAAGGCCAAAACTGGTGCGGTGCTCAACTTTCCCTTCAAAGTGTCGAAAGCCTTCTGTTGCGGACCTCCCCACTGAAAAGTTGCCTTTGTACTGGTTAATGCATGTAATGGTGATGCTATAAAAGAGAAGTTTGCAATAAACTTTCTCCAGTACTGAACTGCACCTAGAAAACTTCTGACCTCTGTGACTGTACTTGGCTTAGGCCATTTTACAATAGCTTCGACCTTCGCAGGGTCTACTTTCAATTGACCACTCCCTACGACATAGCCTAAGTACACTAAGGATGTCTTAGCAAATTCACATGTAGACATCTTTACATACAGTTTTTCTTTTCTCAATACATCAAAGACTTTCTTTACATGACTTACATGATCTTCCCAAGTTTGACTGAATACCTCAGATTTATCATCTTCTTTAGCTTTTACAAGCATTAATACAAAGTTTTTACTTGAGTTGACCAACCTCTTCATTTGACCAGCATTAACTAGTGTAAGATTAGTCTTCACCTTATGTGCCCGTACAATGTATTCTACCCCATCTTTAAAAAGATGATACTTATTCTCTCCCCTATAAAAGATTGCTTTTCTGTCATAAAGATAAGGACTTCCTAACACAAGCCCACAAATATCCAAAGGGACCACATCGACTTCTACCTCATCTACAAAGTTTGCAGTGATAGCAAATCTCAATTTACATTGTTTAGTTACTTGTAGTTGAGCATCATTGCAAACCCATCCGAGTGGATATGGTTTCGGATGAGGTGTTGTAGTCAAATTAAGTTTCTTTACAACTTCTTCAGATATTAAGTTGACTTGTGAACCCGTATCAAACAGAGTATCAACCTTAGTGTGTTTTGTTACAACACGAATGTGAAACAATTCATTTCTTTGCTTATCAACCTTAGGAGAAGATTCTTTACTTGTACTTGCACTGGCATTAGAAAAACTTGCATCAGATGAGAGAGATATACCTTTCCCTTTACCTTGGATTCCGGTAGCAACAATCTTTGTCTCATCTCCGGAGTCTGAACCAAGATCTTGTTGAATCACTGCAGTAGTCTTCTGCTTGCCTTTATTACCTCCATATCTTTTCGGCCTCAACTCAGGATGAAGCTTCCAACATCTGAATCATCATGCCCCTCTTTCTTGCAATGGGAACATGTGGGTTTCTCACCCTCTTTCTGAGCTGTAGCTGTCTTCTTCCCTTTGCCTTTATCTTTGTCTTTTTCTTTCCCTTTAGACTTACCCTCGAACTTAGATGGCTTCTTGGAAAAGTTATCACTAAAAGTATTCTTACCCCTTGACTCTAAATGAGTAGCTTGAACAGACACCTCGTCTAGATTGTTGGGACTCAACATCAAAATAGTGTGCCTAAGGTAAGAATGTAAACCACCAATATACTTAAGTAATGTGTCTTGGGTATACAAGGGAACATTTAGAGCAATGGCCCGTTTCCTAAACTCATGAGTATACTCCTGGACAGACTGCCCCTTACCTTGCCTAAAGGTTTGCCAATTCATGGTTAACTGTTGCATGTAACCTAAAGGGTAGAATTGTTTCCTAAGGGCAGCAACAAACTCCATCCAAGACATATTAACTTGACCATGGCGAGCAATTTCTTCACGAGTTTTACTCTCCCACCAGGTGAGAGCTGTACCTCCCAACCGGAGAGTTGCTAATTGAATCCTAGAAGCATCTTCTACTAGGCCTTGAATCCTACAGTATACTTCTACTTGTTGGACCCAATCGTCTAACTTCTCAGCATTTAACTCCCCACAGTATTTAGGTAACTCAAATTTTACATCAAGCTTAATTACAGGTTTAGACTTGCTCTTAAATGGATTTACATTAGAAGAAGGAGAAGGAGGAGGAGAAGAAGAAGGGGAAGAAGAAGAGGAGGGAGAAGATGGAGGAGAAGGAGTTTCTGGAGCTTTCTCCTATGTGTCTTTCTGATCTTCCTGCTTCTTGTGCTTTGAAGAACCTCCCTTTTCATGCTTCTTCTTGTCTGCATAAAGTTCATCCACCATTGCCTTCATGTCAAGAAATAGCTTCTGGAAATCCTTGACACTGAGCTCTGAACTTGGTCCACCTTCTTTTGCTTCCATCTGTGACGGTTGATAAACTCTTCGTCTTCCGATTTCTGGATTGTATTCTTCAAGTTCTCCTTCGCCTCGTTGCAACCTGGATCTTGTTAGCATTCAATTTGCAATACAAGCCACACACAAAGCTCTGATACCAACTTGATCTATTTAGGATCTAGGACTAATTGTTTACAGAATGCGTAACATAAAAGATCAATTATTACAACGCTTAACATAAATGATTACATAATTAAATGCTCAAATGAATAAATGAACATAATATAATTGCCAAGATAATGAACTGAAAAGAAAGAAAGAGAGAAGAAATAGAGAGATGAAACCACAATTGATAACGGAGTTCGTCCCTAAGGACTACGTCTCCGGGTCCCTCTCCAATGGAGGACCGATCCGATTAACTCCAAATTCAATTACAATGGCTTCAAGACTATCTCCTTCAAGCATTCAGTAGCATGTCATTACTCTGATGTGCAGAAACGTCTTCAATCTCCCGAGCATTCTATCGTTATCTCAACCTGGACTTGGAAAATCAAGGCCTATACCCCTCCTTTTATACAAAAAGTTTGCCTAATTAGGCCTAACCACTTAATTAATTACATAATCTCCCTGATCAGCTCGTATAAGGTATATTTTGGCTTTTGCAATCTTTTGTTATAGGTGGTTTTGGTGGTTTTGATTTATTTTGGCTTATTTAGCCATTTTTTGAAGGCTCGGCCTATATTGTTACAATAAAAGGATCCGCTGCCACTATATGTTTAGACTGTCTTCGTGGCGCAGCGGTGAGAATGATTTTTGTTAGACCAGCCGGTGCGGGTTCAAACCACCGGCCGGTTTGTTTTTAAAACAACGACCAAACATTATTCACAATAAAAAAAAAGCCGCACATATATATAGTAAACCCAAGCTCGGCGGGTGCAACGGCCAGGGAGCTGGTTGGTAGCGCGCAGATTACGAGATCGAATCCCACCTACATTTTGTTCCGAACAAACCAAACAACATGCATCCGCTGCCGAAAGGACACGTGTCATCTTATTGTTCACTGGAACTGCCGTCGACACTGACCACGTAGATTTCCGTACGCTGACTATTAGCCACGTGTCACTCTGCTATTCGCCAGAATTGCTGACTAAGCCGTCGACGTGTCGCTGACTGGGATGATGACGTGGGCTCCGTACCGCTGACCGTGTTGCCACTTCAATGCTGACTGGTTGTACGGACTGCCACGTGTTAGCATCTAATTGGCTCCGTATCGTTGACCACCTACCACGTGTTGGGTCAAAATTCACCTATATATGTCCATACAGTACGGACTGCCATGTTAGCATGATGACGTCATCATCAGTACCCTCTAAGTTGACTGAAGTTTGACTGCTTCTAACTCGAGCATACGACGTCAGATTTCGATGAAACAAACGTCGTCAGAATTGTCTCGACGAGCTCTTCACGATGATGCTGCTTCTGTTGATTTCCAAGATAATTATTTTTTTGCCTTCCAGATGCCCCTGAAGCCAGTTTGACTGGAAGTTTGACTGGCCGTAACTTGCACAAACGAAGTCCTTTTCGCCCCGTTCAAGTTGCGTTGGAATCAGGACGTCGTTCTCTTTCTGATGAAGCTAAAATCTGGAGTATTGGGAACACTTCAATTTTCACTAAAAAATTGTCCCCCAGATCATCGTCACTCTTGCATATTTCCTTTTTCATATTAGAGAGTATTTAATTTTTCTAGTTGTATCATTCTAGCCCTTTAGTTAGTTAGTTGGGTCGCTAGCTAGTTTTGTTGGCTTGAACTCATCTTTGTTGTTGTCTGTTCGTACAGACGACAACACACTTTTGAGATGCCAACACACTGCAGTGACGTCCACAGATCGCACTTCTATCCTCAGATAGAGAGATTCCCAAGATGTAGTGTTAGACCTAGAAACTAAATCGCCTAGCCTTTTCCTATATTTTAGGCATGTAGAGTAACTGAGAGGCCCCATGGTCCCCATTACTCTTGCCTCACATTTCCTAAACATTACACCTAGAAACATGGTCCCCATCTTGACCCTCCATGACCTGGGGTCTTGCACATGGTGGTCCCCCTCTCTTACATTTTTGGTGAACCCGACATGAACCATTTTGGTCCAGTTCTTATGATCCTGATGGTTCCTTTCCTCATACTCTAGGAATGTTGTAGGTGAGAGTGTTGTGAGGTTGTCTCCTTACAACCCATCCTACGACCCCTAGTTGGCATAGTTGGAAGGTTCTAAAGGTATTGCATGGTGAAACCTTAATTGGGTCACCGTCTTATCCGTCAACCTTTAGGAACTCTATGAAAGCATTTTCTAGTGTGTGTAATGGCTTCCTTCTTGCACCAACCCATCCCCTCTACATAGCCTATTGATAGGGGTGCTGGTATAACTTTCACTTCACAAGACCTACCAATGGGCTTTAACAGGAAACCATCTCCTCTTTACATTCTTGCATGGATCAACGAAAACATCGTAGCTAGTGTTTTCATTGACCCTACATCACAAGTGAACAGAATAATAGAGGAGATTATGTTAATAGACTTCTTACACAAGGATGGGTACAATGCTCCTGTGAGCACCATCCACACACATGAAAGGCTTTATGTACCCCCTTTGGGTAGTATTGTCTTGTTAGTCTTAGTTGGACCTAAGTCTGTGAAACTCCTGTTTGATGTCATCCCCAGGTCTGAGCTCTTTAGGTTGAAATTGGGTATCCCTTTGTTAGTGGTGATGAACACGGTACCCTCTATCATGCATAAATGTCTGAAATTCATCCACGGAGGCTCCGTGCATGTAATCCATGACACTGGTTATAGATCGCTGGTTGCACTTGGTAGCTACTCCTTGGACCACTCTTGGCCTGTGCCCATAGGTCCTCTTCTGCCTAGGATGAACCTTACGCATTGAACATATCAAACTATAAGAAAGGCCAAAAGTGAGATACCCTCCCTTACCTTATGTTTTTTCACATAGGGCTTGCTTAAAGGCTGAAAATGATGCTACTAAGGCTCAAAATAAGGAAGAAGAGACACGGTCTTGTGATCCTCCTTCCTCTTCCACTATCCAGTTTGATGCTTCTTCTCACTCAGCTATGGTACCATCAGGTTCTGCTCCTCGTTTGCAGCAGAACCCTTCAGTGCCCGCTTGGTGGAAGCCTAAGCTTCCCTTATTCGAGCTTCTTGTTCTACCGATGGAGCCTGGACCCTTTCGGTATAATAGGAAGATGGTTTCTCAGGGAAAGTCCTCGTTGTCTTGACCTCCATGGCATTGTACTGCTCCTGCTCCTAAGGCAATGAGTGGAAAGAGGCCCACTGTCGAGAATCTTGAGTCGACTCCTCTTGTCACTCCTCAGCCTATTCCCCCTGCTCCCATGTAGGAACCTATCCCTTTGTTGGAAAAGGCCATGGTGGATGTTCCTATGGTTGAGTAGGAACCCTTTGCTCCCTCGTAGCCTCCACCCTCTAGCTCCAAGAGCCGAAGAAACTACCTTGCGTGCAAATGCAAGCGCTGATGAAAGGCTCTCCTAGCTGAGCAGGCTGCCTCACAAAGAAATGAGGAAGAAATGACTGCCCCTACTTTAGGGCCTCCTACAGTGTCTTCTGCTTCCCCTCCTTCTGCCTCTCTTCAGTTTGGTCCCATACTGCTCTCAACATCTGTTGTGAGTATGAATGCACCTAACCCTAAATGGGTACAGGTGTTCATTGCTCCTTCGGTGGAGCCACCTTTGCTAGTGTCTATTCTGGACATCTAACCTTTTTTGAAGCCCGTGGAAATGATTAATACCACAGTTGTGTCTACTGTGGTTCTTTCTTCCTCTTCCTCTGCACCCCTAAATTTTTCTATGGGGATTTCATCTCCTTCAACAAAGAAAAAGGTAGAGGGTGGTCCTTCTAGTGACAAAGGACCTAAGAGGATCCCACCTTCTTCACAAGGTGGTCTTGTGCTGACTTGTTCTGTCCTAGTAACAAAACTAGTCCCGACTTCCCCTAAGTTCATCATTTCACTTGAGTCACTCAGCGATCTTAGTGGTGAACCTCAAGCACAGCTCATCCCATCCATTGAAGTAAGACATAACACTTATATGGGGTGCATGTTTAACTCCATGGATGAGGTTCCGACCCTATCGGCGATTTTTGTAAAATCGTAGACTTTGAGTCCATAAGAGCTCGGTGTAGAGGACCTTGAGAGGCCCTCTTTATTGGACCTTATTGTGGGAGGGCCAGATGCCCCTCCTCTTAATATCCTGCCTTTGCAGGATCATCCTCCTTCCCCTTATGAGGATTTAGATTAGGAAGCAGACAACCTCTTGGCTGATCAATGTTAGGAGGAGGCCCCTTCTTGAACTTGTGTGTGAGTGTGTGTGTTTTGGAATGTGTTCCCCTGTACTTGTTCTATGTGTGTCTGGATGACCCTCGTCACCCCTATTGGTGCCTAGACACAGGTGTGGTTTTTGTATCATAAACCTTCTTCTAATTGTATCATCATTCTTCCATGTTTGTGCTTGACTTTTGATAAATTGGGGATGATGCAAAGTGGTGGGGGAATTTAGGCTTCCCTTCCATGTTGACCCAATTTTTTTATTTTTACTTTGTTTTCTATGCATTCTTCCTGATCTAGTTGGGGATTGATGATATTTTTCCTTGCATTGCGGTTACCTATTATTACATGAGCTCGGATAGATCTGACCCTGCTAAACTAGATCCCCCTTTGCCCTGTGTTTATATTTCTCTTTTTTTCTTTCTCTTTATCTTTCTCTCTTCTTTTCTTGAGTTGTCCCTTTCATGTGTGACAATGCCTTCTCTTTAACACTTCAATTTTCAAAAAACACATTCATTGCTAAATGAATCTTTTCTCAAAAATCCACACAAACCTTCTTTTGAAATCACATTCTCAACACAAAACCGTAATGGAACATGTTTCCTTCATCACGGGTTCATAAATAAAGGACTTGAGAACCCTCCTTCTGAAGTAGGAACAACTTTTGATCTTCCCCTTGCATGGGGGAATATTCTTCCTTTTGAATTCCATGATGAAGTGAACAACTTTCAAAAGGATTCCTTGATGAAGGATTGATTCGAGAAAGAGAATATTTACTTTTGGATTGTGCATCCCTTGAGTGGACCCCTATTCATGATGGGCCCCCAAGGGATACCTTTTGAAAGTTTTCAAAACTGTCGATAGTCCATGTAACTGTTCACTTCCTGACTCTACAAAGTCCACTTTCTTAGGCTTCCTCCATGTGAGAGATCTTGGGGGATGCCTCCCTGCAAGACGAAGAACTTGTAGGGTGCTTTCCTTTGAGCTTCCTCCATGCAAGAGATCTTGGGGGTGGCTCCCTTGTAGGACTGAGAGCCTGTAGGGTGCTTTTTTGGGTGTTCTTCATGCTTGAGTTCATGTAGAATACCTTACCCAATAGGAATGAGAGCCTATAGGGAGTTTCTTTCGTATTCTTCATGCTTGGTTCATGGAGAATACCTTTCCTACAAGACTAAGAGCCTGTAGGGAACTTCTTTGGGTGGTCTTCACGCTTTAGTTTGTGGAGAATACCTTCCCTATAGGTCTGAGAGCCTATAGGATGCTTCTTTCGGTACTCTTCATGCTTGAGTTTGTTTAGAATGCCTTCCCTACAAGACTAAGAGCTTGCAAGGCGCTTCCTTTGGGTCTCCTCCATGCTAGAGTTTTTGGGGGACACCTTCCTTATAGGACCGAGAACTTGTAAGGCACTTTTCTTCTTCAACTTCATAGTTCCGAGCAGCTATGAATCCCCTCACTTGCCCTGACCTTTAGGTACACTAGACAGAGCATTGCTTCCTTGATGGTTCAAGTATACATTTCTAACCTTACACTCTTCTTGATCTACATTACCAAGCACTCTTCAGTATTCGTGCTCGCTAAAGTGGGGGAAAAATGTATAGGAGTGAATTTGTACCCCTTATGCAAATCCCCCTTTTTGCCTTTATCCACCTTAGAAAACCAAGTTTGGAGGCTTAATTCCACATAAGCCCACTCTTTGCATCCCACTTGGTGCCTGTTTTGAGTGTCGGTGGAGGTGTTTTTGTCAGGGACACCCACATGGCGTGCAGACATCTGCACGACATTCTTACATCCCTGGCAAATTCCTGCGGTTGAACCTGTAGAGGCATTACTCTTCTCATTGGAGGTGAAGTTGTAATGCCCCCTTCGACTGACTGACCCAAATATGATCATTTTTCTCCATCCCTTCTTCAAATTCACTCCTTGAACAAGCATTTCATCTTCTTCCAAGCATTGAGCTCACTCTTCACCACTTCAAGCATTCAATCCAAGACTTCTAGTAGCATTCCAAGCATTTCATTGCAGCCAAAAGCAACACTTCATCACTTTGTTAGAGCACGTTTGAGACCACACCATTGCAGTAGAGGCTCGAGTACTCTCATTTCTCCCCTAAGCAGCCTTGAGTGCTCTTGGTGGAGGTGGTAAGCTTCCCTCTCCTCTCCTCTATCACTTGGTTGAGTAGCATAACACTGTTTTTTAGTGCTTATTTTCTCTTTACTACATTATTTCCTTTATCTCCTTTCCTTGGTTGTCTGTGGAGGTGGAAAAACCTAAACGGGGGTCTAACTGAGGTAGGCCCCTATACATCCACCCAACATTTTCCCTCTTTCTGTGTGTAGGTGTGCATGCTTCTCAGAGAACTAGCTGGTGAATGAGTTCCTCGGTGAGATTCTCCTTGTTTTCATCACTCTTGCATATTTGCTTTATCATATTAGAGAGTATTTAATTTTTCTAGTTGTATCATTCTGGCCCTTTAGTTAGTCAGTTGGGCCGTTATCTAGTTTTGTTGGCTTGACCTCATCTTTATTGTTGTCTCATAGTACGAACGAAAACACACTTTTAAGATGCCAACGTGTCACGCTGACGTCCAAAGATCGCGCTTCTTTCTTCAAACAAAGAGCTTTCCAAGACACAGTGTTAGACCTAGAAACTAGCTCGCCTAGCCTTTTCCTATATTTCAGGTCTACAGAGTAATTGAGAGGCCCCATGGTCCCCGTTACTCTCGCCTCACATTTCCTAAACATTACACTTATCTGAGGTAAGTTAGGGCAGCATCTCACATCTTGACCCTCTGTGACCTGGTGTCTTGCATGCGGGGGTCCCCATCTCTTACATCTTCTCTTTATTCACCTTTGAGTGTCCTATTTGAATCAAAACTTTGTGAAACTCCTCAGTGTGTTCTTTCACCATCTTCGTTCCTTGTCTCAGACTCTACATTCTCTTCAACAACTCTAGTTCATAATCCACCAGATTGAATTATTTCTTCAAATTTTCCACCATCCTGTCCCATCTAGAGGTTTTATCTTTGCCTTGTCTACCTCTTTCGAGCTGGACTTCCTTCCACAAAATACTAGCATGGCCCTTCAATTTGGTCTTTGCAAAATTTACTCGATGAGGATCTTCAATCTCCTCAAATTCAAAGAATTCTTCCATATCACTGATCTATTTGATCAATTCTTTAGGGTTGAGACTTCCATCTTTGGTTTCTTTCCTAGACTAGATATTTCTCACAACAATCTTAGTTCTCCATGATCTACTTGATCTTGTTCTTCCTCTTCCTATTCTTCTTCTATTTCATCTTCACTACCATCTCTTTCCTGGTGTGCCCCTCTTCCTCTTAGAACTTGTTGCAAGGCTTGCATTTTCCTTTTGAGGGCTCTAATTTCATCTCTAGGTGGATCTCTTCCTCTACCACCATGGCCTCTACCTCTGCCATGCTGGGTAAGTCTTGGGGGAATCTTGAACTCAACCCACACTCATAGGTCCTACTACAACCACCTCACCTTCGACACTCTATTATAGGCTCAGGAACTCCTACTCTGATGCCACTTGATGAAGTGTAATCCCCTTACAACTGGAGCAACAATACACAACTAGGTTTACACACAAAAATAAATGAACTTTATTACTGATCACTACAAATTATAGAGAACATGCCATCTTATAGGCTACTTGTAGGCATCTACCGATTGACAGATCTGAACTTACACTATAGTATGATATCCTATGATTCCTTCTATGTTCTCCTCTCACTCTATTCTTTGTTCTCTCTCCTGTAACTCTTTTATTTCTCACAAGATCTCCAAGTTGGCCTTGGTCTCATGTTGTAGTACCATTCCTTACCCAATCAATATTCAGAGTCTCAAAATCATTACACCGTAATCAACATTGTCCAATAAGATTGTATTTCAAAACAACAATGTGAAATACGCAATATCACTTCACCACGTGTTAGCCTCATGTTTTCTCGACCACCAACTGCCGCTAACCATTGCATATCTATCTCCATCGGGTAATCGCCTCGAATCTAGTGCATCTCCCACTGATATCATCATGTCCCATTGACACCATGTTTTTGGTCCATCAAGGAGACCACAAGTTACCTTTCACCGATACAAGGGAGTCTTGATGATGAACACAACGCCAAGCTCACATTTAATCAGACCATCGGCCAAACAAGGGAAACTATCCCACTGATAGGGAAACCTTACACTGATAGACTTCATACACTCAACCACACTTTCCTAATACCATCAGTCTACCGTTGGAACAGTAGGTGTAATCATGTCGATATGTCAAGGTTCCATCGATAGAACATACCAGCCCTTATTTGGTCAAACAATCTCATAATGATGATGCATGATTTCTCTTTTCCCTGGATGCTCTTGCATCAAACATCCATGATGAGAATGAAGGGGCACTACATCCTCCCCCCCCTAAAACTTGACTTAGTCTTGGAAGTCACAAACTAAGGTGGAAACATAACACATTTGTACTCCAAATTTCTATTACCCACATCAAAGTTGATCCATTACATCAAAATAATAATTCATCTCACAAGGATATATACTTATATAGTTTATTTCAAACATGACCTATCCTTTTGGTTTTCAGTGTCACAATAATAACACAATCAAAATGTGCATTTCAAAATGATTCTATAGTACATAAATCACTCAAAATACTTACATATTAGCATTAACACTTATCAGTTTCTTTCAGGAAAAAGAAAATATTGCATCATTTTAATCGTAATGAGCATAATTTATCATAACAAAAACATATAAGAGTATTCAATTTCAAATGCATTACCATTTTATTTTCTTTACCCTTAAATTACAATTCCTCTTCCAATACATTGTTAAGCAATTAATACATCAAAATGCTACACTTCCATAAAACACAACATAATTATACATAGAAAGAACACATTTTTCATTAAATATCCATCATTTACAAATAAGACATTCCACTTTATTCATTATACAACACTAAATGTCATAACATATTCAACACAAGATCATGATTTTACACCTTTTCAAAACCATGGAAACACAATTTATCATTTCATAAGTACTATATTCATGATTTAACATACATTCTTCACATACACACACAAATTCAAATCACTGGAAATCACATCACAAGGCTACACAAGGGTCCATAATGTATCCCAAATAGAAAGAATATTGGTGCATTGCGCACTACACCATGGGTCCTATCCTTTTCATCGGTTTTTTGCACCATTAGACAAACACCACCAAAGGATAAGTCTAAGGTTGTTAGGCGAGGATGAAAAAAATGGGAAAACATAATATCAAGATTACAAGCAACTAGGACAACATAATGGGATGAAATGAAACTAGAGTTCCCATTGTTAGAAACTTGGGCTTTGATACTAGGTGTAATGCCCCCACCAAGGAACCCAAGAGGACAACACTAAACTAGGACAAATTATCATAACATTTTTTTTTTTAAACAAGTAACTAAAAAACACATAACATAACATAACATAATAGAAATTCCCTACATCCTCTAAGGTTCCTCAACTATGCTACGCGCAAACTAACATTCAAGATATAACTAGAAAGAGGGTTCATTTAAAACATCACATTAAATGATTCTAAATTACTTATTTTCATAGCATGCTATCTGATAAAAGCTAATTAACATATGCAAGATGCATAACATCATAGTATTCATTACAAAAGAATTCATCAATAATTGTTACATTATTGCAATATTTACAACAATACTTCCCCTAGCATATGTGGGAAGATTACATCAGATTACAATAAGAGATACAACTGATATACCATCCAATACAAATACATAAAAGGTTGTCTTCTTGAACTAGAATAGGAACTGGAGCCCACGGTACCATGAACAATATCCATGCACATGAACATGCATCAAGAATACCCAATGGAGGAAAAAGCACCAACCTCCCGACCATGTGGAACCCTTAGGTCCACCCTTGTGCTAGGAGATAACACAAGGTCCCACAACCAACAAACAGACATAGAAGAAACATGCTAACTCAAACAAGGGTTATACATGGATTCCAACACAAAACTGCTACAACACATCACTTACAACACTTACTTCACCTCCAGAGACACAAAACAAAAGGATAAAATACAACTAGAGAATGCTAGACTATAATAGGGAGGAGTGTCATCACATAGCTTGATATGGTTGTCCTGGTAGATCTTCCTAGGCCATGACCCCCATCCTAGGTTTCCCTGGTAGCCTCTCTTGATCCTTGGACCCATACAAACTCATGAAGAACAAATATACCTCTCATGAGGACAAGGCAGTTGGTCTTTCCATTCCAGGCCTTCCCATCTCATCTCAAGCCTAAACGAGCACTTGAGCCATGAGTAAGCCATATCATTATCTTGTTTAATGTGAGATCTACCCTTCCCCCTAATTAATTTTTAGGTTATCATTGGATTAAGAAACCCTCCAATGGGTTGTCCTAGACACCACTTTGGGTTTTGACTCCCATTAAGGGCCACTCCCCCTACTTGTAAATAGTAAACCCTACACATCAAGCAAGGAATTTACCATCTTGCATATAGTTAACATAATCACATGAATCCAAACATAGAGCAAGGAATTGACCATCTTGCACATTTATCATGATCACATGATTCCATACATAAATAGGAAGCAACATCCTTAAGGTTTACATTTCATACAAAGCACATAACTCTAAACATTTCCAACCACTTCCAAAGTGAAACAATCATAAGAACCATTCACACTTTACATACCCCCTCATAGGCCTCTGGAAGCCAACCTAAACAACATTACACCATGACACCCCCTTTCAAAAATACACAACACTTAATCCATTAATCACCCACATTGCCTAATACAACAGTTGAACATCACATTATAACAAGGAAGACATTCCTCTAAGGGTGATCCCACAATAGTGGTTTACAATTTTTGGCCAAACTGAACATTGAAATATATTTTTTTAACTAAATCTTCACTTTCGGGCACCTATAGCAACTAAACCATAAGGAATTTGAAGATGATGCAAAATAGAGTTTTGTGAAATTTTATCTATAGATTCTAAATATATTTTTTTCAAAAATTTTGGAATCAGATTGCACTTCTTTTTCCATCTTCCCTGAAAACTAGTTTTTTTCAAAAAACAACATTTTAAAAGAGTGACACTCACTGTATAAGGCATAAATTTTTTTCCATGAAGGATAAAATTCTAATTCTTTCGAATTTAGATTTAAAACTCTAATATCTAGTGCTTCCACTTGGTTAGATAGTTTTTTATTGAATATTTTTTCTTTAATCAAGTTTTGAATTCAAACCAATTATAATTCAAACATAGCACGACCGTATAATGCATAAATTTTTTTGTATGTAACGAAATTCATTTTTTTTTCTTTGTTGGATCAAGGACTTCAATATCTAGTGCATTAATATTTTTAATTTTTTTTAATAATCTGCTATTTTCCACATGTGTAGAACAAAGAGCTTGATTTTCGGTGAAAAACCTACATTCACGAGAAATAAAAAATAAATATAATAATCAAATTAAATTTATTTAAAATTATACTTTTTGGGAAGCTTATAATAAGGACTACATACTTGAAAAAAATAAATTTTAAATGAATTCATTTGATCCCCCAAAAGGTAAATCAAAAGTGGTTTTTTATCAACATTTTGATAGGTGTAAAGGAGACTCTGTTATAGGTATGGTTTAAAAGTAGCAGGGTTCTATCCAAGGGGGTTTGATTTAAGGTAGTTTGATCAAACCCTCTTCAATTGGAATTCTTTAAATGGAACTTTTCAATGCTTAAATCATTATATTTTCTAAAAATATGTGATTTAAGCAAAAATCAGTTCCTCCCAGAAATTGTAAACCACTATTGTGGCAGCACCCCTAAAATAAAATATTATTTCACTTTTTAGTCAATCTATCTTAACCACATAGTTAAATAAAAAGATTATTTCCCCAAATAAGTGTAAGAAAAAGGAATATAACATAATATTCTAATTTAATTAATTTACATAGTAATTTTCCAAAAAAAGTTATAAAACAATTAATATTCACCTACAGATTAATTAAAATAATCATTTTACTGTATAATCTAAAGCAGTAAAATCAATCAAACTATTCTGAATATTTACTCTTACATAGTATTCCCTAATTCTCAGCTATTTATCTATGAATTAAATCAACTCACTTAATTAATTACCCTATCTTCTTTGTCTATAACAATTCAAATTCTTTATTCATTAACATTTTTATTTCAGCATGTAACAAATAATCCAGTGCCACATTCAAGAAAGCTAACCTTTTACTTAAGTAAGATGAGTGGAAAATAATCCTCATTAGATTATATCTACACATACAATATTACAAATCGAAGGTATGATTGATGAGATACTAGCATTCATTGATCTAACATTAACACCTCGTAAAAATTGCATATAAAACTATTTATAATAATAAATATGTATATATATAATTCTTTCTTGAATCATTTATAACTCAATAAAATTTAACAAGGTAAAATCCAACAAACTTTATATTGGAGTAACTACCTACACTTTCCTTTAAGGTTATGCCACATAATAATAATAATACTATCAATATTAATAAGGATATGTTCCCAACAATTGTACAAGGAGAGTTTGACAAAACTAATGTCTTAGAATAAACCATTTCATCTAAGATATTTTCTTCTCCTAATATAGGACTTGATCTTGAAGAGTTTATAAGCATATGTTATCATATGTGTTTAAATTCCATCATGCCCTTATCGAGTATCGTAAGCAATTACATTCTCTAATTTTACTATCTCATGATATCCAACTATTAAAAGAAATAATAATAATTCTATTCACTAGAAAACTTCTCTATCTATCTATCATCTAAAATATTTTAAGATAAAAGAATACTCAACTTATAACTTTTAACCTATTAAACTATTTTGTTAACTAGAATAATCCTAAGTTATCATACTAAAAGCAACTTAAACAAACCAAATTCAATTATTAGCTCAAACTATCTTATTCTACCAAAGGGAAAATCAATTTATCATAATATAGAATGAAAGAAAACAAATAAATAAATAAACAAAATTCAACCAAATAATGAAATGGGAATAAAATTCCTTTGAATTTCCTCTATACAAAATTTATCTAGTTAACTTCATCAGTATGTAACCAATCTCTAATATTTTACCCTCATTTGATATTTACAATTTCCCAACTATCAATTACCTATATGCGAACTAAATCAATTTACTTAATTAATTACAACAATTCACTTACGAAACAAACCAATTCACTCATCTCAACACCAACCCATTTATTTACAGCAATTAAATGCTCAATTTACCATAGCTATCCAATTAGAGATATTTTATTAAACACCATTTTCATTTCTTCTAAAAAAATTCTTTTAATTTTTAACCCTAATATAATCTATATATTTAACTATAATATACTATACACATACATATATTATCGATAAACAAAAGAACTCATAACATATTTATTTCCATACGATATATATATTATCCCATCGTTAAGAATCAAGATGCATTTAACTTCAAATGAATAATACTATACTATCCATAGTAAGAAGTCAAATACAAATTATCAATACCTAAAATTCATAAACTAAACTCTGGAACATGCTGCGATCTTTACCATCACCCTGAGCTAAGGAAGAGGGGCAACGACCACCTCCATGGCCGCCGCTGGGAGGAGAAGCACTGTGCACCAGCATGGGCGCACCAAAATGACATAAAACTGCTTAGCAGATGGCCTCAAGGAGACCTCGGTTCCAGGAATGAAATAATAGTAGGAGGGTACAAATTGCGTTTGAAGGAAACTTTCAGGCAAATGTATTGGCTGGAGGAGGACGCATGTTTGCAGGATATGCACAAAATGTTTTTTCAAGGAGGCTCTCAAAACATTGGATTTAATGAAGCACTTTGGATCGCATCCTAACATTATGAGCTTTGCTTGTGTTCTAGGTGCACGCAATCACACAGGTTTAGTGGATGAGGGCTGCATGAACCTCACACATTAGTAACCCTTATTGCATTATAGATATAGTTGGTCATTAGGTGCGCATGATTGGCCTTATAGTTGGTTATCAGGCATACCGGTAATTTTTTTTCATGTTCTATAGTTTCAGGTAATGATGCACACAAACACATCTGACAAACATGTTTTTTTGAATGTATGTTGTATCGATTTTATTCTTAGTTCTTATTTGGTTGCTTTGTTTATTTGCAGTATGAACAATGACTGGTTCATTGATCCTACATTGGTGAGACAAACAAAATTGCTACTTTCCTGCTTGATTGAGGATAGACTCCAAATTCAAATATGAAAATAATGATAAAACCAAATTTAGGAGTAATCACAAATCTTGGAAGGCTTATGAGTTATGACGTGAATCAGGAGTTTCTTATCATCATAAAAGACTTCTTAGATGGCTCTTTGATAGATACACAAAATTGTCGTAGCTCATAAGGCATGAATTTTCCCAGAGCAAGAATAAATGTCTTAATTTCCATGTTCCTAATATCCTTCCAACCCTCTCTTTAGAGAAAGTAGTCTATTATTTATTTGCACACCAAAATACAAAAATAGCAACAAATGAGAACAACTAGATCTGATAAGGTGGGAGAACAAGAACACGGGTCTTTCTTACTTCCACAACACAATCTCCCAAAGAAAGGAAAAAAACCCTAGAAACAAATGCATATTTGGGGAACTTTTACAATGGTTGAAACAACGACAATACAATAGCCTAGTGCCTTTGACAACACATCCAACATGTATTCCTTCTACGGAAACTTTTAGTTACTTATAACACTCACCACACAACTAAAATTAATTCCCAATATTTCAAGCTCCATTTCTTCCCTTTAACTGACAACTCAAATAATGGTAAGAATGGATCTGTAATACATATACACTGCCCCAAATTGTAACGCCCCGCCACAAAACCCCAAAGGACAACACAACTAACTTACATTTATGACAATTTTTTTTTAAAAGAAATAACATGCACTGTAAACATTCAACACTAACATATAATGCAACTAATCACAAACATATACTCTAACAATGTCCTTTAGGGTAACCTGGATGCATTACGTGACACCTCATTTATCCAATCTAAACATACATCACAAAATAACTACAACAAGAGTTCATTTACATCCACTACATTATATATATATATTTCCATAGATACAACACCATTAAAGATCATATATTATGAACCAATTGACACTTTTACAACTTCCCATATATGGGGTAGATCATTACACTATTTACAAGTTTACATAAAGGCTTTCCTTATAACAACAGGAATAATTCATCAAATACAAGATAAGATACAACTGAAATGATTACATTGCATAACATTAGTGCCATCTCAAGTCTGGTACAAGACCAGGAATCTCTGCATGCGGTACAACTTCCATGCTCATGAACATATGTGGGGAACCCAATGGAGTGCATGGTATGTTCCACCTGATCATGTGGAACCCTAGGGTCCACCCCCCATGCTAGGAGATGACAATAAGGACCCACTACACAAGCAACCAAGCAGACAAGGGCTAACATGACTCCATCATACAAGGTACACAAAACATCATATAACAGTGACACCGCTTCTAGAGGCTCGCAAACAACAAAAGGGAAACACAAGACAAGGGAATCCTAGACTGCAGTAGAGGAGAGTGTCATCGCATGGTACTGGCATGGGTTGTCCAGCATTCCCCTCACTAGGACCTGGCCCCCATCTATGGTTGTCCGATATTCCTCTCACTAGGAGCCGACCCCATAGGGTGACACATGTGGAGTCAACAATCCTTTTGTGAGAGAAAGGAAGTTGACCTTGCCAACTAGGCCTTCTCACTCCATCCTTAGCCTAAACAAGCACTACAAGCATGGGCGAGGACTATTATCTTCTTATGTGAAATTTACACATTCCCCCTAGTTCATTATTTAGGTTATCACTTATTTAAGAAACTCTCAATGGGTTGTCCAGGTCACCACTTTGGGATTTGGCCACCATTGAGAGCCACTCCCCCAAATTGCATCTAGAAGACCCACAACATCACACAGGGTAAAGCCATCTTGCACCCTAAAAATAACCACATAAATACATATCCAGAGAAAGACATGGACCCTCTTGCTCACAAATCACACCCATCATAATAATTCCATGACACAATGCTAGAGACCCTATTGTACACAATCTCAAAACATCAACCACTACCCTATGAACAACATGAAACTCAAGAAAACACTCATGATTTGGTATGGGTTGTCTTGGCGGATCTTCCTAGACCCTGACCCCCATCTTAGGTTGTCCTGGTGGTCTCACCTGATCCTTGACCCCATACAAAAATATGCAAGTAATACTCCCCTTACCTCTGGAAGCCAACCTTAAACCACTTTGGCACAATGACTCCCACTTTAAGCCATAACCCATATCACAAAACCATATACATATGCAAGGTATGAACCTTCTCGCACAAAGACCACATCATAAAACAAAACAATGGTGTAAGGTTATAACTCACATGAGCTCCATACAAGAATCAAGATCAAAAGTTTCACAAGAACTAAATATGAAAATACAACATGAAACAAACATCCCTCTCCAAAATTGACACATTACAAGGGTTCATAATAACCAAACACTCAAAGACTATACACAAAGCTAGTACAAGGAAAGAGATGAATGTCTCAAAATAAGGTCATCAAATCCCCAATCGAAAATCAAACACATTAATCCAACAAGAAACCAATCGAAAATACATCCAACAAACATTATTTCCACTTTTCATTTTATTCATCAACATAATCACTTAATCCAAGCACTTAAAACAATTGAACAAATACTTAAGACCAATTCCAATCCAACATAAAATCTTTTCTAAAACTCAAATTTAGATACCCATGTAATTATACCAAATTCAATAGACCATTTTGCTTCATATACCCTTTGTTGAACTTATTGAATAAAATTTGAATCAACTACTAGATCAACTATCTTATTCCACTAAAAGGGAAATTCCATATATCTAATAGATAGATAAATAAGCAAATTCAAACCAAATAATGGATTGGAAATAATATACCCTTGAATTTCCTCTAAACGAAATTTATCTACTTAACCTTATCATTTATTCTTAAAGTAACGAAACTAAGTAAGTTTACATTCTTTTATTATCTAATCACAACTACATGAAGATTATCTCCCAAATGATTATATCTGATAAACTTTAACACAATATTCTAGTTAAATTAACTTGTACCGAGTAGTCTTACAATTTCAACAAAAGGAGTTAGTAGCACTATCAAACTTACTTGCGATTTACCTAACTGAGAATAATTCATAATGGAAAATAACTATAGTGGCATTATTCTAAATTCTTGATTTACTTTGACATTTACTAATAATCTATACAATTCTATTAGCTAGTGATTTAAATGTTCCCGTAAAAGTTAACTATTCCATTTTAATCTTTTATCAAATGGTATCTTATTTATTCGTTAAAAATATAATCAATTTACATAATATAGTATATATATATATATATATAATTCACTTTTCCCCTACTTAATTATTTAATCTATTTAGCTAACGAAATCAAATAATTCACATAAGAAACAATATATTATTATTTTAACTATAATCATAATATATATATACTTGAATACACATATATATAAATATATATTATAATCAAAGATGTTGCATTCCAGCCTATATAATGGCAAGAATATACTTATATACTGTTAACAATACATATATAAATATATATATATAAATAATTGAATTCCTTTTAAATAATATACTCAACACAAAGTTCTACAAGGATCGAATGTCAATTATATTATATATATACGTAGTATGTAACTCGAATCCCAAAACATATTAAATAACCACTGATTGCCAAAAGATTAAGCCAATGATATTAAATCGAAATATCAATTAAAGGTACAAGGTTTTACGATTATACATCTGTAAAATTTTAAGAGTGAGGCTCTAATAACCGGTAATGAAAAATAAGAGGATTTGTACAGAGGAATCCAATACATTTTCCGACTATCTTTGAAACAACTTTGCACCTAAGACAAGATTTTAACCTAAAACCTATTCTTAAACTCATACTTCTAGCCTATTTTTCCTCCAAAAACTAGATGCGTTGAAATAAGGGAAATTCTCATACAAGATTGAAAACATAAACAATAAAAGGATAATAAGAAAATAATTCTTTACATCGGAATATCGAGAGGCAACTTCAAGTATAGAAATGGATGAGCAACTTTCACGCGAATGCAAATGATAGGCGTAAATGGGATGCCATAATTTGGGAACACAATTGCTTCAAGATATGCACAAAAGATTTTACGAGGAAGCTATCATAGTCTTTGGTTTATATGACGCACTATGGACGCATCCAACCATTGTAAACTTTTCCAATGTTCTAGGTGCATGCAATCACACAAGCAGTATTGGAGGGCACTACATAGACAGTGATTGGAGGGGGTGCTTAAGATTTACTGAAAATGGCTTAGAACCTGTAATAATGTACATTGATACCCAATCAACAAGAAACAATTTACCAACAAAAACATCCACCAAAATCAGTCAAAATCAAATCTCCAAGGTATCAGGTACATGCAACTACAAGTTTCAGATAACAAGCAATTAGAATTCGCCTCTCCTAACAAAATTGAATTAATGGCAGTGTAGTATATATTACAACACTAAAATCGAATGACTAGCTATAAAATTTGTTGGAATATTATTTAATCTGTAGCCTGTAGAAAATTTCCCCCTGCCCACGTCAGTTTGAATTTTGTCAAGTTGCACCCAACGTATCTGCAACATTTAATTTTGGTTGGTAAATTTGAATTTGAAATGGAGTGCATGTTTTTGAGTTTGAAATAGCTGTTGCATCCTCCCAACAATTAATGAGGTTAGGTGATTTTGAAATTATAGACATTGAAAATATACCGATTGATCCTATACGCATGATCCTGATCTTACTTTAACACTAGTTCATCTTGAATCATCTCCTCTGCTTGTCATTTAATTAAATAATATTTATTTAATTAAATTCATCACATTTCATATCTTAATTAAATAAATCATTTTTTATCTAATTAAGTCATCGTCTCCTATTAATTAAATAAATCACTTTGTTAAATTAATCCTATAGTCCCTCTTTTAATTAAATAATTCATTTTATTTAATTAATCTCTAAAGTCATCTCATTTAAATTAAATAAATTAATCTTTATTTGATTTAAAGCTAACACCATCCTTTTTAATTAAATAAATCAAATCTTATTTAATTAAGTCTAAAATCATTATTCCTCTCATTTTGATTTATTTAAATCCAAAAATCTAAATCATATGGTCAAATAAGCTAATCTCCTTTAAATTAATCAAATCCTGATTAATCTTAGTCTTAATCCATCAAATCCTCTAGATTTTGCAACTTGCACATGAAAATCAATTTAATTGATTTATAAATAATCTATTTTCATTCAAAAAAGGTATCAAAGATGGAATATTCCTCAAATTTGAAATCTCCCCTCAAAAGGTCTTGTCCTCCAAACAAAGCATTTAACATCTCTTACAAGTCCTTTTCTTGAGCCATGTGACATTAACTTCACCTTTCACCTCATCCTTCAAGCCATCTTTTGAATTTGAATCTTCCCCCTCTTTGCACATTCTCCAAAATGTGCTCAAGCTTCCTCCATTCACATCTTGACAAGTGGAACTTTCCCATTGGATGTTGAATGATCCCACATTCATCCATTTTGCTCATTCCTTCATCTTGTTCTTCTATTTATAGAAGGATTCTCTTTGTATTTCAGCATCCACAACTTAGAGTAAAGTTACTGTCTTCACATTGAGAGCTAATTTTATCCATTTCATATCAAGTGTTCATCATTTTCATGGTTTCATAACAAGATTATGTCAAAATTTCATCAAGGAGCTTCAATCATCCACCAATCTTCATCAAATCTTGCATAGGAGTTGGGAAAGGGCCAATTTCCACATCAAATTAGCACTAATTCCCCCATGGGATTGAGATTTTGCATACTTAAATAGGATTTCATTACTTTCTTGGTTTAGTTACTTTATTTTCTTTCCTATTTGAACTTTGCAAATGGATTTCATGGGGAATCTTGATTCTCACTTACATTCGATCTAAAAATGTGTTTGTTTGTTGTGTTCATGTAGGTATAGGAATGGGGTTCACATTTTGGCACTAGAAGGAGGGCTAACCAAAAGTTCTAATAATGTTTTTTCACCAAATTTTATGCTTTTTTGTTGTTTTTTGTGTCTACAAGAAACTCCACCACTGACAAACTAGTGTCACAGTTTAGAACCGTTGGGAATCCAACATCGTTGTATCACACCACTACAAACTCCAAACTCTGACACTCTCTATTTCTCGCCCGAGATTCAAATTTCCAAAGTGCACCGCTGAGTCCTTTTCACCCGCTGGAATCTTTCCAAATTTCAAACTCCACCACTGGTTGAAATAGCAATGCCTTCATGCTCTCTGTCCCTATTGCAGAAGGATGCTGACTGATAAGTAGTGCTATATAGCACCGCTGAATATTTTAAACTGCACCGCCTTCATGGGTTGCACCACTGAAGGGGAGTAAAAAGTGAAAATTAGTTTTATGGCACGTGCTTTTTTTTCAAATTTTGATCATTTGGATTATTCTCTAATTTCCTGACATCTATTTTTGTAGATCTGACTAGTTTTCTTGTAGGTTGGCTTGATTATAAGTAAAGAGGAAAAGAAGCATAATGACATCATTTCATGATACCAAGTGTTTTTGAACACTTTAGTGTTTGTTCAACACTCTTAGAGAATTCACTATCTCTCTTAAGAAATATTATTATCCTTCATGCTTAGGACCTACTAGTTTTATTTTGGGCTCTAAAAAGAATGCTTTAGTTTCTTGTTACAAAAGGGCTTAAAATGAACTTTAGGACACAAACTTATTAGAGTTGGTTTTCGGATTTAACAATTAAACAAGGCAATCTTCACATTTCCTTTGGTGCCTAAAAAGAAGTCATTATTGCTTTGTGGGTTTTAAAATGAACATGTGCTACTTTGTTTTGTGATTGCTTACTCAAAATAACACCATTGAAAAGACGTATGCGCTTCTCTTGCGCCTCACAACGATCTTGAGAATCAAAAGGATTTTTGGTGGTCTTAGGTTGGGATAAAGTGATTACCTCCACACTTCATTTTGGGAACTAAAATTGAACAAAACATCTTGCGAGTGTGAGTAAACCTATCACATGTATTCTCTCTTTATTTTTCAACAAAGATTGATCGAGTTACGGATATGTTTGCTCACTTTTTTTAATCTTAGAGGGCCTGCCTTGGGGAAAAAGTATTCACCCAAGGGAACGACTCAACCGGTAACACTCTAAAGCCAAGAGTATTTCTAGATGAGATATAAAGTGGGTAGTGGAACAAAGGCCAATATCACGCAATTGGTTCTGACAAGAAGGGCAGCAATGGTATCTCACCTCGATGGATCAACTCATATGAATGGAAAATATGAATTAAAACCCTTGTTGTAGAATGGCCAAAATCCCTATCTATTTTTTGGTGCAAGAATGGTTGTTCTGAAGCTACCCCGTACTTTTACGATTTTTAGTAGAAATGGAAAGTATGCCATGGGAGTTTCATGGGTGTTGATGCTTGGCTTCCTCGTATAAGTGAGTGTCATGGAGGGGAGCCAGTGGGGTTAAGCATCTAACCATTCGCTAAAAATAAGCGTAGCTGGACTTGTCTAAGTGGGGATTCAACAAATACAGTCTTTCATATCCATAGGATTGTGCATTTTCTTGGAAACAAAACACTTTTCTTGTTTGTAAACATTGGAAAAAATAAATTCAACATGATCATCAAATTTCAAAACCTTTAGAGGAGCAAATACCTTTGACAAAATTTGAGTGTTATTGCTTGCCCTAGGGATTTTATCCTTAGAGGTTTCTAAACATTTGAATCTATATCTCCATTTGCTCACTAAAGTCAACAATAGGAAACTTTTGCCTTGATTTTCTAGATTTCCACATAATGGACTTTGTGGGATGAAAGAGAATTAGGACATTGGACATCTAGTTTCAAAAGCTAATCAAGAGTGTGTTTTTGGTAAAAAAGAATTCATTAAGCAAAGTTAAGAAACAATTGGACCCCACACATGTGCTTGGCATCTTTTGGTCATATGGTTTTCATGCAAACATTGGTCTTTTGGTTTAAACTACTCTTAGAGAAAAGCATGTTCTTCACTATCTTGGTCTTGTAAACAAGGTCCTTGTTAGGTTCATTTAGGATCAAATCAAACACTTTATTCATCCAAAACATCAATCAAAACCCATCTCACAAACAACTTTAGAACTTTGGAAACATCATTCTAGACTTGGGTTCATCCTTAAACCAAATCAAAATCATCTGTTTAGTTAGGTGTGTTTGGATGAATCCTTCCTCACACACTTAGTTAAATTATCACCTCTTTGAACAAGTTTATCCTAAAGATCACATCTAACATCTTAGGGTTTACAAGTTCATTATCCAAATCAAAACCAATCCAATCACAAATCCTAAATTCTAGCATTGATCCAAAGTTCCTAAAATTTCAACACCCATATCATTCACCCCTTTCATCCTTCATCTCATCATTGGTCCTGAACACCTTAGAGATTCACTTTTGCAACAAGGTCAAAACACAAGAAGAACATGGAATATAAACTTGATCCATATATCATGAGTGGTCTAAACCAATCAAACTATCAAAGCCTTACGATACCAATTGATTATCAAAACTCACATTTATACAATCCATACATGGGATCATTATCTCCTACAAACCTCAATGGTACAACAAATGTGAGTATGCCCAATCCAAATTTTGGAGCACCTTTTCTTATGGTAGATTTAAATCCAAGTCCAAACTTACAAATCTATCAACCGAACAATCAATACATGAGTCTTTAAACAAACAACATTATCCCACCAAACCCATACCTCCCAAATGTGAATATACCAAGTACAACTTTACCAAACATGAACATTTCAAATCCACACCTAGTAAACTTTGGGATAGATATGTTTGTGAATCATACAAATGTTGTTCAAAGTCCAAACAAGATGTTAACAACTCCATGCAAAATCAAAGTTACCTAAATCAAGGCAATGAGATTCCCAACCATAGCTATGTTCAATTTTGACCTATAATGCCAAATCTAAACATCATCCCAAATCATAACATTGTCCAAAATCAATTTGTCCATGATCCCATACAAACACCATCAGCATACATTCCAAATCCGCTTGAAAAAAAGTCAAATCAACTATATCAAGGGTGTCAAAATCAAAATCAGGATCAAAATTCACTAGATCAACTTGCTTCACTTGCCAAATTAGTTGATTCATTGCACCAAGATCAATCATCACATCTTCAAAATCAATCATCACGAGGTCAATTTAAGGAAAAAATCTCACAAGGTAACAAACAAAAATACACACCACTTGGGAAACCAATCGAATTGATCATGCAACAGTTGGTGTAGGAAAAACTCATCACAATTCCCACCTATGAAAATTATCAAGAGCCCTTAGTGAAACCACCATGGTACAATGAAAATCACCTTTGTGATTTCCATAAAATCAAGGGACACACACCATCAGATTGTATTCGACTCAAAAATCTCATCCAAGACCTGATTGATCAAAAAGTAATAACTGTTGAGGACAATAATCAGGATTCAACCACTGGCGATATCATTGACAATCTCTTTTCCACAATTGTTGAAAACAATGATCAAGATCTATCCATTAATGAGCACATTGAAGATGTTTCTACCCCATCTGATGATCAACTCACCATACATTAAGAGCCACTTTTTAGTCATCTATTTCAAGGAGTGTTAGAGTTATTTGATCCTATTGACCAATGATCATGTTGAAAATTTCTCTACATCGCCTAATGAGTTAGAGAACATATCTCAAGAATTTATTCCAAGGCATGGTCAACATCTTTCACCAAGGTCTAGAAATGGTCCTTTCCAAGACATATTGACACCCTTTAACCTCATGGTTAGATATACTAAAGGGATCCTCAACTCAACATTTGACCTAAGTCCACCCAAAGATCAAGAGGATATTGAGCCACTTCCCATGAATAATGATGATGTCCAAGAACCCTTTGTAAGCAATCCGTCCTTTGAAATTGAACCATGTCAAGAACTTGATCCAAAGCATGTCAAAAGCATTTCCAAAATTAATCAAGATCAAGAATTTGTATCTCCAAGCTACTACAATGATCTAATGGAAAATCTCCTATCTATACAAGATGTCGTAAATGATGATCACATCCACATAGCACATAATCCTCCATCTACCCATGAGATGCTTTCTTTGGATGGACACGTAGATGATCTTCATTCAGAATAGGATTCCTTTACTCCTGAAATTATTACACAAAAAGAGCAGGTTATTGATTCCTACAGTCAAACTGAGTTGTCAACATTAGGATCAAATATATCCCAAATTTAGACTAAGGACATCATGTTTGAAGATATCCAGTATTATCCACTCAAGGAAACAGGTCAGATAGAACAAGATATTCTGGAGTCAGCATAGTAGAAAATTGAAATAATGTCATCCATAGTGGTCACTTATCAAAGGACACTTACTGAACAAGACATCTCAAAACAAGCAGAATCAAGGAACAAAGGTGCTACTACCACCATACTAGGGGCAACTATGACTCAAGAAAATGTCAACATAGGGAGCACGTAGAATCCTTATGATGAAACCAAGGCCAATACTACAACCAACCACGTCATGAATCTTCATCCACCCGTCACCCCATCCAAAAATTGGGACCAACATCAAAAGAAAGATTTGAATCAAAGTACAAAGAACATTATCAAAGAAAAAGAAGTTGGAAAGCATAATGGACAAATCAAATACAAGTGGATATAAAAAAGTACAAAGAAAGACTATCTCTATCAAACTCCATTAGTCAAAGAAACTATGAGGAAAAATAAAAAAGAGAAAAATATCCATAAAAGATGTCCACAAAGGAAAAAGCAGGATTCTCAAGCAACGTACAAATTATATCAAGCAATTGGTCCTAATTCCATGCACACTCTCGTATCCACCCATCATTGCTCATCTTCCCAAGTTTGGAGAGTCAGAGGTTCCAAACTATCAACCAATCCATCTTTTATTCCTAAACACACTCCATTCGTTCATCCATGCATGATATCCAATTCTCACATTGACCATGTATTGGCAGCGACCCTTCATCATAAGGATTCAGAAGGAACTCTATTGCGATGTGCACACCAAGATAGAGTTACCTCCTATATCATAAAGTAGATCAAGAATCTCAAAAGTTGCATTCAAGTGCATGTATCTTGGCAAAGTAGCTTCTTCAAGTAGGATACTGATGGCACATTATGACAGAAGAATCTACACCAACACCACCAGGTGGTTCAACATGAGCATAAAATCTTTCAAAAAATAAAAAATACAAAAAATCAAAAAATATGAAAATCCAAAAACAAAAATCAGAAAAAAGATTGAAAATAGTAAAGAAAAAAAAATCATCCTCCAGTGAAAACCACTATGGTGGCGCTTTCGACAAATACATGATGAAAAATTGGAAAACATGCATCATGTGTAGAATCGAGCATCTGCATGCACCATTTCTGGTGGAAGCATCTCATCCCATCTATAATAAATTCCAACATTCAATCCATCTTATCCATTTATCCATGAACCATTTATCCAATCCATTTTCATCCATCTGCATCCATAGTCCAAATTGTTTTGACCTTGATGAAAGTTTGGTGCACACTTTACACTTGCTTATGGTAGACATCTTGACATGGGTCATTTTCATTGATCCTATCCTACCCAACATTATTTGAGCCATGAAGCATTCCTTCGTTCAAACACCTTATCTTATCGTAAGATAATCCTTGGAATCCTTTGCATGCTTACCATATCCATCCGTCCGCACACCTATCCAAGCATCCACCCATGACATTCCGTACATTGCTAGAACACTGGGGGCAGATATTTACATATTTCTTCAGAATAAATCTTGATTTATATCCTGCAACTTATGTGGTGATCCAAACATTGGCAAAATGTGAAATCAAATTGGTCAAAGCATTTGTGAGCCAAAATCCCAAAATCACTAGCCCATGGCATGTTTTGACAAGAAGATGTTCCTTATCAAGCTTTATCTTTCATCGATTGTCAATCCAAACAATCAATATCAGTCGCATCTAGTTTGCACTTCAATGTCACATCAAATCATTCAAACAAATTTTGTTCCAAACCAAGCTTCAACAATCCTAATCAATCAAATCCAATCAATCCGTCATCTTGGGATATCCTTCCCAATCCTTGTGTTGCTTAACACTATCCTTGCATTGTTGTGTATCCTCAAAAATGTTATCACCAATCAATCCATCATCTCAGGATATCCTTCCCAATCCTTGTTTTGCTTAACACTATCCTTGCATTGTTGTGTATCCTCAACAATGTTATCACCAATCAATCCATCATCATCTTGGGATATCCTTCCTAATCCTTGTGTTGCTTAACACTATCCTTGTGTATCCTCAATAATGTTATCACCAATCAATCCATCATCATCTTGGGATATCCTTCATAATCCTTGTGTTTCTTAACACTATCCTTGCATTGTTGTGTATCCTCAACAATGTTATCACCAATCAATCCATCATCATCTTGGGATATCCTTCCTAATCCTTGTGTTTCTTAACACTATCCTTGCATTGTTGTGTATCCTTAACAATGTTATCATTATCAATCCATCAATTTGATCAATCAACCCTAGCTTGGTTTTCAAAAAAATACCAAACAGAGCACTGATATCATCACACATATCCAAAATGTCAAAATCGTGTGAAAAATACCAAAAACTCCAAAATCATATCAAAAATCCAAAAACACTCAAAAAGTCAGAAAAATGTCCAAAACATGTTATTCGAACTATGTCGTATCTGAGCTTAAACATAGGCAAGGCTCATCTTTGATCAGCCCCCGAGACACAAAATCCAAAACATTCAAAAAACACAAAATCCAAAAACATTCAAAAAACACAAAATCCAAAAACATTCAAAAAACAAAAAATCCAAAAAACATTCATAAAATCTCATAAAATCCAAAAACATTCAAATAGCCCAAAAATACCAAAAACAACCTCAAAACATTTCAAAACATCAAAAACATCCAAATATTTGAAAAAACCCATCCAACCCATCTCGCTTTCACCCGAAATAAACTTTCACCCATAATAAAATCGATCATCACCTTCATCCTTTGGCGAAACAAACAGAAACAAGTACAACAATCGAAAAAATAAAACTTCAAACAAAAAATCAAAAGCAAACAACAAACTTCTAAATGCAAAATCAAACTCTTGATCATTTTCAAACATGCCAATCAACTTTATATCAAAAGCCTATCAAACAACTTATCAACCCATCATCATCCTATACAATGCATGTCCTAGGATATATCGTTCCGACAATGGGCATCATTTTGGATGTCACTTTGGAGTCTTATCCTAACCAAAACACATCCCCTTGGTTTGCGGTATGAAGAACATTGTCTTGCTTGTTTGCTTGATCTTTTCTTTTGATTTATCTTATTGTGCCCATTCCGATGACCTCTTGATGATGTCTAAGCAAAACGATTTAGAGAGAAAGGAATGGGGCAACGATCATTATCTTTTGTCTGTTGTGCTTGTTGGATGTTCTTGTAGTATAACTTGTCCAATACTTGCTTTGTTAGGAGGGTGTTTTGGGCAGTTTGTTGACTATTGCATTGATAGGTTATACCTTTCCGTGTTTTGGTTTGAGATGTTTGAAACTTTTGAAGTGCATCCTATTAAGGTTTTCGTATGTCAAGTGTGAACAAGAATACTCCTTTCTATTTTTCAAGTCAAATTCCATTGCACTAGGTGCAACGCCATCCTGTTCTTTATACCCTGATGCATTGTGCCTATGTGTGTTATCAAACATAAGGTAATTGGCCCTTTTAAAATCCCAACTCCTCGGTAAGCAAATCATCATCATCATCATCATTATCATCATCTCTAATAAAGTTGGCTTGTTGGTGTCTCTTGTCATCCCTTATTTTCTTCTTAGTTCCCTTTCACACTAACATGGTACTATGATAGTTAATCATAAATCATCACTAATGCATCCACCCTACATCCACAAACCATATGCATATCATATCATATCATATAAGAAACATTGATCATCTCACATGCATTGCATTTCATCACTGCATAATATAGATTGGTTATTCTAAGCATCTCACAAACCATACATTTATAATCCATTTGTATAATCATAAAAGCATCATCATATCATATCATGTGCATCCATATCATCCATGTATCATCATATCATCCATTACATATAAACATCATAATCATCTCATTTATATCATCAATAATGTATCTGTCATGGTACAAATCAGGATCAAGTGTGTGTGATATATCAAAATAGGCATGAGGCTACCCATGGCCGATGACTGTCTACATCATCAAATTTTTCTACATCAAACATTTGAGCTGAACTAATCTTGAACCTCTCTATCGTGAGATCGACCCTCAAATTGAACCTTTTCACTTGATCTCTCGAGGGGGCAGTATACTGGCGTAATTCTTCATTCGCTAGGGCAGTAGTGGGGCATCCAAAAAAATGAAAGACATTTTGAATTTTGATGGAGACAGTTTATTCTTTGAACCAACGTAGCAAGTACATTGCTTCAAAGAGGGGAAAAATGTAGACACTGAAAATATATCGATTGATCATATACACTTGATCTTGATCTTACAAACACTAGTTCATCCTGAATCATCTCCTCTGCTTGTCATTTAATTAAATTTAAATTCATCACATTTCATCTCTTCATTAAATAAATCATTTTTTATCTAATTAAGTCATCGTCTCCTATTAATTAAATAAATCACTTTGTTTAATTAATCCTATAGTCCCTCTTTTAATTAAATAATTCATTTTATTTAATTAATCTCTAAAGTAATCTCATTTAAATTAAATAAATTAATCTTTATTTGATTTAAAGCTAACACCATCCTCTTTAATTAAATAAATCAAATCTTATTTAATTAAGTCTAAAATCATTATTCCTCTCATTTTGATTTATTTAAATCCAAAAGTCTAAATCAAATGGTCAAATCAGCTAATCTCCTTTAAATTAATCAAATCTTGATTAATCTTAGTCTTAATCCATCAAATCATCTAGATTTTGCAACTTGCACATGAAAATCAATTTAATTGATTTATAAATCATCTATTTTCATTGAAAAAAGGCATCAAAGATGGAATATTCCTCAAATTTGAAATCTCCCCCCAAAAGGTCTTGTCCTCCAAACAAAGCATTTAACATCTCTTACAAGTCCTTTTCTTGAGCCATGTGACATTAACTTCACTTTTCACCTCATCCTTCAAGCCATCTTTTGAATTTGAATCTCCCCCCTCTTTGCACATTCTCCAAAATGTGCTCAAGCTTCCTCCATTCACATCTTGACAAGTGGCACTTTCCCATTGAATGTTGAATGATCCCACAATGATCCATTTTTTTCATTCCTTCATCTTGTTCTTCTATTTATAGAAGGCTTCTCTTTGTATTTTAGCATCCACAACTTAGAGTAAAGTTACTCTCTTCACATTGAGAGCTAATTTTATGCATTTCATATCAAGTGTTCATCATTTTCATGGTTTCATAGCAAGATTATGCCAACATTTCATCAAGGAGCTTCAATCATCCACCAATCTTCATCAAATCTTGCATAGGAGTTGGGAAAGGGCCAATTTCCACATCAAATTGGCACCAATTCCCCCATGGGATTGAGAATCTGCATACTTAAATAGGATTTCATTGCTTTCTTGGTTTAGTTACTTCATTTTCTTTCCTATTTGAGCTTTGCAAATGGATTTCATGGGGAATCTTGATTCTCACTTGCATTCGATCTAATAATGTGTTTGTTTGTTGTGTTCATGTAGGTATAGGATTGGGGTTCACAAAAATTTGAAAGTAGCACTCATTCTCATGAGCTTGCTAATACAAACAAAAGGAATGTTTTTGTATTTGTCGGAGTTAGCAGAAAAAGAAGAAGTCAATTTTTTGTATTGAAGTGAAGACCCTGCAGCAGCAAATGAAGTAGAGAATGTTCAACATAGAACAGTGATAGTAGCAGCACAAAAGGAATGTTTATTAGTTGCAACACATTGTCAGCTGCAGCTACAAGATTGTAGCAGTTTATGTTTTTTGAGGTGTGAGTGTAGCACCTAGTCATTGGACATCTGTCCAAATAGTTTAGTTTTATTTTGTTCATGGAAAACAAAGCATGTCCTCTGTGTTTTTGTAATTTTGGAAAGAAGAAGGAATATATGCAAATATAATTTTCTATGTGTCATATTTTATGCTGTGTTGTCTTTATGTGTCTTCTGTGTGTTTTTCTTGTCTTTTCTATCAGTCCAGTAACAACAGTGAAGCTGTGTGGTTGCACCCCTGCCTGCCAACAAGTGGTATCAGAGCCCTCTTTTTCTGGGCAGTCAATCAATCAGTAAGTTTATTGTGGGTAAAGCCCTAGGTTATCTAGGCATTGTTTAGTCTTCTCAGATTTGAGAAATATGGCAAGAGGTGAGAGCAAAGGTTGGCAGCAACCACCACATTTTTATAGGAAAAATTATGATATATGGGCTAAGAAGATGAGAACCATCTTAGTTGCAAATGACCTATGGGAGTTGGTCACTAATGGGTTCAATGATATCACAAACCCAAATGCATTTGCAACCCTTTCAAATGCACAAAAGAATCAGTTGAAAGATATAAGAATGAAGGATGCCAAAGCCCTCAGTTTGATTGAGGCAACCTTGAGTCAGGCTATTTTCCCATGTATTGGAGCATCAAACTATGAAAAAAAAGCTTGGAATATATTGCAAAATAGTTACAAGGGGACAAACACAGTGAGATAAGCTAAGTTGTAGCTCTGGAGAAGAAATTTTAAGACTCTACAAATGAAAGATAATGAGTCCATTTCATATTTTCACACTAAGGTTTCAACCCTAGTAAATCAGCTGAGAGTCAATGGAGAAACAATCGAAGAGCAAAGGATTGTTGAGAAAATTTCCTAAGAAGTTTGCCTACTAAGTTTGATTATGTAGTTTTTTCCATTGAAGAGGCAAAGGATTTGTCTCAAATGACTTTAGATGAGTTGATGGGTTCACTACAAACCCATGAGTAGTGGTTGAACAAATATGCACCTTCCCTAGAGAAAGCATTCAAAGCTCAGACCAATGCAAGAGGTCGGGGAAGAGGAAGAAACAATAGTGGAAGAGGTCAAAAAGGCAGGGGAAGAAGCAATTCTGGAAGAGGAGGTATTGACAACACAGAGGAGACGAGTAGCTCACTATAAGAAAACTAGAACTAGAGGAAGAACAATAGTTCGAATCAAAGGAATGACAAGAGCAGTGTGCAGTGTTATTACTATCACAAATATGGCCATTATGCTAGTGAGTGTAGAAAGAAGCAGTGTGACCATGGAGGCCAAAATGCTAACGTAGCAAATGAGAACAAAGCTGAAAATGACAAATAGTCCAATGTATTCATTGTTTGCAACCTTGATGAACACAACAATGATGAAGTATGGTACTTGGACAAGGTATGTAGCAACCACATGAGTGGTAAAAAGAACTTCTTTGCCTCCATTGATAGCAGTATAAAAACATAAATCAAAATGGGAAATGATGAGAAGGTTCCCGTCATTGGAAGAGATGTTGTCAGCATCCAAACCTAGAATGGTGAAAGGCAGCAAATCCAAGATGTCTATTATGCCCCTAGCATAAAACATAATCTATTGAGCATTGGAAAAATGGTCCAAAATGGCTACAAAATCCTGATGGAGAATGGAGAGTGCAAGATATTTGATAGAGGAGGCAGTGAGAGTGATGGTTGCAGTGCGGATGACAAGAAACAAAATGTTTCCTCTCAGGATGCACATAGTGTCTGCGACGGGAACAACAGATGGTCAGCAACAACATTGTTCACCGACACTCACAAGAGTTTCACAATAGTCGGCATTCGAACAATAGTTTTCCTTCAAGACAGTCATCAAAGACCCATCCAAACTATGGAATTTAAGGTATGGGAACTTAAGATTTTCAAGTTTGAGTTTATTGTGTAGGAAAGGAATGGTTAGGGGTTTACCATCCATTGTAGAACCCGATGGCAAGTGTGAGGCTTGCATTTTAGGAAAACAACATAGGCAACCATTTCAATCCAGGTATTCTAGGAGAGCAAAGGTACCACTAGAGTTAGTGCACTCAGATTTATGTCGACCCATGAAAACCCCCACATTAGCTAGAAATACATATTTCATGACTTTCATAGATGACTATAGTAGAAAAATATGGGTTTATTTCTTGAAAAACAAATCGGAATCCTTTGAGAAGTTTAAGTGGTTTAAGGCAACAGTTGAGAAGGAGAGTGGTCATTATATCAAATCCCTTAGAATGGATAGAGGGGGAGAGTACATCTCTAATGAATTTCTAAATTTTTGTTGGAATGAGGGCATTCACAAAAAATTCACAACTAGGTATATTCCACAACAAAATGGAGTGGTGGAAAGGAATAATAGGACCATTCAAGAAATGGCGACAAGTATGCTGAAAGAAAAAGGGATGTCACACATATTATGGGGAGAAGTTGTAGCAACAACAATCTATATACTGAATAGGTGCCCCACAAAGGCTATCCATGATAGGATTCCACAAGAGGCGTGGACAAACAACAAATGGAGTGTTGAGCACTTAAGGATATTTGGGTGTGTGGCATACACACTTGTGCCAAAAGAGAAGAGGAAAAAATTTGATGACAAAGGAAAAAAGTGTATCTTCATAGGATATAGTGATGAGTCAAAAGCCTACAAATTGTACGATCACATCACTAAGAATGTTGTGAATAGTAGGGATGTTGTGTTTATTTAGAATGAATCATGGGATGGAATAGTGGATGACACCATGAGTATTTTAGTTTCAATACCCCTTGATGATGAAGAATGTGCAGATGATAGCAACATAGGGGGAGCTCAAGAGAGTAGTAGCTCAAAGAGAAACCACCGTAGAGCATTGGAAAATAGTAGCTCCAGTGATCTGCAACAGAACAGTAACTCTGGTAGTGTTCAACAGAGACAACAGTCTAACAATACTCAATAAAGATAGCAGTCTAGTAGCTCCAAAATTTAGCAGAGCAGTAGCTCCAACAACCATCAGTATAGTAGCTCCAGAGGTTAGAGTAGTAGCAGTTCAGAAGAAAATTCAAACCCTACACTCGCATCATTGATTCCACATATGAAAAAGAGTGTGAGGGAGATCTATAACAGCACACGATATGCTGATTTTGATGAGAACTTGGATTTTGCACTATTCTCCTATAGTGATCCAACATACTTTGAGGAAGCAATGAAAGCAGAGAAATGGTGTAAGGCCATGGATGAAGATTTGGAGGCTATTGAGAGGAACCAAACATGGGAGTTGACCGATTTACCCAAGGGTAAACAAGTGATTGGAGTGAAGTGGGTCTATAAGACCAAGTGTACTGCAGAAGGGAAAATTGAAAGACACAAGGCAAGCCTAGTTGTGAAAGGGTACAAACAACACCAATATTGACTATGATGAGACATATGCATCAATTGGAAGGCTGGAAATAGTGCAACAATGATAGCAGTTATAACACAACATCAGTGGAAGGTATTTCAGATGGATGTAAAGTCAGCCTTCTTGAACAAAGTGTTAAAGGAGGAAGTATATGTGGAGTAGCCGCCTAGCTATGAAGTCCCAGGGTAAGATGACAAAGTGTATAAGATCTGAAAAGCTCTTTATAGGATGAAACAAGCACCTCAGGTGTGGTCCAACAGAATAGACTCTTATTTGGTGAGTAATGGATTTAGCAAGAGCAGCAGTGAGCCCACACTCTACATCATATCAGCTGAAGGTAATATTTTAATTGCTATTTTGTTTGTAGATGACTTGATTTTTACTGGTAACAATGACAACAGAATTGTATATTTTAATGAGGTGATGAAAAATGAATTTGAGATGATGGATCTAGGTTTGTTGAAGTATTTTCTTGGGATAGAAGTTCAACAAACACAACATGGAATTTTCATTTCACAATCTAATTATGCCAAACAAATTTTAAGGAGGTTTAAAATGCATAACAACAAACTTTCCCCCACACCAACAACAACAGGTCTGAAACTGTGCAAGAATGACAGTAGTAAGGAAGTGAACCCAACCCTCTACAAAAGCATGGTTGGAAGTTTGATGTACTTGAAATCAACTAGGCCTGATTTAATGCATGCAGTAAGCTTGATATCTAGGTTCACGGAGGAACCTAACGACACACATTGGCAAGCAGGAAAGAGGATCTTGAGGTATGTCAATGGAACAACAGGATATGGTGTATGGTGCATCAAATGAATTCAAATTGGATGGTTTCATAGATAGTGATTGGTCAGGAAATGTGGATGATAGGAAGAGCACATCAGGATATGTCTTCAACATGGGATCAGGTGCAATCTCATGGGAATCGAAGAAGCAATTGATTGTCTCTCTCAGCACAATAGAAGTAGAATACATAGCAACAAATGTAGCAGCTTGTCAAGATATTTGGTTGAGGAGGATCCTTGCAGACTTACAGCAACAAAAAGTTGACATCACAGTCATTCATTGTGAGAATGTGTCCATAGCGTTGATGAAGAATCTGCTCTTCCACGGACGGAGCAAACACATTGAGATTTGATATCACTTCATAAGGGAATTGGTAGAACAAGGTGAGATAGAACTTCAGTATTGCAGATCTGAGTAGCAGCTCATTGACATCTTCACCAAGGCATTACCAAAGGACAGTTTTGAGCACCTAAGAGATAGGCTTGGCATTCTGGATAGCTTTAGAGATCAGCTCTAGAAAGAAGTTGCAGATTAGTAGCTGACCTGTAGATTAAGGGGGAGTGTTGGAATATTAATAAATCTGTAGCCTGCAAAAATTTTCCCCCTGCCCACATCAATTTGAATTTTGTCAAATTGCACCCAACCTATTTGTAGCATTTAATTTTGGTTGGTAAATTTGAATTTGAAATGGAGCACATGTTTTTGAGTTTGAAATAGCTATTGCAGCCTGCCAACAATTAATGAGGTTAGGTGATTTTGAAATTTGAAAGTAGCACGAGCATTCTCATGAGCTTTATAATACAAACAAAAGGAATGTTTTTGTATTCGTTGGAGTTAGCAGAAAAAGAAGAAGTCAATTTTTTGTATTGAAGTGAAGACACTGCAGTAGCAGATGAAGTAGAGAATGTTCAGCATAGAATAGTGATAGCAGCAACACAAAAGGAATGTTTATCAGTCACAACGCATTGTTAGCTGCAGCTACAAGATTGTAGCAGTTTATGTTTTTTGAGGTGTGAGTGTAGCACCCAGTCATTGGACATTTATCCAAATAGTTTAGTTTTATTTTGTTCATGGAAAACAGAGCATGTCCTCTATGTTTTTGTAATTTTGGAAAGAAGAAGGAATATATGCAAATATAATTTTTTGTGTGTCATATTTTATGTTGTATTGTCTTTGTGCATCCTTTGTGTGTTTTTTTTTTTCTGTTTTGTTAGTCTAGTAACAATAGTGAAGCTATGTGGTTGCACCCCTGCCTGCCAACAAAATTGAATGCCAAGAATATAAAATCAAAATCTATACCTATAGGTCATATGCCATAAGCATAAAATCGAATTTAGAATTCATGAGAATCGAGTTAAAGGCACAAAGATACTGCAGCCTATGCAAACATCGACTACATGGAAGAAAATCCATACAAAGGGTTATCCAACATTTTAGTTTAGAAGACCAATAGCTATTAAAAGAAAATCATGCTAAGAAGTGACTGGGATGGAGGTGAGGGCGCTCAGTCTAACTACATCATAAATTCTATAAAATCTATTTAAGCTGAAAGCTAAAGGATAAAGTCAGTCCACCAATAATGAGAATATACACGACAAGGATTCGGTGAGGAAGGCACTTTCAATAGAAATGAAATTCAAGCAAGATAATCAAAATATTAAGGTGGATCAGTAGAGAGAGATGTTCGATTTTATTCACATTAAAAATAACCTTCAATAAAATTTCTTGAATTGGAGAACAACAATACCATTTGAAAGCATGATCATAAAAGGCAGGCATGTAGCAAAAATATATAATTTATGTTGCTAACAATATCTTCTACATTTAACGGAGCTCAAATCAAAGAACGAAGAAGGCCAACTTGGAATCCAACACTTCGAAACAAAAAAGAAAAATCGAGTCCAACCTCGATCAACAATAATTTTGCTTCTCTCAAACTTTAATCAACCTTCAGAAAATCCCTTTTTCTTCGAGAATGAAAGAAAAAAGCAACCACATATATATAGAATGAAAGAAAAAAGCAACCATGTATATATATTGTAGACACGTAAAATGTACTGATTGACATTGGACATCTGATCCTGACCACTAACATCATTTCATCCTGAATCATTCTTCAGTTTAACCATTTAATCACATACCTTTATCTAATTAAATTCATCAATATTCCTCTCTTGATTAAATAAATCAGTTATCTAATTAAGTCATCCTTTCTCGATAATTAAATTAACCATTCTGATCTAATTATCCTATTTAATTAAATAATTAATTTTATTTGATTAAATCTCTAAAGTCTATGTATTAAATTAAATAAATTAAAACCTTATTTAGTTTAATCTAACATCATCTCTTTTAATTAAATAAATCAAAATTCCTTATTTAATTAATCCGTTATCACATTCTTCTCATATTTGATTTAAATAAGTCCACAAATTTAAGTCAAATAGGTCACATCATTTAATCCCTTCATTAAATTAATTAACCTTGATTAATTTAATCTCTCCTCATGTCCCATCCTCCATCTTTTACCACTTACACATGAAAATAGACTTATTTGATTTATTAAATCTCTATTTTCCTCAACAAGGCATCTTTTAGGGAGTATTCTCTCAATTTGAATTCAAAATCCAAGTGGACTTTGTCCTTCCAACAAGGAATTTACTCCTCTTACAAGGTCCTTTTTCCTTGAGCCAAGTGGCATTCAATGCACCTTCTTTCCCTCTTCCATGTCATTTCAACAATTTCAAAATTCAAATATATGCATTTATTGACACATTCTTCAAAACTTGCACATCCTCCATCCACTCATAAGTTGAAAAGTGGCAATTTTCCATTGGATAATTCTTAGTCCCACATTGCTCTATTTTGGAAATTCATCCATCCTCTCATTCTATAAATAAGAGGCTAATCTCCTCATTTGATCATCCACAATTTGAGTAAACTTATTATGCTCAAATATTTAGCAATCTCCATACATATTATTGAGTTCTTAGCTAGGTTATCCAAATTTTGGTCTTGAAGCACTCACCATTCTTCATCAAAGTGGACCATTCATGAACATTCATCAAGCTTGCATCATAGGAGATGGGAAAGGGCCAATTTCCACATCAAATTGGCACCAATTCCCCCATGGGATCAAGAGTTTGCATTGTCTTCAATAGGATTTAGTTTCTTTTCTTGTTCTTTCATTTCAATTCTTGCTTCATTTTCCTATTTTAAACTTTGCTAATGGATTTCATGGGAAATCCTTGTTCTTACTTGCATTTGATCTCCTAATGTGTTTGATCATTGTGTTTTGCAGGTATTTGGATTGGGGTTCGAC
>VDFB02373365.1:177340351-177783643 GCA_007258455.2 Sequoia sempervirens
TAATAGTAGTTCTTGGGTTTATTACGTAAGTAGTTAATTTCATAGAGGAAGACTAAAATCTTATTAATGTCTTGTCAGGTGTGAAAGCATATGAATCACTTGCTGAAAGCACCATTTTGTATTCATCCAAAAAATGGTTTGTTCTTTTTTTTTTTATGTTTCTTGCATGTGTTTTTTTAGGCTCTAGAGATGTAGCTCAACTCTTTCCTTTGCACTTTTCATCTATTTTGATGATTACAGTAGATTTTCCTCATAATTTTTCATGTAGATCTATTTGTAACCTTATTTTCTACTAATCAATTTGCAAACCAGTCACATATTAAGGACCATTTCACTAACTTGTAGTTATCCATTACTTCATATGTTGCAGGTTGTGTCTGTGTGCCAATAAATCCTGATGATTGCTAGAACTTTAATCCTACAAGTGTACCCAATCTTTCTCAAGTAAAAGTCTTATTTTATAGTACTTTAAATGGTTAATTGAAGGTGCTTCTTTAGATTTGAGATAGTTGAACCCTGATTAAAATATGGTATTAGATGGGTAGTATAATGATAAAACTGAGGTCCATTGAACACAAATTACGAACATAATTTACTAGACTATGAATAGTGTTACAATTATAATTATTTCTCCTTTACCTACCTCTGCATTAATGAAAAAGATAGATCCCTATAAATCTAACCATGAAAGTGTTGAAATATGCAGTATCTGTAGGACTCTGAAAACTATCAAACATATTCTTTTTGAATGCTTTTATGCTCAAGAAATTTGGTACTTATTCTTCCATAAGCTGAAGGTCTGGAATAGCAATGGTAAAATTAATTGACATGATATTCTATTTTGTAATTTCAAGCTCAAGTTTGATTGTAAGCTATTTTGGTATTTCTTATCCAATGAGATCATGTGGCATTTGTGGAAGGCGAGAAATGATGATAAATTTAAGGGTATCAAGAGGGTACTTACTGAGTCTTGCAAGAGACTCACTTTCTACTCTATTGCTATGCAGGTTTCAACTCTTGTGGAGATCTCTATGGAGAATTTCTTGAAGTCAATAACTAAAGGTGCTGCTAACAATACATGAGAGGATATGAGAAGTGGACCCGCCTATAGGTTGAGCTTGGAAGAGACTATGCTGTTCTAGCAGACATTTGATGAGCTCCGGAGAGCAATTGATGAAGCTGCAAGCCTAGAAAGACAACACGATCCCCAGCAATTGGACCCCCAAGGAGAAACAATGGCAAACCTTGATATTGAAGAAGTTAGCAATGAGGAGAATGTAATCAACACTATGTATTGTTTATGCTGATTTGAATAGTAGCAACCTGTGGTGTTGTTAACAACAATTTGTATTGTCTATGCTAGTTTTGAAAACAACTGGTGCTTTTTGGTTTCTTTCTTGCTATGTAAAGTACTGATACGGTATATTTCCTATTATGGAAATGTTTTGATGTTGTACTGATCCTAATGCCAGATAGGCATTTTCATGATATGTAATGGACCTTAAACTAATTTCAATAAAATAAAATAAAAAGATAGTAGATATTGGAAGTTCATTACATGTCTCATGTATGTGTTAGTATTTTAATTTTGTTTAAGTTGTTCAAGAGCTTGATTAGGTCAAGAATATCCTCTACAAGTTCTATTCTCTTGATGAGATTGGTGTGACATTGGATTTGTCTTGCTGATGAAAGTCATCAGCAAGACATGGAATATGAAAGTGAGTTTTCTATCTTGTGCTGATGATTGATCTCTCACCGATGGGTTGGCTTTGGTGGTCATCACTAAGAGTCTCCGCGATGGTACATTTCAATGAATAAATATATTTTTAAAAAATTGCATTGTTTCATCACAATTTCGATGAAAACCACCGATAAATCACCGAAAAGGTCCGACAAAGTCGCTATAGCTACGACGAAGGCTTTGTCATAACTCCTTGCCCAATTCGTTGCAATTTCGATGAAGTCCATCGATGAATCACAGAAAAGGTTTGACGAAGGCTTCGTCGTAACACCTTACCCATTTCGTTGCAATTTCGACGAAGGACACCGAAGAATCACAGAAAAGGTCTGACAAAGTTGCTTAGCTGCGACGAAGGCTTCATCGTAACTCCTTGCCCATTTCGTTGCAACTTCGATGAACTCTACCGATGAATCACATAAAAGGTCCGACGAAGTTGCTTAGCTATGATGAAGGCTTGATCATAACTCCTTACCCATTTCGTCGAAATGGTGACGAACTTTTCATTGATATTTTGAAGAAATCTAAGTCATTTTATGATGCCAACGACCGACGAATCTGCGCCGTTATTTCAACGTTTAATGCGTCATCATAATTTTGACGAAAAAATAGCCACGAAATTGTATTTGTCATTTTTTCACTTTTCTAACAAATATTTGTCGAACGACCGATGAATGTTCATCGAAAAATGGAGCCAAATTCAGTTGTGTTTAATGATTCAAATTCAAGTTTCAAATGTCGGCTTGTGAAATCTAATTTTTGGGAAATTAGATAAACACCTATAAATACATAGTTATTTTATCAATTCAAACTTAGAACATGCATAATCAAGAGTTCACAAGAGAAAAAAATATTTTCAAGAGCATTGAAGAGAATATTTATCAATCATCTACAATAGCATTCAAGATCATATTATTATTCCAAGATTCATGTGTGTTCATATTATGTTTTGAAGCTAACATTGTGATGTAGGTTTCAAGCATTCAAGCATCAAATCAAGAAATCATCCAGGCCAATTCAAGCAAGATCCAGTTCTTAGAGAGATGCATTAGACTTGAGTCCTCTAAAGGAAGCCATTAAGGGTTTGGTGAGTTGTAGCATAACTTTTTTCATTCATCAATTCCCTTAATTTATCATTATCTTTTATCATCAAGGTTTAATTACCAAACTAGGGTTTGACCAAGTCAAACCCTCATTCGCCCAAAAAAAAAATTATCTCTCTTTGTGTGTGCAAATTTGTAGGTGAAGAAGGATTGAAATTGGATCAAAAGAGAAAATTTGCAAAGTTGTCAAGCCACAAAAACTCACCTACAAATTTTATTCTCAACTTTATGACAATGGAATTTGGAGAAATTAGGAGCTAAGATCTAGGATTAGATGACTGTGAAATTAGATTTTGGACCTCTGTACAAAGACCCATTCACCCTAGGGAAAATCTATCCTTCAACAGTGTTTAGAACCCACTTTTGGTGCTTGGTACATATCATTTTTCCCTTCTCAAATTTTCCTAAAAGTTATTGTTTCTATTTGTGCTATCCTTATATTCTGCATTTCAATTTTTACATCATGCAATTGAGTGCATTAAGTATTTTATTTTTATCTCCCAAAAGTGTATTTTTAGTCTTTTTTATCATTTTCTATCATAAGAAAGCTGAGATCCAGGATCCCAAAATAGGGTTGGCTCACCTCAAGGTTGAAAGTTAATCCTATCCCTTTCTAATAAAATTTTGGAGAAAAAACCTAGATCCCATTGTCCTAAACACTTGGGAAATTGGATACCTTTTTCTATGTTTCATTTTGGTGAACCCGACATTCTTACACTATAAGCTTTCTAATTTGGTAGTCTTTCAAAACCCTAGATCTAGGATTTGTAATAGTTTGCATTGAATCTCACTTAGGGTTTCACAATTGCATTAGTTTGAATTTCATTTAGGGTTTTAAAATTGCATTTTGCATCCTTTAAAATCTCAAAAAATTAAAATCTTGCATACATATTACATTCATTTTACATAGTATTATGCATATTAGTGTTTTTCAATCATTTACATTAGAAAATTCAAATAAAATTGCATCTAGAAAGTTATCATTTTTCTTTTTGTTTGTCATCAAATTGTACTTGTATTTTATCATAAACTTCTAGAAATCTATAACTAAAAGTGTCTATTTAAAACCTGAATTAAAGACCTTAAATATCAACTCAAAAACCCAAATTTTAGTTTTTTCAACCCTTGTGCAAGGACCCATTTTCCCTAGAAAAAATTGTCCTTATACAAGTCATTTTCTATATTTTTGGGTATAAATTTGTCTATCAGCTTTACATCTTGTTGTTTTCATATCTCATTTTTAGTTTCTAGAATTACAGTTTTATGAAATTGTTTGCATTCAAGTTAATTGGTCAAAGCAAGTGCATGGCTCAAACATAAAATTTGCATTCAAAATTCATCATTTTCAATTTCCTGCATTCAAAAATCAGAAAATTCTTGCATGTCATAGTTGAAAATGGCAATATATTTTTACATACTTGCATTGTGCTTCCAATTTATAGGTGTTTGTTACATTTGTTTAGTGTTTTTTGTCCATTTTGGGTGCATTTTGGTTTGGTGAAACTTGTATGACTATTACAAATTTGTGTCCTATTGCTAATACTTCAATGAAATATAGATTGAGACTCATGAAAACTCATGCTGGTACATCCGTAGTGGATCTTGGGTTTTCTAACTCTTTCACTCATAGTGTTGACACTAGTCAACCCATGTTGGAATCCATACTTGAAATAAAATGTCCTATGACCTCCAATCTTGTTGATGTTGAAATCATTGTTACTCATGTTCCTTAAGAAAGCTTGCAAAAAATGGATAAAACCTTAGAAAAAATTCAAAACTTTGTGATTGCAGAATATATTGTTGGTACCGTGGTTCCTGTTATAGATAACATGAGAAGAATGCTTGATAATGAACTAGGAATAGAAATTGTGTGTAGCCTAGCTCATATTGTTAATGATCATGTTCCTATAGTGGCTAGTTGTGCTCAAACTTTGGGATACACTCAAATTCAAGGAGGAAATCAAATTCCCTCCCTACTATTATGGCCTCTATTCCTACATACACTCATTCAACTGTTACTACAAAAAAGAGACCAAATAGCAACATTAATCCAACTTTTGGTATGTCCACTAGGAATCCTTTTAGATTTGTGAATTAAAAAATCATATCTCCTATCCCATCACCTTTCAAAAACTTGTGATTCACTTGTCCTCTCAACACATCTACACCTCCACTATATTCACCTCCATCTCAAAACACAACCAATGGTTCCATCTTAACCAAATTTTGCAAAATGTTTCATCTTGTTGTGCATTTTGCACACATCCACCATGAAATAGGGACCCCCTATTTTATTTTTGATTTTTCTCACGTCGACATTTCCAACATTGGTTTGGATTTTCTTTTCTCCTTTTCTTTTTGGCCTTTAGTATGATTTTCCTTCAAAATATTGAGGCCTCCTGAAAATCCTAAAAAAAATGAATAAGTGTCCACTTACGGTTTTTTCCTTGCAAAAATACCTTTGCGAGATTCCACATGGCAGATGTCAGATTCTCCTTTGTCATTTGCGGGTTTTCTCCTATGGGTCACCACCTACGAAATTCCACTTGTAGAATTACACTGTGGTGGTGCCATTGGGTTTTGGCTTTTGCATGGATGGATTTGAAATTTCCATTTTCTAAATTATCTTGGCTTCCACATCATTGGCTCCTACGATCTCTCAACTTGCATTAGGTTGGATTCTGTGGATCGAGGATTGTTAGTGTGGGTGTATTACACTTGATTCATGATGAATCAAAGCATAACTTAGCCACTAGATCTCAATCACAAACAATATTATTCAAATTGAAAGTTAAACTAAGAATTTATTGAAACTGAAAACTACAAACTACTAAAACAGTTAAATTCCTACTCTAACTCATTTGAAACTTATCCTGTTTTGGAATTGGTGTTGTGTTGATGTGGAACAATGAACCTTTCCAAATACCATGATTAGTGAGCCTGTTTCAACTAATTCTATGAAAGAGAATTGATGAAACCATTGTGTTAAATTGATGAAAACCTGATTTATGCTAAATTAAACATGATCCAAGCTAAATTAACATGATTCTATGCTAAAATTAATATAATTATGCAATTGCTAAGCTAATCTAAGATAATTCTAAATTAAAATATGGAAACCCTAATTTATAAACAAACTAAGATGGATGCATGGAAGTCATTAATGGATGTCTCAAGCTATTATGCAACTAAAATGAACTAAATTAAGCTAAAAGTGAGTAAATTGAGAGTGTGGATGTAAGTGAATTCAACAACATGCATTTTCAATTGAAAGATGGATCCATTTGTATTGAAATAGTGTCCTATTTATAGGAAAGCAAATGAAAAATGGAGGGATGAGATCGAAAAGATCAATCAAAAGTCAAGGATGGAGGAAAAGAAGAGGCATGGATCATGGATTCTCATCAACAAACGAGAATGAAAGATGAAAATTAATCAAGGGCTCACATTTTCTCCAAACAAACATGCTTTTGACCTACTCACACATGTCAAAGGTGACTTGTTCAAAAGGTTAAAGGTATAACTTGCTCAAAAATCCAAGTGAATTGATTGGAGGAGAGAGAATATTCTTTGGAATATTCTCATGGGTTAAGATAAAGGTATTTTGCAAATTAAAGAAATTTTTAATTGTGTAAAAAAAAGGATAAGGAATATTTCATGGGAATATTCCATTTTTAGAAGAAAAATTAGTTTAATTGTTAATTTAAACAAGGTTTAATTGCACAATTAGGGGATTAGAAGAATTAAAGTGTTATTCATTAAATTAAATGATTTATTGAAAGGGGGAAAGGTGAGATGATATTTAATTAAATAACTTAGGGTTATTTATTTAAATAAGATGACTAGGAAATTAAATTAAATATTTTGATGTATTTAATTTAATGAGATGAAATGTTAGCATGAAAGGGGGTGAATTAACCCTGTAGACATCTAAATTTGGACACTTAATTTATTCAAATTCATCCCCTTTCGTCTTATTTTCATTAATTAAGTAATACTGCTATTATTTAATTAATATCTTTAATTCTGCCAAATCCCTAAGGTATTTAATCAATAATACCTTATCTCTTTAATCCTCCTTCCATCAATTGAATTAAATAAATATTCCATTTATTTAATTCCCTTCATGTCACATCCTCCATCATTTTTATCTTATCCTAATCCATCTTCTAATCTCATCATTAAGGTGTGCACATGCCTAATCCTTGATTAGGATGTGTCACATCCTCCAACTTTTGCAAGTTGGCCTCTAATCTCTCTTAGCCACCTAACCTTCCTCTAACCCCTCATCAACTTGTCTAATCACCCCCTTTAGTCAACTCTTCCCATCCCCCAAGGAATTTTTAATTCCTTTTGTCTTCCCAAAGTCCTTTGAGGAATTTTTAATTCCACTCTCATCTTTCAAGGAATATTAAATTCCTTTTCTCTTCCCCATGTCCTTTATGACATGTGTCCTTGGTCAACCTTATTAAAGGCCTTCCCTTTTGGACAAGGCACTCCACTTCCCTATGTGAATTTTTAATTCACCTTTTAATCCCCCAATGCACCCAAAATGAATTTTTAATTCCTTCACTTCTTCCCACATGTCCTTCACTTATTCTTTATTCTTTCCCATCTCCCCATGAGAATATTGAGGAATTTTTAATTCCTCACATGTCCTCACCCACATGGGGACAAGGACCTCCTTTATGAGGAGATCTTGTCCAATCCCAAGGTACTTTGTACCCCCTCCATGTCATGTACTTCTCTTACACCTCATGTCCACCTCATCTTTCTTAAGCCTCTCCCCATGCCACATGTCAAGATGTGAGGGCTTGTGAGTTCTCAACTCACCTTAGCCCTACATCTTGATCATTGGTGGCTCAATCTTGGCCATCCATCTCTTCTAGGAATTCTCAAAATTCCTATAAATACCCCCTTTTTTCTCTCATTTTGGAGGAGATTATTTTGCTAGCCAAACTCTTACAATTTTATTTCTCAACCTATACTTAGCCATTTTCATGTTTTCATCCACTTGCACTCATCCTCACAACATCATTTAGTTTGCATCTTGTGCCATCCAAGGGGCATACACATCAAAGATCGAAGGGCCAACCAAAGGATCGATTCGACACAAGGTATAGAGTTCCATTTTGTTGCTTTCATCTTGTGTTGATTCCAACTTAGGCTAATCTTGAGGTGTAGGTTGTTTTGGTGTTTATTTGCACTCTTTTACTTGCTGCTCATTTTCTAATGCTCACATTTGACCTATCACAAACCCAAATTGATGAATTTGGTTAATGGATGAAAATGATGCCATTACTTAAATTAACTAGGTTAATTTAATTAATTAAGCAAAAAGAGGATGTGTTTAAAGAGGAAATGATGTTAATAAACTTGTTTCAAGTGTATGATATCATTCAGGGCATTTTTTAGTGTCTACATTTTCCCCCTCTTTAAAGCGAGGTACTTGCTGCTTTGGTTCAAAGAATAAAACTTTTCGGATTAAAACTGCTGCTTAAATTAAAAATATTTTTTTAAAGTTTTTTTAGATGCCCCAATGGAAGGATAAAGCCGATTCCCTACCCCTTGAGAAATTAGGTGGATATTTTTTTTGGTTGATTTCTTGATAAAGGTGAAAAGGTTGTCCTAGAGGTCCAAAAAAGCTCCAGGATGCAAGAATCATGCCAAAAACGCAAAAAAAAAAGAAAAATTAGGTTATGATTGGCAAAACTAGTGAAAATGATGATAAACCCTAGCTTGAAGGTGAAATTAGGGCAAAAAACCCTAATTTTCTAGCATAAAGCCAAGAAGGGTCGCTTTCAATTTATTTGTGCATTCACACCTTAAGGAATTCTTGCAATTTGAGCTCTGAACCTCTGATGAAATGGCATGATGAGAGCTTCCTAGGCACATTTCCAACCGAGTTCAAGAGTACCAATAGATTTCTGGCTCAGGACCACCGATATGTAACTCAAAACTTGATTTGAAATTTGACTTTTTGATGCATTTATTTCTCTTTGAAATTTAAACTTTGGCAATGTCACTATATAACGATGCCCATTTTGCAATTGGCAACACTAAAATGAATTATAGCGAAGCATATGTATATGGCGATGCTATTTGAGATTTAAAATTAGGGTTTCTAATTTTAAATTGCAATGCATACTTATACAATGATGCACTTGCTGATTTTAGAAATTGGGTTAGGGTTTTCTAAAGATTAAATCACAATGTCAATGTAATTGGCAACACACTTTTTGATTTGCAATTTGAAATTCCTTCAGGCATCACAATTTGAAATTTAAATATAGCGATGCTATTGCAAATAGTGAAACTATTGTGATTTTTGAACTAAAAATTTCAAATTGAGTCAAATTTCTTCGATTTTTGACATCATGCGCTTCATGGGTATAGGAGGTCATTGCACCATTGATGTCATGTGAGCATAGGCCCATAGTTTTGGAGAGACTAGGTGATTTTTCAGAGTTACGCTAGAATCACCTTAGTGAGATTGGGCTTTGGTATATCACATATGCGCTCATCATCTAGACTCACTTAGCCATGATGACTTCTCTATGTGAGAGAAGGAACTATGAGACTTCATCCTTTCATCTTCCCACTGGAAAGGTGATAGTGACCTTGGAGGATGTATGGCATATTCTGCATTTTCTGATACATGGTGATCATGTGATTTATGATGTTGACATCGAGTTCAACTCCTGCCATGAGGTGATGGAGCTGGAGAAAATTGCTCTTGTTACATCACAGATCAACCTCAAGATTTATAGAGTTCAAATTCTAACTTTTAGATTGATCATCGCAACTATCATTTCAAGTCTGGTGGCTCCTAATAGATGCAACAAAGGGTTTAGCCTAGGATGGGGCCTAGCATGGCACTAGATGCTCCACAGGAGGACTCTTTTTGCATGGGGGCCAATGATGTTGGCCTCACTTTATCATGACATGCATGAATTATTTTATTAGGATGGGAGAACCATTGGTGCAGGGGTGACTGTGCTTCACATTTGGACGTGGGAGCATATCGTCGTGCTCTGACCGATAGTGCAAATGGTAGATGTGGAGCTAGATGATGCCATCGTTTGGAGGTATAGAGGTGCAATCACCCTGTGGAACACTCGACAAATTGGATTCTCGTACTGGCAGTGGATTTTGGATGACATGATAGTTTTCAGGTGGTTCTCATGGCTACAAATTCCACCATGGTACAATGATGTGCAATAGTTATACTTTGTGAGATAGATCTGATATATGTAGGGTCGCGAGCATACCATCATTGAGTGATATTTTCCAGACAGAGTGGTGAGGAAGTTTAGGGAGATTCAAGATAGACTAGATGATGCCTATAGGGCTATGTTTGTGAGTTTTGGTCATGAGGTTCCCACATGGGGACCTACTATTCCAGCTCCAGAGGCAATTGAGAGCTTTAGACAATTAGCAACTCAACCATGGGCCTACAACTAGGGTCATGCAGTAGTAGTGACTACACCTAATTATGATGCTTGATAGATCCAACAGGTGATCCTCCATGTGGGAGTCCCAAAGGCAAGGAGGCTAGAGGTAGAGGACATGGCAGCCAGGGTGGCCAAGATGGGCAGGTTTCAGGGGCTCCACCAGTTGGGAAACATTCTCTTCAAGTTTAGCCATAGATTCAACCACATGTTGTATAGTAGTAGGTAGCATCTCCACCACCACCAGATGCCAGAGATGTGTATATACAACAACTACAACAACAGGTGTACATTTTGAATGGTGAGCAGGATCAGGCCCACCAATAGGTTTTGGCTATTACTATTGAGCGAGACCAGGCGAGACAGTAGGTGGTCACTATTACAGTGGAGAGGGACCATGCTCAACAACAGTTACATGTTATTGCAAAGAGAGACTATGAGATTGGTCAGCGACATTAGATAGAGGCTATGATAGCAGCCTCCTAGGGTAGGACAGTTTCAGTGAGATTATATAGGGAGGCCATGATAGAGGCCATTTACTATAGGATGCATTACCACCGGGATGTACCATGAGCACTCAGACACCCTGAATTTTCATAATTTAGCGATGCATGACTGAGAGCTGAGGAGCAACCGGAGAGGTAGGCCGAAGAGGGTAGCAACCATTAGGGCTAGCTCTTTTGTATAGACATTTTTTGACTTTGTTGCTCAATTCTTTGACACAGATATACGTTCATGGGTTCCTTTTTGATAGCCTCATGGATATTGTATTTATGCTCGATATACATACACTGATCTAGATTTTGTAGCATGAAATTCATTTTTTGATATATATGATACAGATATGGATGATTTATGTTGTGTTGTGTTCACTTTATTTCATGCTTATTATGTATGGATGTATATGATATGAGATTCTTATATTTGATCATGTATGGATGCACTTTACTTATGCCTATACAATATGTGATGATATGTGATGGATGGATGCAATGTTATGTTCTTTTTTAGTATCTTTACACGATGTGCTATGGGATGAATGATGCAAATGTTATGGATGCAAATGATGTGGATGCATTTCATTTTTGTGATTTTCTATGCAATTTTATGATGATGATGTATGCATATGGATTTATGGATGAAAATGATAATGCAATGCATGTGTATGATATGTGATGCAACAATTCAAGATGCTTAGAATAACAAATCTATATTATTTATCACAACTCAAATGATAATGCAAGATGTATGATGTCATATACCATGATCATGTTGATGGATGTTTTATGATTATGCTATGATTATGAGATGCATGTATGCTAATGGTTTGTGGATGCAGGGTGAATTCATTGATGATGTTTTTGTTGACTGTCATGATACCAGGTTAGTGTGGAGAGAAGATAGAAGAATAAGAATGACCATTGATTTTGATGATTGCTTAAAAAATCCAACAAGTCTATGATCCATGAAGACTTTATTAGAGATGTTGACAAGACATGCAAAATAAGGATGAATGCAAGATGATGAGTTGCTCACATTTTAGGATCGGGATTTTCTATCATTCCTTATTGTTTGATATCACACATAGACATAATGCATCAAGGTATTGATAACTAGGACAGCGTTGTATCTAGTGTAATGGACTTTGACTCAACAAATAGACTGGATAGTTCTTGTTCACACCTTGACATACAAAAACCTCGTTGGAATGCAAGTTAGAAGCTTAGAATATATTGGACCAAAGCATATGCAATAGTGAACAATGTACTCCAAACAACCTTCCTATACACAACTAAGCAAGTATGTACCAATATTATTTTACAAGAGTACCCACAAATACAACAAATAAAAGATAATGATTGATGCCCCATTCCTTTCTCTCTAAATCATTTTTGATAGACATCATCAAGAGGTCTTTGGAATGGGTCATTAAGATAAATCATAAGAAAATATCAAAGACAAAAAATTAGTGTTATGTATATCTCTTGCTTGTTTAAGTTTAGCTAAGGTGATATCTGATCCTGATTTCCATCGCAGGAAGGATACATTCTAGGACATGTTGATCAGATGGTTGTTTGATGTTGGGATGATGATGCTAAGATGAACAATTGATATACACTTCACCGACGCATTTAACTATGATCTAGACTTTAGATTTTGACAATTAGGTTCTCACTTTACAATTTGCTATACTTGTTTTCTATTTGTTTTGCCAAGGTTGAAGGTGGTGATCAATTTATTATGGGTGAAGGTTTATTTTGTGTAAAAGTGAGATGGGATGGATGGTTTTGTATTTTTTGGAATATTTCAATGTTTTTGGTATTTTGAAATGTTTTGAGGCTTTTTTTGGTCTTTTTTGAAAGTTTATGTGAATTTTTATGTTTTTGATTTTCTGAGGCTCTTTAGGTGTTTTGAATGTTTTCTAATGTTTTTGTGTTTTTCTAATATTTGAATGTTTTTGGATTTTCAAATTTATCTAGATGTTTTTGGTTTTTTCAAGGGTTTTACAAATGTTTAAGGTTTTTCTAAGATATTTGGATGTTTTGGGATTTTCTAAGAGTTTTTTAGCCAAGAACCTAACCTAAAGACCTAGCCTAGGGGCCTTAGGGGCTAATAAAAGATAAGCCTTTCCTACATTATACATGCAGAGACCACGTAGTTCGATTGACACAACTTATTAACAAGATGAGATCTGAACAATTTGAAAATGATGCCAGTTTATTATGATAGACTCCTAAAGGACTGACCTAGGGTGTCTCAGGGGCACATCAATGATGGCCTTGCCTATGTTCAAGCTTAGAGACAATGTAGTTTGACAAGGGGTATCACTTTTTGGATTTTCAATGTTTTAACTTTTTAGGGTTTTTTTATGTTTTTTGGATGTTTTGGATTTTGACTTTACTTTTTTTTGAATGTTTTTGGATTTTAGCTATATAGGATTTGCATATGTTTTTGGGTTTTCTGATGATCGCTTTACAAATGTTTTGGGATTTTTTGATGAGATTTTATGAATGTTTTTTGTTATTTTTTGATGAGTTTTGATGACCTCAAGATATACAAGAACCTGATAAAATCCATAAAAAAATTCCCCCAGTGTGACATCTTAGACTACTTCGATAAAGGAAGGACAAACTGTCCTTTGGAATATGCCAAGTAGTGCTAAAGGGTTTATGATACTTCATGATATCAAGCTATGATAAGGACGTGGATGATGAATTAATGGTAGTGCAAAGAATGATAGGACCAAAGAGTCAAAGAATAGACAAAAGTGCCTTATTTACGCAAGGCGCCTATTTTCCAGGTTTTCACCAAGGTACTTGCCCAAAGTGCCACCGAAGTGGTTTTCACTAGAGGACAATTTTTTCTTTACTTTTTTCAATCCTTTTTCTCATTTTTTTGGATTTTGATCATTTTTTGATTTTTTGTATTTTCAAATTTATATCTTTCAAGACTAGGCATAAATGTTTTTGAGTTGTAAGTTGTTAGTTGGTTCCTGTAAGGGGTCACCTTCAAGGGTTGATAGTTGGTATGCTCCTAATCCATAGTTTTTTGTGATGATGAAAGGTCCCAACTAGTTAGGCTCAAACTTCCCTTTACTGTGTTGATCTGGAAGCTTCTTCTGATTCCGCTTCAAGACAAGATCCCCTACTTGGAAAGACCGACATTTGATCCTCTTGTTATAGATCTATTTTAGTTAGTTTTGGTATACTTGCAAGTGATTAAGAGCATCAAGATGACACTCATCTAGGAATTCTAGCTCATTTAGCTAATATATTTTGTATTCTTCTTCAGTGATCAGGTTTTGTAGTGACACTCGCAGTGATGGGAGCTCAACCTCAATAGGCAGGATAGATTCTAATCCATAGAGTAGGGAGAAAGGGGTTGCACCTATAGGAGTGCAAATACTAGTTTGATAAGCCTAGAGAGTAGGATTTAGCTATAGATGCTAGTCATGACTAGCTTCATTAACTATTTTCTTAAATATTTTCAGGATAGTTTTATTTGTAGCCTCAACTTTGCCACTGCCTTAGGGATAATACAAGGTAGAGAATCAGTGTTAGATATTGAATCTTTGGAATAACTCTTTCACATCCTAATTCTTAACGGGTGTTCCATTATCTGAGATGAGAGTTTGTGGGACATCGTAATGATAGATGAGGTAGTTTAGGATAAACTTTGAAATTTGTTTCCCCATTATGTAGGTCATAGGAATGGCTTCTACCCACTTACTCAAGTATTTAGTGGCAGTTATGATAAACTTGTGGCCATCAGATGAGGTAGGAGTGATTTTTCCTATGAGGTCAAGCCCCCACTATGAAAAAGGACAGGGTGTAATCATTGGCTATAATTCTTGAGTTGGAGCATGAATCAGATCCCCATGCTGTTGACACTGGACACACTTCTACATGTGTTGATGAGCTTCCTTTTCCATAGTTGGCCAATAGTACCCATCCTCAATAGTTTCTTAGCTAATGTCATACAACTAGAATGGGACCCACATATGCCATCGTGTACTTTTGTTAAAGTAGTTAAGGCTTCCTCTTGGTTAATACATTGTAGTAATGTCCCTTTGATACTTTGTCAGTAAAGGGTATCACCTAGGATCATGAAGAGGGATGCTTTTTTAACAAATGTCTTTTTAAGGTTCGAGGTGATATCAGAAAGGAGGGTTGCTCTGCTAAGGTAGGTAAAATTTCATGGTACCATGGGGATCTAGGACAAACAATGACATGCGTGAGTTTAGATTCAGGGATTTCAAAAGTTGGTATGACAAGTTGTTCTACCAAGAATTCACATTGGAGGATGTTGTTCGACATGTCTAGTAGTGATCCAATTGTTTCCATGGCATCTACTGCTCTGTTATTTAAGCGGGGAATCTGCTCAAAAAGTTATGTATATGAAAGGGTCCTTGAAATTCTCCACCATCTTCTTGTAAGGAATAAGTTTGTCATCTTTAGTTTGATAGTCATCATAGACTTGGTTGATAACTAGCTGTGAGTCTCCATAGACTTTCATCTCTTGAATCTGCCATTGAACTGCTATCCCTAGACCTATGATTAAGGCTTTGCACTTAGCAATGTTGTTAGTACATGGAAATGATAGCCTATATGAATTTGGGATAGAATAACCTTGAGGGGTGATGAAAAGAATGCCTTCTCTAGATCCATGTTGGGTGAACGATCTATCAAATTACATCTTCCATTGAGCTGTGAGGTTGATAAGGAACACTGATTCATTAGGGAATTTAGATACCAATGGGTTCTCGACATAGATAGGTGCTTTTGACAATTGGTCTATGATCACTTGTCCTTTGATTTCCTTGTGCTCCATATACTCTATGCCAAATTTTGTTAAGATCATAACACATTTGGTCATTCATCCTGTGAGAGTTTCTTTGGATAACAAGTATTTGAGTGTATCAATCTTTGCAATGAGCTTGATTTGATGTGACAACATGTAGTGTCTAAAATTTTGTGAAGCAAAAACAACTACCAGGAATGCTTTTTCAATGGATGAATAGTTCATCTCATAGCCCACCAAGGTTCTGTTGATATAATAGATAGCCATTTCCTTTCCATTTTCATCATGTTATGCCAGAAGATCTCCTAGTGCTGCTGATGTTGTTGAGATATATAGGATCAAGGGTTTGTTTGGTATTGGTGGAATGAGCATTAGAGGTGTCAATAGATAATCTTTGATCTGTTGGAAAGATTTATCACATTTTTCATCCCACTTGTAGGTTATCCCTTTATGGAGAAGATGCAAAAAGGGGGTGGATTTTATTTGATAATTGTGCTATGAACCTTCTAATGGACTGCAGTCTACCTTGTAATCCTCTCATTTGCTTCAGTGTTTGTAGTGGTTCCATATCAAGGATGGATTTTACCTTTACTGGATCAATTTATATACCTCTTTGTGAGACGATGAAGCCAAGGAGTTTCTCTAATGTGACCCCAAAGACACACTTTTTTGGATTCAATCATACCTTGTATTCTTCAAGCCTATCAAAGATGGGTTCTAAGACTTGTATGTGCTCACTTATTTTCCTTTATTTTTCCAAAATATCATCCACATAATCTTCAACTGTTTTGTGGATCATGTCATGAAAGATGAGGGTCATTTCTCTCTTATAGGTTGCTCTTGCATTCTTTAACCCAAATGGCATCACATTCCAACAATAGGTTCCCCATGGACAAGTGAATGTAGTTTTATGTTGATCCTCCTTTGAGATTATGATCTGATTGTAGCTTGAAAAAACATCCATGAGTGATAGAATTTTATGCCCAACTATTAAGTCCACGATGAGGTCAATGTTAGGAAGAGGGAAATCATCCTTCAGACATGCCTTTTGTCTCTGAAATCAATGCATATTCTGATGCCCTCTAGTGGGTTTTGAGACTGGTACCAGGTTTGAAACCCACTTAGGATAATCTATCGATCGGATGAATCCAACATCAAGAAGCTTTTGTAACTCAAGTTTAACCAAGGGTGCTATCTGAGGGTGCATCTTCCTTAATTTTTGCTTAATTGGCTTAGCTTTAGATAAACTACTAAGTGATGTACAACCACTTCTAGGTCAAGTCTTGGAATATCTATGTATGAACATGCAAATTTAGTTCTACACTCTTTCAGGAAGGCTTCCAAGTTCATTTTCTCTTTGTCCAACAATGGTTCAACATAGAAAGTGATCTTAGGTGCTTCTTCTATTCCCACATTAATTGGAGTAGCCTTTTCTGCTAGTACTACTGACTTCTCTAGATGCATTGCACTAAGGGGGAGATTGAATCCCTCATCCTTGGGCACCTCAGAGAGGTTTTCACTATTGGATGTGTCCTTTATTTTTATTATTTTAGGATTAGAGAGTGCCACTAGGTGGTTTTCACTCAAGATCTACATGTTAGTTGTATTTCATTAATTTTGCAATTGAAGGATACAACCGTCTCCCCATACTATGCTCATGTGTCAAGCTCTATGTTGAATCCTGCTTTGTGATCTGCCCATGATAAGTTGTCGCAGAGTCCCATGAATTATGAGATCACTTGATCATTTTTGAATAAATCTAGAATCGGTGGTCCTTGTTGGTCCATGTCAATAAGTTGTGGGTATACTAAGCATATTTCAGTTGGTAGATTACTTGGAACAAAGGATGTTATGGATATCATAAAGAGGGAGTTGTTTTCAAAAAAGTCTGAAACATCAAGGGGAAAGTCATCTAAGGTTGTATCACGTGATGTAGGTAACCAAGAGGAAGCCTCATCTCGTTTAGTAGAAGTACCTTTGACAATAAGTGTGACCTTGCTAGTAGTACAGTCTAGACCAAGGTTCTTCAATCATTTCTTGCTTTGGACAATGGTTATTTTTGCTGCTAAGGTAGAGCCTAGGGATGTTGGGTCAACAAATGAGCTTGATGGTGTTGGCCTTTCATCATTCTTGGGTATTTGGGGTATCTTATAGAACTTGGCTTCAATACTTTTGCAATAGTAAAAAGGCTTAGGATCTCCATGGATAGTGATTTCTCTACCTTCAAAAGAAAGCTTCACAAATTGATGATAGGTTGAGGCTACAACTTTTAGGGCATGTATCCATGGTCGGCCAAGTAGGATGTTATAGGGAAGATCAAGATCAAGTACTTGGCATGTAGTTTTTACAATAAGAGGTCCCACTTGAATGGGAAGTACAATGATTCCTTGTGATACCCATTCTTGGTCATCATATGCTCTGATGACAGTACTCTTTGCTTTCTCAATAGTATCTTCTAAATATCCCAGATGTTTGATTAACTGAAGGGTACAAATGTTTAGACTAGTACGTCCATCTACCAAGGCTCTTTTGACCTTGTTTTTAAGAATGACAGCCTCAAGGTGTAAAAAATGGTTATGAGATGGTTGTGATGGTAGGTCTTGCTCGGAGAAGGTGAGAAGATGGTTGGTGATATGGCCTACCATAGCTTGAAATTGATCAGTATCAATATCCCCAGGGACAGATGAATCATACAAGGCTTTCTCCAATATTTCCATATGTGAAGGGGATATCCTTAGGAGTTCCAAGATTGATATTTGTGCAGGGGTCTGCTTAAGTTGATCTAGAAGATTGTACTTGATAGGATTAGATGTGGGAAAAGTAAGTTGTGTTCTAGATTCAGATGGGACTCCTTGAACAGTTATTTTTCCACGTCATGTGGTGACTCCACACTTTTCACTATTCCCTTTGATGGTCACAACAATGATGATGTTGTCATAGGAAGCAACTATGTTGGAATAGGTATGCTGCACATTCGTATAATCCTTAACTTAACTAGTGTTGTTTGCTTTGTTATGATCTGGCATAGGCTTATTGTATATCTTAAGACCCTGATTCCCAAATGATACCTCAACAGATATGGTGTCATTCTCTATGAGATCTTGAATGATATTCTTAAGTTTCATGCAGTTTTCCATTTTGTGTCATTTAATTTTGTGAAAATCATAGAGATCGCACTCGTTGTACTAGGATGGTTTCTCTTGTGGCTCTTGGAAATTTTCAAATTTGGGAAGTGTTATTAGATTTGATTCTACCAACTTCTTCATGATTGTTTCGATAGGTTCCGATAATTGTGTGTACCTGCGTTTGGGATAGTTGTACCTATTAGTATTTTTCCTTTGTTGTATGCCAGTGTTATTGATGTGATTATTCTGAGGTGCTATTTTTTGTACCATTAGTTGAATGTTGACAACTTTATTTTTGTTTAGTCTAGGTGCACTTAGGATTACCTTAGTATCTACCACACCATCATTTGTTACATTTTTTTTCTTAGCCTAGACACAAGGCTTGTCATTTGAACTTGTTGATGGGTGATTTTCTTTGTAATCTTGAGTATTTCCCTATGAGATTAGAGCTCTCTTGATGTTAAGGGATCTAGGGACAAGCTTGTCATATGATGTGATGCACTACATTTTGAAGTGGAAAGATAGATTGGGGTCTAGATTGGCTATGATGACTCCCACTTGTTGTTCATCGGGAAGAGGCCACTTGCTTTTACTATCTATTTGTCTCCATCATTGTGAGAAATTAGCAAAATTTTCCCCTTTTTTTTGTCTAAGAGCCTATAATTCTTCTAGATTGATGTCCATGTCTAGATTGAAGGAGAAGTGATCGATGAATTTTTCAGTAATTTCTTGAAAAGTTTTGATACCAGGAGGCAGATGAGAAAACCAATCCATAGCAGGACCTGTTAAGCTTCAACGGAAGAGGCACATTAAATATGAATCATTGTAGGCCACCTCCATGCACATGATGTTAAATTATTTGATATGGTCCATAGAACATCCTCTCCCTTTATATTTATTGACTTTGGGTATTTCAAAACAAGGAGGGAATGGTACCATTGCAATGTTTCGATCGAATGGATATGGACACAAGTTTTGTGTATAGGGCTTCTTTTCCTTTCCCATGTGAAGGTCCTGCATTTCTTATGAGAGCACTTTAAGTTGTGACGCTATATTGTCTTGCAAGTTGGGTGGAGGAACATATGGTGGGATGAAAAATGAGTTATATGGGCTGTATAGTGGTGTAATATTTGGTGATGGTGATTTGGGTATCAATATATTTGTTCCTAATGTAGTTGGATTGACGATGTTCAATTGAGGTTTATAATAGGAACCTTGTTGCTATTGTTGGGAATATTGTTGAGCTAGTAAGGCCTGGTGTTGAGCTTGTTGTTGTTGTTGTTGTGCCACTAGGGCTTGTTGTTGGGCCTACTGTTGCTGTTGTGATACTAAGGCTACTTGATGGGCTTGTTATTGTTGTTGTGCTACTAAGGAACTTATTGTTGTTGTTGTGCTAAGGCTGCTTATTGTGCTACTGCTTCTTGTTGTTGTTGTTGTGCTAAAGCTACTTGTGTTGCTGCTTGCTATTTCTACTATTGTTGTGCTTGTTGTAAGGCTAAGGTGTGCACTTGTAATGTGGGATTAGGTGGTTGTTGAGACATCTGTGGAGGATTATGGATATTGATGTTTTGAGTGGGCAATGGATTGGTGATGAAATGTTGGGGATTCCCTTGGTTCAACATTCCTTGTAAGTGTTGGAATTGTCATTGCACCAAAAGATTGACTTGTCAATGCCCGATACAAGATTTGGTTAAGAACCATAGGAGGTGGTTAAACCATGTCACAAACCCAAGTGTTAGTGCTGCAAGGAAGACCAAGGGTCACACCTTGCAACAATCGCCCCCCAACACAAGCGTGGGGTTTGAACTTGTGACCAGATCTGATACCAATTGTTGGACTTGCTGTTGCACCAAAAGATCGACCTGTCAATGCCCAATACAAGCTTTGGTTAAGAACCACAAGAGGTGGTTAAACCATGTCACAAACCCAAGTGTTAGTGATGCAATGAAGACCAAGGGTCACACCTTGCAACAGTAAGATGGTAGAATGAGGTGGAGGAATGTATGTTTGAGATCCTATTTAATTTGGCATAGTAAAGGGGACTATGGGAAAAGATGAGGATGGTGCCATTAGATTATGTGATGGAAATGACACAATTGGACCTTGAGTCCATTGCTTGAAAAGTTTTCCTTGTCCCATGTCTTGAGGATTTCCTTGTGTTAGGGATGTATTACATGTGTTAATAGGATTTGTTACCAAGGGATTGCTTTGAGATGGGTTGATGATGGATGGTGTGGATGTGTTTTGTGAAACCAATGGTATGGATGAACCCATTGGAGGATTGGGTAAGGATTTCCCTATTTTCTTCAAGGGTTGACTCTGTGGTATGGTATTGATATGCCCTTGCACACTATTTTGAGATACCTAATATGTACTAATTTGTGTAATGGTAGGAACACTTGTGGTACTCATGGGTATGGATGAAGAGGGATGCCCTCGATATGTCAAATTCATGGTCAAGTAATGAAGATCAAGAGGTGTGTATATCTATTTAGGATCTTCAGGAATAGGAGGAGCACCAAAGCTAGGTGTCCAAGTGGTTGTGTTAGATGGAGGATTGGTTTCAAGTTTTCCCACAAGTGCACTGTTTTCAAATGAAAGAGCATGACCAAAGTCTTTAGCAAGGCTAGTTGCAATATTGGGAATGTAGGTTTGTTTTAGCCCTAGAGATGGGGTCATGAAACCTTGTGTTAAATTATGTGCCACAAATGTTGAGGAGATAGAAGCTACATTTTCAAAGGCTTGATGTTCCATAATTTCCTCCCTAGTGAGTTCAAATAGGTTTTTTGTGATATCTTCTATCTCATATGGTCCTGGTGGTGATGAAGGCTATTGTGATGGTGTAACTTGACTTCTCAGATTAAATTCTAAAGGATTTGGATCACTTGAGGTAAATGTAACTTTTCCTTTCTCCATGATTCTCTTGTGTTGTGATCTATTCTTTACCATAAATTTTGTGTCACCTTTGGGAGAGTTGTGTTGGGATTTGTGATGTTTGAACTCTCTAGTTGACTCAAATATGGGTAAAATATATGCTCTAATGATTTTGGGAGAAATGATGATAGTGGGTGATTGAAAGATGACTGATGTGGAGAGTGATCTTTGCAAATGTTTTGGAACAACACTTTTGACTTAAGTTTGATGTTTTGATGTTAGGATAAAGGATGTTGATGAAATTGTAAATATTTAGGGTAGAATTGTGACCTTCAACATGAACTAGTTCAAGGATGATAACTAGCTTGTCTAAATGCATGGAAAAGGATGCATTTCACATACAAAATAGGCAAGCTAGGGTTTTATTTGATGTTTAAGTCACAAAGTGTTGGTGTATTCAAAATTTTTCCAAGTTGGATGAAGTGAAAGATGAATTTTAATGAAGGGGTGAGTGAGATGTTTGACCCAATGTTGAATTTAAAGTAAACTTTTGTTTTGACAAGACCAAGGTAGTGAGAATGATGCTAGACCTCTAAAATGTTCAAATCCTAAAGACTCAATGTTGATTTAAATGAGAGGATGGATGGGGATGTTTAGACCTATTTGGTTCTTCATAGCTCGAGCATAAAAGTTTCTTAACAAGTGGTAATGATTGCGATAAAGTATTGAGGCCCACTTCCTACTAAATTGTGAACTATGATACACACGTTTGCAATGACGGGATATAGATCTTCTCCTATGGATTTTTATTGTGTGATGGATCATTTAGAGGAGTTTAGTATCGTGAAAAAGACCAACATTTTGACTCTAAAAGAATGCATATAGTTATTGATTGTTTCTTGAAATGTGTCTATAGAAGTTTGCTACCAACTTGTCTCTATTCTTATGAAGTGTTAAAAGATATTTCTAAAGATCTTTTGGAATGAGATGCCTAAGTCTAAAATGATGACCTGTAGACCTTACTTTAGGGATCTTGACTTTATGTGAGGTCATGTAGAACCAGTTCAAGTTTATGGAAGAAAGGAAGATATTTATTGCCATGCAGGTGGTGGGAATGTAGGCCTTCCAGCCTTAATATCAGCTTGTTCCTCTTTTGGATCTAAGATGGTTGGTGCATTTCTCCATTGGGTATTTGTTTCTTTTGATTCAAAAGTGAAGCTTCTTAAACTGCTAATGAGATTGGTTTGTTCTTCGTTAATGAGTTCAAAGTTTGGTTTAATTATAGCACCTGGAAGATCAGGTTGCTCAACGGGAGAAATCAGTCTCCAAATAGTCATGTGGAGTTCATTTTTCAATTTATCTTACTTAATGGGTTTATCTTATCACAATCACTTGTCTGGATTAAGTTTTCAAACTAAATGTTTATGTCAAAAACACCATAACTTTCATAATGTCCATTTTGTGAGAATCATGAGGTTGAAGCCATAATTGCCTATGTTATCTTTGGAAAATATAGATTTTGATATAAGTCAGGATATTTAGAAATCTCTAAGGATGGAATCCTTATGAAAAATAGCAATATCAAGGATTTTTCAAGAGGTATCCATGTTTAGCCCAAAGTGTTTGAAATTTTGAGGAAGATAGTGAATGCTTGTTTTTGCATTGTTTTGGAACCAAGCAAAGTATTAAATTGACTCAAAATCATTTACAACCCTAGGTTCAAAATGGCTATACTTGTTGAGTCCCCACTCAGATTTCTCCAAATAATAAACAATGCGAACAATTAGAGATTTGGAAACACTGGCTCCCCTCCATGACACACATTTCTTGGGACCACCAAATCTCAAAATCCTTAAAATTCAGAGATCAAAAGGATTTTTCTATTTCTACAATTGAACAGTACAAATGTGGGGTGGCTTCACAACGACCATTCTTGAACCAACAAATATTAAGGATTTTTGGCTTCTAAACAAGAGTTCGTAGTAAGGGCTTCCATTTTAGGGGGTGCAATGATAAACTTCATCAAGAGGTCTCCCAACCTAGAACAAGGGCTTTACGCATCATAAAGATAATGGGGGAGAGATATCATGTACTGCTTCTCATTGATCACAATTTTCATTGCAACCACACATTTATATAGTGGTCTGGAAGAGCTTGGATTTAGCTTGTTACCACTTGGGTCATTCCATCCTTTTGAAGTAGGGAGGAAGGCCCTCCAAAGATAAACAATAGCGAGGAAGTACATTCATAGTTCGATCATCTTCATTCATATGAACAAAGGGAGAACACATGCTATTCCTTTTCTCACACTCGCAAAGGGGTTCAATTTTAATCCAATTTGAAAGATGTAGGTGATTATACAAAGTGTTGAAAAATGTTTCTATTTCTCAAGGTCACCAAATGGCATGAGAGAATTGCATACACATTCAATAACAATGTTGTAAATCACAAAACATAACAAACAATTGTAAATTTTAACCCCTAAGCTAAGACAAATTCATTTTATGCACCAAACAAAATATGAAGTTGTCTTGTTCAATTTTAAACCCAAAAGACGATGATGAGATGAGGGTTCAATTTTAATCCCGTTTGAGCATTTGTTTTAAACCCAAGAAATAGTGATAAGAGGAGGTTTCAATTTTAGCCAACTTTAGAAATAAATTTTAAGCCCAATTGAAAGCTAGTTGGTCCTAAGATTGTAAGTTTTAAAACCAAATGGAAATTTAGTGGTCAGGTAAAGCATGAAATTTGAGTTATAATTGTACCAAAGCATCAAACACTTGTTACAATCATAGAATTTTAAGATAGGAAAGCTTTATTCACTTTATCTCCATATCATTCAACCTACAAAACCCTGTTAGTCTAACAACCAAAACACAGTTAGAAGTGTATTAGTGATATGATAAATCAAGGAAATTAAAGCACATGTTGAAAAAATGATCATAAAACTTCTTACCCTAGTTGGGCATTTTTACACACAATAGTGTCACAATTTGAAGTCTAGGCATCGCCCTGGTGAAAATGGGTGTCACTCTGCAGCAAAAATAGAGAGCATGATAGTGTCGAGATTTTTTCGGGCATCACTCTAATGGATTTGGGGGCATTGTTGTTTGAGGTTTTCAATACCTCTATATTAAATCAACATCTCCATATTTAAATAAGTGGCAGTGTATTTAATCAGCATCAATGTTTCAAATTGCAATAGCATCACTATATGGTGACACTCTTTAAAGTGCATCACTATTTGTGATTTGGGCATCACTGTATCCTACAAAACAAAAAATTGTTAGAAAACCAAGATTTGAAATGCAAACCAGAAAAGCCTTCCATAGAAGAGAAAAATAAAAAAGCAGAGCTATTGCAAAAAGATGTGCAACATAATATTATTCAAAAATTCAATAATTACAAGATATGATTTTCTTTATAAAAGCAAAGATGCATAACCCTAATCTTATCTTGAGCAACAAGATAGCTCAACAAGATAAGGATGAGAATAATTAACCTAGGAAATAAATAATTACCTAAGTAAAGTTATGAAAGTGTAATTAAATATTAATTACACCAACACCCCATAAGCGCAACTTAGGGAGACTAAAAAAGCATGCACCTAAAAAATAAGATGAATGCAAGAAAGCATGAATGGGTCCAGGCAACAAGGCCTGATCAGGTACAAAAGTACAAATGCAATAATGAGGTACAGAAGGAAAACCCAGTGGGACAAAAACCCCCTACAATGAGATGACTGTTGCAAAGAAGCACTGGAAGAACACTGTGGAGTAACATTGGAACCGTAATCTGACAAGCAAGGAAAGATACTTCTTTCTACAAGAAACAAAAAATAGAATCATAATAATGTGACAACAGACCCGATGCCACATAACACTAAAAAACTCACAAACTGGAACAACCCTGGAATTTGTTAAGCAACAGTAGATGAGATGATGACAAAATATGGAAAGTGTGTATCTTGATGCCGATGCCAAACTGAGACTAAAAATATTCCATGGGAAGGAGTACCAAGAAGACTCTGGAACATTAACCATAAAAACATGGCCCTCAAACTGAGAAGGATTTGAACCAATGTAGATCAAGAAACATAATCTCTCAATTGAAGTGTGAATTGATGTGAATCCGATATGTGTCAAGAAAGAGAAAAAAATGTGGCCAAAAGAAACTAGGAAACCAGATAACCCATACAAGTTTCCAACAAATCAAGATGAAGATGGAGATCAAAGTGCATGCACACTCTAATCAGATTTATTATGCAAGAAACCCCCTTGATGGAACTTTATCTCAGTTCATTTATTACAATAACTCAACGATTGTAAAAGGAGAGAATACAAACATGCATAAATAGAAAATAAAAATAGACCTCAAATCTATGTAGAGGTCTGAACCATATTTCCAACGCCGTAAGAATGACGAAAAAAGGATCATCGAGTCAAAAGATATGCCCTCCAGAGTGAAAAAAAATCTGAGTTCAAGGACCTGAAAAATAAATCTGGAATAAGATCTAGTAAAAAAACCTACACCACTAGATTGGTGTCGGAAATAGCTTTCCAATGGTATCTTGTTTGTGAAAAACGGTCATTGTATGCAAAAAATACACCCAATTTTGTGAAAAGTGCTCCAGAAAGCCCAATAAGGGCTGTAGGGCCCTAGGGGGCTAAAAAAAATTCGGCCCCTGGTCCTATGCGAGACCAGGGGCCAGAGGGTAGGAGTTGGGGGTGAAGCCCCTAGTTCTCCATGGAATTATAGTTGGGGTTGGGCAATTGGGCGGGGGCTAGGCGCATAGCGCCCAGTCCCCCATAGGACTAGAGCCTTTGGAGTTAGGGCCCATGGGTGTTGTCTTTGGCCAGCGGAGGAAGTGGGTGGCACCACCGGCGGCGGAGGCAGACCGGTGGCCACCCAGTGGTGGAGCTGTTTTGAACTGTGAGTGGTCGCACAAAGACCCAAAAAATGTGTTTTTTTAATTTTTTCTCAATTTTCGTGCCTTGAGGAGCATGCTGGGGAGGCCGTACAGCCCCCCAGGCAAATTTTTTTTTCCTTCCAGACCAACTGCTCAGAAATCAATGAAACGAATCCAAATCTTAGGGTTTTTGGCCATTGTGAACGTGATGGTGACCTCCGTTTCTGCTCAAACTACTCTGAAAAATTGGCTACCTCTAGAACTTGCAAAAAATCTCCCAGCTTGAAACCCTCATGGATCTGGCAAATGATGGCCAAAATCTGCAAAACAAAATTCAATCCTGACTTTTTCTGGTGCTCTGAATCCAATGGTGAAGCTCGATCTGATCCAAAACACTGCATGAATGAACTCAAGGCATGATACCCTTGAGGAATCTTGAATGAACCATTCAATGATTTTCTCAAAAATCTAAGAAGTAGTTGCAAATCAAAGCTCTGATACCATGTTAGAAAACCAAGATCTGAAATGCAAACCAGAAAAGCCTTCCATAAAAGAGAAAAATAAAAAAGCAAAGCTATTGCAAAAAGATGTGCAACATAATATTATTCAGGAATTCAATAATTACAAGATATGATTTGCTTTATAAAAGCAAAGATGCATAAACCTAATCTTATCTTGAGCAACAAGATAGCTCAACAAGATAAGGATGAGAATAATTAACGTAGGAAATAAATAATTACCTAAGTAAAGTTATGCAAGTGTAATTAAATATTAATTACACCAACACAAACTAATGGAATTCGAGCTAAAACTTGTTAAATTAACAGTTTTCCCTTCCTCTAGCACTAGAATGTGGACCAAGGATCATTAGTGTGTGTTGATTATGCTTGAACCATGATGAATTGAAGTATAACTTAGCCACTAAACCTCAATCACAAACAAGATCATTCAAATTGAAAGTTAAACTAAGCATTTATTGAAACTGAAAACTAGAAACTACTAAAACAATTAAATTCCTACTGTAACCCATTTGAAACTTATCCTGTTTTGGAATTGGTGTCATGTTGATGTGGAACAATGACACTTTCCCAATCCCATGATTAGTGAGCCTGTTTGAACCGATTCTATAGAAGAGAATCGATGAAACCATTGTGATAAATTGATGAAAACCTGATTTATGCTAAATTAAACATGATGCAAGCTAAATTAACATGATTCTATACTAAAATTAATCTAATTATGGAATTGCTAAGCTAATTCTAAACTAAAAGATGGAAAACCTAATTTATAAATAGACTAAGATGGGTGCATGGAAGCCATTAATGGATGTATTAAGCTATTATGCAACTAAAATAAACTAAATTAAGCTAAAAGTGAATAAATTGAGAGTGTGGAATGCAAGTGAATTCAACAACATGACTTTGCAATTGAAAGATGGATTCATTTGTCTCCAAATAGTGTCCTATTTATAGGAAAGAAAATGAGAAATGGAGGGTTGAGATCGAAAAGATCAATCAACGGTCAAGGATGGAGGAAAAGAAGAAGCATGGATCATGGATTCTCATCAACAGATGAGAATGCAAGATGAAAATTAATCAAGGGTTCACATTTGCTCCAAAGAAACACACTTTTAACCTGCTCACACAGGTCAAAGGTGACTTGTTCAAAAGGTTAAAGGTTTAGCTTGCTCAAGAAGCGAAGTGAGTTGATTGGAGGAGAGAATATTTTTTGGAATATTCTCATGGGTGAGGATAAAGGTATTTTTCAAATTTAAAATAAATATTTAATTATCCAAAAAAGAGGATAAGGAATATTCCATGGGAGTATTCTCTTTATATAAGAAAAAATAGTTTAATTGTTAATTTAAACAAGGTTTAATTGCACAATTAGGGGATTAGAAGAATTAAAGTGTTATTCATTAAAGTAAATGATTTAATAAAAGGGGGAAAGGTGAGATGATATTTAATTAAATAACTTAGGGTTATTCAATTAAATAAGATGACTTAAGAAATTAAATTAAATATTTTGATATATGTAATTTAATGAGATGAAATGTTAGCGTGAAAGGGGGTGAATTAAATCGATTTGATGAATTAGGTTAATGGACGAAAATGATGCCATTAATTAAATTAACTAGGTTAATTTAATTAATTAAGTGAAAAGAGGATGTGTTTAAAGAGGAAATGATGTTATTAAACTAGTTTTGAGTGTATGATATAATTCAAGACATTTTTCAGTGTCTACAGATTCCACATCCTTGTTTCCCATGTCACCCTGACTTGCGACCCTCAGGTTTCCACAAATTAGGGTTTATGTAACATTTTTATAGCACTTTTTTACTTTTGATGTCACATTGATGGTAGAGTTCCCTATAAATGAGGATGAATTTCAATTCATTTCCACCCTATGTGTTGAGAATTTAATGCTTCTACAAGTTTGAGTGGTTGAATTCGATTGATTTTTACTATTGCTAGTTTTGTCACCACATTTTTTTATCACGATTAAGGTATGAAATTTCCATTGCACCATCAATATTTCCATTTTGAAGATCATTTGTTGGGTTTTCATGGGGTTGTGAAGTTTCTATGTGATAAATCTAGGGCTTGTGAGTTTAAGTGGTCATGCTTTCCAATTATCCTTTATACCCCAGAATTCACGTTGTGGGATTCTATTTGAGCCTCACCAAAATAATGGCTCAGCTCTGAGCAACTTTCATGCCATCATCTGCCATAAATATTTGTGTCCCATAGAAATCCCTTGTGGAATTACTATTATGGGAGGCCATCCCTATATTTCCAAAATTATGGCATGAGTCCCATTGGTTTCTACAATGTCACCTTCCATGGGCATCAAGATTAAAGGATAAAAAAATGCTAAGTTGTTTAAAATAAAAAACTTTGATAATTATTTAAAACCCTAAAAACCTAAGGCTATAATAATATTATCTACAAGGATTTATTTGCAGATAGCCATTTGTAGGATGCCATCTTGACCAATCCAAATTTATAACATAAACCCTAATGACTTCTGCATGGATGGCCTCTGCCCCTAGTTTTTTTGTAGAAGGATATAATTTCTAAAATGCTAAGTCCTAAACATATATTGCATTGTCCCATGTGCTTAACCTCATTAACTTGAAATGGTTAAGAATTGGAGCTTTGTGTGAATCTTCTCACAGGATGCCATAAAGCTTTCACCAAAACTTATGGCATGAACATCAACAACTTTTGCATGGATGGTTTTCACATCTCCCTTTTCCACAAAGTTGAAAATGATGAAAACCTTAAGTGTTGAACATTGCAAACCTTCAAACATCCATTTCCTACATGCTTGAACAAACTAGACCAAAATTTGCTAAGTTTTTGCACTATGCGAAAAACCCATTGCGGGTTTCCACTACTCTAGTACCGTTCGGTGTGACATCCACAACTCTCAAACCTACAGCCTTTTGGAATCGGTGATGACCTGGCCTGCACCCTAATGACATCCACATGCCTCTGGCCTGCAAACCTTCAAAACCCATAAAATGTAGGAATATTTCCCAAATTACCAAATTTAATGATTTTTCTCTAACATTGGTTGTTCCTATGATGATTTTAATCATGATGATGTATCTCTTGATCAGACTAGCCACCTTTTGTCACTTGACCAACTTAACTTATTACACATTGTTCACATAGGCTATATGAAAAAAGGTGAGAAAGAAAGAAATATCGAGAAAGAGAAATTAACCAAGATGAAGTATGAGTTTCATGGTGTTGAGATCACATCAAAGATCCTATCCAAATAGGATAAAATGTTTGATGCTAACATCAAACATGTGAACATTAGCAAGTTTCAAGAAAAAACTCTCACCACCCCAAAGAATGATATAGTAAGAAGAATCAATAAAAGTGGCATTGTGCACACAGTTGGTTTCCCACCATCCCTAATCAGCCCTAAACTCATCCATGGATGTTGGGAGTTATATCATAAAGATACTCAAAGGATAGTCACATCTAAAGGATAGGTGGTAGCTGAATTTTTTCCTCCATCTATTGCAAGAGTCTTTGGGATCCCCTCCTTTGGAGAAATGGAAGTGTGTTCGAAGGAGTATTCTCTTAGAATTTGACAAACCAATCCCACTAGTTACCTTCAAGTGATCAACAAGAAGTGGGTGCACACCCCTCAACCCAATGTAGGGAAGCTTTCCAAGAAGTTGTAGAGAAGTGATTTTATAGAAGTGGTGAATGACCTAGTAACATTGCTAAGTACGATTGGAGGACTCCCCACCTCTAATTTATTTTAAGAATGGATGTACTAGTTCATTGAGGAGATATTAAGGGGAGAGATCAAATTCGATTTGGCAAAGACTATCAGTGATATCATCCATGCTCAATATGTGTCGCTCAAGAAGATGACCGAATTCTACATGACATTGTATGCCATCTACCTATTAGCAACCAACTTTCCTTATAGGGGATTGACATGCAAAGGGAATTTGGGGACAAGCCCCAATCATAACTACAATATAGAAAATGCAAGAAAAAATATGAAAGGTTTAATTATGCTTTTATCATGCATATTGTTAGATCCTTAGTAGGATATTTTGGGAATGAAATGTCATACTTTGTGACAGAAATGGTAAACAACATTGGTTATTGGTTTTTAAAATTCCTGAAGTTCACCTATTTAAGAATTGAAGGTTTTTTGGGTACTCCATATAGGCTTCCCAAGTACCCAACATATAAGATGGTGATGCTAGAATTGATAGGACAATTGTGCACTTCTCATCAATTACTATAGTCAAAACATAGAGCTAGGGTACCATATCCCATGACTCTAGGAAGAGCTTTATATGAATGCTCATTAGCCATATCTTCTGAAAGCTTAGAAAAAGGAATTCAAGAACTTGGTCTACTTTTCCACACTGCACAACGAGGTGTAGATCCTCTAGGAAAACTAAAAGAGTAGGTTAGGAGAGAACATTCCCATTAATGGCTTGTAGAGGACTTTTGAGTCAATTGTGAAGATGACCATGAGGTCAAAAAGAGGATGTACATGAGGATGTCCTTGGAGTTCATAAGGGCTTTGGACCTATATACCATCCCTGACCAATTAGAAGAGGATGATGACAACTTGGATAAAGAATCCCACAAAAGGTAGCCAAGCTCCTTCTTCTATTGATTGATTGGTACCATATCCTATGACAAATATCAACATGGTCACCCACCCAACATTGCAAAGAATGAAGAAGTGGATTGACACCAAGATCTCCCAATTGGAACAAGGGGTAGAGCTCACCTATGGTGAATGGGAGCATGAAAGGGAACAAGGGAGTGATGATGGTGAAAATATTGAAGATAAAGCACCTCAAGGAGGTGATCCCAAGGTGAGTTCATCAAGAAATAGTGCTATGTCTCCTACTACTGGATCTCGAAAGAGAAAGGATATGCAAGAGATTCAACCAACAGAGAAGCATTGTGTTTATGAGAGGAAGGTTGTAGAAGGATGCAGGATTACCTCCAAGAAGGAAAAGAAAGGTTATAACTTTATAATGGAAACTATTAAGGAGGAGCTATCACCACCAAAGGAAGACTCTCAAGTTCAATCCTCCACTCACCCATCATCACCACTTCATTCCACCACACCTCTTCCCTCTGCTTCTCCACTCCCACCGCACATATCTTCTCTTCCTGCCATGGAAATCTCTGTCCACCTTCCATCCACCAATCTAATCACTTCTATGATCTTGGTTGAGTCTTCTTCCTCTACTTCTCATCCCATTCTTCCTCCTCACTTCCACCTCCTCAACCGACCTTCTCTACACTACCACCCACTCTCCCTTATATCTCTCCTTTTTATACCACTCTACCCAAAACATTTTTTTCATACTTGAAGAATATGTCGAAGGGGTTGTTAGATGCCTTGTTATTTCTAGATAATAGGCTTCTTATGACTCAAATTACTACTACCCTTCCTACTACTCATCCTCTTACTCTGGAACCACCAAGAATGGAGAATGTTGAAAAGTTATGGGAGGAGATGTGACAACAAGAGAGGGAGAAGCTCAAAGATGCAACCTACATGGGTGAAGACTCCATAGTATCTGACAATGAAGAACACATTGAAGAGCTATGTGAGGGATTCAAGATTGTAGAACCTAAGGGGGATGGGACTGATGATGAAGATGATGAAGAGAGGAATCAAAGGGGAGACAAGGTAGAAGAAGTTTATGAAGAGAAAAACCATGAAGAAGAAGAGATCCCCAACAATGAAAGAACACAATAGGAGAATCAAGAGGAATAGATACTAGAAGAAGAAGAAAAGAAGGAAAATGGAGTAGATATTGATTCTACACAACAAGAAAAATTAATAAAAGATATAACTAAAAAGGTGACTAAAGAAGAGCATGGTGACAAAATAGAAATGCATCATCATCTTCTCCTTCTTGGTTGGAACAACAACTAAAAGAAAAAGCTCCTATGGTGTGTGATCCTCAAGCCCTCTTTGAAGCTATCATGGCATGTGCAGGACAACAACCCAAGAAGAAGAAGGCCAAGGTCCGATTGCATATCACCAAGGATGCCTTGGGATTTCACACAATCCACATTACCACCCTAAAAATGGACAAAGATGTTGCAAGTATATTTCCTTCAGAATATAAGGTGACCTCCATAAACATCGGCCTGACTAGCAGGACACAAGAGATAGATGAATTCTAGGGGTCGGTGATGACCATTTTAAAGAGAATAGATAAAGACCAAGTGAAAAAGGAGTTAAAGGCATAGGTTTTATAATTGACTACTTTTATTCAAAAATTAGTCACTCTTAGAAAGATATTCCTACAAAGGTGTCTACTCCCATGATTTTGTCCAAGGAAGAAGTCAACGGGGTGAAAAAAATGAAAAATTGGACAAAGGTCACCTCAAATTGGATTTATCATGTTGCCACTATAGGAGACAAGTGGTGGATGTAGAAGTTGAAATGCATAAAAAAATATTAATTTTGAAGGAGGAAGTTGACAAAGAGATTGAAGACTGCGCCACTTTTTTGAGGTACCATGAGCTCACGTGTCCAAAGATACAAGTCATAAGAACTTTGTCTACAAAAATTATAGAGAGAGAATAGATTTTGACTAAGGAGGACATAAAGCAACCAAAAATTTGGGCATATGCAATTGATTTCCACAAGGAGATCATTTCTAAGGTTTTACCGAAGTTGCAAATAATTGCTAATAGGATCAACGATCTTCTATTTGAATGTGATCCATTTTTGGGGCTCATGGTTGGAGTTATAATTTCTATGGAGAGATTGGGTAGTGCGGCTTCCAAGCAATCTTGGCAAGAAAAAATTCAAAAGGGACCTGTAGATGGCCTACATGGAGATTTTCTAGATATGGCTACTAGATTTTTTTTAAAGTCAAAAGAGTTGATCAAGAAGAGAAAGGCATGTGTGAAATTGCGCAAGGGGTTGTTGGAGGAATTCAAGATTACTACCTTCAAAATCAACAGAGCTTAGCTTTCACCTCATCAACAACTTACAAAAACATTGGATCATTTTCTTAAAAATGCTATAAATGAGAAAGAAGTTGGAAATAATGTAATTGAAGATGAATATCTATAATTTCTATCTACAGGATAAAATTAGTTACATCAAAGTGTATGCACCCAGTTTTGGGGGATTTTACATTCTCCTAGGTTCACATGTGAGCCTATTTTTTATTGGGGACAATTGTAAATGCATTTACTGCACCCTAAACCCTAAGGGGATATTAAATTTGGGCCATTGGTGTTGAGATAATCCCCACCATTGATTTTGTTGAACTCTTCTATAAAAGGAAACCTCCTCTCATTTGAAAGGGGTTGAGAAGGATTGTTGTAATGAACATTTTGGAGTAATAAAAGTGAAGGCATTGAAGTGTTGGTGATTTCCTTGTGTTCTTTGAATGTATGCATGATTCTATCTTCCAGCTTCATTTCAACATTATTTGTTTATGTTCAATTTTCATAATGGAAAAGTGTTAGGATATTTTGATGAACTTCTTGCTCATACCTTTTGTAATTTATTTATGGTAAATTGTTTTGCAAGGTTAGTCTAAGCTATTTTAATGCACTTAAGTTCAACTTTGGATGTTTATGCATTTATGTATGGATGTTACAGTTTGAAAATCTAAAGATTACCTCTGAAGATTGTACTTGTTTTATAACACTATAGGTTCACTCTTAGTTAAGCAGAGCTAAGTTTTAAGGAGTTTGTCTATTTGAAGAATTAGCCATTGTTGGAGCTATCCTTAGGTTCTTAGAATTAGGATTTTTCTTAAACCTTTAACCTTTTGTGATTTTTTAATAAATCTATGTTAGTATAGGATCAAATCATCACTCAAGTTGTTATATTTGATGATAAAAGGTTTTTTCAGATTGTTGTTCTAAATTTACAACTAGGATTTTAACTAGTTTTCAAACTTATTAAATACCCATTGTAGTCCCATATGCTTCAAGTCTTTGTAAACCATAAATTCCCCTTGTGATACTAGCAAATCACATGAACTATTGAGATATTTTTTCATTGTAAAGACTTTACATCCAAAACCTTGGGTCCTTTTTTGAATATTTTCTATAGAGAATCACCTTTGTAGAGAGATAGAGCACTCATGTTTTATCTATGTTGTGAAATGAAAAAAAAATCATGAAAACATCCCTCCAACAACAAATTTCCACATTAAACTTAAATCAAAATGGCCTACGTTCACAATATGTCAAATGAAACCCATTACCATTGGAGATATTGAAAGAATAAATACCACAAGTCATAGAGATTCCTATATTTGATAAATATGGTGGTAAAGGAGGTCTTAGTACCCATGTCTCAACATAGACAACCTTATGTAGTGACTTCATTTTCGAAGACAAGCTCTTGGCTAAGATTTTTCCTAGATCCTTGAAAGGAACAACCTTGGAATGGTTTTTCTCTTTACCAAACAATTCAATTAGTTCATTAAATGAGGTTGTTGATTCCTTCCTAATCCATTTCAAAGTGCACATTGGTCCTAAGATGGCCTTACTTGATTTAATTTAATTTAAACAAAACAAAGATGAAAACGTCATTGATTTCATAACACCTTATCAATTTCTCTACTCACAAACTAACATTAAGATTCCTGATGCCAATCTTCAAAGAATGTTCATTGAAAACTTGCAAACCAATATTCAAGAGAAGCTTGGGATGATGTAATTTCCTTCCTTCACTAACTTGTGCATGGCCCTCCATGACTATCAGAATTCGGTTAGTCATTTTGAAGCAAAAAATTCCTCCACCTATCCTAAAAATTCTGAATCTATGCCTCATAATAATTTCCAACCATTCAAGAAAAAAATAAGGGTTTTGTACATTTAAATTTTCCTCAAACAAATCAACATGTTCAATCTCAAGTGGCTACTATAAAAACAACAAATCCATATCAATTCAAGGATAATAATAGATTATTTACTCCATTACCTAATACCCTTCATTCCATTATGTTGCAACTCTTGGGTAAGAACTTAATTACCTTACCTCCTATTATAACCCATAATCCTACTAAGCCTTTACCCCTGAACTATAATCCAAATTCCTTTTTCCATTATCACCAAAAAAATGGACACAATATAGAACAATGTATGTGTCTTAAAAATATTATGCAAGACCTCATTGATTCTAATCACATCTTGATTGGAGGTGTTAATGATGAAGGAAATAATTCCATTGGCCTATCTAACCAAAAAATTTATATCTTTACCAATCCAATTCCAAATCATAAAATCTCATTTGTTAAAGCTAGTGACACTAAGAATAATGTGGTGAATGTAGAAAATATACAAGACATGACTAATGATAAAATGATTGACAATGGGGATGATATACCCACTACGATCAACCTAATTGATGTTAAACCTCATAAGGGCCACAAAAATTTTTCTCTTGACATTTCTTTCTCACAAAATGACATAATTAAACATGCATCTGATGGTTCTCTTTACATAGCCAAAAGAATCAATGACAAGCCTACCAATGGGATATTAATTGATCTTGTGTGTGTAAAGAATGTGATCACCGAGGAATTATTGTTTGTGCATGAAATTTATCAAGATTATTATGAAAAATCAAAAGCATGGATCAAAACACATAATGATTTTTCTTGCCCTATGATAGGTTTGATCACTCTCCCCTTAAAATTTGAATTGAAGCAATTAAATGTCCCATTCTCCATCATTTCATCATCAGACCAATTTTATGTGAAGCTAGGCTATCCATGGCTATGTTCCATGGATGCTATCCTATTGGTAGTGCATAAATGCTTAAAATTTCCATTTGTTAATGAAATTTTCACTTTACATCATAGTGGTTTTAATCCTATGTCTTCTCATAGAAATTTCTCATTAGATTTCTTTTAGCCTAAACCTATGGAAGCTATTAAGCCTCACGAGGACTTATTTTTTAAATCTTATCAAAATATCAAGGCAAAGCACATAGAAGAATTATCTCTTAGCAATATCCTTTAACCCATGCTTGAGTCTCCTATCATTGATGAAACCATGATTGAACCAAAAGCCCTTTCGAGTAACCAAGACAAATCCTCCACCTATTTCCTAGAAGAGACCAAGAGACAACCATACAATTATCGCTATGCCTCCTAAGATTAAACAAGTTTATAAACCTAAAGAGAAAGTGGTTGACCAACCCTTGATGGTTCCTTCTGTTCCTCCCTTGTGGGAAGAAAATAAACCTATGGTTGATAAACCTATTTCTACACAATTACAACTTGAAAATCATGCAAAAAGAAACTAAAATGCTAAAGAGTGTAGGCATAGACATCGTGTTATTGATCATAAGTTAGAAAAAAAGAACACAAAATAGAAAACCAAGATCAAAATCTAACTCAAGAAAATCATGATGATTATCCACCTTCGGCGTAAGAACAATATGAAACCTCTATGGAAATTATCATTAGACCTCCTATTGTGATTAACTTGGATGATGATGATAGTATTTTTAAGATTGATGAGGAAGTGCATAATAAGCTGAATTTTCTATTTTCCTCTTCCATGAGCTTAGACAAGAACAACCATCATGATCCTCCTTACAAGAGTACATCACCACATGTTGAACTTGGAGATTTTCCTAGTATGAAACTTGTTGTTTCCCCTTTGGATAGTCATCCATCTTTTGTATATGATGAACAAGATTGGGATGCAAATGTCTTGCTTTAGGTTTGCTCGCATGCGTTATACTAGCTTTATGTCTATTCATGTTCTTTATGTGATTATATGTGCATAATGTGATCCCCCATACTATGTTGCTTGACATGTCTTTATGTTTGTGAGCCTACTTTAGATGACCCTTGTCACTTAGTTGGTGCAAGGATACAAAGGAAGTGAATCTATTGTGATATTCTTCTATTTGTATCTTCATTCTTTTATCTATCATAACCATTGTCTTTTTATTTTGTTTCCCATTTCCTTTTGGAGACAATGCAAAGCATCAAGACATTTAGGTCTCTTCCATGTTGACCCAAAAGGCTTCTCCTTTTTTTATCTCTATGTGTCATTCTTCCCTTGTGCTCATTGTTCTATGAGTTATTTGGGGAATGATGATGATTTTGAGCTCGATTATTCCACTGTAGCAAAGACATACATTGACCCCAAATCCATGGATCCCTTATATGTTATATTAAGATTGCATATGGGGCAACCTCCTTTTCATGATGTAGAGTCATTTAGAAACACATAATTGGCATAGGGATTTCCAAATAAGCTCTCATATCTCTTTTATCTATTAGCATTTATCATAATCTACTTTAAAGTAATTTCTCATAGCATGGTGTTTAGCAATTTCTTTAAAGTGGGGGTCATTATGCCTCCCACTTGTTGCTTTCTTGATAACATGACCTTATTCAAACTGTGGTCTTCTTATTTCACGTGATGTGTCTTCTTGGTGGTGACATTGAGTTTGATTTCCTTCAAGAGCATGACCTTTCTTGGCATATGAAATTGCTCTTAGTGGTAATGCTATGGCTTACATTCCTTGAGGTGTGAATCTTTTATCTCTTGACTAGTCATGTCTTGATGGTGATATCGAGCATGATAGTCCCTAAAGTGAGAACTTTCATGAACTAAATGAAACCCCTTTGACTATCATAAAAAACTATTGGCCACCAAGCATAACACAACTTCCTTTGTGGTGCCTTTATTCCATGAGTGTCTAGCATAATGCAGCTTGCTAGCCTTGTGGTTATCATATGTGGCACCTTATCAAAGTTATTAGGGAGTATAACTTTGGTATGGTTATGGGTACACACTTGGTGTATATCAAACTCTACTAGACCATTGTGTGTTTCTCATTTTAGCCCTAGGGCTCACAGAGTGTATACCATACTACACTAGCCCATATGAGCCTATTGTTGGACAACCATCCTAGGCTTGATCCATATCATTTGGAAAAATAGTTGAAGCTTGTTCCATTTTTTTTTAATATTTGCATTAATTTTGACATTATATGATGTATCTTGTGTCACTGTTGCATTTGTGTGTCTCTTTGTGGCTTTGTTGGTTTTCCATGGGATCTTTGATCTTGGGGGCTTAATCATCCTCCTTAATTCTTATCATCTCATCTTTCTAAAAATTGTACAATTAGACCTCTCTTGACTTATTTGTCTACTTTAGTGTGAGTTTGAGCATGGGCTCATACTCTCACTAAAGTGGGGGCTAAATGTAGTGTTGAAAAATGTACTCCTTTACATTTTCACACTATGTTTGCATCCCTTTAATTAATTGGACTTAATTAAGCTTATGATAACCTAAATTATGCATTCCTAAGCCTTATTATTCCCATTTTCTGAAAGGGAAACTTATATTAAATAATTTCCACCATTAATTTAAACACTTGGGGAATTATGTGTCCTTGATTTAGGTCCCAAATTTTTAATATGTTTTTGGTGGAATTTTAATGATTCAAATTCAAGTTTCAAATGTTGACTTGTGAAATATAGTTTTTTAAGAAATTAGATAAACACCTATAAATACATAGTTATTTTATCAATTCAAACTTAAAACATGCATAATCAAGAGTTCACAAGAGAAAAAATTATTGTCAAGAGCATTGAAGAGTATATTTATTAGTCATCTATAATAGCATTCAAGATTATATTATCATGTCAAGGTTCATGTGTGTTCATATTATTTTTTGGAGCTAACATTATGATGTAGGTTTCAATCATTCAAGCATCAAATTAAGCAATCATTCAAGAAAATTCAAGCAAGATTCAATCCATAGAGAGATGTGTTATACTTTATTCCTCTAAGGGCAACCACTAAGGGTTTGGTGAGTTGTATCATAACTTTTTTCATTCATCAATTCCCTCAATTTATCATTATCTTTTTTCATCAAGGTTTAATTACCAAACTGGGGTTTGACCAAGGAAAATCCCTATTCACCTAAAAATAAACATTTTTCCCTCTCTTTGTGTGTGTATATTTGTAGGTGAAGAAGGATTGAAATTGGATCAAAAGAGCAATTTTGCAAAGTTCTCAAAGTTTTCATCAAAGTTGTCAAGCCACAAAAAATCACCTATAGGTTTTATTCTTGACTTTTCAATAATGGAATATGGAGAAATCATGAGCTAAGATCCAGGATTAGAGGGAAATGAAATCAGATTTTGGACCCCTATACAGAGACCCATTCACCCTAGGTGAATCTGTCCTTCAACAATGTTCAAAACCACTTTTGGTGCCTGGTATATATTATTCTTCCCTTCTCATATCTGCCAGAAAGCTACTATTTTTGTTTGTGTGATCCTTATATTCTACATTTCAAGTTTTACATCATACAATTTAGTGCATTAAATATTTTATTTTTATCTGCCAAAAGTGCATTTCAATCATTTTTTATCATTTTTTCTCATCAGAAAGCTGAGATCTAGGATCCCAAAATAGGGTTGGCTCACCTCAAGGTTGAAATTCAATCCTATCCCTTTGTGATCTTCTCTCTTTCTAATAAAATTTTATAGAAAGGCACCTAGATCCCATTATCCTAAACACTTGGGACATTGGATACCTTTTTCTATGTTTAAATAACTAGTTAGGAAAATTACCTATTTACACCAAAAAGAATTATTTTTTGTTAATGTCCTTTTCTTTTCTAGAGATAGAAACATTCACTTTTGAAACCATAGAAAAAGATCCAATGAGTGGCTCGATGGAAATAAATATTGAAAGTCTATTTGAATGCATAAAATATAAAGATAAATCACCAAGCAATTTTTTTTTTCAGTTGACATGCAACCTAACTAGACATATTTTGGATTTCTTAAAGAATACGATAAAGAAGAATCACTAAAGCAAAATATTAAAAATGAATTTGTCTTTGAATCTTTTCATTTTGAAGATGTCACTATGCAAATTCCCATACATTTAGTATGAATCACTTTGTTTCATAATGATGATTCATCAAATGGAATTCGTCCTAAAGAGGGAATAAATGTATGAAATTTCAAATGATGTCTTTTCAAAATATAAAATGATGAAAGAGAGTCAAGAACTTGGTACATAAATGACTGATAAAAAATGAGAGAACATGTTGAAGGCCATGAAGGTATCATTAAAAATTATGGGATTAACAATGAGTAAAAGAATAATCAAGATAATGAAATATTGCAATGTCAAGAGGTTTTCATTCGAAAATGGTGTTTAGAAGCTTTAGATGATGATTTTATTTGTGGAGAAGATGTTCTTTCCCATTTATCATTAAATGAACAAAAATTCTCAACTATTGAAGCTAAAGGTATTGATTTGTCTTCTTCTCATTTTTAAATAAAGACTTTTTTAGTTAATTGTAATGGAGATGGATGAATCTTCTTTAATCAAGGAATATCCCATGTTTTTCATGAAGTTGTTTTGCTTCCCAAACTAGTTATAGATGTAAATCATGGTATCAAAAACCACTCTATGTACAATAGCCTCAATAATAGAAATATGATAAAAAAATGTAGTAGCTTCTCTAGAGAGCATTGGACATTTTTGTCTTAAAAAAAATTGAGACATTATTCTACACTCTACCAATGATTAGTATTGAACATGTCCTTGATGATGTAGTTAGTCCTAAAAAATGTGAGTGTTAATCTATACTTACACCTACTATAAAAATTATTGAAGAATGTTTAATTAATGGTTTGATTGTAAATAAGATTCAAAATCAATCTGAATGCAAGAGAGATCAAGATGAAAATTTTCTCACAACAAAATAAGAGAGAGATCTTGTAATCAACAATAGTCATATAATAAAAGAAGTCAATATTTAGAAAATAGGTTCACTATTTACAATTCATAAGATAAAGATATCAATAGTTTCCAACAAGATTGAAGAGATATAAAATGATTGCAAAATAATGAAACTTGAAGCGCTTGCCAATTTTTTTCTTGTATTGAATTTTGTTTCCATGTTGATCTTGGGAATGTGTATTAGAATTCAAAATATGCAATTGAAATATATGCCTTATATTCGATTTTAAGTAATGGATAGATTTTGATGTATAAGGGAAAATTATTTTTTTGGGATAAACCAACTTTATTTTCTCCACATAGGTAGTGCAAATCTTGGGCTTTTGATGAAAAGACATAAATATCTCATTCCTAGGGGCACAATATTAAAATACCTTATTGAAACTAGTGATCATGAAATATATTTGTAATTGACATCAAAATATAATAAAATCTATCAAGGTTAGAAGGGATCCATGGGCACATAGCTTGTGTGTCAACAAGTTGAGATTATAGTAGATGAAGTTAAGCGATATGCACTCTTCACCCATTGTTAGTGCTTATAGTTTATTGGAGAAGAAGTTCAAAAAATTATGGAAGGAGTGGAAACTAAAAGATATGCTTTTGGAAAAAGAATCGAGGATTATATTGGGTCTAGTTGGATAGTTGCAATGAAAAATTCAATCTTTTAATCTTCATGTTACAAAATATTTTTACACTTGTTGATAAAATTGTTGCACCAAAGACTCCAAATACAATATAAAATCATGAATTTTTTCTACCTAGCCACTTTTTGACTATTTATATAAAGGAAAAGATCTAGGAATGATCATTCAAGGTTACGGCATTAATTTTGTGGGGATTAGGGCATTAATTTTGTGGGGATGCATGATACTAGTTTTGAATTTGTTCTTCAAGATATAAATAAGAGTTCTAGAATGACTATTATTTGGAGAAGCTCATTTTTTTCTATTTTCATTCACATTTCAAATCTATTCATAAAGGAGGCATAGTAGAAGGTTGGAGGGAAATTTGAAAATTCTTTCAAAATTAACATAATGAAATAATTAAGAAATAGTTATAGGATTGGGGGATGTTATAAAAGTTTTTTTTGTTTGTAATCTAAGGGATCTTTTCCTACTATAAGAATCGAGCTTTGTAGAGGGGAAAACTGAAGTCTTTGTGCTCTTTTTCATTTAAATAAAGATTTTTTGTTATGATGTAAACATTTCTTTCTAAAAATTGATGATTGTTACGTTTAATTAGTTTTTTTCATAGTTATTTCCTCACTCCTTGTTTTTGATGTGTAGTTGATATGGAAGTATTTGTGCTTTTGTAGTTGGTGCAATATGTTCTTTCTTATTTTGTTTAAGAAATATTTGTTATGCTCACATGTTCACAATTGGATTTATTTCTTTTCCTTTTTTTTGTTTACCTAAGTTTTACACTTTCTAGTTGAGTAAAATACAAATCCATGTCATACTTTTATAAAGGAATCGACTAACACAAACAAAAATTCTCAACTTCAAGCACATAATAGTGCTCTTTATGTTTTAAATTTCAAAATGATGTAAACTAATTGAATATAGAACTTTTAATGAAGTTTATTCCTCTATTTTTCAATTTTTTAAAAAATGTTTTGATATTTAAAAATAAATTTAGAGCATATTTTGAATTGTTGAAAAATTCAAGAAAAAGTGACATTGAGTTGATGCCAAGAAAAAATAGAAAACAACTTAACTTTCTCTTGATTTTTTTTCTGAATAGATAACTTTAGTATCTAGTGCATGGAAAAAAAACCAAAATTTTGATATATATTTTCCTAGTAATAACATGTTAAAGTTGAAAACATACCAGAATTTGATAGTTTTCATTTGACATCAACTATTATCTATTTATTTATCCTTCTCAAAAAAATTATACCCTTTTACTTTTATTGTTTTGAAAAAAAAAATAGTCTAACTAAATAAATATCATGTTCAAATGAAAAGTTTCAATTTTTTTTGAAAAAATATGAGGTGGCTGCCAATAATGATGCCACATAGACAGTTTTAGGTGAAAGGGTTTTGACTGATACCCTTTCACTCGAAACCCTTTCAGTTGAAAACTTACATATAAATTGAGTCATAACTTAAAGTGACAAAGGGAAAAAAATGTTTTGTTGTTTCAAGTGAAAGGGTTTCACCCAAAACTCTATGTGCCACATATAGACCATGTAGTTTTGGGTGAACTATTTTGCTTGAAACTATTTAAGGCGAAATTGTTTCACTCATAACTATTTAGTTGGTGAAAAGTGTGATCAAGGTTTGTGCTTTTAATTAGTTAAAAGTTCTAATAAATCCAAAACCCTATCATACGAGGGACTTTCCCCTCTTAAAAATAAAGAAGAACCATTAACTTCATCACAATTTTTCCATTTATTAGTATATTTTGTTATTCCTGATTAAATTAATTTGATTATTTTTTATAATGACAAAATTGTTTACCAATACATTATATAAAAAATAATTAAATAAAAATAAATAAAAAATTATTAAAAATACAAATTTTACCTTTACAATTTAATAACACTTTATTTTTTTATTTAAAATAATAATATTAGTTCAATAATTAAGCCTATAATAAGCATATCAATGTTCAACTAAAACTAAATATTCAAGTGATCAGCAACCATTTGTTTTATGCATGCAAACAATGTTTTTGAACTTTTATACATAATTTTTTAATATTAATTGAAATATTAGTCTAGATGAACTGTCAAAGTTTTAAACTAAAAAGGAATATCCAAATCTTGTATAGACGTTAAAGTAAAGAAGCACCCATCTAATAAGTATCTCATCTTTCCATTTAGAGATAATTATTATATATTAGACAACCTTTCTCCACCTTCACATGTTATGCCAAATAATGCTCTTAAAATCCAACTTATTAAACACTAAACTATATGGACTAAGGCAACACAAAATATATATTTTATTGGGTCACATTCATTTGTTAACTTTAGCTATTTTGAAAAATAATTCATCATAGATCCTATATAATAAAATAAGAAAATAATGTAAGGACGAAGGGACAAATCATAGTTATTACCATGTTATGGTATAATAGTTATGTGAGTTGATGTAAAGTTTTTATTAAGATTTGAAATAATTTGTCTACATATAATGCTCATTTTAAAGAAAATAAACATTCATGATTAAAAAAAATGATATAAATGATTGAAGGTACAACAAATTCATCATGACAGTATGATATTTTGGAAAAAATAATAATAAGAAAAGTAGGATGAGTATCACATGTGAGATTGACATTTGAACTTGTAAGATATTGAGATCATATCAATTAATTTATTTAATTAATATTTTACTTATTCATTATGGTTAAAAAGTGTACCGTAAGAGATGAGAAAAGTTATTTAGATCAATTGCTTAGATAAGTATAGATATTAAAATGAAAATATTAATTTAACAGGTATCAATTTATTATATTAGAAATAAATAAATATCTATATAATAAATTATTATTAATTTTTGATATTTTTATAAAATTAATAGTTGTTCTAGACATTATTTCAAAATTTGAGTCACATATTCTTCATTGTCTAATAAGATCATAATTCTAAGAATATATTTTTTTACATTATTTCTTAATTTTTTTTTTTTTTAAATTTTTAATTTTTAAAGTGAAGGTTTTATTCCATCATTCCTTTTGGTGGCTTATTTGTTCATAGAACTGGTATTTAGTAAAGTGCAATTATGTAGAGAATTTTTGTACATGAAATACACCCACAGGGAATTTTTTTACATGAAAATACAACCCATGTTTTTGATATAAAAAGCAGCAAAAACAAGGGTGTTGTCCCTTCAAAACAAGGCAACCAAGGCCATCCAGAGCAAACACATGAACAACACAGTGACAACAGAGTAAACCAAGCCATCACCCCCAACAGATCATCAAAAAATCCAAAACAACACTAAACACTAAATAATAAAAAGAGTCCATCATGCAGGTAGGATACGGAGCAGTCGAGTCCATAGACCCCCAGGGGTCAAACAAGCCATAAAACAACATATACATACTAACAATCATAGATAAACTATCAAAAAACTTAAACAATAAAAAGCCTAATTCTTTTCTTCCATGCATGGTTTGTCCTTAATAGCAGTCGCCCAATCCACCATGAGGAACTTAAGCAGTTCCTTAAAGCTAGCATCCTCCCCACCATCATCCACGAACTTGTCCTTCTACAACAGATATAAAATAATAGCCGAACTATGCATGACCTTTAGGGAAAAGTGTGACACTTCCTAAACCTTTTTTTCCAATCTCTCGATTCTCCCTTTCAGCTTGTCAACTTTGTCCCCCGCTTGTTCCTTTTTATTATAATCTTCTTTCAAGGGGGCATTTCCCTCAGCCGTATTAGAGGCCCGAGGTTTAATGGTAGAGCCCTTCTTCAAACTTTCAGACATGTGGGAGGCACTACTCACCGAGATAGACTGATCCTCCCCTCTTGCCACATGTTCCTCGAGATCTTTTCTATCACTCCCATTACCATTATCCGAATCCGAAGCCTCTTTGAGACTTCCCACTTTATCCTGCTTAAAGACCAATCTATTGGATCTCCGGGGGGTATTAGCTTCTTCAGTGATTTTGATATTGGAATCAATTTGGTGGAGGTAGAATTTTGTTTTCTTAGAAGCTTTGGCCTTCGGTCTTGGGGTAGGAGCAACACGTTTTTTATCCTTACCCTTTTCCCCTGGAACCATCGCAGGGGACGTGCCATGGGGAAGGGCTTTCAAAGCGAGATTTTTTAAGCATTTTTTCTTGCTTGGGCCCAGCACATCTAGAATGCTAGCAGAAGGGGGAGTAGAGGAAATTGGGGTTTCATCAAGAGTGGGCAGACAAGGGACTTCTTGCACAGTGATAGGCCGAGCAGGGCAAAGGGCCATATGAAAATGGTAAAGCCTAGACATAAGGCCTTGGTGTAGGATGGTGTAATTCTTTCTAGAAAATGAGGCTTCATTAAACTTTGAAACAGTGCTATCCAGAGAATTGAAAAGGAAAAATGAAATGGAAATATACTGGTTATTCCTAAGGTGGTTGAGGAAGTTAAAATGGTAATAGTAATAAACCCCATACCTTCCTTCCAGCATAAGTACTTCATGATCACCATACAAATTATGTCCCACAGTTCTGGAAGCACCTCCCGATCATAGCCACCCTGTAGCTTGACGGGTTTCTCCTCACCCCGGAAGAACTCGTTAAGACTAATTTGGTCTGGCACTTTCGTGGTTTTCTTCCAGGTTCGACCACTATTCGAAAGTCCCGTAGCTCTAACAATAATCTCCTCAGAGACTTGAAAATAAATGTCATCGATGGTAACCCTACCATCATTCCAAGAGGTGACAAACTTAATTGACATGCCCTCATCATGCCCATTCATGTTCTGCATATACTGGGCAATGCTCCCCTCTTTGCAAATGTGTCAAATAGTGGCATACGCTTTCCACTCATCACACTTGTCAAGCTCCATGCACACTCTGTCCCCACCCATAGAGCCCACACAAAAGTCGTAGACCACTAGAATAGTAAAGAGATAACCAGGGAAAAAGTGATGGCAACCAATTCTAGAAATGTCGATAGGGAAAGGTCTAGTGAGAAGTGACAAGAAAAGTCAAAAAGAGAAGGCAATAAATGCCACAACTCACATCCCATGCAAATGTAGCAGCTCCCTCATGTGAATTGCCCCAAGCACGTAAGGGCATGATATCGGCGTAATACTTAGCCAGCTCAAAAAATCTAATAAAATCCACTAACTTATGAGGCTCAATACAAAAATTTAGGGGGTTCAAAAACTGATGACTCCACTGGCCACTAGGGGTAGAAAGACTTGCCTTACCATCGGCCCAAAAGAGGCCGTACATGCCAAAGGACAATTGCATGATATCCATCACCTCACATAACAACCAATTATTCAAAACCATGCTCCCGCTAGAAATACTAACCAAAGTTAGTAGGAGCTCGGCTAAAATGAGAAAACACAATCTATCCCAAGCAGTCGGGGGATTACTAGGTGTCTTCCATTTACAAGTCGAAATGTTATCCAGGAGGAGCTTATTAAGGATTATCAACAAACCATCCACATTGTTCACTATATCTTTGAAAATCATGTTATTCCTTTCTTTCCACATACACCAACAAATGTGAGGTGGAATAAGCTGCCAAAGCAGTCGGATTAATGGATGTTTGGAGGGGAATTTCCAATTTAAGGTAAATTGGTGAATATCTCTATCAAAGACCCAAGAGATGTTCAACCTTTGTAAAACATTCTGCCAAACTTGGGAAGCAAACTGGTAGTGAATAAAAAGATGAGAAATAGTTTCTTCTTCCCTTCTGCAAAGAGTACACCAATTAGGGAATTGAAAGCCCCTCTTAACAAGGTTATTAATAGTTAAAATTTTACCATGAATGGAAGTCCACCAAAATAAATTTATTTTAGGAATGAGCTGATGAATCCACACCTTCTTCCAACAATCCTCATCACCGTCAAACTTAAGAAGCAGTTGGTAAGCTAACTTAACAGTGAACTCCAATGAGTGGCTCTTTATCCAGAACATCCTGTCCTCCTTGGGAAATAAAGGAAGTCAAACCTTTATAGGAGATTATAGTTTAGATATATCTAGTAAACTAAATGAAAGAAAAACATACATGTTTATGAAGGGTAGTGTCTTTCCTTGATACTCATACCACCTATTAATATGTTAAAACAAGGTCACGCAAAAGGTGGGTCCAATTGGTGTACTTCATGGTAGACTACATAAGTACCCAAAAATATTTCATTTTATATTAACACGTCTTTAGAGTTTTAGATAATGTTTTCATTTTTTATTTTCTTTATACATGTCATGATCTTGTATTCAAATATATTCACTCAATTGACATCTTATATGACTATCCTTTTTGGATGATGGGTTGATATATGGTGATAGCTAGATTTATATGAATGTAAGGGAATTTAGATAACATTATGGTTCTATGGTTGAGACCTTATCATAAACAACACAATGTAAGTAAAGGACACCCTAGTGATGAACATGAAAATTATTGATTAATTGGTAAGCATATATCTTTCACAAAAAATAGAATTATTTGGATCCTTTAACTAAAATGATGAAGGGATAACACTTTATGATCCATTGTACATCATATTTTTCTATAGATTGACTAGTAATTTATTTAAGTCAATTTCAACTTGAACCATGTAATTTATTAACTTCATCACGATTTCTCCATTTATTGGTATATTTTGTTATTCTTGATTAAATTAATTTGATATTTTTTATAATGACAAAATTGTTTAACAATACATTATATAAAAAATAATTAAATAAAAATAAATAAAGAATATTAAAAGTATAAATTTTACCATTACAATTTAATAACACTTTTAAATTTTTATTTAAAATAATAATATTAGTTCAATAATTAAGCCTATAATAAGCATATCAATGTTCAACAAAAACTAAATATTCAAGTGAACAACAACCATTTGTTTTATGCATGCAAACAATGTTTTTGAACTTTTATACATAATTTTTTAATATTAATTGAAATATTAGTCTAGATGAGCTGTCAAAGTTTTAAACTAAAAAGGAAAATCCAAATCTTGTATAGACGTTAAAGTAAAGAAGCACCCATCTAATAAGTATCTCGTCTTTCCATTTAGAGATGATTATTATATATTAAACACTGCACATGTTATGCCAAATAATGCTCTTAAAATCCAACTTATTAAACACTAAACTATATGGACTAAGGCAACACAAAATATATATTTTATTGGGTCACATTCATTTGTTAACTTTAGCTATTTTGAAAAATAATTCATCATAGATCCTATATAATAAAATAAGAAAATAATGTAAGGACGAAGGGACAAATCATAGTTATTACCATGTTCTGGTATAATAGTTATGTGAGTTGATGTAAAGTTTTTATTAAGATTTGAAATAATTTGTCTACATATAATGCTCATTTTAAAGAAAATAAACATTCATGATTAAAAAAAATGATATAAATGATTGAAGGTACAACAAATTCATCATGACAGTATGATATTTTGGAAAAAATAATAATAAGAAAAGTAGGATGAGTATCACATGTGAGATTGACATTTGAACTTGTAAGATATTGAGATCATATCAATTAATTTATTTAATTAATATTTTACTTATTCATTATAGTTAAAAAGTGTACCATAAGAGATGAGAAAAGATATTTAGATCAATTGCTTAGATAGATATAGATATTAAAATGAAAATATTAATTTAACAGGTATCAATTTATTATATTAGAAATAAATAAATATCTATATAATAAATTATTATTAATTTTTGATTTTTTTATAAAATTAATATTTGTTCTAGACATTACTTCAAAATTTGAGTCACATATTCTTCATTGTTTAATAAGATCATAATTCTAAGAATATATATTTTTACATTATTTCTTAATTAATTAATTTTTTTTTTAATTTTTAATTTTTAAAGTGAAGGTTTTATTCCATCATACCTTTTGGTGGCTTATTTGTTCATAGAATTGGTATTTAGTAAAGTGCAATTATGTAGAGAATTTTTGTACATGAAAATACACCCACATAGATAATTTTTTTACATGAAAATACAACCCATGTTGTGCCAACCTTTATAGGAGATTATAGTTTAGATATATCTAGTAAACTAAATGAAAGAAATACATACATGTTTATGAAGGGTAGTGTCTTTCCTTATACTCATACCACCTATTAATATGTTAAAGCAAGGTCATGCAAAAGGTAGGTCCAATTGGTGTACTTCATGATAGTCTACATAAGTACCCAAAAATATTGTGTTTTATATTAACACGTCTTTAGAGTTTTAGATAATGTATTAATGTTTTATTTTCTTTATACATGTCATGATCTTGTATTCAAAGATATTCACTCAATTGATATCTTATATGACTATCCTTTTTGGATGATGGGTTGATATATGGTGATAGCTAGATTTATATGAATGTAAGGGAATTTAGATAACATTATGGTTCTATGGTTGGGACCTTATCATAAACAACACAATGTAAGTAAAGGACACCCTAGTGATGAACATGAAAATTATTGATTAATTGGTAAGCATATATCTTTCACAAAAAATAGAAGTATTTGGATCCTTTAACTAAAATGATGAAGGGATAACACTTTATGATCCATTGTTGATGAAGGGTACTCCCCTTACAACTAGAGCAACAATACACAACTAGGTTTGCACAACAAAAGAAATGAACTTTAGTACTAATCACTACATATTACAGAGAACATGCCATCTTATAGGTTGCATGCAGGCATCTACTGATTGGCAGATCTAAACATACACTACAATATGATATCCTATGAATCCTTCTTTGTTCTCCTCTCACTCTATTCACTGTTCTCTCTCTCGTGACCTTTTTATTTCTCACAAGATCTCCAGGTCGACCTTGGTCTCATGTCGTAGTACTGTTCCTTACCCAATCAACATTCAGAGTCTCCAAGTTGTTACATCGTAATCAACACTGGCCAATAAGATTGCATTTCACAACAACAATATGAAATACCCAATATCACTTCACCACATGTTGGCCTCAGGTTTGCTCGACCACTAACCGTCATTGACCACCACATATCTATCTCCATTGGGTTATTGCCCAAACTCCAGTCCATCTCCCACCGATATCATCATGTCCCACTGACACCACGTTGTCGCTCCATCGGGGAGACCACAAGTCACCTTCTGTCAATACAAGGGAGTCCCGACAATGACCACAATGCCAAGCTTACATTAGATCAGACCATCAGCCAGACAGGGGAAACTGTCTCGCCAATAGGGAACCCTTACACTAAAAAACTTCATCCACTCAACCATGCTATCCTAATACCATCGGTCTATCATTGGAACACTGGGTGAAGTCATGCTGATATGTCAAGGTTCCACCAATTGAACATGCCAACCCTTATTTGGTCAAACAATCTCAAAATGATGATGCAAGATTGCTCTTCACTCTGGATGCTCCTGCATCAGACACCCAGGGTAGATTTGAAGAGTGACTCCGTTAATCCTCGGGAGTTAAAGGAAAGCTAAGATGGCCAACCTCCAATTCAGAAAAACAAGTTGAGTCTTCAACCATCCTTCCTTTCCACTTCACGAGATATTCATTGTACTGCCTATTCTTGGTACTTCGTCTCACTCGACTGTCTAGGATCTCCTCATCTTCATTTTTTGCTACCGATGTTGGAACACTCCACTGTACCTCTTCCAACTCAGGATCCTTATCTCCTTCCTAATACTTTGTTAGGTCTAAAACATTAAACACGGGTGAGACATGAATCCCACTCAACAATTCCACCTCATATGCATTTCTTGAGTCATGTTTCTTCAAAATATTACACGGTCCAAGTTTCTTCATCTTGAACTTATTGTATGTACCAACTGAAAATATTTCCTTCCTCAAATGAACCATGACTTCATCTCCAACTGCAAACTCCTTATGTCTTCTTTTCTGATCCGCCTTAGTCTTGTACCGCGTATTCATCTTATGAATATGCTTCTTAACTTCTTCATGCAATTCTTGATATGTTCAACAAAATCCTCTGCTTTTGCACTACGTTTCCCTTCCTTATCCATCTTCCTCAGTTTAGTAGCAGTTGTTGGGCTACTTCCATACACGATCCGAAATGGTGATCTACCAATGCTTCTATTGACTAAATTGTTATAAGCAAACTTTGCTTGTAGCAAAACCAAATCCCAACCCTTGGGTCTGTCACCTACCAAGCATTGCAACAAGTTACCCAAAATCCTATTCACCACCTCTTTTTTTCCATCTGTATGTGGATGGTGTGCTAAGATAAAATTCATGTTAGTTTTGTAGAATTTGAAAAACCAACTTCACAGTCCCCAAGAATCACCTGCAAGCAATCACCTATCACATGCAGTAGATATTCAGAACAAAAAATGAGAGATGTTCTATAAACCCTCAAAGAAAAATATGTAAAAGAATAAACTAGAATAATAATTATTGAAATTAATTGTTTTACAAATAATACAAAAGCCTTCAAAAAGGCAATCATGCACAACCCTAATCTTATCTTGAGCAAAAAGACAGCTCAACAAGATAAGGATAAGAATTAACCTAGGAAATAAAATATGCCTAAGTAAACTTATGCTAAAGTGTAATTAAATAATTAATTACACCAACACCCCCCCATAAGTGCAACTTAGGGAGAAGCAAATTATTATGCAAAGATGAGTCCCAGAAATAAGGCCTGATCAGGTACTCATTTACAAATGCAATGCAAACTAAATCAAATGGGGTAAAGGAGAAAACCACATGGGAACAAAACTCCTCCCCAAAATAGAATGAAAACTAAGTAAGTGATGAAAGATGGAGGACTCCATAAGACCCCCCAAGGACACCATCCATCACAAATATACATGAAAGAACTCCCCCCCATAAAAGAGGAAGAAAGAGGCCACATAGCCTCCCCAGAATGAAATAGCTCCAATAAGACTGAAGAAACTGCATCTCCTAAAAGAAGTGAGAGGGAAGAGGATGAATGAAAGCAATCTCTGAAGGTGAAGTAGGTGTAGCCCAAGAAGTCTCCACAGAAGTAGGTGTGACCTCAACTAATGAAGAAGTCAAAGTAGGTGAAGACTCAAGAGTAGCCTCCAAAGATGGATGATCATCAGGATCCTACTGCATTGAAATAGAGGAAGCCACATCGGTAGCCACAACAATAGCAATAGGAGGTGGAGGAGATGGAATGGAAGGCTCAAGAACAGGATCCAAAGTGAGAACACCAATGTTCAAGAAGCCAAATCTCTCCTCTGAAGGATGATGCACACTAGAAGTGTGAGGAACATTTGTAGGAATAAAAGCACCATCAGCAGCAAAATCGGTAAAGGAATACAACCGAGATGAGTGATCCACTATCCTAGTAGCAATAACTGCTCTACTCTCCAAGTCTCTAATGATAAATGAATCAGGTGCGAACTCCACAAATCTCCTAGTGCCTCCATGTGTGATCTGATAAATGGAAAGAAGGTTGTTTGTCAAGTGAGGGACACACAAAACATCCTGAAAAGAGTGGTCCCCAAAACTAATAGACCCCTTCCCTGTAACACTCAAGTAAGTGTTGTTTCCCATCAAAATGGGAGACATAGTGCAAGGCTCAAAGGAAGTGAACATAGTCTACGAAGATGAAATATGATGAGATGCTCCTGAATCTAGAAGCCATCTCCCTGATCCAACACCTAAAGAAGCACAAAGAGCATGTCCCTTCATATCTGATGAAGTATGTAAACCAATTATGTCTATGTTATGTTGTTCTAAAGAAGAAGAATGAGGAGAAGAAGATGATGCATACATCCTAGAAGGAAAATCAATCTGATGTTTTTGAAGAAGATGTTTCAGCTCATCAATTTCCTTCTTGTAACAATTATGTTCTGCATGTCCTTCCCTCTTGCAATATGCACATGTAGTCTTCTCCTTCCTAGATGATTTCCCCTTAGAAGAGGAGGATGAATCTGAGGACTCCTTCTACTACTCATGAGGTTTGGAATCCTTTTGTTTATGTTTCTTTCATTTTCCTGTAGTAGCCTTTTGATCTTTGGGCTCCTGTGATGCAATAAGTGCCTGTGATGAGGAAGAAGGTTTCACCGTGCCCATACTAGCTAACTTAGCTTGCTATTGATTGAGAGATGAAGTAAATTCATCAAGAGATGGCATAATGAATCTCTTACCAAGTTCATCCCTAGTGGCATAAAAGGTAGATACAAAAATTGAATAATCTGGTCCAAGCTTAGAAAGAATGGACAATATCAACTGAGAGTCTTCCTTCTGAACACCACACTGTGACAACTACAATCTAAGAGACTTAAGTTCTGTGAAAAACTCTTGGATGCTGTCAAAATCCCTAGGATTTAAGCCAATAAGCTCATTCTTTAACTGAAACCCTCTCATAGTATCCTGCTTCCCAAACAAAGACTCCAAAGTGGTCCATATCTCATTTGGTGTAGTGCAAGACTCAATATGAAAAATAAGGTTAGATGAAAGAGACAAAAATAATGTACCATAAGCTTCATCACACCTATTAAACCATTTTCTCTTTTCAGTAGCACCTGTAGGTTCAATTTTTTTACCCATGGTTACCCTGTACAACCCTTTGTGTTTCAAATTAATCTCCATTTGTTTTTTCCAACCAAAATAGTTGAATGGAGTAAGGGGTGCAATATTATGTGTATCCATGACAGAAAAACAATAGTATATACTCTCAAATAAAAAGAAAATGCTCGCTGATCCAAAAAAAATAGCCTAATTGCACACTTCCTATGAAAATAACTTTAAAGGTAAAGGATGAGATAAAACAGGAATATCAGATACTTGGTAAAAAATATGAAAAAATAGCTCTGAGATCTGTGTAGATCACTGAACCAGCTTTCCAACGCCTATTTGTTTTCACAAAACAGAGTCAAGACGCAAAAGTTATGCCTCCCGGAGTGGAAACATCAACTTCTGGCTTTGACAGGCGAAAAAAGCATCAAAATGGAAAAAAAAAGACCTGCACCACTGGATCCGTTGTCGAATCAGATTTTCGGCGATATCTCGTATTCAAAAAAAGGACTCTGTTTGCCCAAGTTATGAGAAAATTAAAAAAAGGCCTGTAAAAAGGCACTTTAGCACTAACTAGGGGCAAAAATGAAGCACCTTCGTCTTCAGCCCTCAGTTCTGCAATATGACCGTCCACTTCAGAGGGGCAAAAAAAATCCTGGCGGGGCTAAAGTCGGTCGCTAATAGGACCTCCTACTTGGTGGGTAGGGGCGAAAGTCGGCGATGGGTGTGGGGACTAGCTCCCGGTCGTGCACATGACCACGATGTATGGGGATGAGCCCTCGGGGGCTATGGTGGGCGGAGCAACATGGAACCAGTGGCGGGCGGTGGTTGCAGGGAGGCCGCTGGGTGGCGGTGTGGCGGCACTGGAGATTTATTCTAGAGGCATAGGAATTTCCTACAAATTTCGATTTAAAAAAAAAAATTATTTTTTTTTTTTGAAATTTCTACCTCGAACTGTGTGCCCTAGGGCCGTATGGCCTTGGGACTAATTTTTTTTTTCCTTTTTTTCAACTTTCACAAAAATTGATGAAACGAAAGGCATTTCTAGGGTTTTTGGGTGCTCTGAATGTGATGGTGACGTCCATTTGGCCTAAAAATGCACAAAAAATTAGGCTACCCACAGATCTACAAAAAATTAGCTTGGCTTGAAACCCTTGCATAGAAAAAGATGTTGTGAGAGAATATCTTCAGATCACGAATATGAAGCAATAGGTCTAGAGCTCTAATACCATGTAGCAGTTGGAAAACCAACTTCACAGTCCCCAAGAATCACCTGCAAGCAATCACCTATCACATACAATAGATATTCAAAACAAAAAATGAGAGATGTTATGTAAATCCTAAGAGCAAAATATGTGCAAGCAAAAACTAGAATAATAGTTATTGAAAGTAATTGTTTTACAAATAATACAAAAGCCTTCAAAAAGGAAATCATGCACAACCCTAATCTTATCTTGAGCAAAAAGACAACTCAACAAGATAAGGATAAGAATTAACCTAGGAAATAAAATATGCCTAAGTAAACTTATGCTAAAGTGTAATTAAATAATTAATTACAGCAACAAGTTTTTAAATTCTTCCACAACATCCTCCAGAAATACCCAATGAACTTGGTATCTTGGTCTGAAACTATGCTCTTTGGTAAACCATGTAGTCTTACCACCTCCTTAAAGCATAATTCTGCAACATGAACAATGTCACTAGTCTTATGATACTGAATGAAGTATGCCATCTTCAAGAATCTTTCCACCACCACAAATATGGAGTCATGACCATGCTACGTCCTTGACAAACCAAGAACAAAATCCATGCTGATATCCTCCCATGGCTTCTTAGGTTCAGGTAATGATTGATATAGTATAGTATTCTGACTGGTTCCCTTCACCATTTGACACACCCTACAACCCTGTACAAACTTCTTCACATCCTGTTGTAGCTACGACTAGTAATAATGTTCACCAACAATGGCCATGGTCTTATCCCAACCAAAATGTCCTACCATTCTGCCACTATGCTTCTCTTTGATCAAATTTTCTCTCATCGAACTCTTGGGAATGCACAATTGATTCCTTCTAAACAACATGCCATCTTGAATGGTATAGTCTAACCACCTTGTCCTATCCAATGTGACAGGCTCCTTGAAAGCCTTCCAAGCTTCTACAAAATCTAGGTCTTTTGGATACAAGCTTGTGAGTTCCTTGAACCTAACCACTTCCACCTACAATTCAGTTAACATATTATGCCTCCTGCTCAAAGTATTTGCAACCCTATTCAATTTCCCACTCCTGTGCTTTAAAAAAAATATGTAACTCTGTAGAAATTACACCCACTTCAAATGGATTTGGTTCAGTTTTCCCTGACTATTCAAATATTGTAAAGCTTGATGATCAGTAAACAAAACAAATTCCTTTGGCAACAAATAATGTCTCCACTTTTTCAAAGCCTAAATTATGGTGTAGATTTCTTGATCATAAAAATAATATTTCTTCTTTGCATCATTCATCTTCTCGCTAAAATAAGCAATAGGTTTACCTTCCTAACTAAAAATAAATCCAATGGAACTACCACTAGCATCAGAGTATACCTGAATTACTTTATTGAAATTTGGGAGTGCCAAAACAGGTTGCTTCGTGACCTTCTTCTTCAGCAAATCAAATATCTTTGCTACTCCTATACTCCATTTTAATTATTTTATATCCCCTCTCATTGATTTAGTTAGGGGTGCACAAATACTACTGAACCCTTTAATGAACTTCCTATAAAAACTTGCTAAACCATGAAAAGATCTTACCTCAGTAGTGTTTCTTGTTGTTGGCCACTCAACAATGACTTTCACCATTTCTGGATCCATCTTCAGACCCTTTGCTGAGATAAAAAATTCTAGATACACCAATTCACGTTTCACAAAACTACACTTTTTCAAGTTGATTAACAACTTCTCCTCTCTCAGCTTCTTAAAAAACTTCTTGAATATGCATCAGGTGCTCTTCTCACGTCTTATTGAAAATCAAGATGTCATCCAAGTAAACAATGGCAAGCTTACCGAAAAATTCCTTCAATACCTCGTTCATGAGTCTCATGAATGTGCTAGGTTCATTGGTCAGCCCAAAAGGCATATCTAACCACTCGTACAGTCCTTCTTTGGTCTTGAAATTTGTCTTCCATTCATCTCCTTCTCTGATTCAAATCTAGTGGTAACCACTCTTCAGGTCAATCTTAGTGAAATACTCAACTCCACTTAGGAAATCCATTATGTCATCCATTTTCAGCAAGGGAAATCGATACTTGATTGTGATCTTGTTGATGGCTCTTGAATCAGTACACATTCTCCATTCTCTATCCTTCTTAGGTGCTAGTACTGGAGGTACTACACATGGACTTAAAATTTCTCTAATCAATCCCTTTCACAACAACTCTTCACTCTCTGTTGGAGTCATTTGATGGGCTACCTTATTTGGAAAACTGGATCCAGGAATCAGATCCATCTAATGACTAATATTTCTTACTGGTGGTAATCCCTCAATCACACTCTTAGAAATAATACTCTAGAATTCATCCAAAAAACTACACACTACTAGAGGTACCTCACTACTAGCTTCCCTTTCAGCTCTTGGAATCAATGCAAAACACATGGGCTCATGTTTCATACCTTCTAGGAATTTTCTTCCATCAACCAAACAAATTCGTGCATTGTTGCATACCTTCTTGTCTGCTTCCTTCAGAGGCTTCAACTTATGGAAAACTCCATCCTTTGTTAATGAATAAGTGTTCGCATGTCCATCATGTATTGCTCGTCGATCAAACTACCATGGTTGACCCAAGAACATGTGACAAGCATTTGTGGGTATCACATCACACAAAACCTCATCCCCATAGTTTCCAATTTTGAATTTTATTAGGAACTGTTCATTGACCAAGACCCTTTGATCCTTCTACAACCATGCAATGTGATACAGACTCGTGTGCCTTGTCCTCTCCAACTACAATTTGGTGACCATTTCTTCCAACACTAGATTATTAGTGTTGCCTCCATCAATGATGATATTGTAGACCTTGCCTTCACATTTATAACGGGTGCGAAACAAATTCTTTTGTTGGTCGGGATCCTTCTCTTCATTCACCAAGGCCCTTCTAACCACAAGGGATTCACCCTTTTCTGCATCCTCAGACTGTGAGGACCGAGTGTCTTCATCTACATGGGCTACTCATGCCTTTCCTTCAAGCCTCTTATTCATCCTCTCTTGGTGTTGCGAGCACTTGTAGCCCCTATGTCCCTCTTCACCACATTGGAAACATGTTCCTCTGAAACCTCCTCTTCCTAGTCTGCACCCATACCTTCATCAGCTTGTTTGATCTCCACTATTTTGATCACGAGGATAATATGAGTCATCTCTTTGCTGACCTTTACTGGTATTGGATCCTTCATCCTTCCTATAATTGCCACCTCGTCCTCCATATGGCTATTTACCAGTCTTTCCACCTCAACCTCCTTCTTCGTGCTTACTCTCAAACCTCTTGTTCAGTCATTCTTTGACCTTTAGAGAGAACTGATAGGCATCCTCAATGGTAGTTACTCTCACTAGTTCCAATTCTTCTTGTATACTTTGCTTCAGCCCATTGATAAACCGAGAAACCTTCTATATAGGAGCGAATTTGTACCCCTTATGCAAATCCCCCTTTTTTCCTTTACCCACCTTAGAAAACCAAGTTCAGAGGCTTAATTCCACCTAAGATCAATTTTTGCATCCCACTTGGTGCCTATTTTAAGCGTTGGTGGAGGCATTTCTGTTGGGGATGCCTGTGTGGCACGCTTACGTCCCTGGAAAATTCCTATGGCTGAACCTGCAAAGGCGTTACTCTTCTCATTGGAGGTGAACTTGTAACGCCCCCTTCGACCAACGGACCCAAATATGGTCATTTTTCTCCATCCCTTCTTCAAATTCACTCCTTGAACAAGCATTTCATCTTCTTCCAAGCATTGAGCTCACTCTTCACCACTTCAAGCATTCAATCCAACACTTCTAGAAACATTCCAAGCATTTCATTTCAGCCAAAAGCAACACTCCATCACTTTGGTAGAGCATGTTTGAGACCACACCATTGCAACAGAGGCTCAAGTACTCTCATTTCTCTCCCAAGCATCCTTGAGTGCTCTTGGTGGAGTTGGTAAGCTTCCCTCTCCTCTTCTCTATCACTTGGTTAAGTAGCATAACACTATTTTGTAGTGATGATTTTCTCTTTACTACATTATTTCCTTTATCTTGTTTCCTTCATTGTCTGTGGAGGTGGAAACACCTAAATGGGGGATCTAACTGAGGTAGACCCCTATACAACCACCCAACATTTTCCCTTTTTCTATGTGTAGGTGTGCATACTTCTTAGAGAAGTAACTAGCGAACGATTTCCTTGGTGAGATTATCCTTATTTTCGTCACTCTTGCATATTTCCTTTTTCATATTAGAGAGTATTTAATTTTTCTAGTTGTATCATTCTGGCCCTTTAGTTAGTTAGTTGGGTCGTTAGCTAGTTTTGTTGGCTTGAACTCATCTTTGTTGTTGTCTGTTCGTACAAATGACAACACACTTTTGAGATGCCAGCACACCGCACTGACGTCCAGAGATCGCACTTCTATCCTCAGATAGAGAGATTCCCAAGATGTAGTGTTAGACCTAGAAACCAAATTGCCTAGCCTTTTCCTGTATTTCGGGTCTGTAGAGTAACTAAGAGGCCCCATGGTCCCCATTACTCTTGCCTCACATTTCCTAAACATTACACTTAGCTAAGGTAAGTTAGGGAAACCTCACATCTTGACCCTCCATGACCTGGGGTCTTGCACATGGTGGTCCCCCTCTCTTACATTTTTGGTGAACCTGACATGAACCATTTTGGTCCAGTTCTTATGATCCTGATGGTTCCTTTCCACGTACTCTAGGAGTGTTGTAGGTGAGAGTGTTGTGAGGTTGTTGGCTTACAACCCATCCTACGACCCCTAGTTGGCATAGTTGGAAGGTTCTAAAGGTATTGCACGGTAAAACCTTAATTGGGTCATCGTCTTATCTGTCAACCTTTAGGAACTCCGTGAAAGCATTTTCTAGTGTGCGTAATGGCTTCCTTCTTGCACCAACCGATCCCCTCTACATAGCCTATTGATAGGGGTGCTGGTATAACTTTCACTTCACAAGACCTATCAATGGGCTTTAATAGGAAACCATCTCCTCTTTACATTCCTGCATGGATCAACAAAAACATCGTAGCTGGTGTTTTCATTGATCCTACATCACAAGTGAACATAATAATAGAGGAGATTATGTTAATAGACTTCTTACACAAGGATGGGTACAATGCTCCTGTGAGCACCATCCACACACATGAAAGGCTTTCTGTACCCCCTTTGGGTAGTATTGCCTTGTCGGTCTTAGTTGGACCTAAGTCTATGAAACTCCTGTTTGATGTCATCCCCAGGTCTGAGCTCTTTAGGGTGAAATTGGGTATCCCTTTGTTAGTGGTGATGAACACGGTGCCCTCTATCATGCATAAATGTCTAAAATTCATCCACGGAGGCTTTGTGCATGTAATCCACGACACTGGTTATAGATCGCTGGTTGCACTTGGTAGCTACTCCTTGGACCACTCTTGCCTATGCCCATAGGTCCTCTTCTACCTAGGACGAACCTTATGCATTGAACATATCAAACTATAAGAAAGGCTGAAAGTGAGATACCCTCCCTTGCCTTATGTTGTTTCACATAGGGCTTTCTTAAAGGTTGACAATGATGCTGCTAAGGCTCAAAAGAAGGAAGAAGAGACATGGTCTTGTGATCCTCCTTCCTCTTCTGCTATCCAGTTTGAAGCTTATTCTCACTCAGTTGTGGTACCATCAGGTTCTGCTCCTCGTTTGTAGGAGAACCCTTCAGTGCTCGCTTGGTGGAAGCCTAAGCTTCCCTTATTCGAGCTTCCTATTCTACCGACGGAGCCTAGACCCTTTCGGTATAATAGGAAGATGGTTTCTCAGGGAGAGTCCTCATTGTCTTGACCTCCATGGCATCGTACTACTCCTACTCCTAAGGCAATGAGTGGAAAGAGGCCCACTGTCGATAATCTTGAGTCGACTCCTCTTGTCACTCCTCAACCTATTCCCCCTGCTCCCATGTAGGAACCTGTCCCTCCGTTGGAAAAGGCCATGGTGGATGTTCCTATGGTTGAGCAGGAACCCTCTGCTCCCTTGTAGCCTCCGGCCTCTAGCTCCAAGAGCCAAAGAAACTACCTTGCGTGCAAATGCAAGCGTCGATGAAAGGCTCTCCTAGCTGAGTAGGCTACCTCACAAAGAAAGGAGGAAGAAATGGCTGCCCCTACTTTAGGGCCTCCTACAGTGTCTTCTTCTTCCCCTCCTTCTGCCTCTCTTCAGTTTGGTCCCATACTACTCTCAACATCTATTGTGAGTATGAATGCACCTAACCCTAAATGGGTACAGGTGTTCATCACTCCTTCGGTGGAGCCACCTTTGCTGGTGTCTGTTCTGGACATCCAACCTTTTTTGAAGCCCGTGGAAATGATTAATACCGCAGATGTGCCTACTGTGGTTCTTTCTTCCTCTTCCTCTGCACCCCTAGCTTTTTCTATGGGGATTTCATCTCCTCCAACAAAGAAAGAGGCAGAGGGTGGTCCTTCTAGTGACAAAGGACATAAGAGGATCCCACCTTCTTCACAAGGTGGTCTTGTGCTGACTTGTTCTATCCTAGTAACAAAACTAGTCCCGACTTCCCCTGAGTTCATCACTACTCTCGAGTCACTCAACGATCTTAGTGGTGAACCTCGAGCACAGCTCGTCCCATCCATTAAAGTAAGACATAGCACTTATGTGGGGTGCATGTTTAACTCCATGGATGAGGTTCTGACCCTGTTAGCGATTTTCGTGAAATTGTAGAATTTGAGTCCATAAGAGCTCGGTGTAGAGGACCTTGAGGGGCCCTCTTTCTTGGACCTTATTGTGGGAGGGCTAGATGCCCCTCCTCTTAATATCCTACCTTTGCAGGATCATCCTCCTTCCCCTTATGAGGATTTAGATTAGGAAGCAGACAACCTCTTGGCTAATCAATGTTAGGAGGAGGCCCCTTCTTGAACTTGTGTGTGAGTGTGTGTGTTTTGGAATGTGTTCTCCTATACTTGTTCTATGTGTGCCTGGATGACCCTCGTCACCCCTATTGGTGCCTAGACACAGGTGTGGTTTTTGTATCATAAACCTTCTTCTATTTGTATCATCATTCTTCCATGTTTGTGCAAGTGACTTTCGATAAATTGGGGATGATGCAAAGTGGTGGGGGAATTTAGGCTTCCCTTCCATGTTGACCCAATTTTTTTATTTTTACTTTTTTTTTTATGCATTCTTCCTGATCTAGTTGGGATTGATGATATTTTTCCTTGCATTGCGGTTACCTATTATTACATGAGCTCGGACAGATCTAACCCCGCTAAACCAGATCCCCCTTTGCCCTGTGTTTATATTTCTCTTTTTTTCTTTCTCTTTATCTTTCTCTCTTCTTTTCTTGAGTTGTCCCTTTCATGTGTGACAATGCCTTCTCTTTAACACTTCAATTTTCAAAAAACACTTTCATTGCTAAATGAATCTTTTCTCAAAAATCCACACAAACCTTCTTTTGAAATCACATTCTCAACACAAAACCCTAATGGAACATGTTTCCTTCATCACGGGTTCATAAATAAAGGACTTGAGAACCCTCCTTCTGAAGCAGGAACAACATTTGATCTTCCCCTTGCATGGGGGAATATTCTTCCTTTCGAATTCCATGATGAGGTGAACAACTTTCAAAAGGATTCCTTGATGAAGGATTGATTCGAGAAAGAGAATATTTACTTTTGGATTGTGAATCCCTTGAGTGGACCCCCTATTCATGATGGGCCCCCAAGGGATACCTTTTGAAAGTTTTCAAAACTATCGATAGTCCATGCAACTGTTCACTTCCTGACTCTACGAAGTCCAATTTCTTAGGCTTCCTCCATGTGAGAGATCTTGGGGGATGCCTCCCTGCAAGATGAAGAACTTGTAGGGCGCTTTCCTTTGAGCTTCCTCCATGCAAGAGATCTTGGGGGTGGCTCCCCTGGAGGACCGAGAGCCTGTAGGGTGCTTTTTTGGGTGTTCTTCATGCTTGAGTTCATGTAGAATACCTTACCCTATAGGAATGAGAGCCTATAGGGAGTTTCTTTCGGTATTCTTCATGCTTGGTTCATGGAGAATACCTTGCCTACAAGACTTAGAGCCTGTAGGGAACTTCTTTGGGTGTTCTTCATGCTTTAGTTTGTGGAGAATACCTTCCCTATAGGTCTGAGAGCCTATAGGATGCTTCTTTTGGTACTCTTCATGCTTGAGTTCGTTTAGAATACCTTCCCTACAAGACTGAGAGCCTGCAAGGTGCTTCCTTTGGGTCTCCTCCATGCTAGAGTTTTTGGGAGACACCTTCCTTATAGGACCGAGAACCTGTAAGGAAATTTTCTTCTTCAACTTCATAGTTTCGAGTAGCTATGAATCCCCTCACTTGCCCCGACCTTTAGGTACACTAGACAGAGCATTGCTTCCTCGATGGTTCAAGTATACATTTCTAACCTTACACTCTTCTTGATCTACATTACCAAGCACTCTTCAGTATTCGTGCTTGCTAAAGTGGGGGAAAAATGTATAGGAGTGAATTTGTACCCCTTATGCAAATCCCCCTTTTTGCCTTTATCCACCTTAGAAAACCAAGTTCGGAGGCTTAATTCCACATAAGCCCACTCTTTGCATCCCGCTTGGTGCCTGTTTTGAGTGTCGGTGGAAGCATTTCTGTTGGGGACACCCACGTGGTGTGCAGACATCTGTGCAATGTTCTTACATCCCTGGCAGATTCTTGCAGTTGAACCTGTAGAGGCATTACTCTTCTCATTGGAGGTGAAGTTGTAATGCCCCCTTTGATTGATTGACCCAAATATGGTCATTTTTCTCCATCCCTTCTTCAAATTCACTCCTTGAACAAGCATTTCATCTTCTTCCAAGCATTGAGCTCACTCTTCACCACTTCAAGCATTCAATCCAAGACTTCTAGTAGCATTCCAAGTATTTCATTGCAGCCAAAAGCAACACTCCATCACTTTGGTAGAGCACGTTTGAGACCACACCATTGCAGTAGAGGCTCGAGTACTCTCATTTCTCCCCTAAGTAGCCTTGAGTGCTCTTGGTGGAGGTGGTAAGCTTCCCTCTCCACTCCTCTATCACTTGGTTGAGTAGCATAACACTATTTTTTAGTGCTTATTTTCTCTTTACTACATTATTTCCTTTATCTCCTTTCCTTGGTTGTCCATGGAGGTGGAAACACCTAAACGGGGGTCTAACTAAGGTAGGACCCTATACATCCACCCAACATTTTCCCTCTTTCTGTGTGTAGGTGTGCATGCTTCTCAGAGAACCAGCTAGTGAATGAGTTCCTTGGTGAGATTCTCCTTGTTTTCATCACTCTTGCATATTTTCTTTATCATATTAGAGAGTATTTAATTTTTCTAGTTGTATCATTCTGGCCCTTTAGTTAGTTAGTTGGGTCGTTAGCTAGTTTTGTTGGCTTGACCTCATCTTTATTGTTGTCTCATTGTATGGACAAAAACACACTTTTAAGATGCCAATGTGTCACGCTGACGTCCAAAGATCGCGCTTCTTTCTTTAGAAAAAGAGCTTTCCAAGACACAGTGTTAGACCTCAAAACTAGCTCGCCTAGCCTTTTCCTGTATTTCAGGTCTACAAAGTAATTGAGAGGCCCCACGGTCCCCGTTACTCTCACCTCACATTTCGTAAACATTACACTTAGCTGAGGTAAGTTAGGGCAGCATCTCACATCTTAACCCTCTGTGACCTGGTGTCTTGCATGCGGGGGTTCCCATCTCTTACATCTTCTCTTTATTCACCTCTGAGTGTCCTATTTGAATCAGAACCTTGTGAAATTCCTCAGTGTATTCTTTCACCATCCTCGTTCCTTGTCTCAGACTCTGCATTCTCTTCAACAACTCTAGTTCATAATCCACCAGATTGAATTATTTCTTCAAATTTTCCACCATCCTATCCCATCTAGAGGTTTTATCTTTGCCTTGTCTACCTCTTTTGAGCTGGACCTCCTTCCACCAAATACTAGCATGGCCCTTCAATTTGGTCTTTGCAAACTTTACTCGATGAGGATCTTCAATCTCCTCGAATTCAAAGAATTCTTCCATATCACTGATCTAATCGATCAATTCTTTAGGGTTAAATCTTCCACTGAAGGTTGAGACTTCCATCTTTGGTTTCTTTCCTAGACTGGATATTTCTCGCAACAATCTTAGTTCTCCATGATCTACTTGATCCTATTCTTCCTCTTCCTATTCTTCTTCTATTTCATCTTCACTATCATCTCTTTCCTGGTGTGCCCCTCTTCCTCTTCAAACTTGTTGCAAGGCTTGCATTTTCCTTTTGAGGGCTTTGATTTCATCTCTAGGTGGATCTCTTCCTCTACCACCATGGCCTCTACCTCTGCCATGCTGGGTAAGTCTTGGGGGAATCTTGAACTCAACCCACACTCATAGGCCCTACTACAACCACCTCACCTTCGACACTCTATTATAGGCTCAGGAACTCCTACTCTGATGCCACTTGATGAAGTGTAATCCCCTTACAACTGGAGCAACAATACACAACCAGGTTTACACAGAAAAATAAATGAACTTTATTACTGATCACTACAAATTACAGAGAACATGCCATCTTATAGGCTACTTGTAGGCATCTACTGATTGGCAGATCTGAACTTACACTATAGTATGATATCCTATGATTCCTTCTATGTTCTCCTCTCACTCTATTCTTTGTTCTCTCTCTTGTGACTCTTTTATTTCTCACAAGATCTCCAAGTCGGCCTTGGTCTCATGTCGTAGTACCGTTCCTTACCCAATCAATATTCAAAGTCTCAAAATCATTACATCGTAATCGACACTATCCAATAAGATTGTATTTCATTTGAAACAACAATGTGAAATACCCAATATCACTTCACCACATGTTAGCCTCATGTTTTCTTGACCACCAACCGCCGCTAACCATTGCATATCTATCTCCATTGGGTTATTGCCCTGACTCTAGTGCATCTCCCATTGATATCATCATGTCCCACTGACACCATGTTTTTGGTCCATCAAGGAGACCACAAGTTACCTTCTGCCGATACAAGGGAGTCTTGATGATGAACACAACACCAAGCTCACATTTAATCAGACCATCGGCCAGACAAGGGAAACTATCCCACTAATAGGGAAACCTTACATTGATAGACTTCATACACTCAACCACACTTTCCTAATACCATCAGTCTACCATTGGAACAATAGGTGCAATCATGTCGATATGTCAAGGTTCCATCGATAGAACATACCAACCCTTATTCGGTCAAACAATCTCATAATGATGATGCATGATTTCTCTTCGCCCTGGATGCTCCTGCATCAAACATCCATGATGAGAATGGAGGGGCACTACATCCTCCCCCCTAAAACTTGACTTACTCTTGGAAGTCACAAACTAGGGTGGAAACATAACACATTTGTACTACAAATTTCTATTACCCACATCAAAGTTGATCCATTACATCAAAATAATAATTCATCTCACAAGGATATATACTTATATAGTTTATTTCAAACATGACGTATCCTTTTGGTTTTCAATGTCACAATAATAACACAATCAAGACGTGCATTTCAAAATGATTCTATAGTACATAAATCACTCAAAATACTTACATATTAGCATTAACACTTATCAGTTTCTTTCAGGAAAAAGAAAATATTGCATTATTTTAATCGTAATGAGCAGAATTTATCATAACAAAAACATATAAGAGTATTCAATTTCAAATGCATTACCATTTTATTTTCTTTACCCTTAAATTATAATTCCTCTTCCAATACATTGTTAAGCAATTAATACATCAAAATGCTACACTTCCATAAAACACAACATAATTATGCATAGAAAGAACACATTTTTCATTAAATATCCATCATTTACAAATAAGACATTCCACTTTATTCATTATACAATACTAAATGTCATAACATATTCAACACAAGATCATGATTTTACACCTTTTCAGAAGCATGGAAACACAATTTATCATTTCATAAGTACTATATTCATGATTTAACATACATTCTTCACATACACACACAAATTCACATCACTGGAAATCACATCACAAGGCTACACAAGGGTCCATAATGTATCCCAAATAGAAAGAATATTGGTGCATTGCGCACTACACCATGGGTCCTATCCTTTTCATCAGTCTTCTGCACCATTAGACAAACACCACCAAAGGATAAGTCTAAGGTTGTTAGGCGAGGATGAAAAAAAGGGGAAAACATAATATCAAGATTACAAGCAACTAGGACAACATAATGGGATGAAATGAAACTAGAGTGCCCATTGTTAGAAACTTGGGATTTGATACTAGGTGTAATGCCCCCACCAAGGAACCCCAGAGGACAACACTAAACTAGGACAAATTATCAGAACATTTTTTTTTTAAACAAGTAACTAAAAAACACATAACATAACATAATAGAAATTCCCTACATCCTCTAAGGTTCCTCAACTATGCTACACGCAAACTAACAATCAAGACATAACTAGAAAGAAGGTTCATTTAAAACATCACATTAAATGATTCTAAATTACTTATTTTCATAGCATGCTATATGATAAAAGCTAATTAACATATGCAAGATGCATAACATCATAGTATGCATTACAAAAGAATTCATCAATAATTGTTACATTATTGCAATATTTACAACAATACTTCCCCTAGCATATGTGGGAAGATTACATCATATTACAATAAGAGATACAACTGATATACGATCCAATACAAATACATAAAAGGTTGTCTTCTTGAACTAGAACAGGAATTGGAGCCCACAGTACCATGAACAATATCCATGCACATGAACATGCATCAAGAATACCCAATGGAGGAAAAAGCACCAACCTCCTGACCATGTGGAACCCTTAGGTCCACCCCCGTGCTAGGAGATAACACAAGGTCCCACAACCAACAAACAGACATAGAAGCAACATGCTAACTCAAACAAGGGTTATACATAGATTCCAACACAAAACTACAACAACAACACATCACTTACAACACTTACTTCACCTCCAGAGACACAAAACAAAAGGATAAAATACAACTAGAGCATGCTAGACTATAATAGGGAGGAATGTCATCACATAGCTTGATATGGTTGTCCTGGTAGATCTTCCTAGGCCTTGACCCCCATCCTGGGTTGCCCTGGTAGCCTCTCCTGATCCTTGGCCCCCATACAAACTCATGAAGAACAAATATACCTTTCATGAGGACAAGGCAGTTGGTCTTTCCATTCTAGGCCTTCCCATCTCATCTCAAGCCTAAACGAGCATTTGAGCCATGAGTAAGCCATATCATTATCTTGTTTAATGTGAGATCTACCCTTCCCCCTAATTCATTTTTAGGTTATCATTGGATTAAGAAACCCTCCAATGGTTGTCCTAGACACCACTTTGGGTTTCGACTCCCATTAAGGGCCACTCCCCCTACTTGTAAATAGTAAACCCTACACATCAAGCAAGGAATTTACCATCTTGCATATAGTTAACATAATCACATGAATCCAAACATAGAGCAAGGAATTGACCATCTTGCACATTTATCATGATCACATGATTCCATACATAAATAGGAAGCAACATCCTTAAGGTTTACATTTCATACAAAGCACATAACTCAAAACATTTCCAACCACTTCCAAAGTGAAACAATCATAAGAACCATTCACACTTTACATACCCCCTCATAGGCCTCTGGAAGCCAACCTAAACAACATTACACCATGACACCCCCTTTCAAAAATACACAACACTTAATCCATTAATCACCCACATTGCCTAATACAACAGTTGAACATCACATTATAACAAGGAAGACATTCCTCTAAAATAAAACATTATTTCACTTTTTAGTCAATATATCTTAACCACATAGTTAAATAAAAAGATTATTTCCCCAAATGAGTGTAAGAAAAAGGAATATAACATAATATTCTAATTTAATTAATTTACATAGTAATTTTCCAAAAAAATTTATAAAACAATTAATATTCACCTACAGATTAATTAAAATAATCATTTTACTGTATAATCTAAAGCAGTACAATCAATCAAACTATTCTGAATATTTACTCTTACATAGTATTCCCTAATTCTCAGCTATTTATCTATGAATTAAATCAACTCACTTAATTAATTACCCTATCTTCTTTGTCTATAACAATTCAAATTCTTTATTCATTAACATTTTTATTTCAGCATGTAACAAATAATCCACCACATTCAAGAAAGCTAACCTTTTACTTAAGTAAGATGAGTGGAAAATAATCCTCATTAGATTATATCTACACATACAATATTACAAATCAAAGGTATGATTGATGAGATACTAGCATTCATTGATCTAACATTAACACCTTGTAAAAATTGCATATAAAACTATTTATAATAATAAATATGTATACATATAATTCTTTCTTGAATCATTTATAACTCAATAAAATTTAACAAGGTAAAATCCAACAAACTTTATATTGGAGTAACTACCTACACTTTCCTTTAAGGTTATGCCATATAATAATAATAATACTATCAATATTAATAAGGATATGTTCCCAACAATTGTACAAGGAGAGTTTGACAAAACTAATGTCTTAGAATAAACCATTTCATCTAAGATATTTTCTTCTCCGAATATAGGACTCGATCTTGAAGAGTTTATAAGCATATGTTATCATATGTGTTTAAATTCCATCATGCCCTTATCGAGTATCGTAAGCAATTACATTCTCTAATTTTACTATCTCATGATATCCAACTATTAAAAGAAATAATAATAATTCTATTCACTAGAAAACTTCTCTATCTATCTATCATCTAAAATATTTTAAGATAAAAGAATACTCAACTTATAACTTTTAACCTATTAAACTATTTTGTTAACTAGAATAATCCTAAGTTATCATACTAAAAGCAACTTAAACAAACCAAATTCAATTATTAGCTCAAACTATCTTATTCTACCAAAGGGAAAATCAATTTATCATAATATAGAATGAAAGAAAACAAATAAATAAATAAACAAAATTCAACCAAATAATGAAATGGGAATAAAATTCCTTTGAATTTCCTCTATACAAAATTTATCTAGTTAACTTCATCAGTAAGTAACCAATCTCTAATATTTTACCCTCATTTGATATTTACAATTTCCCAACTATCAATTACCTATATGCGAACTAAATCAATACACCAACCCATTTATTTACAGCAATTAAATGCTCAATTTACCATAGCTATCCAATTAGAGATATTTTATTAAACACCATTTTCATTTCTTCTAAAAAATTCTTTTAATTTTTAACCCTAATATAATCTATATATTTAACTATAATATACTATACACATACATATATTATCGATAAACAAAAGAACTCATAACATATTTATTTCCATACGATATATATATTATCCCATCGATAAGAATCAAGATGCATTTAACTTCAAAATAATAATAATAATAATAATATTTTATAGTCCACGAATACCAGGCAATCTGTTTTTGGGTCTACAGACAGCTTACAGTATATATGGGACTCCTCATACTCCCAAATCTGAGGGAGGCACCCAACTCGTGCTCCACAATATGAGGTGTACATACCTTACCCCCTGCAGGATTTGAACTTGTGACCTCTCTTTCAAGAGTACAAGTTCTTCACCATTAGGCAAACTCAGGCTGTACATAGTAAGAAGTCAAATACAAATTATCAATACCTAAAATTCATAAACTAAACTCTGGAACATGCTGCGATCTTTACCATCACCCCGAGCTAAGGAAGAGGGGCAACGACCACCTCCATGGCCGCCGCTGGGAGGAGAAGCACTGTGCACCAGCATGGGCGCACCAAAATGGCATAAAACTGCTTAGCAGATGGCCTCAAGGAGACCTCGGTTCCAGGAATGAAATAATAGTAGGAGGGTACAAATTGCGTTTGAAGGAAACTTTCAGGCAAATGTATTGGCTGGAGGAGGACGCATGTTTGCAGGATATGCACAAAATGTTTTTTCAAGGAGGCTCTCAAAACATTGGATTTAATGAAGCACTTTGGATCGCATCCTAACATTATGAGCTTTGCTTGTGTTCTAGGTGCACGCAATCACACAGGTTTAGTGGATGAGGGCTGCATGAACCTCACACATTAGTAACCCTTATTACATTATAGATATAGTTGGTCATTAGGTGCGCATGATTGGCCTTATAGTTGGTTATCAGGCATACCGGTAATTTTTTTTCATGTTCTATAGTTTCAGGTAATGATGCACACAAACACATCTGACAAACATGTTTTTTTGAATGTATGTTGTATCGATTTTATTCTTAGTTCTTATTTGGTTGCTTTGTTTATTTGCAGTATGAACAATGACTGGTTCATTGATCCTACATTGGTGAGACAAACAAAATTGCTACTTTCCTGCTTGATTGAGGATAGACTCCAAATTCAAATATGAAAATAATGATAAAACCAAATTTAGGAGTAATCACAAATCTTGGAAGGCTTATGAGTTATGACGTGAATCAGGAGTTTCTTATCATCATAAAAGACTTCTTAGATGGCTCTTTGATAGATACACAAAATTGTCGTAGCTCATAAGGCATGAATTTTCCCAGAGCAAGAATAAATGTCTTAATTTCCATGTTCCTAATATCCTTCCAACCCTCTCTTTAGAGAAAGTAGTCTATTATTTATTTGCACACCAAAATACAAAAATAGCAACAAATGAGAACAACTAGATCTGATAAGGTGGGAGAACAAGAACACGGGTCTTTCTTACTTCCACAACACAATCTCCCAAAGAAAGGAAAAAAACCCTAGAAACAAATGCATATTTGGGGAACTTTTACAATGGTTGAAACAACGACAATACAATAGCCTAGTGCCTTTGACAACACATCCAACATGTATTCCTTCTACGGAAACTTTTAGTTACTTATAACACTCACCACACAACTAAAATTAATTCCCAATATTTCAAGCTCCATTTCTTCCCTTTAACTGACAACTCAAATAATGGTAAGAATGGATCTGTAATACATATACACTGCCCCAAATTGTAACGCCCCGCCACAAAACCCCAAAGGACAACACAACTAACTTACATTTATGACAATTTTTTTAAAAAAGAAATAACATGCACTGTAAACATTCAACACTAACATATAATGCAACTAATCACAAACATATACTCTAACAATGTCCTTTAGGGTAACCTGGATGCATTACGTGACACCTCATTTATCCAATCTAAACATACATCACAAAATAACTACAACAAGAGTTCATTTACATCCACTACATTATATATATATATTTCCATAGATACAACACCATTAAAGATCATATATTATGAACCAATTGACACTTTTACAACTTCCCATATATGGGGTAGATCATTACACTATTTACAAGTTTACATAAAGGCTTTCCTTATAACAACAGGAATAATTCATCAAATACAAGATAAGATACAACTGAAATGATTGCATTGCATAACATTAGTGCCATCTCAAGTCTGGTACAAGCCCAGGAATCTCTGCATGCGGTACAACTTCCATGCTCATGAACATATGTGGGGAACCCAATGGAGTGCATGGTATGTTCCACCTGATCATGTGGAACCCTAGGGTCCACCCCCCATGCTAGGAGATGACAATAAGGACCCACTACACAAGCAACCAAGCAGACAAGGGCTAACATGACTCCATCATACAAGGTACACAAAACATCATATAACAATGACACCGCTTCTAGATGCTCGCAAACAACAAAAGGGAAACACAAGACAAGGGAATCCTAGACTGCAGTAGAGGAGAGTGTCATCGCATGGTACTGGCATGGGTTGTCCAGCATTCCCCTCGCTAGGACCTGGCCCCCATCTATGGTTGTCCGATATTCCTCTCACTAGGAGCCGACCCCATAGGGTGACACATGTGGAGTCAACAATCCTTTTGTGAGAGAAAGGAAGTTGACCTTGCCAACTAGGCCTTCTCACTCCATCCTTAGCCTAAACAAGCACTACAAGCATGGGCGAGGACTATTATCTTCTTATGTGAAATTTACACATTCCCCCTAGTTCATTATTTAGGTTATCACTTATTTAAGAAACTCTCAATGGGTTGTCCAGGTCACCACTTTGGGATTTGGCCACCATTGAGAGCCACTCCCCCAAATTGCATCTAGAAGACCCACAACATCACACAGGGTAAAGCCATCTTGCACCCTAAAAATAACCACATAAATACATATCCAGAGAAAGACATGGACCCTCTTGCTCACAAATCACACCCATCATAATAATTCCATGACACAATGCTAGAGACCCTATTGTACACAATCTCAAAACATCAACCACTACCCTATGAACAACATGAAACTCAAGAAAACACTCATGATTTGGTATGGGTTGTCTTGGCGGATCTTCCTAGACCCTGACCCCCATCTTAGGTTGTCCTGGTGGTCTCACCTGATCCTTGACCCCATACAAAAATATGCAAGTAATACTCCCCTTACCTCTGGAAGCCAACCTTAAACCACTTTGGCACAATGACTCCCACTTTAAGCCATAACCCATATCACAAAACCATATATATATGCAAGGTATGAACCTTCTCGCACAAAGACCACATCATAAAACAAAACAATGGTGTAAGGTTATAACTCACATGAGCTCCATACAAGAATCAAGATCAAAAGTTTCACAAGAACCAAATATGAAAATACAACATGAAACAAACATCCCTCTCCAAAATTGACACATTACAAGGGTTCATAATAACCAAACACTCAAAGACTATACACAAAGCTAGTACAAGGAAAGAGATGAATGTCTCAAAATAAGGTCATCAAATCCCCAATCGAAAATCAAACACATTAATCCAACAAGAAACCAATCGAAAATACATCCAACAAACATTATTTCCACTTTTCATTTTATTCATCAACATAATCACTTAATCCAAGCACTTAAAACAATTGAACAAATACTTAAGACCAATTCCAATCCAACATAAAATCTTTTCTAAAACTCAAATTTAGATACCCATGTAATTATACCAAATTCAATAGACCATTTTGCTTCATATACCCTTTGTTGAACTTATTGAATAAAATTTGAATCAACTACTAGATCAACTATCTTATTCCACTAAAAGGGAAATTCCATATATCTAATAGATAGATAAATAAGCAAATTCAAACCAAATAATGGATTGGAAATAATATACCCTTGAATTTCCTCTAAATGAAATTTATCTACTTAACCTTATCATTTATTCTTAAAGTAATGAAACTAAGTAAGTTTACATTCTTTTATTATCTAATCACAACTACATGAAGATTATCTCCCAAATGATTATATCTGATAAACTTTAACACAATATTCTAGTTAAATTAACTTGTACCAAGTAGTCTTACAATTTCAACAAAAGGAGTTAGTAGCACTATCAAACTTACTTGCGATTTACCTAACTGAGAATAATTCATAATGAAAAATAACTATAGTGGCATTATTCTAAATTCTTGATTTACTTTGACATTTACTAATAATCTATACAATTCTATTAGCTAGTGATTTAAATGTTCCCGTAAAAGTTAACTATTCCATTTTAATCTTTTATCAAATGGTATCTTATTTATTCGTTAAAAATATAATCAATTTACAATATATATATAATTCACTTTTCCCCTACTTAATTATTTAATCTATTTAGCTAACGAAATCAAATAATTCACATAAGAAACAATATATTATTATTTTAACTATAATCATAATATATATATACTTGAATACATATATATAAATATATATTATAATCAAAGATGTTGCATTCCAGCCTATATAATGGCAAGAATATACTTATATACTGTTAACAATACATATATAAATATATATATATAAATAATTGAATTCCTTTTAAATAATATACTCAACACAAAGTTCTACAAGGATCGAATGTCAATTATATTATATATATACGTAGTATGTAACTCGAATCCCAAAACATATTAAATAACCACTGATTGCCAAAAGATTAAGCCAATGATATTAAATCGAAATATCAATTAAAGGTACAAGGTTTTACGATTATACATCTGTAAAATTTTAAGAGTGAGGCTCTAATAACCGGTAATGAAAAATAAGAGGATTTGTACAGAGGAATCCAATACATTTTCCGACTATCTTTGAAACAACTTTGCACCTAAGACAAGATTTTAACCTAAAACCTATTCTTAAACTCATACTTCTAGCCTATTTTTCCTCCAAAAACTAGATGCGTTGAAATAAGGGAAATTCTCATACAAGATTGAAAACATAAACAATAAAAGGATAATAAGAAAATAATTCTTTACATCGGAATATCGAGAGGCAACTTCAAGTATAGAAATGGATGAGCAACTTTCACGCGAATGCAAATGATAGGCGTAAATGGGATGCCATAATTTGGGAACACAATTGCTTCAAGATATGCACAAAAGATTTTACGAGGAAGCTATCATACTCTTTGGTTTATATGATGCACTCTAGGTGCATTCAATCACACAAGCAATATTGGAGGGCACTGCATAGACAGTGATTGGAGGGGGTGCTTAAGATTTACTGAAAATGGCTTAGAACCTGTAATAATGTACATTGATACCCAATCAACAAGAAACAATTTACCAACAAAAACATCCACCAAAATCAGTCAAAATCAAATCTCCAAGGTATCAGGTACATGCAACTACAAGTTTCAGATAACAAGCAATTAGAATTCGCCTCTCCTAACAAAATTGAATTAATGGCAGTGTAGTATATATTACAACACTAAAATCGAATGACTAGCTATAAAATTTGTTGGAATATTATTTAATCTGTAGCCTGTAGAAAATTTCCCCCTGCCCACGTCAGTTTGAATTTTGTCAAGTTGCACCCAACGTATCTGCAACATTTAATTTTGGTTGGTAAATTTGAATTTGAAATGGAGTGCATGTTTTTGAGTTTGAAATAGCTGTTGCATCCTCCCAACAATTAATGAGGTTAGGTGATTTTGAAATTATAGACATTGAAAATATACCGATTGATCCTATACGCATGATCCTGATCTTACTTTAACACTAGTTCATCTTGAATCATCTCCTCTGCTTGTCATTTAATTAAATAATATTTATTTAATTAAATTCATCACATTTCATATCTTAATTAAATAAATCATTTTTTATCTAATTAAGTCATCGTCTCCTATTAATTAAATAAATCACTTTGTTAAATTAATCCTATAGTCCCTCTTTTAATTAAATAATTCATTTTATTTAATTAATCTCTAAAGTCATCTCATTTAAATTAAATAAATTAATCTTTATTTGATTTAAAGCTAACACCATCCTTTTTAATTAAATAAATCAAATCTTATTTAATTAAGTCTAAAATCATTATTCCTCTCATTTTGATTTATTTAAATCCAAAAATCTAAATCATATGGTCAAATAAGCTAATCTCCTTTAAATTAATCAAATCCTGATTAATCTTAGTCTTAATCCATCAAATCCTCTAGATTTTGCAACTTGCACATGAAAATCAATTTAATTGATTTATAAATAATCTATTTTCATTCAAAAAAGGTATCAAAGATGGAATATTCCTCAAATTTGATATCTCCCCTCAAAAGGTCTTGTCCTCCAAACAAAGCATTTAACATCTCTTACAAGTCCTTTTCTTGAGCCATGTGACATTAACTTCACCTTTCACCTCATCCTTCAAGCCATCTTTTGAATTTGAATCTTCCCCCTCTTTGCACATTCTCCAAAATGTGCTCAAGCTTCCTCCATTCACATCTTGACAAGTGGAACTTTCCCATTGGATGTTGAATGATCCCACATTCATCCATTTTGCTCATTCCTTCATCTTGTTCTTCTATTTATAGAAGGATTCTCTTTGTATTTCAGCATCCACAACTTAGAGTAAAGTTACTGTCTTCACATTGAGAGCTAATTTTATCCATTTCATATCAAGTGTTCATCATTTTCATGGTTTCATAACAAGATTATGTCAAAATTTCATCAAGGAGCTTCAATCATCCACCAATCTTTATCAAATCTTGCATAGGAGTTGGGAAAGGGCCAATTTCCACATCAAATTAGCACCAATTCCCCCATGGGATTGAGATTTTGCATACTTAAATAGGATTTCATTACTTTCTTGGTTTAGTTACTTTATTTTCTTTCCTATTTGAACTTTGCAAATGGATTTCATGGGGAATCTTGATTCTCACTTGCATTTGATCTAAAAATGTGTTTGTTTGTTGTGTTCATGTAGGTATAGGAATGGGGTTCACATTTTGGCACTAGAAGGAGGGCTAACCAAAAGTTCTAATAATATTTTTTCACCAAATTTTATGCTTTTTTGTTGTTTTTTGTGTCTACAAGAAACTCCACCACTGACAAACTAGTGTCACAGTTTAGAATCGTTGGGAATCCAACATCGTTGTATCACACCACTACAAACTCCAAACTCTGACACTCTCTATTTCTCGCCCGAGATTCAAATTTCCAAAGTGCACCGCTGAGTCCTTTTCACTCGCTGGAATCTTTCCAAATTTCAAACTCCACCACTAGTTGAAATAGCAATGCCTTCATGCTCTCTGTCCCTATTGCAGAAGGATGCTGACTGATAAGTAGTGCTATATAGCACCACTGAATATTTTAAACTGCACCGCCTTCATGGGTTGCACCACTGAAGGGGAGTAAAAAGTGAAAATTAGTTTTATGGCATGTGCTTTTTTTTCAAATTTCGATCATTTGGATTATTCTCTAATTTTCTGACCTCTATTTTTGTAGATCTGACTGGATTTCTTGTAGGTTGGCTTGATTATAAGTAAAGAGGAAAAGAAGCATAATGACATCATTTCATGATACCAAGTGTTTTTGAACACTTTAGTGTTTGTTCAACACTCTTAGAGAATTCACTATCTCTCTTAAGAAATATTATTATCCTTCATGTTTAGGACCTACTAGTTTTATTTTGGGCTCTAAAAAGAACGCTTTAGTTTCTTGTTACAAAAGGGCTTAAAATGAACTTTAGGACACAAACTTATTAGAGTTGGTTTTCGGATTTAACAATTAAACAAGGCAATCTTCACATTTCCTTTGGTGTCTAAAAAGAAGTCATTATTGCTTTGTGGGTTTTAAAATGAACATGTGCTACTTTGTTTTGTGATTGCTTACTCAAAATAACACCATTGAAAAGACGTATGCGCTTCTCTTGCACCTCACGACGATCTTGAGAATCAAAAGGATTTTTGGTGGTCTTAGGTTGGGATAAAGTGATTAACTCCACACTTCATTTTGGGAACTAAAATTGAACAAAACATCTTGCGAGTGTGAGTAAACCTATCGCGTTTATTCTCTCTTTGTTTTTCAACAAAGATTGATCGAGTTACGGATATGTTTGCTCACTTTTTTTAATCTTAGAGGGCCTGCCTTGGGGAAAAAGTACTCACCCAAGGGAACGACTCAACCGGTAACACTCTAAAGCCAAGAGTATTTCTAGATGAGATATAAAGTGGGTACTGGAACAAAGGCCAATATCACACAATTGGTTCCGACAAGAAGGGCATCAATGGTATCTCGCCTCGATGGATCAACTCATATGAATGAAAAATATGAATTAAAACCCTTGTTGTAGAACGGCTAAAATCCCTATCTATTTTTTGGTGCAAGAATGGTTGTTTTGAAGCTACCCCGTACTTTTACGATTTTTAGTAGAAATGGAAAGTATGCCATGGGAGTTTCATGGGTGTTGATGCTTGGCTTCCTCGTATAAGTGAGTGTCATGGAGGGGAGCCAGTGGGGTTAAACATCTAACCATTCACTAAAAATAAGTGTAGCTAGACTTGTCTAAGTGGGGATTCAACAAATATAGTCTTTCATATCCATAGGATTGCATTTTCTTGGAAACAAAACACTTTGCTTGTTCGTAAACATTGGAAAAAATAAATTCAACATGATCATCAAATTTCAAACCCTTTAGAGGAGAAAATACCTTTGACAAAATTTGAGTGTTATTGCTTGCCCTAGGGATTTTATCCTTAGAGGTTTCTAAACATTTGAATCTATATCTCCATTTGCTCACTAAAGTCAACAATAGGAAACTTTTGCCTTGATTTTCTGGATTTCCACATAATGGACTTTGAGGGATGAAAGAGAATTAGGACATTGGACATCTAGTTTCAAAAGCTAATCAAGAGTGTGTTTGTGGTAAAAAGAATTCATTAAGCAAAGTTAAGAAACAATTGGACCCCACACATGTGCTTGGCATCTTTTGGTCATATGGTTTTCATGCAAACATTGGTCTTTTGGTTTAAACTACTCTTAGAGAAAAGCATGTTCTTCACTATCTTGGTCTTGTAAACAAGGTCCTTGTTAGGTTCATTTAGGATCAAATCAAACACTTTATTCATCCAAAACATCAATCAAAACCCATCTCACAAACAACTTTAGAACTTTGGAAACATCATTCTAGACTTGGGTTCATCCTTAAACCAAATCAAAATCATCTGTTTAGTTAGGTGTGTTTGGATGAATCCTTCCTCACGCACTTAGTTAAATTATCACCTCTTTGAACAAGTTTATCCTAAAGATCACATCTAACATCTTAGGGTTTACAAGTTCATTATCCAAATCAAAACCAATCCAATCACAAATCCTAAAGTCTAGCATTGATCCAAAGTTCCTAAAATTTCAACACCCATATCATTCACCCCTTTCATCCTTCATCTCATCATTGGTCCTGAACGCCTTAGAGGTTCACTTTTGCAACAAGGTCAAAACACAAGAAGAACATGGAATATAAACTTGATCCATATATCATGAGTGGTCTAAACCAATCAAACTATCAAAGCCTTATGATACCAATTGATTATCAAAACTCACATTTATACAATCCATACATGGGATCATTATCTCCTACAAACCTCAATGGTACAACAAATGTGAGTATGCCCAATCCAAATTTTGGAGCACCTTTTCTTATGGTAGATTTAAATCCAAGTCCAAACTTACAAATCTATCAACCAAACAATCAATACATGAGTCTTTAAACAAACAACATTATCCCACCAAACCCATACCTCCAAAATGTGAATATACCAAGTACAACTTTACCAAACATGAACATTTCAAATCCACACCTAGTAAACTTTGGGATAGATATGTTTGTGAATCATACAAATTTTGTTCAAAGTCCAAACAAGATGTTAACAACTCCATGCAAAATCAAAGTTACCTAAATCAAGGCAATGAGATTCCTAACCATAGCTATGTTCAATTTTGACCTATAATTCCAAATCTAAACATCATCCCAAATCATAACATTGTCCAAAATCAATTTGTCCATGATCCCATACAAACACCATCATCATACATTCCAAATCCGCTTGAAAAAAAGTCAAATCAACTATATCAAGGGTGTCAAAATCAAAATCAGGATCAAAATTCGCTAGATCAACTTGCTTCACTTGCCAAATTAGTTGATTCATTGTGCCAAGATCAATCATCACATCTTCAAAATCAATCATCACGAGGTCAATTTAAGGAAAAAATCTCACAAGGTAACAAACAAAAATACACACCACTTGGGAAACCAATCGAATTGATCATGCAACAGTTGGTGTAGGAAAAACTCATCACAATTCCCACCTATGAAAATTATCAAGAGCCCTTAGTGAAACCACCATGGTACAATGAAAATCACCTTTGTGATTTCCATAAAATCAAGGGACACACACCATGAGATTGTATTCGACTCAAAAATCTCATCCAAGACCCGATTAATCAAAAAGTAATAACTGTTAAGGACAATAATCAGGATTCAACCATTGGCGATATCATTGACAATCTCTTTTCCACAATTGTTGAAAACAATGATCAAGATCTATCCATTAATGAGCACATTGAAGATGTTTCTACCCCATCTGATGATCAACTCACCATACATTAAGAGCCACTTTTTAGTCATCTATTTCAAGGAGTGTTAGAGTTATTTGATCCTATTGACCAATGATCATGTTGAAAATTTCTCTACATCGCCTAATGAGTTAGAGAACATATCTCAAGAATTTATTCCAAGGCATGGTCAACATCTTTCACCAAGGTCTAGAAATGGTCCTTTCCAAGACATATTGACACCCTTTAACCTCATGGTTAGATATACTAAAGGGATCCTCAACTCAACATTTGACCTAAGTCCACCCAAAGATCAAGAGGATATTGAGCCACTTCCCATGAATAATGATGATGTCCAAGAACCCTTTGTAAGCAATCCGTCCTTTGAAATTGAACCATGTCAAGAACTTGATCCAAAGCATGTCAAAAGCATTTCCAAAATTAATCAAGATCAAGAATTTGTATCTCCAAGCTACTACAATGATCTAATGGAAAATCTCCTATCTATACAAGATGTCGTAAATGATGATCACATCCACATAGCACATAATCCTCCATCTACCCATGAGATGCTTTCTTTGGATGGACACGTAGATGATCTTCATTCAGAATAGGATTCCCTTACTCTTGAAATTATTACACAAAAAGAGAAGGTTATTGATTCCTATAGTCAAACTGAGTTGTCAACATTAGGATCAAATATATCCCAAATTTAGACAAAGGACATCATGTTTGAAGATATCCAGTATTATCCACTCAAGGAAACAGGTCAGATAGAACAAGATATTCTGGAGTTAGCATAGTAGAAAATTGAAATAATGTCATCCATAGTGGTCACTTATCAAAGGACACTTACTGAACAAGACATCTCAAAACAAGCAGAATCAAGGAACAAAGGTGCTACTACCACCATACTAGGGGCAACTATGACTCAAGAAAACGTCAACATAGGGAGCACGTAGAATCCTTATGATGAAACCAAGGCCAATACAACAACCAACTACGTCATGAATCTTCATCCACCCGTCACCCCATCCAAAAATTGGGACCAACATCAAAATAAAGATTTGAATCAAAGTACAAAGAACATTATCAAAGAAAAAGAAGTTGGAAAGCATAATGGACAAATCAAATACAAGTGGATATAAAAAAGTACAAAGAAAGACTATCTCTATCAAACTCCATTAGTCAAAGAAACTATGAGGAAAAATAAAAAAGAGAAAAGTATCCATAAAAGATGTCCACAAAGGAAAAAGCAGGATTCTCAAGCAACGTACAAATTATATCAAGCAACTGGTCCTAATTCCATGCACACTCTCGTATCCACCCATCATTGCTCATCTTCCCAAGTTTGGAGAGTCAAAGGTTCCAAACTATCAACCAATCCATCTTTTATTCCTAAACACACTCCATTCGTTCATCCATGCATGATATCCAATTCTCACATTGACCATGTATTGGCAACGACCCTTCATTATAAGGATTCAGAAGGAACTCTATTGCGATGTGCACACCAAGACAGAGTTACCTCCTGTATCATAAAGTAGATCAAGAATCTCAAAAGTTGCATTCAAGTGCATGTATCTTGGCAAAGTAGCTTCTTCAAGTAGGATATTGATGGCACATTATGACAAAAGAATCTACACCAACACCACCAGGTGGTTCAACATGAGCATAAAATCTTTCAAAAAATAAAAAATACAAAAAAATCAAAAAATATGAAAATCCAAAAACAAAAATTAGAAAAAAGATTGAAAATAGTAAAGAAAAAAAAATCATCCTCCAGTGAAAACCATTATGGTGGCACTTTCGACAAGTACCATGATGAAAAATTGGAAAACATGCGTCATGTGTAGAATCGAGCATCTGCATGCACCATTTCTGGTGGAAGCATCTCATCCCATCCATAATAAATTCTAACATTCCATCCATCTTATCCATTTATCCATGAACCATTTATCCAATCCATTTTCATCCATCTGCATCCACAGTCCAAATTGTTTTGACCTTGATGAAAGTTTGGTGCACACTTTACACTTGCTTATGGTAGACATCTTGACATGGGTCATTTTCATTGATCCTATCCTACCCAACATTATTTGAGCCATGAAGCATTCCTTCGTTCAAACACCTTATCTTATCGTAAGATAATCCTTGGAATCCTTTGCATGCTTACCATATCCATCCGTCCGCACACCTATCCAAGCATCCACCCATGACATTCCGTACATTGCTAGAACACTGGGGGCATATATTTACATATTTCTTCAGAATAAATCTTGATTTATATCCTGCAACTTATGTGGTGATCCAAACATTGGCAAAATGTGAAATCAAATTGGTCAAAGCATTTGTGAGCCAAAATCCCAAAATCACTAGCCCATGGCATGTTTTGACAAGAAGATGTTCCTTATCAAGCTTTATCTTTCATCGATTGTCAATCCAAACAATCAATATCAGTCGCATCTAGTTTGCACTTCAATGTCACATCAAATCATTCAAACAAATTTTGTTCCAAACCAAGCTTCAACAATCCTAATCAATCAAATCCAATCAATCCGTCATCTTGGGATATCCTTCCCAATCCTTGTGTTGCTTAACACTATCCTTGCATTGTTGTGTATCCTCAAAAATGTTATCACCAATCAATCCATCATCTCAGGATATCATTCCCAATCCTTGCATTGTTGTGTATCCTCAACAATGTTATCACCAATCAATCCATCATCATCTTGGGATATCCTTCCTAATCCTTGTGTTGCTTAACACTATCCTTGTGTATCCTCAATAGTGTTATCACCAATCAATCCATCATCATCTTGGGATATCCTTCATAATCCTTGTGTTTCTTAACACTATCCTTGCATTGTTGTGTATCCTCAACAATGTTATCACCAATCAATCCATCATCATCTTGGGATATCCTTCCTAATCCTTGTGTTTCTTAACACTATCCTTGCATTGTTGTGTATCCTCAACAATGTTATCATTATCAATCCATCAATTTGATCAATCAACCCTAGCTTGGTTTTCAAAAAAATACCAAACAGAGCACTGATATCATCACACATATCCAAAATGTCAAAATCGTGTGAAAAATACCAAAAACTCCAAAATCATATCAAAAATCCAAAAACACTCAAAAAGTCAGAAAAATGTCCAAAACATGTTATTCGAACTATGTCGTATCTGAGCTTAAACATAGGCAAGGCTCATCTTTGATCAGCCCCCGAGACACAAAATCCAAAACATTCAAAAAACACAAAATCCAAAAACATTCAAAAAACACAAAATCCAAAAACATTCAAAAAACAAAAAATCCAAAAAATATTCATAAAATCTCATAAAATCCAAAAACATTCAAATAGCCCAAAAATACCAAAAACAACCTCAAAACATTTCAAAACATCAAAAACATCCAAATATTTGAAAAAACCCATCCAACCCATCTCGCTTTCACCCGAAATAAACTTTCACCCATAATAAAATCGATCATCACCTTCATCCTTTGGCGAAACAAACAGAAACAAGTACAACAATCGAAAAAATAAAACTTCAAATAAAAAATCAAAAGCAAACAACAAACTTGTAAATGCAAAATCAAACTCTTGATCATTTTCAAACATGCCAATCAACTTTATATCAAAAGCCTATCAAACAACTTATCAACCCATCATCATCCTATACAATGCATGTCCTAGGATATATCGTTCTGACAATGGGCATCATTTTGGATGTCACTTTGGAGTCTTATCCTAACCAAAACACATCCCCTTGGTTTGCGGTATGAAGAACATTGTCTTGCTTGTTTGCTTGATATTTTCTTTTGATTTATCTTATTGTGCCCATTCCGATGACCTCTTGATGATGTCTAAGCAAAACGATTTAGATAGAAAGGAATGGGGCAACAATCATTATCTTTTGTCTGTTGTGCTTGTTGGATGTTCTTGTAGTATAACTTGTCCAATACTTGCTTTGTTAGGAGGGTGTTTTGGGTAGTTTGTTGACTATTGCATTGATAGGTTATACCTTTCCGTGTTTTGGTTTGAGATGTTTGAAACTTTTGAAGTGCATCCTATTAAGGTTTTCGTATGTCAAGTGTGAACAAGAATACTCCTTTCTATTTTTCAAGTCAAATTCCATTGCACTAGGTGCAACGCCATCCTGGTTCTTTATACCCTAATGCATTGTGCCTATGTGTGTTATCAAACATAAGGTAATTGGCCCTTTTAAAATCCCAACTCCTCGGTAAGCAAATCATCATCATCATCATCATTATCATCATCTCTAATAAAGTTGGCTTGTTGGTGTCTCTTGTCATCCCTTATTTTCTTCTTAGTTCCTTTCACACTAACATGGTACTATGATAGTTAATCATAAATCATCACTAATGCATCCACCCTACATCCACAAACCATATGCATATCATATCATATCATATAAGAAACATTGATCATCTCACATGCATTGCATTTCATCACTGCATAATATAGATTGGTTATTCTAAGCATCTCACAAACCATACATTTATAATCCATTTGTATAATAATAAAAGCATCATCATATCATATCATGTGCATCCATATCATCCATGTATCATCATATCATCCATTACATATAAACATCATAATCATCTCATTTATATCATCAATAATGTATCTGTCATGGTACAAATCAGGATCAAGTGTGTGTGATATATCAAAATAGGCATGAGGCTACCCATGGCCGATGACTGTCTACATCATCAAATTTTTCTACATCAAACATTTGAGCTGAACTAATCTTGAACCTCTCTATCACAAGATCGACCCTCAAATTGAACCTTTTCACTCGATCTCTCGAGGGGGCAGTATACTGGCGTAATTCTTCATTCGCTAGGGCAGTAGTGGGGCATCCAAAAAAATGAAAGACATTTTGAATTTTGATGGAGACAGTTTATTCTTTGAACCAACGTAGCAAGTACATTGCTTCAAAGAGGGGAAAAATGTAGACACTGAAAATATATCGATTGATCATATACACTTGATCTTGATCTTACAAACACTAGTTCATCCTGAATCATCTCCTCTGCTTGTCATTTAATTAAATTTAAATTCATCACATTTCATCTCTTAATTAAATAAATCATTTTTTATCTAATTAAGTCATCGTCTCCTATTAATTAAATAAATCACTTTGTTTAATTAATCCTATAGTCCCTCTTTTAATTAAATAATTCATTTTATTTAATTAATCTCTAAAGTAATCTCATTTAAATTAAATAAATTAATCTTTATTTGATTTAAAGCTAACACCATCCTCTTTAATTAAATAAATCAAATCTTATTTAATTAAGTCTAAAATCATTATTCCTCTCATTTTGATTTATTTAAATCCAAAAGTCTAAATCAAATGGTCAAATTAGCTAATCTCCTTTAAATTAATCAAATCTTGATTAATCTTAGTCTTAATCCATCAAATCATCTAGATTTTGCAACTTGCACATGAAAATCAATTTAATTGATTTATAAATAATCTATTTTCATTGAAAAAAGGAATCAAAGATGGAATATTCCTCAAATTTGAAATCTCCCCCCAAAAGGTCTTGTCCTCCAAACAAAGCATTTAACATCTCTTACAAGTCCTTTTCTTGAGCCATGTGACATTAACTTCACTTTTCACCTCATCCTTCAAGCCATCTTTTGAATTTGAATCTCCCTCCTCTTTGCACATTCTCCAAAATGTGCTCAAGCTTCCTCCATTCACATCTTGACAAGTGGCACTTTCCCATTGAATGTTGAATGATCCCACAATGATCCATTTTTTTCATTCCTTCATCTTGTTCTTCTATTTATAGAAGGCTTCTCTTTGTATTTTAGCATCCACAACTTAGAGTAAAGTTACTCTCTTCACATTGAGAGATAATTTTATGCATTTCATATCAAGTGTTCATCATTTTCATGGTTTCATAGCAAGATTATGCCAACATTTCATCAAGGAGCTTCAATCATCCACCAATCTTCATCAAATCTTGCATACGAGTTGGGAAAGGGCCAATTTCCACATCAAATTGGCACCAATTCCCCCATGGGATTGAGAATCTGCATACTTAAATAGGATTTCATTGCTTTCTTGGTTTAGTTACTTCATTTTCTTTCCTATTTGAGCTTTGCAAATGGATTTCATGGGGAATCTTGATTCTCACTTGCATTCGATCTAATAATGTGTTTGTTTGTTGTGTTCATGTAGGTATAGGATTGGGGTTCACAAAAATTTGAAAGTAGCACTCATTCTCATGAGCTTGCTAATACAAACAAAATGAATGTTTTTGTATTTGTCGGAGTTAGCAGAAAAAGAAGAAGTCAATTTTTTGTATTGAAGTGAAGACCCTGCAGTAGCAAATGAAGTAGAGAATGTTCAACATAGAACAGTGATAGTAGCAGCACAAAAGGAATGTTTATTAGTTGCAACACATTGTCAGCTGCAGCTACAAGATTGTAGCAGTTTATGTTTTTTGAGGTGTGAGTGTAGCACCTAGTCATTGGACATCTGTCCAAATAGTTTAGTTTTATTTTGTTCATGGAAAAAAAGCATGTCCTCTGTGTTTTTGCAATTTTGGTAAGAAGAAGGAATATATGCAAATATAATTTTCTATGTGTCATATTTTATGCTGTGTTGTCTTTATGTGTCTTCTGTGTGTTTTTTTTGTTTGTTCTATCAGTCCAGTAACAACAGTGAAGCTGTGTGGTTGCACCCCTGCCTGCCAACAAGTGGTATCAGAGCCCTCTTTTTCTAGGCAGTCAATCAATCAATAAGTTTATTGTGGGTAAAGCCCTAGGTTATCTAGGCATTGTTTAGTCTTCTCAGATTTGAGAAATATGGCAAGAGGTGAGAGCAAAGGTTGGCAGCAACCACCACATTTTTATAGGAAAAATTATGATATATGGGCTAAGAAGATGAGAACCATCTTAGTTGCAAATGACCTATGGGAGTTGGTCACTAATGGGTTCAATGATATCACAAACCCAAATGCATTTGCAACCCTTTCAAATGCACAAAAGAATTAGTTGAAAGATATAAGAATGAAGGATGCCAAACAAAGTGAGATAAGCTAAGTTGTAGCTCTGGAGAAGAAATTTTAAGACTCTACAAATGAAAGATAATGAGTCCATTTCATATTTTCACACTAAGGTTTCAACCCTAGTAAATCAGCTGAGAGTCAATGGAGAAACAATCGAAGAGCAAAGGATTGTTGAGAAAATTTCCTAAGAAGTTTGCCTACTAAGTTTGATTATGTAGTTTTTTCCATTGAAGAGGCAAAGGATTTGTCTCAAATGACTTTAGATGAGTTGATGGGTTCACTACAAACCCATGAGTAGTGGTTGAACAAATATGCACCTTCCCTAGAGAAAGCATTCAAAGCTCAGACCAATGCAAGAGGTCGGGGAAGAGGAAGAAACAATAGTGGAAGAGGTCAAAAAGGCAGGGGAAGAAACAATTCTGGAAGAGGAGGTATTGATAACACAAAGGAGACAAGTAGCTCACTATCAGCAAACTAGAACTAGAGGAAGAACAATAGTTTGAATCAAAGGAATGACAAGAGTAGTGTGCAGTGTTATTACTATCACAAATATGGCCATTATGCTAGTGAGTGTAGAAAGAAGCAGTGTGACCATGGAGGCCAAAATGCTAATGTAGCAAATGAGAACAAAGCTGAAAATGACAAATAGTCCAATGTATTCATTGTTTGCAACCTTGATGAACGCAACAATGATGAAGTATGGTACTTGGACAAGGTATGTAGCAACCACATGAGTGGTAAAAAGAACTTCTTTGCCTCCATTGATAGCAGTATAAAAACATAAATCAAAATGGGAAATGATGAGAAGGTTCCCGTCATTGGAAGAGATGTTGTCAGCATCCAAACCTAGAATGGTGAAAGGCAGCAAATCCAAGATGTCTATTATGCCCCTAGCATAAAACATAATCTATTGAGCATTGGAAAAATGGTCCAAAATGGCTACAAAATCCTGATGGAGAATGGAGAGTGCAAGATATTTGATAGAGGAGGCAGTGAGAGTGATGGTTGCAGTGCGGATGACAAGAAACAAAATGTTTCCTCTCAGGATGCACATAGTGTCCGCGACGGGAACAACAGATGGTCAGCAACAACATTGTTCACCAACACTCACAAGAGTTTCACAATAGTCGGCATTCGAACAATAGTTTTCCTTCAAGACAGTCATCAAAGACCCATCCAAACTATGGAATTTAAGGTATGGGAACTTAAGATTTTCAAGTTTGAGTTTATTGTGTAGGAAAGGAATGGTTAGGGGTTTACCATCCATTGTAGAACCCGATGGCAAGTGTGAGGCTTGCATTTTAGGAAAACAACATAGGCAACCATTTCAATCCAGGTATTCTAGGAGAGCAAAGGTACCACTAGAGTTAGTGCACTCAGATTTATGTCGACCCATGAAAACCCCCACATTAGCTAGAAATACATATTTCATGACTTTCATAGATGACTATAGTAGAAAAATATGGGTTTATTTCTTGAAAAACAAATCGGAATCCTTTGAGAAGTTTAAGTGGTTTAAGGCAACAGTTGAGAAGGAGAGTGGTCATTATATCAAATCCCTTAGAATGGATAGAGGGGGAGAGTACATCTCTAATGAATTTCTAAATTTTTGTTGGAATGAGGGCATTCACAAAAAATTCACAACTAGGTATATTCCACAACAAAATGGAGTGGTGGAAAGGAATAATAGGACCATTCAAGAAATGGCGACAAGTATGCTGAAAGAAAAAGGGATGTCACACATATTCTGGGGAGAAGTTGTAGCAACAACAATCTATATACTGAATAGGTGCCCCACAAAGGCTATCCATGATAGGATTCCACAAGAGGCATGGACAAACAACAAATGGAGTGTTGAGCACTTAAGGATATTTGGGTGTGTGGCATACACACTTGTACCAAAAGAGAAGAGGCAAAAATTTGACGACAAAGGAAAAAAGTGTATCTTCATAGGATATAGTGACGAGTCAAAAGCCTACAAATTGTATGATCACATCACTAAGAATGTTGTGAATAGTAGGGATGTTGTGTTTATTTAGAATGAATCATGGGATGGAATAGTGGATGACACCATGAGTATTTTAGTTTCAATACCCCTTGATGATGAAGAATGTGCAGATGATAGCAACATAGGGGGAGCTCAAGAGAGTAGTAGCTCAAAGAGAAACCACCGTAGAGCATTGGAAAATAGTAGCTCCAGTGATCTGCAACAGAACAGTAACTCTGGTAGTGTTCAACAGAGACAACAGTCTAACAATACTCAATAAAGATAGCAGTCTAGTAGCTCCAAAATTTAGCAGAGTAGTAGCTCCAACAACCATCAGTATAGTAGCTCCAGAGGTTAGAGTAGTAGGAGTTTAGAAGAAAATTCAAACCCTACACTCGCATCATTGATTCCACATATGAAAAAGAGTGTGAGGGAGATCTATAACAGCACACGATATGCTGATTTTGATGAGAACTTGGATTTTGCACTATTCTCCTATAGTGATCCAACATACTTTGAGGAAGCAATGAAAGTAGAGAAATGGTGTAAGGCCATGGATGAAGATTTGGAGGCTATTGAGAGGAACCAAACATGGGAGTTCACCGATTTACCCAAGGGTAAACAAGTGATTGGAGTGAAGTGGGTCTATAAGACCAAGTGTATTGCAGAAGGGAAAATTGAAAGACATAAGGCAAGCCTAGTTGTGAAAGGGTACAAACAACACCAATATTGACTATGATGAGACATATGCATCAATTGGAAGGCTGGAAATAGTGCAACAATGATAGCAGTTATAACACAACATCAGTGGAAGGTATTTCAGATGGATGTAAAGTCAGCCTTCTTGAACAAAGTGTTGAAAGAGGAAGTATATGTGGAGTAGCCGCCTAGCTATGAAGTCCCAGGGTAAGATGACAAAGTGTATAAGATCTAAAAAGCTCTTTATAGGATGAAACAAGCACCTCAAGTGTGGTCCAACAGAATAGACTCTTATTTGGTGAGTAATGGATTTAGCAAGAGCAGCAGTGAGCCCACACTCTACATCATATCAGCTGAAGGTAATATTTTAATTGCTATTTTGTTTGTAGATGACTTGATTTTTACTGGTAATAATGACAATAGAATTGTATATTTTAATGAGGTGATGAAAAATGAATTTGAGATGACGGATCTAGGTTTGTTGAAGTATTTTCTTGGGATAGAAGTTCAACAAACACAACATGGAATTTTCATTTCACAATCTAATTATGCCAAACAAATTTTAAGGAGGTTTAAAATGCATAACAACAAACTTTCCCCCACACCAACAGCAACAGGTCTGAAACTGTGCAAGAATGACAGTAGTAAGGAAGTGAACCCAACCCTCTACAAAAGCATGGTTGGAAGTTTGATGTACTTGAAATCAACTAGGCCTGATTTAATGCATGCAGTAAGCTTGATATCTAGGTTCATGGAGGAACCTAACGACACACATTGGCAAGCAGGAAAGAGGATCTTGAGGTATGTCAATGGAACAACAGGATATGGCATTTTGTATGGTGCATCAAATGAATTCAAATTGGATGGTTTCACAGATATTGATTGGTCAGGAAATGTGGATGATAGGAAGAGCACATCAGGATATGTCTTCAACATGGGATCAGGTGCAATCTCATGGGCATCGAAGAAGCAACTAATTGTCTCTCTCAGCACAATAGAAGTAGAATACATAGCAACAAATGTAGCAGCTTGTCAAGATATTTGGTTGAGGAGGATCCTTGCAGACTTACAGCAACAAAAAGTTGACATCACAGTCATTCATTGTGAGAATGTGTCCATAGCGTTGATGAAGAATCTGCTCTTCCACGGACGAAGCAAACACATTGAGATTTGATATCACTTCATAAGGGAATTGGTAGAACAAGGTGAGATAGAACTTCAGTATTGCAGATCTGAGTAGCAGCTCATTGACATCTTCACCAAGGCATTACCAAAGGATAGTTTTGAGCACCTAAGAGATAGGCTTGGCATTCTGGATAGCTTTAGAGATCAGCTCTAGAAAGAAGTTGCAGATTAGTAGCTGACCTGTAGATTAAGGGGGAGTGTTGGAATATTAATAAATCTGTAGCCTGCAAAAATTTTCCCCCTGCCCACATCAATTTGAATTTTGTCAAATTGCACCCAACCTATTTGTAGCATTTAATTTTGGTTGGTAAATTTGAATTTGAAATGGAGCACATGTTTTTGAGTTTGAAATAGCTATTGCAGCCTACCAACAATTAATGAGGTTAGGTGATTTTGAAATTTGAAAGTAGCACAAGCATTCTCATGAGCTTTATAATACAAACAAAAGGAATGTTTTTGTATTCGTTGGAGTTAGCAGAAAAAGAAGAAGTCAATTTTTTGTATTGAAGTGAAGACACTGCAGTAGCAGATGAAGTAGAGAATGTTCAGCATAGAACAGTGATAGCAGCAACACAAAAGGAATGTTTATCAGTCACAACGCATTGTTAGCTGCAGCTACAAGATTGTAGGATTTTATGTTTTTTGAGGTGTGAGTGTAACACCCAGTCATTGGACATTTATCCAAATAGTTTAGTTTTATTTTGTTCATGGAAAACAGAGCATGTCCTCTATGTTTTTGTAATTTTGGAAAGATGAATGAATATATGCAAATATAATTTTTTGTGTGTCATATTTTATGTTGTATTGTCTTTGTGCATCCTTTGTGTGTTTTTTTTTTTCTGTTTTGTTAGTCTAGTAACAATAGTGAAGCTATGTGGTTGCACCCCTGCCTGCCAACAAAATTGAATGCCAAGAATATAAAATCAAAATCTATACCTATAGGTCATATGCCATAAGCATAAAATCGAATTTAGAATTCATGAGAATCGAGTTAAAGGCACAAAGATACTGCAGCCTATGCAAACATCGACTACATGGAAGAAAATCCATACAAAGGGTTATCCAACATTTTAGTTTAGAAGACCAATAGCTATTAAAAGAAAATCATGCTAAGAAGTGACTGGGATGGAGGTGAGGGCGCTCAGTCTAACTACATCATAAATTCTATAAAATCTATTTAAGCTGAAAGCTAAAGGATAAAGTCAGTCCACCAATAATGAGAATATACACGACAAGGATTCGGTGAGGAAGGCACTTTCAATAGAAATGAAATTCAAGCAAGATAATCAAAATATTAAGGTGGATCAGTAGAGAGAGATGTTCGATTTTATTCACATTAAAAATAACCTTCAATAAAATTTCTTGAATTGGAGAACAACAATACCATTTGAAAGCATGATCATAAAAGGCAGGCATGTAGCAAAAATATATAATTTATGTTGCTAACAATATCTTCTACATTTAACGGAGCTCAAATCAAAGAACGAAGAAGGCCAACTTGGAATCCAACACTTCGAAACAAAAAAGAAAAATCGAGTCCAACCTCGATCAACAATAATTTTGCTTCTCTCAAACTTTAATCAACCTTCAGAAAATCCCTTTTTCTTCGAGAATGAAAGAAAAAAGCAACCACATATATATAGAATGAAAGAAAAAAGCAACCATGTATATATATTGTAGACACGTAAAATGTACTGATTGACATTGGACATCTGATCCTGACCACTAACATCATTTCATCCTGAATCATTCTTCAGTTTAACCATTTAATCACATACCTTTATCTAATTAAATTCATCAATATTCCTCTCTTGATTAAATAAATCAGTTATCTAATTAAGTCATCCTTTCTCGATAATTAAATTAACCATTCTGATCTAATTATCCTATTTAATTAAATAATTAATTTTATTTGATTAAATCTCTAAAGTCTATGTATTAAATTAAATAAATTAAAACCTTATTTAGTTTAATCTAACATCATCTCTTTTAATTAAATAAATCAAAATTCCTTATTTAATTAATCCGTTATCACATTCTTCTCATATTTGATTTAAATAAGTCCACAAATTTAAGTCAAATAGGTCACATCATTTAATCCCTTCATTAAATTAATTAACCTTGATTAATTTAATCTCTCCTCATGTCCCATCCTCCATCTTTTACCACTTACACATGAAAATAGACTTATTTGATTTATTAAATCTCTATTTTCCTCAACAAGGCATCTTTTAGGGAGTATTCTCTCAATTTGAATTCAAAATCCAAGTGGACTTTGTCCTTCCAACAAGGAATTTACTCCTCTTACAAGGTCCTTTTTCCTTGAGCCAAGTGGCATTCAATGCACCTTTTTTCCCATTTCCATGTCATTTCAACAATTTCAAAATTCAAATATATGCATTTATTGACACATTCTTCAAAACTTGCACATCCTCCATCCACTCATAAGTTGAAAAGTGGCACTTTTCCATTGGATAATTCTTAGTCCCACATTGCTCTATTTTGGACATTCATCCATCCTCTCATTCTATAAATAAGAGGCTAATCTCCTCATTTGATCATCCACAATTTGAGTAAACTTATTATGCTCAAATATTTAGCAATCTCCATACATATTATTGAGTTCCTAGCTAGGTTATCCAAATTTTGGTCTTGAAGCACTCACCATTCTTCATCAAAGTGGACCATTCATGAACATTCATCAAGCTTGCATCATAGGAGATGGGAAAGGGCCAATTTCCACATCAAATTGGCACCAATTCCCCCATGGGATCAAGAGTTTGCATTGTCTTCAATAGGATTTAGTTTGTTTTCTTGTTCTTTCATTTCAATTCTTGCTTCATTTTCCTATTTTAAACTTTGCTAATGGATTTCATGGGGAATCCTTGTTCTTACTTGCATTTGATCTCCTAATATGTTTGATCATTGTGTTTTGCAGGTATTTGGATTGGGGTTCGACATATATATATTTGAAAAATATTGTTGCAAACAAAGTTTTCATTCCAAAAACAAAACCAATTCCCCCCTCATCTAAAATTGGTCACTATTAAAACAAGGAAAATGATTTGATTTTCGAAAACAAAAATCAAGCAATAATCGCTTAATAAGACAAGTTTCTATTTCACAACTAGTTCAGAGTCATGCATGGGATCAAACTCACTTTTTCCATCTTTTTATTTGTTTTTTCTTCCTTATCATTTATCTTGATTCAAAATTAATACTAATTTCGATATTTTATTTTCTTTTATTATTTCCTCGCAAAATTAAATTTATTAATTAAAATTTTAATATTAAACAATAATTTATTTTTATATTTAATTATGAAAGAGCTTATAATTTAATCATTTAATTTAATAATTGATCATTCAAACACAACATTTACATTTTTCAAATAACATAATTTATTTAATTATATATTTAATTCTACATCAAACAACAACCTTAATAACAATTAATTTTAATACTATGTATCAAAAAGCTCACCCGAACAACCATAATCAGACATCAAGAAAGGGCCAAACACGAGAGGGACACTACACAAATGGGTGACTGAACTCCTTTCTCTGAAAATACTTCCATTCTCTTTTTTTTGTTTGACCCCTCCCCCCTTTTTCCCCCAAATCCAAAACCATTTATAGGAAGGAGGAAAATGACTGTTGAATGGGAATTCTAAAACTATCCCAAGTGACTAATGAACCGATTAAAGTTAGATTTTAATTTATTAAATCAATAGTTTATGCAATTAAAAATTATTCATTTTAAAATCTAAACTTCGGTAACTATGAAATATTTACGAAGTAATATAATTAAACACCCAATTTCACGTGAAGTGGTGAAATCATTTACCCCTAATTATTTGCATATTATAATTAATTTTATAGCCCAAATTTATAATCTTTTATTTATTTATTATATTACTATTATTTATTTATTTTATTGTATTTTAATATTACATTGCAAATTTATTTTATTATAAACCATGATTATTTATAATTATATTTGTATTTATTTATCAAAGTTCCTTTTAACTTAATAATTTATTTTAATGCATAAAGAATCCAAAATGATATTTATCAAACAATTTAAATTAACTAAAAACTAAATGCCAAAATCATTACCTAAACCCTATCCAAGGTCGAAAAGCAAGACCTTAAGCAACACCGACTGGCCACTGACAAAATTGACAACACTGACAAGGTATTAGACCAGATACTCATCCTCTTCGAGGATGATGGCTAGGGTAGGAGACCAAGTGCTATATCTACTCAACTGATCTATTAGGTTTCAAGGCATGCTCAAACCTATCAATTCAAGTGGAGTCGATACCTGGTATGTGCAACCTACAACACACAAAATGGTTGTGCATATATATAATTAGGCACACCATGAAAGGGAATCACAACATTGCAGGGTACTCACAAGTGACTGATGTGACACTATCCCTTTCACCCAAGCACATCAGAAGAACATCATCAAGTAATTGAATCAACTCATATAAGGATCAGGATAAGATCATTCATATGATAATCACATTATAGTCATGATAAGATAATCACATAGTGCTCACGATAGGGTTAGTCCTATCCCAACCTTCACACATAGTCCATAAATTCGTAATATACAACATCAACTACTTAACATCATTAGCACATACCTTTAAGTATCTTTATTATTTTACCTTCACCTCTGAGTTCCAAAGCCGACTACCTGCACATCCACGGTGAGAATGGAGAAGCACTACATGGTGGCTTAAGGATACAAAAGGATAATAAATCAATTTTAACTATTTGCATAATCAATATCAATATATCATTAAAACATGTATTTAAATATATAAAACTATACATATACTTACCTATACTTACTTATTCTATTGTACCATCTACATCCTCTCTTTTTTGCAATGCATCTATGATTTTCTCATGCTCTTCCATAGAAATTTTCAATAGCTCTTTATTTGTAGGTCCTCCATGATACCTCGCTAGTTTTATATTTGTTGCCACCACCAATGTGAGTAGTGTATAATCTTCTTATGTGTCTCATAATCTTCAAATGTAGGCAAACCATTCTTCCCTATTAGGTATTTTCATAGCCAAGTGCCAACAACCACCATCGAACCTTTTAGACAATGAAAGCCATCATCATCTTCTGAAGGTGATATTAACTTATGATTAGTCTCCACACAATGAGCCAACCAATATTTTGTTTCCTCTTCATTCTCCTCAGGTGCAACAACATACACATTCCTTGCAAACTAAATTTAATTCAATAAATTGTGTTTCCATATAATTTGACCAATATACATGCATGCATTTATTTATATAATTAAATATATATTATAAAATAGTAAAAAAGTGAAATAAAATAAAATAAAATAAATTACCTTATTATACAAGGTCTAAAACACAGTCATAGCCATCTGATGCAAACAATTGATCATTGTCTTTAATTGTTATTTCATATTGATCATGTGCTTGTGTAGGTGTCAACAATATTTGCTTCCACTCTTCAATCCATTATGTATTCTCACATGCTTCCCAATCTCCTAAAATACAAAAGTGATAAAAACATGCAAGGTCCCTTATCCAAATATTCCATGTCTTTTCATTCAAACTCTTGAATGAATGCCATTTAGTAGATCCATTAATTGTCTCACAATCAAGTCTTGGTCGAATATTATCTTCTTCAACCAACCAAAATAATCAATGAACTATAGAGTACTCTCTTGATCCTATATATAATTTTGTATTGCACTAATCCACAATCCCACATGCATCTTTAAATTTTATTGCATCCTTAAATTTCAATTGCTCTCTAGAAATAGTTATTTTAACACATGCACCAACTCCATCATATTCTCCTTTACCATGTCCAACTTCATAAAAACTCCACATATGTTGGACATTATATTCTTTGTAAAGCCTACTTAACCAATAGAAAATTTGATCATTCTTGAACTATCCTGAATAATTATCTAACCATATGAGATGTTTGTCATCTAGATTCCTCTTTCTCTAAAATTTGTATAAAATATATTTAAACAGTATTGAACAAACTTTGAAAAGTGTAATTGGTTGTCACTCAAATAGAAATGATACTCCCTCAAAAAAATTCTATCATCCTCTATGCTATCATCTGCATGCCTATATACAATATGAACAAACATAGCCACTTGGGTGCTAAATTGTAATATTGAGATTGGATTTCCTCTTATGGAGCAAGAGTATAGTTTTCTAAAAAATCAACCACTAATAGCATGATTCCAACTGGAAATATGTTTATATATGTGTGAAATTGTCCCTCAAGCCATTGATCATGTTGAGAGTGCTTGACATATTTTGGTACAATCTTACTCTTAAATTTTAATATGAATGTATGTACGCTATTTTTTTTTGTAATTAAATCACAATACTCTCCAATTTTTCTATATTTTAAAGAATACTCAACATTGTTAAGTCTTTTTTTCTTCAAAAAAAAAAAAAAACATTGTTAAGTATTTTAACATCCACTAATTATTGTCCAAAATAATTTTCAACACTTTCATGCATACAAACTCGTAAAAATGAAATATTTTCACGACTAGTGCATTGTCTAGAAATATATGACCTTAAATATAATAATTACCCATTAGATTTTTCACAAAACAAAACCTTCCATAAAATCCTTGATTGTTTTAGGTGGCATATTAATACCACATTCCTACATAATCATGTTAGTATGTAAAGTACAATGTATATATCTAAAAACATCATAATAATAATGAAATTGTACATACATGTTACAAAAACAAGAGATTTGTTGCTTATTAATTTTCACATACCAAGGCTTACATTTTTCAAAAGATCTTTGACTTATTCTAATATTACCAGGTAATACTGAATCATCAAAAAAATTCTATAAAATTTGGTTTGAGTTGTGTCTAATAGGTGTTTTGGATGAGGATCACAAATTTTGGACCCCACTCTTAATTTCAAAAAATATCTAGCATCAAATGATACTCTAGTATTATCATGTCAATATTTTTCAACCAAAGATTTGATTTCAATATTTAATTTCATGTCATACCTTGGGCGTTGACCATTAAAACTCCAACATTGGTTGATTGGATCATTTTCTATACTTTCTCTTGTATTTTCTACTCTTACCAATGTTTTAAGATGTATTTTTAGAATTTTACTAATATTGCTTTTGATTCTTTTATTCAAAGTTATTTTATTAACTATAGCAATTGTTATAGCTTGTCATGCCACATTCTTATCTTTCGATCGACTATTCTTTCTAATATACTCAATGGAACTAGCAATAGTAGATATATCATATTTAAGTGATTCATCTTTTCTTTTTGGTTTAACAATAATGCTTAAATTTTTCATTAATTTTCTCATTTTCCACATTCTCATCAATTGCATCATGAGTTGACATTGAAATGATAGTTTTTTACGATAAAAAAAATGTTTTTATAATCTATTGGCATGCATTCTTATTTGTCTCCAAGAAATGTTACAAAAAAGATTATCCAAAACAATACTTCCAAATTTTTAAAAAATATTTTCATTTTCAATATCACAAGGATTTTCATGTTCATTTTCAACTTCAAAAGGATTTTCATTTTCATTTTTATCAACAAAATGATTTTCATTTTCATTTAAAAAAAAAAGAGTTTCATTTTCATTTTCAACAAAACAAGGTTTGTTTTCATTTTCAATAACAAAAAGATTTTCATTTTCATTTTCAACATCAAAACAATTTTCATTTTCATTTTCAACAACAAAATGATTTTTATTTTAATTTTCAACAACACAAACATAAAATTTATTGTCTCTACAAATATAATTGATCTCATCATTGTTAAATCTAGCTCGTTGTAAATAGTCTATAATCACATTTTGCATATCATTGAAAGGTGGATTTGAAGACGTACCTAGATTCATGACTATTGTCACATTCTCCATAGCATTGAAAGGTGCATTTGAAGAATAAAAAAAATAGTTTCTATACTCGTATTATCTTTCACATTCACCTCTTGAAAATTTGCATCATCTATATCCATGGTATCTTCAATGTTTTCATCTTCATTAGTCATGAAATTGGATGCTTCAAAATTATTCATTGATTGGATGCTCATTCTTCTATCTCTTTGTATTTTTTCCTCCTTCTCTCTCTTTTCTTGAATTTCTTCAGGGGTCAAAACCTTCCTGTATTTCTTCTTATTACAATATTGTGATCCCATGATTATAAAATTTTGAAGTACAAATGAATGTCAATAGTAAAATTATTCCTTTTTTATTCCTCCTTAAAATGCATAGAAATTGAACATAATTCCACTCCAAAAATATCCTAATAATGCCTCCTTTCAAAATTCAAATCGAATTACAAGTTCAAGAGCCTATAGAAGACAAAATTTGATAGAAAATGGGAGAATTAGTTATTGTCATTCGTACACTATCTATTGGTATAATTAATTATCTAATTACACTTACATAAGTTTACTTAGGCATTTAATTAATTCCTATGTTGCATTCACTAGTTAATTAGTTATAATGGGGCCATCCCCCTTCACATGTTTGCATAGGAAATAAGATTCCTTCTAGAAATCTTATCTAGACTTCACATTATCCTAGGTAGGTAGTTAGTTGTCACATGTCATAGGATTATGACACATGCCAACATCATATTACATAATACATCTCAACCTTGCCTATATAAGGAAGGTTATTGTACTCATTTGTATCATACTTTATCATACTTTATACCTCATCATTTTGATATGTCTTAATATCAAGCAAGATCATCTTCTTACATATCCCCTTGTGGAAGGTTTTCATTATATTTGCAGGTGTTCTTGGGTGTTGAGCTAATATTTAACTCTTACATGGTATTAGAGCCTTGCCTGCAAGACCCTTTTCAAATCTGAGCATTGAGCTATGGCTGTAAGATCTTGGTAATTTTTTTGAGGTTCTATCTATATCAAGGGTTTCATGGAAGGTCACTTTTGGCATGTTTTGGAGGAAATCTAAGCTCATATTTGAGTCTAGAGCTGTTGAGAAAGTTAGGATCAACTTTTGTTTTTCCAAAATGTGACATATTTGGTCAAAGTTATGAGGGTTTGAAGAAAATCAAAATCTAGAGGTTGCAGAGCTTTTGGTGCACTTTGAACCCGATCAAACCATGCCATCATCATCAGGGATCCCGAGAGATGAAAATCAACATAAAATATGCCTATATTCAGTGTTGGTTGTTTGTGAGGAATTTTTTTTTACCTGGGAAGGTCGTACGGCCCACCCAGGGCCAGGTACAATTTTGCAGAATTAAAAATATATATTTTTATATGTTCTGCAGTATTTATTCTATCAGATATTTTTTTATATTAAATATAGAGTAAGCAGAAAATACATATCAAAAGTTTGAGAATATCAGTCCATAATGGATCACAGTATCATCAACAAACCAACCCCAACCCCCCCATTACAAAAGAGTAGAGAGAAGCAACCAACTTCTAGTCCCAAAGGAAAATCTCATTACAAAAGACCAGCAGGCCCCAGCTAGGAGCAATCTAAAATGTCTAATGATCATCTTGTAACAAAAGAGATTAGTTCCACCATGATACTAGTACAAAATATACACAAAAACATTTTGAACAAGAAAATGAACAACTAAATACAACTCAAAAGGATATAAAAATAATTGTCCATAGTGTGACTTAAGCGGCGCCATGACCACCACTAAGGAGCACCAAGGAGTTGGCAGCAGAAACTTCCTCATATGAAGGTCTATCATTCTGATCCCTCCTCTCAACTTCATTTTTCTGTCCCTCTGCAAAATCATGACAGAAGGCTTGAAGAGCCCTAAAAAACACACTGACACCAAGATGTCCCTTTGGCCATAAGTTCATGTACCTTTCTTCCATAATGTCTATAGTGACCTGACCCCTTTCCAGATAAGTCTAGAATTTTTCCTTTGAAATAGCCACAGTTATATACACCTGCATTGCAATGGTATAAAATATGAGTCTCCTAGAAGACTCAGTAAGCAATCATTTCCTCCCCTGAAAGACATCTTCATTCCTCACTTTCCAAATAAGCCAAAGAATATTGGAAGAAAAACACAACCAAAAAGGCTTAGCAATTTTCCCTAACTTAGAATTATGCATGAACAAAATCTTCTTAGGCAACAACTGGCCATTAAAAGTCCAGTTATCAAACCAATAACAAAAAAATTTCCAAACTTCTTGTGCAAAGATGCATTCAAAAAAGATATGAAACAGAGTCTCGGGAACTCTACACAACTTTCATACTATAATATCATCAATTTTTCATTTGAAAGAAAGCTTTTGTAAAGTAAGGAGCCATCTAAAACAAGCCTGTTTAGCTTCAATCTGTCTGCTCCATTTATTCTGTAATTTTTTTTTCCATTGAGTTTTATCCCACTGTTGTTTCCAAATTTGATTCAAATAGTTAGTCAAATCAATATGATCTATTAGGATAGTATAAAGTTCTTTAACTTTAGTCTTCCTTATATTTGATCCATTTTTCCATTGGAAATCTTTAAACTAGTCAGGATTATCTTTAGTTTCCATGGGAAATTTTATCCAGCTACAAGCCTCTCTAAGGACCTATTGTGCAGTTTTTCGCACACATGCCTCGCTGAAAGTAGGGACCCTCTTTCGTTTCGTTTTGGTGTTTTGGCCCTTTCTTTTGAGGGTTTTTCTTACCTAGGAACGTGCTTAAATTATTTACTCTGAATGCCTAGGTGTCTCCCCCAGGTTATTTATTGAAAATATTAAGTTCTAGATGAATTTCGAGCTTTGGCCCTGATTCAGGATTTTCTGCCTTGGTCAGATTTTCTCGGATCCTGCTTAGGCTCTGGCTGGATCCTTGTCGTTCGGGGATTTTCGATCCTCACGGATTTCCGTGTGGGCCAAATTTTCTCGAATTCTGCCCTATCGTCAGATTCTTGAATTCTTTCTCCAGCTATCTTATTGACTGCATTAATGGCTCCGTGCGTGTTCTGAGAAGTGTATTTAACTTGATTCAAAGATCTTTTGCACCATTATGCTCACTATTTGTTGTTGTCTGAGTTGAGAGCTGCATCCTTAGAGTTTGTTCTTTGAGCTTTTGGCTTTGATTTGGGCGTTTGGCTTTGACTTGATTGATTTGGTTGGAATTTCTTGTGCATTATCACCTGTGTTCATTGCGGACCCCATTGAGCTTCGCATTTGCTGCTTTTGAGGTCAATTCCCACTTCATAATGGTATGTGTTTGATTTCTCTGCTTTGAATTGAATTATGAATGGGCTTGTGGGATTTGAATTCCAATGTATTTGTTTATTCCATGTTAAGGATTGTCCAATATTGCATCCTTTGTCATCTCCCAGGCGAGTTTTGAGTTCATGTGTCCATCTGCATTTTAATGAATCTTGCCTAAGAGTAATTAGTAAACCCTAGTGACAACTCAACAGTGGAAACAACTAAATTCTGAACATGCCTGTGCGCTAATCGTGGGTGAGTAGGGTTTTGGACCTAGGGCAGTGCCATATCAGGTGATTTCACCTTAAGATTGACCTAGAATACAGAGAAAATTCATGAGAGGTCCGTCCCCAACTTGCCCTAAGTTAAACTTTTCGAAATCCTTAGTTGGTTCAGTGTCTGGATGAAATCGGGACTCTCCGTCCCTTCCGGATTCCATTCGCTATGACCATTCGAGACCGCCGAGATATCATATCGACCACCTTGAGGTTCGTTGAAGTGGTCTTCCTAGGTTCATGTTGGATCGCCGTGACATTATTGTTTTTACACCGATGAAATCCTTCATGCATATCAGTCGGTGAGACCTTTACTTTTGGCAACACCTCACCCCGTGAGGAGATGTCTCATCGACATGCTTGCTCATACTCGCTTTCAACAAGACAAGCCCAAGTTGGCAAGAGCTCATGGAAAGCTCTCGTAGCTTCGCTGATATCCATTCGTGCTTCGCTAAGACCTTCATGCTTCGTTGAGACCTTACCGCGAGCTCCCTCCTCTTGCCAAAATCTTCACTTTTGGTGAGACTCCTGATGATCGCCAGGACTTCACAGCGGACCTTTTCTCTTGGTGAGCCCTTATCTTCTGTCGGGTGACTTCATAATGTCAGCAAGAGGTTATGCCAATGGAACTCTTCATCGCCAAAACATAACGCAGTCGCTGGGACCTCGTATCAAAAACTTGAGTCTGGCTGAAGTGATTGTTTGAACTCTGATGGTCGGTGAGACAAGATGAATTCGTTGAGACCTTACCCCGACCACCCTTGGCTCATATCGATATGTTTGCTATGTCCCTTTTCACTAAGACATTACATCAAAATAATTGACTCTTGGCGAAACCTATTCTGATTGCATCCTTCGGCGTGACTCCCAGAAGTTGTTGAGACTTCTCGGTGAGCTCATAACTCTTGACGAAGCTTTCATTCTGGGAATTCCCATTAGTCCAGAACTTTGCCTTGACCACGGATGTCCGCTAGTATCAGATTTCTTTGAAATCCGCCATCTCCCAGGTTTCCCGAAAATCCTCTTTGGCCCGTTCTTCGCGGAAATCCATCCCTCACGGATTTCCCCGAAACTTGATGAAACATAAAGGAACATAAAATAATTGGATTCGTTTATAATTTATGATGCATTTGATGATTATTTCATGTCATATTTAGATCTCCCATGTGAATTTATAGATGAAAAATGATCAAGTTTAATGATTAAGTAGGTGTTTCCTAGTTATTCCATTGGAATCCGATTGGTCTGGAATTTCTTGAATTCCTCTCTGGCTCAGATTCCGCAGATGGTCTTGAAACCCGAAATCTGTTGTGGTCATTTTATATGAATTTTAATAACCCCTTGACTATATGAGATGCATTCTAATGGTGTTCTGATGGATTAACCTTGCTCTCCTGTGGTTTTTACTATAATTTTCATGTTGAGTGCAGGCTGAATCAAGCAACGTAGCAGCTGGCTCCTCATTGTATGATGCAGAGAGGATCAAGCTAGACATTAAGAGCAAGGTCCCTGAGAGTAAGATCACTTCTGTCTGGTCAGAAGTCACTGATACAAATGTTGGCATATGGGACTATGATGAATTTAAAGCAAGGATGGCAACCAAGGATCCTCCATTGGTGACTAGAAGAATGATGGAATTAGGATTGTCACATGTTGCTGGTTTCCCTTCTATGGTGCAATGCTATGAGCTGGTCCTTGAGTGCGCTGGGTACTATGATCAGGGTACATAGAGGATAATTGGTCCTCAAGGTAGAGTCGTTGCCAATCTCAACTTGGTCTCCATTGCCCAAACCTTCGGCATGCCAGACATATCTCAAGTGGTGGGATTCACCATTGAGGCAGCTCAGGAGTTCTATGATGACCAGACCGTGAAGTCACAGTAGCTGATCAATTCTTGGCTGGAGAAGCCCAAGTCCCACTATTCCAAGTTGCCCAAGCAGCTGTACAGGGCAAAATTCAAGAAGGAATACTATGATGCCATCACCTTTCATAGCAGGGCGCTTGGATTGAGGAGTGCTGGTACATTTGAGAATTGGATGTGCCATGCGATTGTAAGGATGGAGCAGGAGAAAGTTGACTACCATTGGGCAGGGGTCATCAGCCAAGTAATTCACAAGCAGTTGTCCAATGTGTTGTAGACAAAGACCTTCATAATGACCTCATATCTGGTCTATGCACTGGCTAGATTCCACCCCTACAGAGGATTAGATACAAAAGGAATTTTCAGGCAGGATATTATTAATGAAGTTTTCCCTCAGTTGCACTGGGGAGGTTCAAACTATAGGAGGGAAAATGATGCATTTTCCATGCATATCACTAGAATGCTTCACGAAGCAGAGCATGTCAGAATTTTAGATCAAGCCAAAGAGCTCATTAAGAGGTATGGAGCTTGGTTTATTCAATTCCCAACCTTCTCCTACATTCAGATCGATGGCTGCCAAAGGGCCCCATATAGACTTCCAAGGTATCCCACTGACCACATCATATTGTTGGAAGTAACTAGACAGATTTGTGATTTTGATGCCATCGTCAAGAAGGACAAGCATAAGACTGGATTTGGTGGGGATTTTCCCCTAAGGATTGGCATTGGTGAGGTTTTTCCTTCCATTGCTTCTGCCCAAGATTCACAAGAAGAAATGAGTACTCTTGGCTTGTCTTTCCACTCTGAGAGATCCAGATTTGACATCACGAGAGAAGTTCAAAAGAAGGCCAGTAGAGAATATAGTCATAAGGTTGATTTAGAGGACTACTGGACCAATTGTGGTGATGAATATGAGGTCAGAAAGAAGAAATTATGTCGGCTTCCAGTGGATGCGGTCCGATTGTATAATGTAAGGGCAGTTCTTGATCAATTAGAGGATGATGGGGACTTAATTCAGGATCACACCTATGAGGCAGTAAAAGATAGGCCGATTGGTGATATAGACTGGTTGGAGGAGGAGCAAGCAGAACTGAAGCAACTTATGGAGCCCGTCATTAAAGTTACCAAGTTGTGGCTCAAACACACTATGTGGGAATTGGAAAATAAAGGAGTGAAATGCACATACAACCTGATGGGAGACTCAGATTCCCATTCTACTTCTGAGGAGTCCACGGGGCAGCAAGATCCTAAAGATAAAAGCAAACTGGACTCCACATCCAAGATCAAGACAAAAGGCGTTCAGGAAACAAAGATCCAAGAGACAGAGAAATAGAGAAGGCCAAAGGCTAAGAGGGGGACAAGGACTAAGAAGTTCAAGCATAGTCCTGAGGTTGATGCTCCTGTGCCTGAGAGGAAAAGAATTGTCAAATTATCAGAGAAGGCTAGCTCTAGGATTGGGGAGGAAGAAGTTGCCCCACCAGTGATAAATGTTGAAATTTCAGAGGAGAGAGCAAAGGTATATACAAGGAGGTCTTGTACTCCCTCTCCCAAGAATGATGTGCCTAGGGCGGACTTTCTTCCTGCCACTCTTCATGAGGAGCGGCAACATGATGTCCCTCCCACTAATGAAACCCAAAGTGAACCTGGTGAGACAAAAGAAGTTGATGAAGGAGATACTGAAGGAGAGGAATTCATTGAGGGGGAACTCTACAGTGCGGAGGCTGAAATTGAAAAGGAAATACAATCTCCTTTGATTGCAAATGCAAATTCCTTGTTAGGACTGAGGAAGTTGAATCTCCTACAAGAGAAGTAGAGGCAATGAGAGATCCATCACCTGAGCAAGAGGGAGAGCATATCGAAGAGGAAGGCAATATGGATAAGACCCCTGATAAACAAGATCTGGAAGGGGAGATACCTAAGGATTGGCAAAAGGAAATAGGACCAAGCCAGGTGCAATTAGAACCTATTGTTCCTAGTTGGTTGGAGAAAGAAATAAAGAGAAAATAGGTTGTGGTAGAAGACAGTCCACCGAATTGGGATGCACTGCTAGCCATAATTGGGAAAGATAAAGGTAAGAAGAAGGCTAGAGTGATCTCAAGGGTTTAGAGAGATGAGGCACATAATAAGGTTGTTCACATCGCCACCCCTGCTCTAGACAAAGATAGAAATGATGTGGTCAGAAAAGATTACAATGTTCAGACTCTCAATCTAGGGCCTACATCAGCTGAGTAGGATATTGAAGACTATGAGGTCTCCAGTACTGTTATTGTGGATCGATTAAGGAAGGAATTGAAGACCAAGCAGGAGCTAAAGAAAGAGAATGCAAATCTCAAGAAATGCTTGGAGGAATTAATGAAGCCACTGCGGTCCATTAATCCCTCTTCCTCTGCTACAAATCCTCTACCTCAGGAGACCATCACCGAGCTAGAAAAGATGAAAGCCTCCACTATTGCCACTGTGAATTGGCTGAAAGGGGTGCAAGTAAAAGGTGATGAAGCTATCAAGAAGATCCTATCAACTGGAAAGGATGCTGCAAGGACCACTGAATGGTTAAAAAAGGTGTTGGCACAAGATAAGGAGGATACGAATATTCTTCTATAGAAATCCAGGACTATAATGGAGTACACCTGAGACAGGTTGGTGAGTGACAGGATCCTTCCTTCTTCTAGAGCTGCTGAACCATGGGAATGGTTCAAAGCGTTGTAAATCAGGAAAAAGGTGTTGAAGAAGATTTACAAACAAAGGAAGCAAATTGATGACACCCTAACTAGGGTTTACAATGGTTCCATTGCCTTCTTTGAAATCATGACGGGAAGAAGAAAGATTGCGCCCAAGTGCTTGAGCTTGGAACAGTTGAGAGAATGGTGGCATGATGTCTATGCACCACTTGATGATGGGTCCATTTCCGAGCACCAACTAGATGATGCGGCCACCTACTTTGCAGTTATTGATAAGTATTTGGCATATAAGGTAGAATGGGATAGGTCAGTCAAACACTCAAGAGAAGAGATTATGTCCATTGAGAATTGACTTAGGGTTCTACCCCTACCACCAGTCGCGGGCCTAGATGAGACGTTCTTGAAGGTACACGAAGAGCCAGATCAGAGCAGAGATAATAGGGAAGGGAGCTAATGATAGGCTGCGGCGCGATTTGTGCTTCTCTATTATCTTCCCGTGCATCATCCAAGCTGCGGATCTCGGGCCGACTTGGACGGGATGTGCATTTAATGCCTGTTTGACCCATTTCAAAGACTCTCTTGGCCGGGTGGTTGTGCTGAGTTATTGCTGCGAAACCCTTGCCTAGTCGATGAATTTCTGGGGAATTCTATATATTGGGCATGTCGCCTCATTTGTAAAGGGTTAGAACAGTTAGAAATTAGAAGGTCATAATTTGTAGCCAGAATATAGAGCAGAGCTAGTTAGAAGTAGAGTAAGTTAGCAGGTAGTTGCCCTCAAGCAAATATTGTAATAGAAAGCTAGAATTGTTGCTACAGTGAACAATTTGAATACAAGAATATGACATTGTGATTTGGTGCCATACTTGTTTTTGTTATTTTGCATGGTTCCAGTTATTCCATCCTTAAAATTGCTTTGAGAAGGTTAATATTTAGGTTAGATTTTATTCGATAATGTTTGTGATTCGATATTTGAATGTTGTAGCAATCCTTCGGTCCATACTTTTTGCAACCAACTGATTGTTAGTTGCTTTGCAAAGTTAGCTTGGACTTCATATTTCAGTGTGCTTAGTTCGATTGTGAAGATTTGTTCATTATAACTGCAATAGGGTTATTTGAATGAATGTTTATGATTTGAAAACCCTAACACCTCATAAGATTGCACTATTTTCTATGATATTGTAGATTTATTTTGGTCAAGTAAAAATCAGTTTTGAGGGATTGGTCCATTTCGAGTATTGGTTACTTTCATTGTTAAATCTTAGGTTTAGTATTAAATTTAGAAATCTCTCTGAAACCCTTATCCTTTTTTATTTCTTTGATTATTGGGTTAAATCTAGGATTGAAGCACCATCAAATTGTTAGATTTGATAAAATTGATTTAGCATTTTGCTTGTAGTAAGGTCCCATTGTGATTACCAACATTTTCACATTTCGTTACTGAGTTGTTTATGCACTGTCAAGACCTGACATTAGAGACCTTGGGGTTATCTCTTGAGGCTTGCTGATAGAGATTTACCTTTCAAGAGAGATAGGATATCATATTCTATCTGGCTGTTATTGTGCAGAAAACATGATCAACAGGAACTGGCGCTAGAAGGAGGGCCCGAATAAGCAAGCGGGATTGATTTTTGAACGCCATCTCTCATGAGAGATTCAAAAGAAGAACAAGATCTGCTCCAGGAGAGCAAGAGTTTCAGGAATTACCAGACCCTGCTTGGTTGAGGAGGGCCGAATGAAGGTGACATTGCTGGAAGTTGGATGAACCTTTATGCTAAAAATCTGAGATGTGATAGATCTCTAAATCTGAAAAGTACAAGTTCTGAGTCAAGATGGAAAAGCAATCTTATGTTTTTCATGGTGGGAATAGTCTTCAGATTGATTTTGCGCAACTTTGTGAGTCTTTGAATAAGAGATTGGATCTCTAGAATGGTAAGGGTTTGCATCACTATGCATTGTCAGACAAGTGTAGAATTCATAATACCTGTAGACACAGTGAGTTGGGATGCCTAGACTTTTTGGGCCAAATCGAGAGGATTTTGCAAAGGGGTATTTTCATGCAGGACTTGCCTGAACCATTAGCCCCTATAGACCTAGGGTTTATTGACACTACAGTCGAGGCATTTATGTAGATAGTTGAAGATCAGCTTGTTGGTGGTAAGTTTTTACAAGATTTCATCTCATCTAAATGGTACAGAGTTCATAATGCAGCCCATTCAGAGTTCACTTGCCGCTCATGTGTGGATGCCATCATTAAAGTTGGAAGATACCTAGAGTGGAAAGAAAAGTTAGACAAGGAATGCATTACAGAGAGGCCAACAAATTTTGAATCTAGAGATGATGTTGTAGTTGATGTTGAGGTGGCTCTAGAAAGGACTGAGTATAAGGAATGCAAGTCTGAGGCATTAGAGTTAATAGAGGAACATTTAAGTGAAGGGCTACCTGTAAAGATCAAGGAGGATGTTCCTACAAAAGTTAGTCAGATTTTGAAAAATATAGTGGAGGATGAGTTGCAAGAAAAGGGAGTTACCATACCAGCTCTTCCTTTCTAGGATGAAGATCTGATACAAACTAGATATAAAGAGTTTGTTGCCAAAATTAAGAAAAATTGGACAAGCTTGAGCTACGGTGTTTTCCTAGAGGAGTTGTTGTTACCAGCTTGGTGCAGGATACATGAGGAAGAGCATTCAAAATTCACATGCTTCTGGTGTTAGGCAGCCATAAAAGAGGTGGAGGAATGAGTACCACTGCCACAACATGCAAGGGATACACAAAAGGATATATCAAATGAGTCCCTGATGGAAGAATTTCAACGAGTTGTTGATGAATGCCCTGAAGAACACGAGGAAGAACTTAATGGAATGGCCAACATTCCTGATAACTGTGATCAAGAGTCTAAACCAATGCCAACAGAGAAAGAATTCAGGGAGTTCCCCCATTTATCAAATTGTGTTCTTTCTCTGTCTATTGATGAATTAAGCATTAAAAACTTATAGACTTTATGCATCAATAATGATATAGCTAATGTGGATCATATTGGTATGCAGGAAAATTTGAATGACGCTAAAAACAGTAATGTTGAAGTCATAATTGATGGGTGTGATCACACAACTGCAAGGGAAAATGTGCTTAAAGGCCAGCCTACAGTGCTTTTTCATGAGCATCCTATTGAGAAATCTGATATACAAGACAACGTTTCTAAATTTTCATCATTGATTCCTCATGGAAATACTCCAGCAGGCGAAGGAGGTATATTGCATCATCAGTGGAGACCTCCTGATGGCATAGATATTAGCTCTTCACTATTGAAGAATGATGAATACCACATTCAGTTTGCAACCACACAAAATCAGGTTGTTTCTTTCTTTACTAAAAATTATGGATCTTATCAATTTGATTATGGAGGTTTAGGAGAGACAACTTGCATATGGATTGATCATGGTTTCAATGAGTTGCCTCAATTGTTGATCATTCTTGATTATGAGGTTGAGTTTGAATGCTGCATTATTGAGCATTGTTTTGCTGAATCTAAAGATGAATTTGCATTCTTGAGGACTATTACCATCACGTTGTTGATTATTCATGCCCTGGAGAGTCAAGTAGGGGTGGGTCTCAGTTCACCCTGTCTGATGATGAGTGGTTATGAGTCTTTTGTACATAGTTAGGATGGATTGCTTTAGGATAGATTGCTTTAGATTAGGGTTTTCCTTTCTGCTTTGTTTTTGTTTTCTTTTGGTTTGTTTTGGTTTGTTTTGTTTTTCTCTGCTCTTGTTGTGGGGGGTTTCTCTGTTTTCGCCTGGGTATGTTGCACCTGTATGGAAAATCTACCTTCTCTAGAATTGTTCTAAGTATTTCTTGGTGAACTTTAGTCTTGCATCTTGAAAGGAGGGTTGAAATCTTTGTTGTTGCCAACAGTCTTAATGTTAGATCTATAGAAGATTGAGTAACTGGCTTTGATTTGAACCTAAAGTACTCTGAAAATCTTATATCCATTATATGTCTTAAAAACCCTGATGTCACTATAGGAATCCTTGTGAAGTCTTGTCAAGTGAAAATTCCTATTTCTTCTTCAGCGCCACTGTGGTTCTCAACCCTGAGTGTGAACTTCATTGTTCACAAGTTGAAATAAAAGTGACATATAAAGAATATCAAAAGAAAGAAAAGTGAAATGTTGAAAATCAAAAGAATAAATTTAACTTATCAGGGATACCTGAATATCTCTACCGGGGCTATGGACGCCTGGCTGGCAGTAGAGCCCCTATCCAGGTTGCTTTTGAAGTTAGAATCATTACGTAGCCTAACTTGACTAAACTTGATTTCTGTAGTAGCTTAAGGAGGGAAATGAACTCATGTGCACACACTTGGATTTTCGGTTTATGGAAGGTTTAATCTATTCTTTGGTTCTGATTCTTTAAATCTTGCATTCTGACTTGTTCGTTTGATGGTGAGACTGAAACCAGAGATTCCGGGTTCTTGATTCTCGTTTGTCATCGAATGCTCTGGAGCATTTTCCTAGCAGAAGTCACCATTTGTTGTGCAGTTTTTCGCACACATGCCCCACTGAAATTAGGGACCCTCTTTCACTTTGTTTTGGTGTTTTGGCCCTTTCTTTTGAGGTTTTGTCTTACCTAGGAATGTGCTTAAATTATTTACTCTGAATGCCTAGGTGTTTCCCCAAGGTTATTTATTGAAAATCTTAAGTTCTAGATGAATTTCGGGCTTTGGGCCTGATTCAAGATTTTTTCCCCTAGTTGGATTTTCCCGGATCCTACTTAGACTCCGGCTGGACCCTTGTTGTTCAAGGATTTTTGATCCTTGCAGATTTTTGTGTGGACCAAATTTTCCCAGATTCTGCCCTATTGTCGGATTCCCAAATTCTTTCTCTGGCTGTCTTATCGATTGCATTAATGGCTCCGTGCGTGTTCTGAGAAGTGTATTTAACTTGATTCAGAGATCTTTTGAGCCATTATGCTCACTATTTGCTGTTGTCTGAGTTGAGAGCCACATCCTTAGAGGTTGTTCTTTGAGCTTTTGGCTTTGATTTTGGCATTTGGCTTTGACTTGATTGATTTGGTGGGAATTTCTTGTGCATTATCGCCTGTGTTCATTGCGGACCCCATTGAGCTTCGTGTTTGCTGCTTCTGAGGTCAATTCCCGCTTCATAATGGTATGTGTCTGATTTCTCTGCTTTGAATTGAATTATGAATGGGCTTGTGGGATTTGAATTCCAGTGTATTTGTTTATTCTGTGTTAGGGATTTTCTGGTATTGCATTCTTTGTCATCTCCCAGGCGAGTTTTGAGTTCATGTGTCCATCTGCATTTTAATGAATCTTGCCTAAGAGTAATTAGTAAACACTAGTGACAACTCAACAGTGGAAACAACTAAATTTTGAACGTGCCTGTGCACTAATGGTGGGTGAGTAGGGTTTTGGACCTAGGGCAGTGCCATATTAGGTGATTCTGCCTTAAGATTGACCTAGAATATAGAGAAAATTCATGAGAGGTCCATCCTCGACTTGCCCTAAGTTAATCTTTTCAAAATCCTTAGTTGGTTTAGTGTCTGGATGAAATTGGGACTCTCCATCCATTCCAGATTCCCTTCGCTATGACTATTTGAGATCACTGAGATATCATATCGACCACCTTGAGGTTTGCCGAAGTGGTCTTCCTAAGTTCATGTTGGATCGCCGTGACATTATCATTTTTACACCGATGAAATCCTTCATGCATATCAGTCGGCGAGACCTTTACTTTCGCCAACACCTCACCCCGTGAGGAGATGTCTCATCAACATGCTTGCTCATACTCACTTTTGGCAAGAGCTCATGGCGGGCTCTCGTAGCTTCACTGATATCCATTCATGCTTCGCTAAGACCTTCATGCTTCACTGAGACCTTACCACGAGCTCCCTCCTCTTGCCAAAATATTCACTTTCAGTGAGACTCCTAATGATCACCAAGACTTCATAGAGAAACTTTTCTCTTGGTGAGCCCTGATCTTCTATCAGCTGACTTCATAACATTGGCAAGAGCTTATGCTGATGGAACTCTTCATCGGCGAAACATAATGCAGTCGCTGGGACCTCATATCCAAAACTTGAGTCTGGCCGAAGTGATTGTTTGAACTCTGATGGTCGATGAGACAAGATGAATTCATTGAGACCTTACCCTGACCACCCTTGGTTTGTACTGATATGTTTTCTATGTCCCTTTTCACCGAGACATTACATTGAAACAATTGACTCTTGGCGAAACCTATTCTGATTGCATCCTTCGGCGTGAATCCCAGAAGTCACCAAGACTTCTCGGCGAGCTCATAACACTTGCTGAAGCTTTCATTCCTGGAATTCCCATTGGTCTGAAACTTTCCCTTGACCACGGATGTCCGCCAGTACCAGATTTCTCTGAAATCCGCCGTCTCCTAGGTTTCTCAAAAATCCTCTTTGGCCCGTTCTTCGCAAAAATCCGTCCCTCACGGATTTCCCCGAAACTTGATGAAACATAAAGGAACATAAAATAATTGGATTCGTTTATAATTTATGATGCATTTGATGTTTATTTCATGTCATATTTGGATCTCCCATGTGAATTTATAGATGAAAAATGATCAAGTTTAATGATTAAGTAGGTGTTTCCTGGTTATTTCGTTGGAATCCGATTGGTTTGGAATTTCCCCAATTCCTCTCTGGCTCAGATTCCACAGATGGTCTTGAAACCCAAAATCTATTGTGGTCATTTTATATGAATTTTAATAAACCCTTGACTATATGAGATGCATTCTAATGGTGTTCTGATGGATTAACCTTTTTCTCTTGTGGTTTTTACTATGATTTTCATGTTGAGTGTAGGCTGAATCAAGTAAGGTAGCAGCTGGTTCCTCATTGTCTGATGCAGAGAGGATGAAGATGGACATTAAGAGCAAGGTCCCTGAGAGTAAGATCACTTTTGTCTAGTCAGAAGTCACTGATACAGATGTTGGCATATGGGACTATGAGGAATTTAAAGAAAGGATTGTCACATGTTGCTGGTTTCCCTTCTATGGTGCAATGCTATGAGTTGATCCTTGAGTGCGCTAGGCACTATGATTAGGATACATAGAGGATAATTGCTCCTCAAGGGAGAGTCATTGCCAATCTCAACCTGGTCTCCATTGCCCAAACCTTCGACATGCCAGACATATCTCATGTGGTGGGATTCACCATTGAGGTAGCTTAGGAGTTCTATGATGACCAGACCATGAAGTTATAGCAGCTGATCAATTCCTAGCTAGAGAAGCCCAAGTTCCACTATTCCAAGTTGCCCAAGTAGCTGTATAGGGAAAAATTCAAGAAGGAATACTATGATGTCATCACCTTTCTTAGCAGGGTGCTTGGATTGAGGAGTGTTGGTACATTTGAGAATTGGATGTGCCATGTGATTGTAAGGATGGAGCAAGAGAAAGTTAACTACCATTGGGCAGGGGTCATCAGCCAAGTAATTCACAAGCAGTTGTCCAATGTGTTGTAGACAAAGACCTTCACAATGACCTCATATCTGGTCTATGCACTGGCTAGATTCCACCCCTACAGAGGATTAGATACAAAAGGAATTTTTGGGTAGGATATTATTTATGAAGTTTTCCCTCAGTTGCACTAGGGAGGTTCAAACTATAGGAGGGAAAATGATGCATTTTCCATGCATATCACCAGAATGCTTTAGGAAGCAGAGCGTGTTAGAATTTCAGATCAAGACAAAGAGCTCATTAAGAGGTATGGAGCTTGGTTTATTCAATTCCCAACCTTCTCCTACATTCAGATCGATGGCTGCCAAAGGGCCCCATATAGACTTCCAAGGTATCCCACTGACCACATCATATTGTTGGAAGTAACTAGACAGATTTGTGATTTTGATGCCATAGTCAAGAAGGACAAGCATAAGACTGGATTTGGTGGGGATTTTCCCCTAAGGATTGGCACTAGTGAGGTTTTTCCTTCCATTGGTTCTGCCCAAGCTTCACAAGAAGAAATGAGTACTCTTGGCTTGTCTTTCCACTCCAAGAGATCCATATTTGACATCACGGGAGAAGCTCAAAAGAAGGCTAGTAGAGAATATAGTGATAAGGTTGATTTAGAGGACTATTGGGCCAATTGTGGTGATGAATATGAGGTCAAAAGAAGAAATTCTCTCGGCTTCTAGTGGATGCGGTCTAATTGTATAATGTAAGGGTAGTGCATGATCAATTGGAGGATGATAGTGACTTAATTCAGGATCACGCCTATGAGGCAGTAAAAGATAGGTCGATTGGTGATATAGACTGGTTGGAGGAGGAGCAAATAGAACTAAAGCAATTGATGGAGCCCGTTGTAGTGTTCTTTAGTCATCTCAATAACTAGGAACATGAATTCCTCTACTCAGGGATTGAACATCACAACTAGTAGTCATGACCTACTAAAGAACCTCATTTAATTATCAACCCAGGGACGTAAACTTGAAAGGGGACAACACAAGATATACATGATTCCTAAAATGCCTTATACTGGAATTTAAGTACTGGAAACAACTTTACTATTTAACTTTTCTTGGAAATGAAAAACTCGAAAGATAACCTATTCTGCTCCTAGTGGCTGCAGGAACAATTGACAGCTCTGTGTTTTTGCTAGCTGGAGGAATAGTCACATTAACTTCTATGAAGGGAAATGCAGCTATTCTAACTTGCAGAATAAAAGTATGGACAGTTCCCTAAGTGGGCCCCCATAGGTAGTGCCAAAAGCAGACAACATATTAGGTGAAAAACTTCATAAGCTTTATTGATTCAATGCAAACAAGTATATGGCACAATCTCTTGGTTGAATTTCTAAAACTGAAAGTGTGTTACAATAGCAATTTTTTCTAGCCCCTTCTTTGAAGGAGAATGGGCTATTTATTGAAAATTGATCCTAACTACTAACCGACCTTCCCTTATAAAATAGGAGGCATTTATTATATTTAACCAACTTAAGTAAATAGGTGAATGACAATGCAAGAACTAAGTCAAATTGGTTTAGCAGTCTTAAAGCGCCATCATCTTGGATTCATGCACCACCAAGACTCCTGGCGTAGATTTCTGGAACACTCTCCCTGCATGGCAAATGAGTTGAAACTATCTCCTCATCTTTTGTTGTTTGAACTAGTCTTTATGGATTTGGTCTTCAATTTTTCAAGTGGAAATTGAATTCCTTTCCTTCAATCGTGGTACCTACAAAATATCTCACCATCTTTTCCTGAGGAAGAAGGTTAGCTCAACACATTCATCCTTTAAGACAATCCATTACTTTATTCATTCATTCATTAAGTATTAAACTAAGGCAAACATTGTTTCAGATATGGCTGCAGAAAGTTTTGGTAGTGGAGGCTGCAGGAAGGTTTATGATCACAAAGAGCCATAAAGTATTTATCAGACTAATAAAACATTAAAGGTAATAATCACGGGACTTCTTATCACAATATACTCATCATATTTAAGTCATAAAAAGGTCTATATCCTATCCCATAAATAGACTGAATGTTTGTTTTAGCATAATAAAAGCAGCAAAGTATTTATAAAAGTATGATCAAAATGTGCCAAAGACTTGGCTCATCACTCCCCTCAACCAACTACTTGCTGGACCCTTTAGCAAGTCTAGCATTCCTTCTTCTGGAAAACTCTCTCAGATCTGCACTCAGTTGCTATCCACATTCGCCATTCTCGAAACTCCAGAAGTGAGCTTGCATTGCCTCCAACCTTTGCCATCTATTATCTTCAGAAATTTTGTTATAAGTGTTGTTGTCCCCCTATATAGCCAATAATGGCCATAGGAGAATAGGTAGCTGTATAACCAAGGGCAACCAATTCTCCTTCTTTGTTCTGGAATTCCTCATGTACCTCTCTGCCCTTCTGGTTGCTGCATACAAGGTATTGGGAGTATGTGGTTCTACTTTCTTTAATTAAAATGAAAGATGCTCCCATTTGTTCTGAATGTGCAGGGTTACAACATTAAAATCACTGTTTATAATTTTGGAGTATTGAGAAAATACCTCTTGTCTTAGAGGCTCAATCAGTGGCCTGGCTCTTTCATCTCTCCACAATTTCTTCCAATCAAAGTAAATACCCATTCCATTTCTAGATTCATTGCTTATAGACAATGTCATATTTACTTCATCATGCATATGGGTATCAAATTGTTCTCCTCTGCTTATTTCATTGGTGATCCAGGAGATTAGAGCGCTGATATGAATATCACCATCATAACATAAGGGATTCCATTCCTTATCCTGGGATATAGCCAAATTGTGCAGATAAAATTCACACAGGAGGTTCCTGATGTGCAGAGGTGAATCCCTGTATGCTTCATAAAATTCCTCAGAGGTATCCAAAGAAGGATTCTTACCTTTCTGGACTCTAATTAGTTGGAAGTTCAAATATAGCTCTTTGAGATACATTGCGTAGATAGGTGAAGGTGCATGACATTGCATCAGTTGTGGAACCAACTCTACCAACTGGTTGAGAGTGTCTTTCAAGTTAGCAATTTTCAGATTCTTGTTCTGGATTACCCTTTGTAGTCTCTCAATTTCAAGTGCAGAAGCAGTCTGCTGTTGCTGAAGTTCTTGAAAACATGCTATTCCTGCAACAAAGTTTGTGACATGGAGTGGTGGTCTATGATTATAGCACACCGCAGGTGTCTCCTATACTTCTTCAAACACATCCACCTTACCTTGCTCTTCTTCTCCAATTACCTCTGCATTATGTGATTGCTCAGGGCTATCCTGTCCCAAATCAACATCCTGTTGCCGATCTTCCTGTCCTTCCTAACCAGCAAGAATCTCATTAGTCATGCCAATGTTTTCATGCTCTTCTTCTGATGGAAACACAACTGGCTCTTCCTCCTTCTCATCACATTCCATATCTTCCTGTAGCTGCTCTGCAATGGCAGCCAACTTATTCAGGCCAGCCTCTTTAGGTGTACTCACAACCTCCTCGATAACAAGTTCTTCTTCTCTTAGATCAATACTAGAAGGATCTGAAGGCGGTGTGGTAGGAGTAGCATTAAGTGATTGGCGGGTTGCGTGGGTCTAGAGCCTAGAGCTCCTTCTTATGGAAGTAGGAACTGTGTTATGCTTTTTGGGAGGTTTTGCTACAAGAAGAGAGAAGTTTCCCTTTTTCTTTCTTTTTATAGGCTCAGGGGTTGCTACAACAGGTGACTTTCCTTTCCTATCCTTGGGAGATGGCTCATGAATTTTGATAGGACCTTGTGCCAGCTACTTGGGAGTTCTTTGAGAAAGAGGAACATCATCCTATGAACTGGATGATTCCTAAGAAGAGGACATAGCAGTAGAGGTTTGGCCTGTGACTAGGAGGTTCATTGCTTAAAGGTAAGAGGTTCACCCCTAGGTCCTACATTTTGAATTTTAGTGTTGAATTGGACCATGAATTCCTCCCAAGTCATTCCTGATGCATCTTGAATGGATTTTTCAACAAGTAATTTAATAAGGAAGTGGTGAGATACAGAGTTAACCCTACCCTTTTTAAATTCAACAACACTGTTGGATAGCAAATTGTAAAGAAAGTTGAGAATATTTATCAACAATCCATGGTGTAAATGAGACAAAAGTTTGAAGTGATGAGAATGCAGGATTGAAAACCTACCTTCACAGGTTATGTATTTGATGATATACCCTGCCTGTGACACCCAGTCCTACGATAGACTCAATCTTTGTGCACCTTGCTTGTCTACCCATAGAGGAGGGTCATTTGGCCAAGTGAACTCAGCCCTGGCGCTTCTTGCATCTCTTCCTCTGGGAAATGGTTCTTTGACTTGAGGTAATCCCGTTACCTCAACAATTCTATCAATTGATGCATTGACTGTTATGCCTCTAACTTTTGCTTCCCCATCATGAAATGTCCTTGTGAATTCCTCTGCAATGTCTATATTAAAAGTTCTGAGCTTCAGGAAGTAATTGAGCCACCCATATTGTCTGAATAGTGGCACATGCAGCACATCCTGCAATAGGATGCTATGATCTGTAGGCTCATGCCGAATCGGCTGGCCTCCCATTCCATTGGTTTTTTGTAATTAAATGTGTTAAGCAATGCTCACCTGGATTTTCCAACTGAACTTCCTGTAACCCTATTAATGAACCCTTCTGCAATTCTACAGCACTCTGTCCCTCCCCTCAACTGAAACTTTTGAACCTCTTTTCAAAAGTGACAGAAAAATAGGGAAAACAATGTGATCATGCAATTTTTTGAAGGAGAGAGTAATCATGGATAATCAAAATACATTTAGGTTCATTATTGTAGGAAGGAAAGAATGTTCTATTATTGAGGGTTCATGACAACTGATGGGACAAGCTTATGGTGGTGATAATAAGGACGTGGCGAAGTAATATCATAGAAAAATGTGCTCAATCGTGCGAATGAGCCAAAGAAAATGGCAACCATATAGGAAATTATTTGCACTAATTAATACTAAATTAAATGCAATAAATAAAGTAACTAAAGAAATCTTAAAGTGAAGTGGAGCGTACCTAGAGAGAATTGTTGTAATTATCTGATGTGGCCTCCTTCTTCATTGCAATATGTGACATGGAGAAACGTGGATGATATGGAAAATGACAGGTGGATGATGTGGAAGAGAGAGAGTGAGTACGGATTATGGATGAAGTGAATGAATGGAATGGGGATCTTATTAGATAACCCCTTTATTATGATTTGGTATGCACTTTTATGCATGGCCTGAGAATTTGAGCCTAGGCTCAATTCCTTTGGCTGCAAGGATCACTGCTATCTTGCTCAATTTTGAACTGTCTCAGAAATGTTTCCTTGTCAATAGGTTTAGAATAGAGCTTTAGGCGATGCCCATTGACTAGTAGCTTAAATCGGACCTCATCAATGGTCCTTAATTGAACATCACCATTGGTGAATACCTCCTCTATCTCATATGGACCCAACCATCTAGTTTGTAGTTTTCCTGGACTGTCCTTATATCATGAGTCATAAAGTAGAGCCCAATCTCCTACTTTGAATTTCTTTTCCTTGATGTATTTATCATGCCACCTTATTCTCTGATTTTGTATCATCTCAGTGTACTACAGGGCATTCTTTCGGAGCTCATCTAGAGCATTGAGCTACATGACTCTGTCCTTTTGTGCATTTGTTAAATCCATGTCCATCTCTAATGCTATTCTTAGAGTCTTATGTTTGAATTATATTGGCATCACAACTGTTTTACCATACACCATTTCAAAAGGTGTATATCCTGTAGCAGTCTTCCAGGTAGAACGGTAGGCCCATATAGCTTCTGGTAACCTTGTGGCCTAGTCCTTCCTATGCCAATCTACAGTTTTAGTCAAAATGGCCTCTATGTCCCTATTGGTGACCTCAACCTGGCCATTGGCGTGGGGGTGATAAGGAGTTGATTTCCTGTGCCATATATTGTATTCATTTACTAAGGCTGTGATAAGTGTAGAAGTGAATTGTACTCCTTGATCTGTCACTATTTCCCTAGGGACACCAAACCTGGTGAATATTTCTTCATAGAGGAATTCAACTACTTTATTATCCCTAGCATGTTTGATAGGTTTAGCCTCTACCCATTTTGTCACATAATCTGTGCATACAAGGATGTAGGACTTACCATTGGAAGGTGGATCAATTGGTCCTACAAAATCTTGTCCCCATTTGTCGAAGGGTGTAACAAAAACTTGTGAAAATAGAGGTAATCTCATCAGATTGAGTTGGTCTTCCCATCCTTTGGCATCTGTCACATCTCCTGATATATTTGGTTGCATCTCTATGCAGAGTTGGCCAATAGTTTCCAGTATTTAAAATTTTCATTATTGTTCTTTTGGCAGCAAAATCTCCACCACATGGCTCATCATGGCTTGCATGTAGTATATCATGAGTGTCCTCCTCTTGTACACATCTCCTCATAACTTGATTGGCCTTGTATAAAACATGCAATCTACAATCCAAGAAAAGTTAAAGCTTTTCTATTACCAATAATCTCTTTTCCTTAGGGGAGAATTGAGGAGGAGTTCTTCCTGCGGCTAGATAATTTGCTATATCGGCATACCATGGGTGAATAACCTTGATTGCAAACAGGTGCTCATTAGGAAAGGAGTCTTCAATAAGTGCAGAGTCACCTTGCCTTTGAATTCTAGAAAGGAAATCAACAACCACGTTGGCTTTACCTAGCTTGTCCACAATTGTAATGTCAAATTCCTGCATCAACAATAACCATCTTGCCAGTCTCTCGGCTATTAAGCTTTTGTTCATGAGATATCAGATTGTTGCATGATCAGTGTGGACAAATATATGATAACCGGTGATGTAATGCCTAAATTTATTGAGGGCATAGATGATTGCCAACATTTCTTTTTCTGTAATAGTGTAGTTTAATTCAGCCCTTTGCAGATTTTTGCTTATGTAGTAGAGTGCATGTTTTGTTGAACCACCCTTCTGCCCTAACACAGCTCCAATGGCATAATCTGATGCATCAATATGAATATGAAATGTAAGTGACCAATTAGCTCCTTTCAGAATAGGTGCCTATGTAAGGGCGACTTTTAAATCAAGGAATGATTTTTCACATTCCTCTGTCCAAGAAAAATCTGTATCTTTCTTCAGCAGACTATATAAGGGGCCTGTTGTTTGGCTGAAGTCCTTGATGAATCTTTTGTAGTATCCAGCATGGCCTAAAAAGCTCCTTACTTCTTTTTTCTTGGCAGGAAAGGGTAGATTAGAGATGACCTCAATCTTAGCAGGATCAACCTGTATTCTTGCAGTAGAAATATAGTGACCAAGCACTATTCCCTCCTGCATCATCATGAAGCACTTTTGACTATTCAGAAATAGGTTGTGATCTTCACATCTCTGTAGTACTTTCTTAAAGTTGGCTTGAGCTTCCTCAAATGTTTTACCATAAACAGTAAAGTCATCCATGTATATTTCCATGCAATCATATGAGATGTCTGAGAAGATACTTATGACTGCCCTCTAGAAAGTTGTAGGTGCATTATAGAGTCCAAAAAGAAAAATTGAATAGGAAAATATTCCCCAAGGGCATGTAAAAGTAGTATTTTCTTGATCCTAGGAGCAATCTTGATTTGATTGTACCCACTGAAGCCATCTAAGAATGAGAAGTACTTTTTCCCAGCTAAATTATCTAGAACTTGATCAATGAATGGAAGAGGAAAGTAATCTTTCTTTGTTGCCAAGTTGAGCTCTCTGTAATCTACACATACCCTCCATTTTCCTCCTTTCTTAGGAACAATAACCAATGGGGAAACCTACTGACTATCCGAGATTGGATAGATAAAGCCAGTTGTTAACATTTTCTGCAATTCTTCTTTAACAATTTCTCTCAAAGCTGGATTGATTCTTCTTTGAGGCCGCTTGATAGGTCTGAACTCACTGTTAATGTATATGCAATGTGTACAGAGTTTTGGGTCTAAACCCTTCATGTCACCATATTCCCAAGCAAAAGCTAACTTATGACTGGTAAGCATCTTGACCATAGATTCCTGTTGCTCACTGGTGAGGTTTTTATTGATGCTCAAGGTTTTTCCTACAGCTACCTCAACTTGGGAGGTTAAATCTACCATAGATACTTCAGGCAGAAATGGAATTTCTACCTCGTGGGGTAGCAAGGTGTGTAAGCAGTCAATTGTTGCAGGATAATGAGCTGATGTAGGTGAAGGAAAAATGGTTTGCAAGGAACATGGATTTTTTTCATAATGAAAATATTCGATACCATAGTTATTCAGTAGGATATTGGACAGTATACCTTCTTCTTGTTGTTGTGCAATGAAAGGATTTCTAGTAATCATCATTAAATTGGCCATGGATTTCACTTCCTCCTCTTCTCCCAAATCTGGCCAAACAACCTCTCTAGACTCAAGTTGGGGCTAGGCTGGAGAATAGAGGGTAAGCTTCTTTGTGCTATACCCATAAGATATTGTCATGTTACCCAACCTACAACCAATGTAAGCATTAGCAGTAGCCAACCAAGGACTTCCTAGTATGACAGGGTATCCCCCCAATGATTCCTTTGGAGATAAGACCATAAAGTCAGCAGAGTACTCCCAGGAATCCAAGGTGACTACCAGGTTTTCAACTACCCCATCAGGTTTGACAGTTGAGCTATCAACAAGCTATAATATTGTAGGTGTAGCCCTTAGGTCTAAAATATTAAGTTTTACAACTAGGTCCTTTGTCATGACATTGATAGATGCACCAAGATCTACTAAAGCATTCTTAATTTGCAACCCATTAATATTGATCTCCATAACAGGGCTTCCTGGATCTAAATATTTTAGGATGCTAAACTTCCCTAGCATTAAGTCAGAGAGTTGGCCTATGACATGGACAGTTTGAGGGTCTTTCTTTTTCCTCCCCGGTTTCTTCAAACATGCCTCCTTGATGGCCTTGCTATAGATAGGCACTTCTTTGATTGCTTGGAATAAGGGAATTTTCACACATATATGCTTTAGCTAGTCAAGGATGTCAAAAGTAGGTTCCTCTTATTTTTTTACATTTTCACCTTCCAACCTTTGTGGGAAAGGAGGGGACACTTTATCAGATGCCTTAGGTAATAATGGAATTTGAACTGGCTCATTTGGTTGGGCTTGGTCATTGGTATCTTGTTCTTGGTCAGTCTCCTCAGATGGAAATTTTGAGATTATGGGAGGAGATGGTGTGGGAAGCACAGTTCCTGAACGTAAATTGATATTATTCAGGTTAAGAGCATAGGCAGGCTAATGATTAGGATCAACAAAATAGACTTGTTGCTATAGCTGCGATTGCTGGTTATTTGGATTGGGTGCTGCCTGAGTAGGTAGTTGGGTTGGCTTTCGATTCTGACCTTGATTAGCTGTTGGAGGTGGCATAATGGATTGCTGCTGCGGTTGTTGTAGGAAACCAGTAGGTGGATTTGACCATTGTTGTGCTCCTCTCCATTGGTTAGACTGCTGCCAATTCCCTTGCAGAGGCTACCACTAATTTTGCTGTGGTGATTGCCAATTCCCTTGTGAGGATTGCGAACAGTTTTGCTGGGCATTTGGCCAAGGGTTATTCCACTGAGGTTGGGAGTATGGCCCATAGTTTGGAGGGTATTGGTTTTGCCATTGACTATTATATGAACCAAAATTTTGCAAAGGGTCCTAAGGCATACCTTGTCTTTGGGCCCATGGCTTGCGCTGAGCAACAAAGAACACTTCCTCCTCTCCTTCAATGGTTTTGAACTCAGTAGGGAGATGTTGTACCTCCAAATTGGCCACTGCTTTGCATCGGCAATCTTTCTTTCTTTGTCGGCAGTGGGGGAAATATTCAACTAACATTACCTCAACTTCCTTTTTCTTCCTTCTAGCTTGCATAGTATCTAGTTGAGTAGCTACATCATTGATGATATCCTGCTTGAAGTCGGACAAGAGATTGGTAATCTCCCCTTTAGATACTCCAGAGCCACTTCCTTTCATAGAAGAGGGTCTAAACCCCCTTCCCTTCTTTACAGCTGTTCTGGAGTAATTAAGATAGATTTTCTTGATATCATCCCAATCACTTTGGGTTACATCACCTCCTACTATGAGGTCAAGGGCCTCCATGCAAGTATCATTGACTTCCCTTAAGAAGAGAAGTTTTTGAGATTCCTCATTCAGCTCATGATGAGTATTCTTCTGCACACTAAACAAGAATCTTGACACATAATCCTCCAAGGTTTCATCCTCCTTTTGTGACATTTTGAAGATGTCATCTCCTCTCAAATCATTTCCTCTACAATACTCTTTATATTTACTCAAGAATAGAGTCTTCATTTCATCCCAAGTGTTAGCTACATTACTTCCCAATCCCATGAACCATCTCAAGGCTACCTCCTTTAGAGTAGAGGGAAACAATTTCACCTTGTGTGTTGAGGTTGTATAGTCATAGCTTCTACAAAGGATGTAAAATTCAAACAAGAAGGTATGAGGGTCCTCAGTAATAAGTCCATAGAACTTTGGCAATAAGGAGGTAGGGATGTTCTTGAGGTTATTATTGTCATGTAGGTCAGGGATTGGAAATGGAGAAATAGGATTTGCCATTCTTGGTTGTATTCTTGGATTAGCTCCTGGTTGATGAACTACAAGAGCAAGTGGATTATTTGATTCTGTTCCTTCAGATAGGTTAAAGCTTAGTTCATAGGAAGAAGAAGAAGTTACTAAGTCTTGGCCAGCATCCAGATATGGGTGTTTTGGAATAGGTTCGGTTCAATCTCTTCAATATCTATGCTCCTAGGAAGGAATCTTCCAAATTGGTCTCATCTTCTATGCATACAACAAAAGTAAACTAACTATGGAGATGCTGGAATGCAGAATTCTAAACTAAAAATACTAAGAATGAAATCTTAAACTCTTTACTAGCATGCCTGTAATAGGTTCTTAGTTTGACACCATCCCCGGTAACGGCGCCAAAAATGTAGTGTTCTTTAATCAGCTCAATAACTAGGAACATGAATTCCTCTACTCAGGGATTGAACATCACAACTGGCAGTCATGACCTACTAAAGAACCTCATTTAATTATCAACCCAGGGATGTAAACTTGAAACGGGACAGCACAAGATATGCACTAATCACCCTTCCAGACATACATGATTCCTAAAATGGCTTATACTAGAATTTAAGTACTGGAAACAACTTTACTGTTTAACTTTTCTTAGAAATGAAAAACTTGAAAGATAACCTATTTTGCTCCTAGTGGTTGCAGGAATAGTTGACAACTCTGTGTTTTTGCCAGCTGCAGGAACAGTCACATTAACTTCTATGAAGGGAAATGCAGCTATTCTAACTTGCAAAATAAAAGTATGGACAGTTCCCTAAGTGGGCCCCCTTAGGTAGTGCCAAAAGTAGACAACAAATTAGGTGAAAAACTTCATAAGTTTTATTGATTCAATGCAAACAAGTATATGGCACAATCTCTTGGCTGAATTTTTAAAACTGAAAGTGTGTTACAATAGCAATTTTTTCCAGCCCCTTCTCTGAAGGAGAATGGGCTATTTATTGAAAACTGATGCTAACTACTAACCAACCTTCCCTTATAAAATGAGAGGCATTTATTACATTTAACCAACTTAAGTAAAGAGGTGAATGACAATGCAAGAACTAAGTCAAATTGGTTTAGCAGTCTTAAAGTGCCATCATCCTGGATTCATGCACCACCAGGATGCCTGGTGTAGATTTCTGGAACACTCTCCCTGCATGGCGGATGAGTTGAAACTATCTCCTCATCTTTTGCTGTTTGAACTAGTCTTTATGGATTTGGTCTTCAATTCTTCAAGTGGAAATTGAATTCCCTTCCTTCAATCATGGTACCTGCAAAATATCTCGCCATCTTTTCCTGAGGAAGAAGGTTAGCTCAACACGTTCATCCTTTAAGACAATCCATTACTTTATTCATTCATTCATTAAGTATTAAACTAAGGCAAACATTGTTTCAGATATGGCTGTAGAAAGTTTTGGTAGTGGAGGCTGTAGGAAGGTTTATGATCACAAAGAGCCATAAAGTATTTATCAGACTAATAAAACATTAAAGGTAATAATCATGGGACTTCTTATCACAATATACTTATCATAGTTAAGTCATAAAAAGGTCTATATCCTATCCCATAAACAAACTGAATGTTCGTTTTAGCATAATAAAAGCAAAAAAGTGTTTATAAAAGTATGATCAAAATGTGCCAAAGACTTGGCTCATCACCCGTCATTAAAGTTACCAAGTTGTGGCTCAAACACACTATGTGGGAATTGGAAAATAAAGGAGTGAAATGCACATACAACCTGATGGGAGACTTAGATTCCCATTCTACTTCTGAGGAGTCCATGGGGCAGCAAGATCCTAAAGGTAAAGGCAAACTGGACTCCACATCCAAGATCAAGACAAAAGGTGTTCAGGAAATAGAGATCCAAGAGATAGAGAAATAGAGAAGGCCAAAGGCTAAGAGGGGGACAAGGACTAAGAAGTTTGAGTAGAGTCCTGAGGTTGATGCTCTTGTGCCTAAGAGAAAAATAATTTTCAAATTATCAGAGAAGGCTAGCTCTAGGATTGGGGAGGAAGAAGTTGCCCCACCAGTGATAAATGTTGAAAGTTCAGAGGAGAGAGAAAAGGTATATACAAGGAGGTCTAGTACTCCCTCTCCCAAGAATGTTGTGCCTAGGGTGGACTTTCTTCCTGCCACTCTTCATGAGGAGCAGCAACATGATGTCCCTCCCACTCATGAAACCCAAAGTGAACCTGGTGAGACAAAAGAAGTTGATGAAGGCCCATATACTAAAGGAGAGGAATTGCATGAGGGGGAACTCTACAACGCAGAGGCCAAAATTGAAAATGAAATATAATCTCCTTTGATTGCACATGCAAATTCTCCTCTTAGGACTGAGGAAGTTGAATCTCCTACAAGAGAAGTAGAGGTAATGAGAGATCCATCACCTGGGCAAGAGGGAGAGCATATTGAAGATGAAGGCAATATGGATAAGACCCCTGATAAACAAGATCTAGAAGGGGATATACCTAAGGATCAACAAAAGGAAACAAGACCAAGCTAGGTGCAATTAGAGCCTGCTGTTCCTAGTTGGCTGGAGAAAGAAATAAAGAGAAAATAGGTTGTGGTAGAAGACAATCCACCGAATTGGGATGCACTGCTAGCTGTAATTGGAAAAGATAAAGGTAAGAAGAAAGCTAGAGTGATCTCAAGGGTTGAGAGAGATGAGGCACATAACAAGGTTGTTCAAATCACCACCCTTGCTCCAGAAAAAGATAGAAATGATGTGGTCAGAAAAGATTACAATGTTCAGACTCTCAATCTAGGGCCTACATCAGCTGAGTAGGATATTGAAGACTATGAGGTCTCCAGTACTGTTATTGTGGATCGATTAAGGAAGGAATTGAAGACCAAGTAGGAGCTAAAGAAAGAGAATGTAAATGTCAATAAATGCTTGGAGGAATTAATGAAGCCACTGCGGTCCATTAATCCCTCTTCCTCTGCTACAAATCCTCTACCTCAGGAGACCATCATCGAGCTAGAAAAGATGAAAGCCTCCACTGTTGCCACTGTGAATTGGCTGAAAGGGGTGAAAGTAAAAGGTGATGAAGCTATCAAGGAGATCCTGTCAACTGGAAAGGATGCTGCAAGGACCACTGAATGGTTAAAATAGGTGTTGGCACAAGATAAGGAGGATACATATCTTCTTCTATAGAAAACTAGGACTATAATGGAGTACACCCGAGACAGGTTGGTGAGTGATGGGATCCTTCCTTCTTCTAGAGCTGCCGAACCATGGGAATGGTTTGAAGCATTGCAAATCAGGAAAAAGGTGTTGAAGAAGATTTACAAACAAAGGAAGCAGATTGATGACACCCTAACTAGGGTTTACAATGTTTCCATTGCCTTCTTTGAAATCATGACGGGAAAAAGAAAGATCATGCCCAAGTACTTGAGCCTGGAATAGTTGAGAGAATGGTGGCATGATGTCTATGCACCACTTGATGATGGGTCTGTTTCTGAGCACCAGCTGGATGATGCGGCCACCTACCTTGTAGTTATTGATAAGTATTTTGCATATAAGGTAGAATGGGATAGGTTAGTCAAACACTCAAGAGAAGAGATTGTGTCCATTGAGAATCGACTTAGGGTTCTGCCCCTACCACCAGTCGTAGGCCTAGATGAGACGTTCTTGAAGGTACACGAAGAGCCAGATCAAAGCAGAGATAATAGGGAAGGGAGCTAATGATAGGCTGCAACGCGATTTGTGCTTCTCTATTATCTTCCCGCTCATCGTCCGAGTTGCGGATCTTGGGCCGACTTTGATAGGATGTGTATTTAATGCCTGTTTGACCCATTTCGAAGACTCTCTTGGCTGGGTGGTTGTGCTGAGTTATTGCTACGAAATCCTTGCCTAGCCAATAGATTTCTGGGGAATTCTATATATTGGGCATGTCACCTCATTTGTAAAGGGTTAGAATAGTTAGAAATAGTTAGAAGGTCATAATTTGTAGCCAAAATATAGAGCAGAGCTAGTTAGAAGTAGAGTAAGTTAGCAGGTAGTTGCCCTCAAGCTTGAACATTGTCCCCCCCCTCTTTTCCTGAAGAGAAGTGGCCTTTATAGAATTGGAAATAGTGATTCTTTATCTCGTCCTGATTAGACACCGAGGAGCCATCCACAGAAATGAAGTCAATCTACTCCCTGGTCTGCTTTTTCTTAATATACCTAAAATAGAATTTGGAACCTTTATCTCCATTTTCTAACCAATTCATCTTAGTTGTAACCTTAAGGCCTTTAATTCTACTATTCTAGAGCCTTCTAAGAGAGTCTCTAGCCAAAGCTAGCTTCTCAACAAGGGCATCATTTGTAGGGTTGGACTGCAGCTCAAATTTTGCTTGGAGAAGATTATCTTGAAGTAAGACCTCCTTTCTTCTACCATCCTTAGCTCTCTTCCTCCCAATAGTTTGGAGGAGGATTTTCCATCCTTCTGTGTTAGTAACCCATCTCTCAATGGGAAACATAGACTTAAGCATCCATTTGTTAATTTGTCTAAGACACAAGATAGCATTCTTACAGTCAACATCCCTCAAGAGACTAGTATTCAGACAAAAAATGTTACTGTAACCAACAACTTTAGGCAAACCATCCTTCAAACAAAAGGAATCCCTAATAAGATGATGGTTTGAAAGAGTGAAGGGGCAGACCTCAATTTTACAACCATCTTTCATCAAATAAGTAGAGAAGAAGTCCTTACTAATATAGAATCTATCCAGTCTACAATAGATTCTTCTACCCCCTTTCTGAGTATTGCACCACACAAACTAGATTGCATGGGTGTTCTTCTTTTGAACATTCAATAGGGTCTTCAATCCTATGTCTAGATTTCATCCTCTACCAGTAGAACCTTTCATTTCCCTTCCACTCCTAGCATGTACCCCCCATTTGTCGTCATCCTTCTCCACAAAATTGAAATCACCTCCAATAATCCACATGATATCTTGCATAGAATAAAGCTAGTTCCAGAGCAAGACTCTCTCTCTATGATCATTAGGTGCATAGACCGAGAAAACTCCAAAACACCTTGAGTCTTTCTTTAAAATCACCCACACTGCCCTATTGCAAGAGGAGACCCCAGAGCTAGTCACATATTGGGCCCAAGTATTAGAAACCAAGAGAGAAACACCCCCTTTACCCTTATCATGTCTGGTAGCAAATTGTGAAGCATCCTTCCAAATAACTCTCAGGCTTGTTTCAGGGAAAAATCAACCACCTTAACTTCTTGCAACATGACAAAATATTTCTCCTTTTTCTGAGCAAGGAACCTCCTAACCACATGTTTCTTATCAGGGGACTCAATTCCCTGAACATTCTAGGAAATACAACTCACCTCCATTAATTATGTTCATTGGTTGGCGGACCTTTGTCACTCCTAAAATTTTCAAAACATTTAGGAAGCTTAGACTCAGCCTCCACCCTCTATGCACTAGGGGCGATGATCCCACTAAGTTTCTTCCTCTTATCCTTCTGAGGCTGGGCAAGATCCTTGTCTAGAGGAGATTTACTTGCATCTACACCTTTTTTCTTTTTGTATCTCCAAGTCTTCCTCACTACAACCTCCATGGGGTTCTCCTCCCCATCAGTGATATCCTTGGTAGACAACAGACCAGAATCATCTGCAGAATCGATGCCTGATTGAGAAGCAAAACCATCAAAACTCATCAGGCCATCAATAAGGTTTGGAAGATTCTCAGACAAATTAGGGATCACCATCTCATGCACTTTCTCATTTCCAACCACAAAAGATATAGTTCTGTAAGCTCTAGGAGCTACAGATTTAGCCCCCAAGCCCCCCTCGGGGAGGGGGACTAGGCCAAAATTATTACTTCCTTTAGGCCCCTCCTCCTAGAGAACATCAGAATCTTGAGGACCATCATTATTTTCCAACATCTTATTTGCAACACTAGGGGTCTAAGAAATCAAATTATAGACTTCATCCAGAAGGTTCTCTTCTAAGTGAGGGTTCTCCACATTACATTCTTTGAAGACTTTGGATTTAAAAGTGTACAATTTCTTTTCTTTATTAGATTCATTTTTAGTTCCATTAAAAGCCTTATTTTGCATTAACTTTAGAAGGGCAAGCTATTGAGCATTTAGTTTAGTGTTATTGCCAAGGTTCCCTGAGAATCTTGGAATTTCAAGCATGGAGACCACAATTCCTTTTGATGAATCCTCAATCAATTTATTATCATCCTATACAATATTTTCCAATTCAGAGAGGAGAAAAGATAAATTGCATTCAAGATGAGTGGCAACATCACTATTCTTTACCAGGTCCGAGCTTTCTCCTTGCGAAGGAAAAACTCCTGGTGAGTTATTAAAGCTAGGGTTTGGAAGCCGTTCATTGAGTTGTTGTGAGGTGGGGCCAGACTGCGTCGAGTCCCCAGAGTTTCTACCCTTATTTTCTACTCTGGCCTCCACTTTAGAGGTCGGTTTATTATTTCTATTATTATATTTAGTCATCCCACCTATGGTGGCTTTACCATTTGATTTATTCCTTATAAGAGGGAAATTCCTTCTTATATGACCTTCTTTCCTACATAAACATCAGGCGTTAAGCCCTCCCAGAGTTTCAATTTCACAACAAATAGTACTAGTGTTGAGTTGGATTTCAATGGCTCTCAACAAATCTTTACCCGAAGAAAGAGAAACCAGAACCCGAGCATCCGAATGCAGAAGAGGGGACCTGGTATCATCTATTCTGATCACACTTCCATAGGGTTCCAACAGAAGTGAAGCAAATTTCCACAACCGAGGTGGAACTTGTTTGATAGGTAGCCAACGCGGGTTGGATAGGGCAAGAACCTCCTCCTCCACGGCCTCTGGATTCCAAGCAAGAGCCCGAAAAATTGCCGAACCCACATTCAAAAACTATTTTCTTGTTACCTCCACTTGAGAGTTAGGGTTATTAAATAATATGACAAATAAGCCCTTCTAAACCATACGACAATGGTAAAAATGAAACCCTATCCTTTTATCCCAAACATTAGAAAACCATTCCTCCAAATACTTCCTTGCCAGAACCCTGTTAGGGTCGACGACCACAAAGAAAATGGCCATTTTAACCAGTCTATTTTCCTCCTCAAGAGTAGCCTCATTTAAATCATTATTAGGAATCAAAATGTCTTTCATGGGAGAAAGCAATGGGTGCTTACCTTGTCCCTCTTCACCATTCTCCTGTTCACCTTTGAGCCCCTCGAGCAAGAACTTAGCATCTGTTGGAAACTTTCCTCTCTCGCCTGCAACAATGTCTCGAAATGATTTTGGGGAATCATGGTTATGAAATGAAATTGAGGTATTAAAATTTGAGACTCCTGGAGGATCCGTATCCTTGGCCATCAAACTCAACTCCATAACAAGGAGCTCCATAACAAACCATAGGCACGAGAGAAACTATACTCACCACATACGAAACCAATAGGACCTTAACACCTTAGCCCTGACCGGACGCACTGTAGGAGGACCAAGCCTCCTCCATGGAAGGGAAGCTTCACACACACAAAGACCAAATTTTACAGAGCACTTCAAACCCTCGAAAAAATACCCCAAGTTTGTAAATTCTTCTATTAGATTTTAAAAAAATCATCAGGCTTTTTATAAAATTTTGGGGTTGCAATATTTTATCGAGCATATTAAAATTATTGTGGAGTTGAAAATATTATTCGATGATATTTTTTCTATGGACATGTACAACTAATAGGAGGACAATACAAGCCCACAATAATTTTCAACCCCACAATATGGTTGAATATTTCAGATTTTGAGGACACATTTGAGGGGTTATCTTTATTATTTAATGACAACCATTGCACATATGTCATCAAAAAATCATGGTCTTTGGATCTTGTTCAACATTAATTTCCACATCGTCATTATTTGTCACCTTCTTCATTGATTGAGCATGTATTTAATTTGACAGTGGCATCTTCATCTTCAATGGAAAAGGAGACACATGAGTCTTTCAAAGACATCATCATGATACATATTCATCCTTCCTTCAATTCCTATCCAAAATGGGAAGCATTCCTACACTTGTGCATGGTTTTGTTTCTTCCAAAAGCATGGGATCATGTTTTTTCTTTAGGAACTTATCATTTTTGTAGGTGATCACACATTATGGGGGGCTACATAAGATGTTAGAAAAATCATGTGAGGAAGGATGGAGGACTTCATGATACCCCCCAATTACACCATCTATCACATATATACATTACAATCAATAGACCCCCCATAAGAGGGAACTCAACACACAACCCCGAAGGGTAAGAGACAAAAAAGGACAAGATAATTTTTTTTTAAAACATGAAGAATAACCCACATAAAAAGTAGTTGTCGATATGATATATCAACAACATACATGGCCAAGCATGGCCGAATGTAAAACCTAGAGGAGAGGACTGATTTACCCTCTAGAGAAAATCCGAATAGGAGCAAATAGGATAGCTCTATAAATTTTGCTCTGAAACTTCTTGTTGTAACATCACATAACACATACAAAAATACATAGCCATAGCTCTAATTTTTGCATGAATTTTTTGAAAGAAAATCCATAATGATCATCATAGTACAATCAAGTCTGATACCAACACCGAAACTCGTAAGCCAAATATAAAGCATCACATTTCTTCTCATTAAATTATATGATTACATCTTCTCTATCAAGAGAGTACAATGCACATAAAGGAATTTACATGAGCACAATGACATTTCCATGAATAAGATACATCAACTGAGACCACCCTACCATGTGGATGCAAAAGAGACCACCCCACCATGCTTAGAGATAGTCACAAGGCCCAAAAAAAGATAACAAGGAAAGGGTAATATATGGCCAACACTCACATCAGACACAAAAAAATGAAATACAATGCATAAGGCCAATGTCACAACATGGAGATGCTCATACAATATCATGTCAGGTACTACTCATGACTACTAAGGTATGGGGTACTAGAGTGTAGATTGGATGGAGTGTCACCATGCGTGAACAAAGGGATGGCACCACATGAGATCAAGTACACCTCTCATGCAGATGAGGAGACTCAATCATGCCCGAATCAACTCCTCGCAGATGGATAACTCAATGCCCCGCAGTCAAATATTCCTTCTCGAGTGCATCCTTAGCCTTTTCAAGTGCTTAAGGCCATGCACGAGGACTTGTTATCTTATTAGTTTTTTAACCCATTATTTTTTTTCTTTTTTTTTAGTTATCACTTGTTTACTATAACTTTGCTACTAGTTCCCCTGGCAGCCACCTATAGCCCAGGCCCATAGAGAGCCACTCCATAAGACTACTCTAATTACTTAGACCTAAGCTCATCTCATTTAACCAAACAAGGAACCCATAGAAAATATGAAACAATGAAAAAACCACTAAAATCCATCATTAAAACCTTTTAAAACAGCCAAACAAACATTGTTGTTAAATCATTTAAACAACTGATCACATCCACTAACAAATAGATCAAATACCATTTGAACATTCATCATTAACTTAATAAAAAGAAACCACACATATAATCAGTATTAACCTCATTAAATCATCCCACAAAACCACTTTTAAATCAATTAAAAACTACTATATGACTGTGGCACAAAACAAGGTTTGAGTTGCTGCTCAAATGAATGAGAAAGAGGGCATACAAATTTCATAAAAAATAAAACTGCTTAGATCTAAAATAGGAGCTTGAACCAGTTTAGATTTTGATGTTTCCAATTGGATTCCACCTTTGGTTTTTAAGTTTATGACCAAAAATAAGGTGTTGCTCTAAAAAATGCATTTTTATGCCAAGCTGGGCAAAAACATGAAAAATGAAAGTGTTCGGATTTAAAATCGGACAATGACCTAGTTGAGATATGGACGTTTCTACATGGAATCTACCTTTATTTTGCATTTATAATAGGTGGTTAAAGAGAAGCATAAAAAAATGTGTTTTTACAAGCTGGGAAAAACATAAAAAAAATGAAAGAAATGAAAGTGCCCAAAAATCTATTTTGCCAGCAACCCATTTCAGATTTAACCATTTCAAGTTGAATTCCATAGTTGGATTTGAGTTTAAAAATAGGAAGTTGAACTAATTTAGAAAAATCTTAGATTTCCCCCAAAAGAGGAAAGCAATAACCAAGCTGAAAAGAAATCTCAAAACCAAAATACCATGACAACACTCAAAGTAGCCAAGACTCCTAACAAATTTAAACACACACATACATTTCTAACTTAGAAATTCAAGCAATACACAAAAGAATACCTTTAGTTTATGCCCAAATTTGAAATTTGAAATGCTCGACTTGCAAGGCACTAGATTCCAAAATAGAGTAGCAAAACAACAATACTATGTTGAACACCAGGGTCCACTACCCACAAAATCCCTCCAATAAAACCAGGTCTTCCTACCCAGCTTCCATTCCCAGCTTCTCCCTCAACCCCAATCAGATTTCTTTTTTTTCCTTTCCTTCTTTTTCCTCTCTTAAAATGGTTCAAAACAAAGTATATATATATATATATATATATATATCCATGACAAATTTGCCCATTTTATTTCTAACTAAACTTCTCAAAAAACACAAATCACATTTAAAATAACACTTTGAAATCAATACAATATCAAAACTTATTTCCATTTTATAAACTCTAAAAAAAAAATGAAATAAAACATTTAATTAAATAAGCTATTAAAGCTCTCCAAATCAATTAATTAAAATCACTAAATATACAACATTCTCTATTACACATAAAAACAATAATTTAAATCCAACATTAAAATACACAAAGCTCCCCAAATAGCTTTTGAATAAGACTATAAGAGCTCACAAAAATGATTAATAAAATCATTTAAAATTACTAAATGAAATATATCATTCCCTCATAATGATCAATAAAAATCACTTAAAATAACATATTTAAAACCTCATGGATATAACAATTCAAATATCCAATCAATTAAACACTATAAAATGCCATATTTGAAAAAATGAAGAGATGCCAATGAAACCACACCATAACGCCGATAACTAGAATAAATAGCCACATAATAAGATTAACATAAAGCATGACAAAATACCTCAATAAGACATACTGGTAAACCACATACGACCATAAGGTAACTTGAACATTACCGTTAGTTAACCAAACAATAAGACAACAACATGAGAACACTACACTAACAAGGTATAGTAGGCTAGGGTAGGGGATGTTTGACCTGTAACTACCTCCAGTAACCACCATCGGGGAATACGAGTATGCTTAGGCTTGTGAATCTAAGTGGAGTTCATACTTAGTACCTACATCACTCCAATCACACGTCAAAGTACACGTGCATATAAGATATATCATATAGTCAAAGAAACATCAATCATCAGGAAGAGGGTCAGGATATCGTAAACCTCTTGGATACGAGTGTTACAACAACATCCCTTTCCTATCCATAATCATAAAAAAGAAATGATAACAATATATAAACATATAAGCATGTAATCCAACATAATAACTAATCATGATAACCTTTCCCATAATCATCAATGTCTAATCTCATTATGATAACATTTAACATTTAGAATACCAAATCAAAATCAAATAATATCTTACCCAGGCTGGGGTTAGAGAGGTGTTACAATTTTCTTTTATTTTCATTATATCCCCTTTTTGGAGAGGAGTTTTCTTCCCATTGGGTTTTCTCCTTTGCTCCGTTTGTAAGAGATTGCATTATCATTTGTACATGGGTACCTAAAATGGCCATATCTACGTGACCCATCATTGTATCAATACATTATCATTTGCATTATCATTTCCTCCCTAAGTTGCACTTATGCGGGGGTGTTGGTGTCATAAATTATCTAATTACACTTACATAAGCTTACTTAGGCATTTAATTAATTCCTAGGTTGCATTCACTAGGTAATTAGTTATAATGGGGCCATCCCCCTTCACATGCTTGCATAAGAAATACGATTCGTTTTAAATTTCTTATCTATACTTCACATTATCCTAGGTAGGTAGTTAGTTGTTACTTTTTATAAGATTATGACACATGTCAACATCATATTACATACTACATCTCAACCTTGCTTATATAAGGAAGGTTATTGTACTCATTTGTATCATACTTTATCATACTTCATACCTTATTATTTTGTTAGGTCTTAATATCAAGAAGACTCATTTTCTTGCATATCCTCTTGTGGAAGGTTTTCATTGCATTTGCAGGTGTTTTTGGGCATCGAGCTAATCTTCAGCTCTTACACTCTCAAGTTGTAGGATTGACAATAATTTTAGCAATAAAAATTAAAAAATGGTCAAAAAAGGAATGGGATATGGTTTACTAAATGGGATTCCATAGTGAATGGGATCCCTATCCCAAATGGGATCCTATAGTGAATAGGATCCCCATCCTAAATGGGATCCTATTTCATTTTCCAATGTTCATATTATTAAATAAACCAAAAGAGATCTCATTTAGGAAATGGGATCTCGTTCTTAAAGCGAGATCCTGTTTTTGAAAATTTGAATTTTTGGTTGGGTTCGTGCTTTATTTTTTGATTCAAGAAAGGGTTTGGGGACATGAACCTAATATTTGGACCTAGTTTGACCTGTAACTTGAAGGTCATGTCAATGCCACAAGAAAAGAGTGACTTTGGATATATGTCTGAAGACCTTTTTGTAGGATTTTTTGATGAAATTAAAACTCATTATAAATTAGACTATGTAGATTCTAAATATGTAATTTTTTTTACAATTGGATTACTTTTTCTATTTTTCAAGTAATTTTTTATGAAACCATGGACAAGGAAAAAATAACCTTTCTACTTTTTCATGTTTAGGCCCTCCTAGTGGACTTTGGCTTGATTTTTCCTAGATCTAATGTTGTAATGTGGCCAACACATTCACATTAGGTCTTGGACCCTTGTGAATAATTAAGACTTCTACGATGTCTTGTAAAAGTGTTGTGAAGTGTTGTAACCCACTTTCACACTTTTCTAGGGCCCTTTCATTATAATTCACTTAAATAACTTCTTTTTATCACTTACCAAGTCTTATTTCAAAGTGTTGTAAAGAGTTGTAACAAACTCTCATGCTTTTCTAGACTTGTCATCACTAATTCAACCCTTTATTATGTTTAAATGTCCCCTTAATGCACTTTTCAGCCATTCTTAAGTTTATTTTTGAGGATATTCCCGTTAGAGATCATTTAATGCACTTTAATCTTTGAAACCCAATGAAATTGCCCTGGTGGGACCAAGTCATCACCTAGGGTGACTTAGTCCCACTAGGCACAAAAATAATTTTAATTTCTTGGCGGGATTTTATTCTCTTACCCTTGAGGTCGGCCTGTGATGTGTTATTTTTGGGAATTAATGGAAAATTAAGTATAAATAAGGGTTTTTCAACTCATTTTTCATCTCCTAATTCATCCAACATTCAAGCATTCATTTACTTAATCATTCTCAAACATTCAAGCACTCTAAGCATAATCAAGTCATCCATTGGAGTATTTCATTACATATCTTCAGATTTCTACATCAAGGGTTTGGTAAGTTTATGACATTGCATGCTATCTATTTATCATTCTCTTCTCATTTCATTTCATTATCTAGGGTTTGATTACCAAAGTGGGGTTTGACCAAGGAAAACCCCTATACTCTAACCCTTAACCCTTTTCCCCCCCTTTGCATGTGTGTTTGCAGACTTTGTATATAGATTTATCAAAGATTTTGGTGTCAAAAAGTAGTCAACAATCCATCAAAGTCAACATAACCCTAATTGAAGCTTGAAGACTCTTTTTAGCCCGTTTTCTGTAGAATCAAGATCAAACACCTGTCAAAAAAGCATGTGCAAACCAGAAGCTACAAAATCCTGTCCCAAAATTCCAAAAATCTCTAGGTGGAATAAGTTGCCATCTGTGGTGAATTAGTCCCACTGCCAGGCCTAAAAAGTGGTTTCTGCATTTTTGGATACCCATTTGGAAGATTCCTATTCTGACAGATTTTCCCCGAAACTAGACTAAGTCGCCTAGCTTGGTGTAAATGTCCCAGTCAACATTTCTAGCCAACTCTACAGGATTCCAGAACCTCTCTACATCAAATTCTAAATTCTAGGTGCACTTCTTTAGTTTTGTTCAGTTATTCCATCATTTACTTGCATTCTTAGGTGCTTTTGCATATCACAATGTTTTTTTTAGTACTTTGCATTTCTTAGATTTAGCATCAATAAATCATTACCTTTTTAGTTTATTACATTCGGACATCATAATTAGATACATTGCATCACTTTTACATTAATCTTGAGTGTAGAAATTAGCATTTTGGACCCAATTTCCTCTCCTTTTAGGTGAAAAACCTATAAGTGTTAGAGGAACCCTTGGGTAACCAAAATCATTGTTTACATTTTGGTGAACCTAAATTTTGAACATATTTGGTTCTGATTTCAAGTGCATCCTAGGTTTAACTTGCATTAAAATTGGATTAGGTGTTGCATTGTTTATGTAACATCATGAAAACATGAAAGATTAAAGCAACTCAAAAGCAATAAACTCTAATGTAGACTAAAGGTAAACAACAAAACATAAAGGAAAGCATAAATGAAAAGATCTCACCAAGCATCAATATAGTTCCATGAATAAGCTCTGTTGTCCTTCTCCATTTCACCGTGATAGTATTCTTTCCCTCAGATTTTCAGTATGTGTGCAAGTATAGCCTCAATAGATGTGATAATAGCGAAGTATCGAAGATTATAAAACAAGTGCTCCAAAAGTCATGAGATTTCGGGAGAAGAGACAATGATGAAAGTCAAATCAATTTATAAAAAAATGATTGTTTGAATGACGGGCTCAGATTCAAAGATAGATGAACGATTCAGATTAAAAGATTCGACATGCAATGAGATTAGTGTTAGTACTGATGTGAGTTATAAAACCTAAAAATAGAGATTAAGATTAAATAATTATTTAATCTCTAGTTGAAAGTATTAAAAAATTAGAAGAATAAATATTGCATGAAAAGGATAAAGATAGAATAAAGGAAATGATCTGTTCAAATGCACACATAAATTAATTAATTAAATACATTTATTTAATTAATAAATGTCTACATGCATAAGAATTAAAACTAGATAACTAACTAGTTAAGGCCAAGAGTCCATTTGTCAGAGACAATTAGACATTAAATCAGGAGATAACTGACTAATTTAAATAGATCTCGAGTTAAGTGGTGAATGAATAATTAGATAAACAATTATCTAAATATAGAAGAATATGTCCAAAATAAGCTTTTATGAATTAAATGATTATTTAATTCATCATTCGACATTTAAGGATTAAATTAACTGAAGAAAATATTAAAGAATAATTAAATAATTAAAGTATTTATTTAATTATAGTCAGAAATATGATTAGGATAAATTAAATAAGAATTTATTTAATTAATCAAGATTTGAATAAAGATAATATGAATTAATTAAATAATTAAGTTTATTTAATTAATAAAGGAATAAATGTTAAAATGAATTAATCAAATAATTAAAATTTATTTAATTAATAGATGAGAAAGGACTTTAGAAAGTAATTAAATAATTAACATTATTTAATCATGACCATGAAAATACAAATTATGCAGAAATTGAAGTCGTAGGCTTAGACCAAATTTTAGTGTCTACATTTTGCCCCTATTTGATACAATGTCATTTTGGCATTTTGTCAAAGAAAATCGATCAAAAACATGCCCCAGTCATGCCCCGGTGTGGAATGGGTAAAGGTATGCCCCCTTGGGAAAATTGACAAATTTTCAAAAAATTCCAAAAAAATTGGAAATAGTCTCGATTAGTTAATTTGATGGCCAGAAGTTCGATGGTGTTGATAGGAATGAGTTTCAATGGATTTTAATAGGTCAAATGGTCATTAGAATGTGGAAAATAGTGCATCCAGTATAGAAGGTTTGAAAAATGCCACTAAAAACCATAGGTATAAATACAAATTGGGTGGAAAACAAATTCATTTTCACCCATCAAGTTTAGAAATTATGATTTTGTGCTCTGGATTTCTAGCAAAGATGTCACCCATTCCTCACTCGTAGCATCGCGGATATCACATTCATACATTCAGATGACCTATTGACGTTGGACCCCCAGTATGTAGTGAAAATTTGTTTTTGCACCATTTTTTAGGAATTTTTAGATTATTTTTCAAATGCGTTGATTTTAAAACACTGCATATGCATGCGTGTTTGACACGTGTATTCAGAATGAAGCATCTATACAATCACATCTAGGCTAGCATAGGTTATTGGAATGAATAAACACATTTGAAATTTATTACATAGCATATGTATACCTGCAACGCATTTGTTATAGACAATAGCACATATAGATTTCAGAAACGCATTTGTGATTTTAGTACGCATTTGCATGTTTGAATGGTCATTTGATTGGGTATGGTTTATGATTGTATGCATTTTCATTTGTGAAACACATGTGAATAGGATAGTGACACATTTGATGTCTTGCTACACATTTGCAAATTGGAATGACACAATTGAGTTTTTGCAATGCATTTGATAGAAAATGATGCATTTGGATAGAAAAGTTTTTTGAAATTTTGGACTATAATAGGTTATTTGTATTCTGACATTAGATATGCCTTATGCCCTTGCAGGGTGTATTGGATACGATTTACACGAGGGAGTCTAGACCTTTGACTTTTGACTTTTGAGATCAACTACAGAGTGGGGAGAGATGGTTCCTCTATGATAGGGTTAGAAAGGAAGATATCTAACAATTAAATGCAGATTTAAGTAATAAACAGAGAAACTAAAAACACACAGAATAAATTATAACACAAAGAATTTAACGTGGTTCACCCAATCTGGGCTACTCCACCAAACCGCAGGCATCCAATGATTTTATTATCCAGTGCAAAACCTATTACAGTCTTGCGAATAATCACATTTTTCATCATCATGTAACACCCATCCTAACCCCTTTTTATCAAGCTTAGAAGCTTTTAGATTTTGGGTTCTACAAAATTGATTTTTTCTTTTTTCATTGATTTTTCCCTTTTTTGGTGATGACGCGAAAAATTAGGAAGAAAATACATGTCGGGGTGTATAGTATACCATGGGATATACAATATAGCATGATCAGTCACCACATACCAACAATCTCCCACTTGGAGACTGATCAAGCTCCACACCAACATAATCTCCCACTTGGAGACTGATCCTAGATGACACTACTGCAATTACAGCTCCCACTGGAAATTAGTACCTTGGACCCTACTGCTCTGTTATACTTGAATTCAACCTTGAAGGCCAATCGAAGCTGAAGAGGAGCTTAGCTTCTCCCTTGTCACCACCTTCGTAAATATATCTGATGGATTGACATCTGTATGTATCTTATCTAGCTTGACCTGTCCATCCTCCAACATCGACCGAATGAAATGATATCTTAACTGTATGTGTTTTGTTTTAGAATGCAAGGAAAAATTCTTTGCAAGATGTATAGCACTCTGGCTATTTGTAAACAAGTAATTTCTAGCCTGTTGTTTTCCCAACTCATCCATAAAAAATTGCAGCCATATCATCTCCGTTTCCGCCTCTGTTGCAGCAACATACTCTGCCTCTGTGGTGGATAAAGCAACCACCTTTTGCAATCAAGAAATCCAACTCACTGTTGTCCCACCAACTATAAATACATAACCTGTGGTACTCCGGCTGGTATCTATATCCCCTGCCAAAACTGAGTCAACATAGCCTTTTAAATCAATGTTAGAGCTCCCAAAACATAAACATTTATTGGATGTACCTCTCAAGTACCTAAGAATCCATTTTACCGCATTCCAATGCTCAACTCCGGGATGACTCAAATACCTGCTAACAACTCCTACGACATGTGCAATATTCAGTCTCGTGCATACCATGGCATACATTAAACTTCCTACAGCTGAAGCATATGGTACCTTGGACATTTTTTCTTCCTCCTCTTGTGTCTTTGGACACATATCCTTAGTCAATTTAACATGACTAGGAAAAGGTGTGCTGACAACTTTTGCATTCTCCATATGAAATTTCTGCAACACCTTTTCAACATAATTAGCCTGAGATAAAAACAATTTTCTATTTTTCCTATCTCTACAAATTTTCATACCAAAGATTTGTTTTGCTTCCCCCAAATCCTTCATAGCAAAATATTTTGCTAACTGTTGTTTTAGCTCACTTATGTGATCCATGTTAGACCCTACTACAAGCATGTCATCAACATATAAATACAAAATAATGTAGCTGTCATTATCCAACCTCTTAAAATAAACACAATGGTCAGAATTACACCTGCTGTAGCCTTGCTCAGCCATAAAACTATCAAATTTCAAGTACCATTGTCAAGGTGCTTGCTTCAAGCCATATAAACTTTTATTCAATCTACACAGTAGTTTCTCCTTACCTTTGACCTCAAATCCTTGTGGTTGTTCCATATATATTTCCTCTTCCAAATCACCATGGAGAAAGGTTGTTTTAACATCAAGCTGTTCTAAATGCAAATCTTCAGTAGCCACAATACTTAAAACAATACGAATAGAAGTCATTTTAACAACTGGAGATAAAATCTCATCAAAATCAATACCCCTTTTCTATGCAAATCCCTTTACAACTAATCTAGCTTTAAATATCTTCTTACCTCCATCCTCCTCTTTCAGCCTATAAACCCATTTGTTTGGTAAAGCTTTTTTACCTGCAGGCAACTTGCATAATTCCCAAGTCTGATTTTTCAGCAAGGAGTCCATTTCTTCTTCCATTCCATACTCCCACTGAACCTTGGTATCCACCTGCATAGCTTCATCATAATATTCTAGTTCACCAGCATCAGTTAACAAAATAGTATACAAAGAGGGAGAGAATCTTTCTGGAGGTCTACTTATCCTTGAAGATCGTCTAACAGGAGTTTATGGTATTTGTTGTTGTTGTTGTTGCCTAGCATGAGGAACCACTGAAACATCATTGTTTGGAATATCATCCAACATTGCATAATCATTTTCTTTCTTCTCATGCTGCAGCAACAAATCTTTGTACAAAACTTTCTCATTGAATATGACATCCCTGCTTCTCACAATTTTCTGATTTTCAAAATCCCAAAGCCTATAGCCAAATTCATCAATGCCATATCCAACAAATATACATTTCTTTGATTTTGCATCAAGCTTGGTTCTATTTTCAGAATCTACATGTGAAAATTCTTCACAACTGAAGGTTTTGAGAAAAGAATAACTCACCTTCTTACCTTTCCATGCTTCCTCTGGAATACCACAACCCAAAGGATTAGAGGGACCTCTATTAATTATATAAATAGCAGTGTTTACAGTTTTTTCCCACATTTTTAAAGGCAACCCATCATGCAATCTCATAGTCTGTGCACGCTCCATTATTGTTCTATTCATGCACTCAGCCACTCCATTTTCCTGTGGAGTCCTTGGAACCATTTTCTACCTACGAATACCATTAGAGGAACAATAATCTTCAAACTCGTTGCTGCAATACTCACCACCATTATCAAATCTAAGACATTTTAGCTTTTTACCCATCTCATTCTCAACCATGCTTTCCATTTTTTAAAAGTTTCAAATACATCATATTTTTGCCTAAGGAAAAAAATTAATACCTTCCTAGTTGCATCATCAATGAATGTAACATAATACAAATAGCCACCGAGAGAAGATACCTGAGCTAGTCCCCATACATCCGTATGCACAAGCTCCAATTTATCATCTTTTTTTTGCTTCCCATCGTTGAGAAAACTTACTCTTTTGTTTTCCATACACACAAATTTCACAGAAATCCATATTAACACATTTTAGACCTGGTAAAACATTATTTGAATGAATTACTTTCATACCTTTTGCACTCATATGCCCAAGTCTATTATGCCACAATGTTGATTCAGAGTCCACAACAACTATATGATCTTCTACCTGCCTACAACAATTGTTCTTGAACATTGACCTTTTTTCATAACAATTATAGTAGAAGGAACAGTATGACCTATACAAAGCTATAAGGTGCCTACTTTCACACCTTTTTCTACCACTAAGGAACCCTTTGTGACCTTCCAATTTTTATCACTAAATGTAACAACACAACCTTCATCATCTAGTTGCCCTGCTGAAATTAAATTTCTGCTTAACTTTGGAACATGCCTTACCTCATGTAGTAGCCAATGATTCCCATTCTGCAACTTAATCTTGATTCTTCCCTTTCCAACAATCTGACAGGGTTCGTTATCTCCTAAATAAACCAGCCCAAAATCTCCTTGGACATAATCAAGAAAATAACTTCAATGGGGGGTAGCATGAAATGAAGCCCCTAAATCTAACACCCAAGAATCATCAGCATTATCAAGGGAAATAATCAAAGCATCCTCACCAGATTTATTACTTACCACATTTTCCTCTTTACTTCCTTCCTTTTTGTCTCCTTTATTTTTCTGAGACCAACAATCTTTCTTTAAATGACCTGGCTTACCACAGTACCAACAATCTCTCTTGTCTCTAGATTGGGACCTTCTGTCCTTTGATTTTCCTCGTGACTTCCCACGATTTCTGGAATTGTTTCCTCTCTCCTTTGTTTTTCCCCTGCTTTTTGCATTCAAAACACTGCCTGATGTGGATGTTCCACCTAAGCTTTTCCTATGAATTTCCTCGCTCAAAATAACACCAACAATATCATCAAATTTCAATGTATTCAAACCAGAAACAGAATTGCTAACAACCATTACCAAGCTATTCTAGCTTTTAGGAAAAGAACACAGAATCAAAAGATCCCTAACTTCTTCATCAAAGTTTACTTTTACAAAAGTTAATTGATTGGTGACCGTATTAAACTCATTTAAATGATCAGTAACTGATCCACCTTCTACCATTTTCATATTAAATAAACACTTCATAAGAAATACCTTATTTGAAGCAGAAGGCTTTTCATATAACTTCGCTAGGGTTTCCATCAACTCTCGAGTTGTCTTTGCTTTTGTAATATTGAATGCCACCGATTTTTCTAGGCATAAACAAATACTGCCAAGAGCCTTTCTATCCAAAATCTCCCAGTCCTCATCAGACATTGCTTGGGGTTTCTTGGTTTTCCCTTCCAATGGCCACCATAAATCCTTCTGATAGAGGTAGTCCTCCATCTACATCTTCCATAACTGATAGTTCTGCCCATTAAACTTCTCAAACTTCTTACCCTCATCTGCCATTACTCCCACTCAACTGTGAGACCTTCCTACAGATGATAATCAAAAAACAACCCACTCTAAGACCACTTGTTAGGGTTAGAAAGGTAGATATCTAATAATTAAATGCAGATTTAAGTAATAAACAGAGAAACTAAAAACACAGAATAAATTATAACACAGATAATTTAACGTGGTTCACCCAATCTGGGCTACATCTACCAAACCGCAGCCATCCAATGATTTTATTATCTAGTGCAAAACCTATTACAGTCTTGTGAATAATCGCATTTTTCATCATCATCTAACACCCATCTGAACCCCTTTTTATCAAGCTTAGAAGCTTTCATATTTTGGGTTCTACAAAATCAGATTTTTCTTTTTTCGTTGATTTTTCCCTTTTTCGGTGATGACGCGAAAAAGTAGGAAGAAAATTTCTCTCGGGGGCTGCCGCCTCTGAACCCTCGCCTAGGGCATGACCCAACCCTAGACCCTAGCAAGGATACATGCCGAGGTGTACGGTATACCATGGGCTATATAGTATAGCATGATCAGTCACCACATACCAACACTCTAGCACCTGGGTTTACACCATGTTACCTACATGCCCACTATTTGGGAAAACTGAGGTTTGCTAATTGCTCTCAATGAGCGGTGGAACTTTGAGATGTCTTCATTTCATCTGCCTACAAGTGAGGCCACTATCACTTTAGAGGATGTATATAGGATTTTGAGGCTGCCGATTAGGGGTGCCAGGGTTGTGTATGATACACAGAGGGGTTTCAGTGAGATGTGTAGATATTATCCTCATGATGACATTAGACAGTTAGGGATGGACCATTATGAGATTATACGGCATGTTCTAGCTAATAGGTATGATAGGATAGATTGTATATTATGTACAATGATTTGGGGGTAGTTCTACCTAACCACCGAGGTCATGGATTTCTGGTGGGATGGGGGGAGATGCTAGTGGGTATGTTAGAGAGATGGGTAGTATATGCATGGGGTCCATGTTTTCTCACCATGTTATATTTTCATTTGCATGATATAGCGTACAAAGAGGAACAATCGATGAGTTGTGGTACCATGCTGCTGATGGTATGGGTGTGGGAACATATTGCGATATTTTGTCCACCTGTTATAGCTGAGCTATAGCAGGGAGCTCCTTATGCCTTTCGTTATGTGGGGGAAAACACCCAGCCACATGTTGGAGATACAGGGTACTACAAACATTCCATTGACACGATGGTGCAGTTTATTTGGAGACCCACATGGATTGTGCATGATGGACGGATGAGGATGGACACCTGACCTTCTGCAGATAGACGTAATACTTGATTGGTAGGATGGTGTCCCATGTTCATATCATTGAGAGGAATTTTCCAGATCGGGTCCTGAGACATTTTGGCGAGGTTCAGGATGAGCCTCGAGGATGAGTGGAGTATGCACGATCCTCCAGGGAGGTTACACTCTAGGGACTAGATATTCCCATAGCTATAGCTAAGGTGGATATTGATATGTTACAACTGATTCAGTGGGGATGGAGAGGTGAAGCAGTTGATCTGGGTATGACAGTTGCATATGATACCTGGTGGGCTAGTCACATGTTGATTTTGTTTACTGATCTAGAGCAGGATGCACCTATAGAGAGGTGTGGGACAGGACCTCGGGGTAGGCCTGGTAGAGGCAGAGGTCATGGTGGTAGAGATGGTAGAGGTGGGAGAGGTGATGGGGGAGATAGGGGAGGAGGAGGTTGGAGGGGTGGTGGTAGGGGTCAACGTGGCCATAGAGGATGAGGGCCACATTTGTCACCTATTTGGGAGGAGGAGGGAGAGGGCGAGGATGTTCCCATGCTTGAGATTAGTAGAGGAGAGGAGGATGTTGATGTTGGGGCTGGTGGAGAGGAGCTTGTAGTAGAGGAGGACATTGGTGAGGAGCATGCAAAGGAGGAGACAGTTAGGGAGGAGGTAGAGATAGATGCTCTTGGTATGCTTGTTGGATACTAGGATGATGATGAGGAGGAGGAGATGGATGATCAGGAGTAGGAGCTTTGAGATAGGATTCTAGAGGATTGGGATGATGATGGGAGAGAGCGGCCGCTATAGGAGGATACATGTCCTATTGATCAGGAGGTAGTAAATCTACGGGCCAAAGTAGAGTCTCTGGAGGAGGGGATGAGGGCTCTAATGGCAGAGCGAGACTTGATGTGGATGGAGAGAGATAGAGCATACATGGATACGGATTAGGCCATAGCTTAGAGACAAGAGACTGAGCAGAGGTTTACAAAGATTCTAGCTCTTTGCAGTGGGCCGACTACAGCTTTCGATCAGGAGTTAGTTAGAGCGGGTGAGAGAGCTACCTACTACAGAGACCTATATGAGGGAGAGGTTCCTCCTGAGAGATGGGCTCCCAATTACTCTCAGGCACACAATAGTAGGTCATGGAGTAGGACTTAGAGTACAGAGGGGGTTGTGGGACCTCACAGGACTAGGCCATATGACAGGCCTCCTTCTGCACACTGGTCATCAGGATCTGTTGTTAGTCACCTCCACATTCTCCACATGGGAGTAGTGGGAGTTCTGGATAGAGACATGTTATGATATTTATTGATGGACATTGTATTTTGATCATAGAGCATGCGGGCTTCATTTTTATCAATACATTATGACATTGTGATGTGACACTTTTTGAGTGATATATATATATAATTTTTGCGGCAATTCTTATGATGTGTAGTTCTATTTGTGATTATGCAATATTTTATTTGTGCATGTGTTCTATATAATATGGTATCATCTATATAATATGCATAAGTTATGGATGAGCATATCTACTTTATGATGTTTTATGCAGCTTATGATGTGATGTTGATTTTATATGATGATGTATGCATTTTATTTTTATGATATCGATGGATATGATGTATGCAATTTATGATTATGAGATGCAATGTGATGTTTATATATACAATTCTATCTACATGTGATGTTATATGTTTTAGGATGGTGGATGTAATGTGATGCATATATACACAATTGTTGTGTACATGTATGTAATATGTTATGCAATCTATGATGATGAATAATGGATGATATGTCATGGATTCCTAAATACTATGGATGCCTATATTTTTGTTTTTTCAAATGCAACATATATGTATGATTTAAAATATATGATATTTACATGATTTTTCTAACATGAATGCATATGCAGGATGCTTTATATTTTTTTTGTCACATGATTCCATCATAATGCAAGAAAGAAGAAATGTTAGTGTGTAAGAAAGATGAAGAATAATAAAAGACATGGATGTTAGTATTATCAATATTTGATGTTTCACCGAACCACAAAAGGCTTTGCACTTAATCATCATTGGGTAGTAACTAATACAAATGGAGACAAACACCATGATATGACATAGATCAAGGTGTGCAAGGTCATCCACCTACTAACAATAGACAGTCGCAGACAAGGAATGTCCTAACTCATACTAAGGGCACAATTGCCTCAGTCTTTTTGTCAAGACAAACCACAGACAACAAACAAATAATATATAGGTCATGAGATGTCATCACTCCTCTAAATCCTTCATGGAACATCCTCGAGGAAACTAGCAACATTACTCAAAAATCAAAGTTAAAAGATAGTTGATTAACAACAGTCAAAGAAAACAAAATTTTGATACATTGTTGCTTCTCTAAATCCTTCATGGGACATCCTCGAGAAAGCTCAGTAACAAGATTCCAAATTAAAGCCAAATGAAATGATAAGATAAACAATCCACAAAATCAAAAGTCACTAAAATATTTTCCAAAACTTGATCTATTTGTTTGATTGTTTTGATTGATAAGATAATGGATTGATAAGACCTAGTTTTAGGAAGGACACATGATGTATAAGACGTTGAGTCTGGTTTTGAATTTATGACTATCTATATAAGGCATGACAAAAGCTTGGTTTCAAAAAGACATGTATCGTATAAGACATTGAGTCTAATATCGTTGATGTGATAACCTATGTAAGGCCATGTTGATTGTTTGACAATGTCATATTCAGGAAGGACTCATCCTGTATAAGACATAGGTTGATTGTTGTTTTGATGATGTTTGTTTTCAAGGACTCATCTTGTAGTAGACATATGTTGATTTTTTTGATTGATTCTTTGGAAATTTTTTTAATTTGACTCGATGAAATTCTTGACTTGTTCATCTTGTTGATGCATGACTTGATGTGATGTGCTGAAAATTGATTGTGTTTGACGACAAACCCTAAAGGACTGACCTAGTGTGGCCTTGGGGGCTCATCGATTGATGTCCTTGCCTACGTTATACATGTAGAGACCTCGTAGTTCAACTAGACTTTAGCTAAAAAGACTGACTAAAAAAGATTTGATTTATTTACAAACATAAGACATGTGTGATAGTGAATGTGACAAACCCTAATGGACTGACCTAGTGCAGCCTCAGGGGCTCATCGATTGATGGCCTTGCCTACGTTATACATGTAGAGACCTCATAGTTCGACACAACCAATGACCTTGTCATATAGAAAAATGAATTGAATCATGATTTTATACAGACAAACCTAAAAGGACTAACCTAATGCCTCAGGGGAACATCGACAGATGGCCTTGCCTACGTCCAGTCATAGAGGCAACATAGTTCGACAATGACAAAGATGGACAAGTGCAACTGACTTTGACTCTGTTTTTGGGTTTTTGACATGTTTTGATTTTTTTTTTGTCTTTTTTTCAAATTTTCTAATGTTTTTGGATTTTTGTTAGGACATTTTGTATTTTTTTGGATTTTTCAATGGTTTTACATCTTTAGAACAACCAATGTAAGAACCAATATGATGTAAGTCAAGTTCTTTCCCCCAGTCGAGTATAAGACCAATTGATTATGAATAGGATGGGATGGGGGATACGAAGTGCACTTGATGTCAATCATTCCAAGTGATGGACAAGACAACCATTTATTATGAATGGTATGTACAAGTGATGGATGGGAAAGATATGATATGTACAAGGATGTAGATAAGAAAGATAGATGGTATGTACAGAGAAGTCATATTAGAATGATAGTAGACAAAGGAGCATAGTTGACTATACATGGCACCTATTTTCTAGTTTTTCACCATGGTACTTATCCAAAGTGCCATCGAAGTGGTTTTCACTATTGGATGACTTATTTCTTTTTACTATTTTCTTAATTTTTTTAATTTATTTTTATGTTACCAAGATGCCTGTTTGCCAGGTTTTCACCTAGGTAACGATTTTTTTGATTTTTTGATTTTTTTATATTTTTGATAATTAAGACAAGGCTCTCAGAAGCTATGGGTAGAACTTCTTCAAATGAAGACTATTGATACATGCTGACAATGGTTCTCCTTCAGGAGTAGAGAGTTGATATGCTCTTGATCCAAATGCTTCTGTAACAATGTAGGGTCCTAACCAGTTAGGTTCAAACTCTCCTGGTTTTTCTCTTTCAGCTTGATTCTTGGGATTCTCCATTAAGACCAGGTCACCAATGTCAAAATTTCTATTCAATACTTTCATGTTGTAGCTGTGAGGAAGATGATTTTGATATGCTTGGAGATGATCTAATTCCTTCTGTCTTCATTCATCTAGGAATTCTAGCTCATGTAGTCTTGAAACTTGGTACTCTTGATCATCAATATGCCCTTTCAAGGATACCCTTAAGGAAGGAATCTCAACCTCAATAGGAAAGATGGCCTCATAACCAAATACTAAGGAATATGGAGTGGCACCAGTGGGAGTACGAATGCTTGTGTAGTAAGCCCATAAGGTTGGATTAAGCTGTAAATTCTAATCACGACCAACATCATTGATAGTCTTTTTGAGGATTCTGATGATATTTTTATTAGATACCTCAGCTTGGCTATTACCTTGTGGGTAATATGGGCTAGAAAAATGGTGTTGGATATGGAAATCTTCATAGAGATGACAAACTTCTTGGTTCTTGAATGGACAACCATTATCTATGATTATGGATTGAGGGACACCATACCGATAGATGATATAGTTTAGGATAAACTTGAAAATCTATGTGTTGGTGATGCAAGTTATGGGAATAGCTTCAATCCACTTGGTGAAGTACTCAATCGCACTGATAATGAACTTGTGGCCATTAGATGATGTAGGATGTATCTTGCCTATGAGGTTGAGTCCCCATTGGGAAAAGGGCCATGGCGACGTTATGGGATGGAGCTCCTGTGCTGGTGCATGTATTAAGTCTCTGTGTACTTGACATTGATGACATTTCTTGACAAAGATATATGAGTCCTTTTCCATGGTAGGCCAATAGTAACCCAGTCTCATAATATTCTTAGCTAAGGTAGGACTACTAGAATGGGATCCACATATACCCTCATGTACCCCACACAAGGTTGCTTGTGCTTCATTAGTATCGAGACATCTCAATAGGGTATTGTCTAAGGAACGTCTATAAAGGGTGTCTCTGATGATGGTGTACTTGGCTGATTTGCAGAGAAATGTCCTTCGTTGGTTGTTGGAAAGGTTAGGGGGTATGATCTCGACATGGTGGTAGTCATAGATGTCTTTATACCATGGGGAATTGGGACCAAAAATATCACATACCATCTCCAAATCTGGGATGTCATAGGCATGGACCAAAAGCTATTCTACCAAAAACTCAAATTTAGGCACGTTGCTCGGTATGTCCAAGAGTGAAGCAATAGTAGCCATGGTGTTTGTTGCCCTGTTTAGAACATGAGGTACTTGATGAAATTCAACCTTCTCAAAGTACTCTTTGAAACTATTTTCCATGTGTTTGTAGGGAACGAGCTTTTCATCCTTAGTCTCATAGTCATCATTTACCTGTCAAATTACCAGTTGAGAATCACCATAAACCTATAGGTTCTTGATATTCCATTTGACTGCCATGTGCAATCTTGTCACTAGAGCCTCATATTCTACTATGTTGTTGGTACATGGAAAAGAAATCCTGAATGACTTAGGGATAGAATCACCTTGTGGTGTGATAAACAATATACCAACCCCTGAGCCATGATTTGTATGGGACCCATCAAAGCATAGTTTCCATGTCGTGCCTGTGTCAATAGTGAATATAAAGTCATTAGGAAAATTTGTAACTAAAGGGTGATTTTCTTGTATCGGTGCATCAACCAATTGATTAGCAATGACTTGTCCCTTGATAGCTTTTCCTTCCACATACTAGATATCATATTCAATAAGTATCATTACCCATTTGGCTAGTCTCCCTGTTAATGCTACTTTGCTTAGAAGATATTTGAAAGGATCTATCTTCGCAACCAGCATTGTTTGGTGGTTTAGCATATAGTGCCTTAGTTTTTTAGTAGAAAATACTACCACAAGATAAGTGTGTTCAATGGTAGTGTAATGGAGTTCATAACCTACCAAAGTGTAATTGATATAGTATACTACCCTTTCATGACCCTCATTATCATTTTGTGCAAGCAATGCTCCTAGTGATGAGTGGGTTGTTGAAATATAGAGAATCAAGGGTCATCCCTCAACAGGTGGCATTAAGACTAGTGTTGTGAGTAGGTAATCCTTAATCAATTGAAAATATTCCTGGCACTTACTTGTCCATACAAATGGTACTCCTTTCCTGAGTAGATGTTGAAAGGGATGTGTTTTGTCGGCTAACTGCACTATGAATCTTCTGATGGATTGCAGTCTCCCTTGTAGTGTCCTTAGTTGACTGAGATTAGCTGGTGGAGGCATGTCTATTATTTCTTTCACTTTGGCTAGACCCACTTCAATCCCTCGTCTAGAAATGCTATAACCCAGAAGCTTTCCTAATTTCATGCCAAATACACATTTCTTTGGATTTAGCCTTACTTTATATTCCTCTAGCCTTTGAAAAATATTGTCCAAAACCTATAAATGATCAGCCCTTGTCAATGATTTAGCAATCAAATCATCGACATAGTCCTCTATAAGAGTGTGTATAAGGTCATGAAAAATAGTGGTCATGGCACACTGGTATGTTGCTCCAGCATTTTTGATTCCAAAGGGCATAACATTCCAGCAATAAGCTCCCCATGGACAGGTGAAAGTTGTCTTAGGTTGGTCTTCAGTTACAATTCTGATCTGATTATACTCTAAAAATCCATCCATAAGGGATAACATCTCATATTCTGTTGTCATGTCCATTATCATGTCAATGTTCAGCAGAGGGAAGTCATCTTTAGGGAAAGCCTTGTTGATATCTCTTAAATCTGTACAAATGCATATGGCCCATGTTGGTTTTGTGAATGGTACCAGATTAGAAATCCAATCTGCATAGTCAATCGATCTAATGAAGCCAATGTCCAACAATTTCTTTAGTTCAACCTTGACTAGTAAAGCAATCTGTGGATGCATTTTCCTCAATTTTGTTTCACAGGTTGTACTCCTGGTTGTAAAGGAAAATGATGTAGTACAAGTTTAGGATCCAGCATGTCAGAATATGACCATGCAAAATTGATTTGTCTTTGTGTGAAGAATTTGTGAAACTCTGGCTGCTTTGTTTCTATCAACGATGCTGCAACATATACCAGTCGGGGATCTCTTCAGTACCTATGTTGATTTCCATAGATTATTCCACTAGCAAGGGTGAATTTTCTCGAGCAACAGGGAGAATGTTCAAACCTCCATCCTTAGATGCCTCAAAGAGGTTTTCACCTTCAGATGCATCCTTATTTTTTGCTTTTTCATTGTCCAAAGGTGCCTTTTGGTTTTCACCTAGGGACTCATCATTTTTATTTTTGTCATTGTTTTTCCTATTTTTGTGACTAGAGGGTTGAATAGATTTCCCAAAATATGCCTTGTTATCCAAATCTATGGTAAACCTAACCTTATGATCACCACTAGGTATGCCTTCTTGTAGTCCTAGGAACTCAGCTATTGCTTCGTCATTCTAAAAAATGTCTAAGACGGGTGTGTCTTGTTGGTCCTAATCGATGAGCTGGGGGTATACTAAGGGCATGCCATCATCAGAGGTTTCAAAGTTCAAAGGGGTCAAGGTAAAAGCTGAGTTGTTCATATAGTCACAAAATTTTCTTACCAAGCCCTCTTTTCTCTTTTGCTTGGATCTAGGTGGATTCTGAGGTGGGCCTAATGTGAAGGTGTGGTTATCTAATGCATATTTTTGAGGTTCCCAAGAGGTAGGATCAAGAGATTCCCAATAGTAATGTTTAAACCATTCCTCTTTTTTCATAGTCTTCGGTGGACAAGAATTCAATGGATTTGATGAGTATTTAAGCATTAAGTCAAGTTCTCCAAATAGTTTATCAAGATCCATGACAGAGGTGGAGGATAGGGAATCCCATTCATATTTGTTAGAGTTGGGCGAATCATAGTAGGGTTGGTCAAATGGTTCATTGGATGTCTCAATATCTTCAGAAGCACTTACTTCCTTGAGTAAATGTGATGTGGTACTAGGAATGCCAATCTGAAGTGGTTGACATCCAAGCCCTAGGCCCTTTGTCCATTTGGAAACAATGATAGGTTCAGTCCTCCCATCCTGATGTAAACCTAAGCCACTATGTCCATTGTATCCTTTGCTCTGCATTATGGTAGAACCTTTTCCATATTGTTCTATAGGTATCTGAGCAAGTGGAGGAGGTTCTTCATTGTCTTCTTTGTATAACTAGGAGGTCACATCATCCTCATTGAGGGATTCTTTACTCAATTCTCCCCATTTCGTGAAAGTTGTTGTGGGAGGAACGTGTATGGTGACCACAGATTGTCTCCTATCTGCTATAGGTAAATCATATGATTTAGGAGGAACCAGATGGATAACACAATAAGATGTCTTCATGTGATATTCTCCACAACCCTTGTCTTGGACCTCAACCTTAGGAGTGGAAGGTAGTGATGGTGGCGTGGATGTTTAAGAGAGAGTGGATGGATTGACATAATGAGATGAATTGGATGATGAAGCTTCTTGGTTTACTGGCACTTGGCATTGGGGTATCTCTTGTAGATTAGTACAATATTGGAAAGGATTTGGGTCATCGTCTATTGTAATCTCAGTGCCATTGTAAGGGAATTTAGACATTGATGATATGTGGAAGGGACTGGCTTCATGGCATGAATCCATGGTCTGCCTAGCAGAAGGTTGTATGGGAGGGTGAGATCCAAGACTTGAAAGTTTGTCTCCATAACTGCAAGACCAATTCTGATAGGAAGTGTTACAACCCCCTTTGATTTTCATTCTTCATCATCATAAGCTTTAATGACAATTCTTTTGGTAGTGTCCACACACACTTCTTAGAAACCCAATGCCTTAACTAATTTTAAAGTGCAAAGATTCAACCCTGCTCCTTTGTCTACCAAGACTCATCTAACTTTGGTTTTGTGAACAAGGACTTCAAGGTGTAAGGGGTCATTATGATTTGTCTTCTTGGTTGCATAGTCTTGTTCGAAGAAGGTGGCATGATGATTATTATTTAGGTAGCCTACCATTTCTTGGAAATGATTGACATTGAGATCATTAGGGACAGTGGTGCTTTGTAAATCCTTGTCTAAAATGGATCGATGTTTGGGGGAGATACACAACAGTTCCAAGATAGAGATTTGGGTTGGGGTCTTCCCCAATTGATCAAGTAAGTTATACTGCGACTTGGAAGTCTATGTTATTTGTTGTGATGGAGGTCCTGGGATGGTGATCTTGGCCCGACAAGTGTTGACAACACACTTGGGAGTCTTATTTATGGTAATGGTATTGACATGCTTATCGGCGGCTCATATATGATTTATGATGGGACCACCATAATCATGCTTGACACTAGCATAATTGGCAGAAGTATTTGTCTTGTTACCCAGACTAGGGGCTTTTCCTTTCCCATGGTCAGGTAATGGATCATAAAAGACCTTGTGATTAGTGTTTGAAGATGTCAGTTTTTGTCCACCAACTTGAATAGTTTTGTCCTCGACAAAGTCTTGTATGATGTTTTTTAGTCATCAAAAATTTTGTAGGTTGTCCTTTAGTCCAATGGAAGTCACAAAAGGCATTGTCATCCCACCAAAATGGTTTAAATTTCCCTGGATCATATTGTCTTGGCTCTTGAATTTGTATAATATTGTGTTGCAATAGTTTTTTGAAGACCGATTCAATGGGTTCCCCTAAGGGAGTGAACTCACATTTTGGAAACCTCCTTTGTTGTTGTGGTCGCTGGGTGTTTTGGGCAGCATTGGGGGTTTGATTGATGGCATTGAGTTTGTTGGTAGAGGGGTTATTTCCTGTAAGTGTGATGATCGGTCCTGCTTGTAAGGTTTTAGCATCAACTACCCCATCATTGGTAACGTTTTTGTTCTGAGACCAAAATTTATTTTTGTCGTTGGGGGTGTTCTAGACAGGGGGATTTTTGTTGGGTATCTTGAGTTCCCCTTTTTCAATGAGATCTTTTTCTAGTATGAGGCCCTTTTCCACTAGTTCTACAAAGGATGTGCAACAATGTACTCTCAAATCACTTCTCAATTTTGGGTTGAGGTTTTCTTGGAAGATAGTGACCTTCTGTTTCTCAGGTATCTCGACAGGACATCGACTGGCTATAGTTCTCCATCTCTAGAAGAAAGTGATAAAATTTTCTCCTTCATCTTGTGTAGTGTGACACAAGGTTGCTATGTTGATTTTTTGATCGATGTTAAAGGAGAAGTGTTCAATGAATTTTTCAACCAGTTCACCCCATGATTTTATGCCATAGTCAAGACCTAAAAACCATTCCAATGCAATTCCAATAAGACTTCTCGGAAAGAGTCTCATAAGATAGGTGGGGTCGTATGCGACATCTATGCACATCGTGGAGAATTCCCTTATGTGTTCGACTAGATTTCTCTTTTCGTTGTACTTGGGAAAGTTAGGTATAACATACCCATGAGGGAAATTTGTCATGTATAATGATTTGTTGAATGGAAATGGGCATAAATCATTTGCTGAGAAGTTCTATTGTTAGACACTACCATGTTATCCATCTATGATTGAAGAGCATGCATTTGTGTCTACAAGATGTCAACTTGTGTTAATGATGTGTTAGTTGGATTGTTTGGGTCTATGTACGTGTTTTGGAATCCAACATTTTGTGATGGGTTTTGGTTAAGTGTCAATATGTAAAGTGGATTTTGATTAGGAGTGTTAGTGAATGGATTTTTATTTGGAATTTATATGAATGGATTTTGATTTGGGATTTGTGAAAATGGATTTTGATTCAGAATCTATGTGAATGGATTTTGATTCAGAATCTGTGTGAATGGATTTTGATTTGGAATTTGTGAAGTGATGGGTCAACTTCCATATTGAAAGGAGGGTATGTTTCCTATCTATGAGAACCCGATCTATGGTATAGTACTAGTGACATTGACACTCGGTATAGCTGTTGTCTGTGGTATGGTACTAGTGGCATTGACACTTGGTATAGGAGCTTACATTTTATGTCTTTTGTTCCCACCAAGAGGACCGAAGGGATTGGATAATGATGCCCCAATGGTAAAACATAGACCCTGTGTCGAGCTAGATGTACCAAATGGAGATGTATGTATTGTTGAGGATCTCTGTGTAGGTCCTCCAGATGGTATAGCGATAGTCACTTGAGGTATAGTAGCACTAGTAGTTGTAGTGTTTGTCCCTTGGGTAGATGTAGTCTGTAAGGTGCAAATGTCAAACCTAGGAGGTAACTTGGCACTTTTTGCTAGCAACTTAGCTAAGTATCATTGAGGATCATTTACTAGATAGTCATCTACAAAGGAGGAAAACTTAGGGTCCTGTACAACAACATCTATGTATTCCACTACAATGCATCCTTGTTCATCTATAGTAACAAATTTGTCTAACAAAGTCTTGTGAGGTCTTGATGAAGATGTCCCTAAAAAGGGGTTTGAGAACAGATTGATGAATTCATTTGGATCATCCATCTTTTCTCTTTCTTTCCTTTTAGATCTTGTTTCAACCATCTAAGGTAAGATCAAAGTGCAAGTGATGCAAAAACTAAGTCTATGGATGATTATGAATCTAATCTATGTTTTTGGGATTTTCTTGCAAATAGGGAATGAATGCAACTATTTATTTTCAGTATTTTCTTGCAAATAAGGAATGTCTAAGATGATGCTATCCTAGGATGATAGTGTCTAAATATACAAAAGTCTAAGTGATCAATTTTGGAAGATTCTTAAAGAGGTTACCTACTAGCTAAAGTTTAACCCAGGTTTCAATTTAGTTTTGACAAGGAACCTTCGTAGGACTAGGACCAAAAGATAAGGTGAGCTCCCAAACTATACTAATGAGTTGGAAGGTCTCACGTGTAGGACAAGAAGATATGATGACAAGGTTCAATGAAAAATTTCATTGTAGCAAGGGTTTATCCAAAGCGTGAAAGATTCCTATCTTAAGATCTGCAAATGATGATCTCTCTAAAAGAAATAAAGACTCCTAAGATGAAAGTAATATCTACAACTAGGGTGCCTATCATTATGATTGAATGATACCTAAAGGATGCAATCATGTAAATTTTAAGCAAACTTTCTGGTTTATGTCCAAGGATCAACATAAAAGAATAAATCAAATGCTAGTATGACTACTTGTTTTCAGTCTGTGATAGTGAATTATGGTTTTCTAAAAATTAGGTAGATGCGTTCTAGGATAACAGATGCATCACAAAACTTAACAATTGTGGTTTGAATTATCAGATGCATTTTATTGGTAAATTCAGTCTTAGGTATCAGACACATGTGGTTCTGTATCAAGTAGATGTGACTCACTATATCAATTGCGACTCAGGATTGATCAGTTGCAGATTTTAGACTTAGACCGTGCACTGGTAAAAGATAGCTCGGGTCTGTGATAGGGCATATGTGTCATTCTAGACTGCAAATGCGGCTCACCTATTTAGATGCATCACAGAAAGTGTCAAATGTGGGTTTCTAGTAACAAAGGTAATAAACATATGCGACTTAGGATTATCAGATGTAGTTATCCAGCAAGGAGATGTGACCTATTCTAATAGATGCAACTCACTGATAAGCAGATGCGACTCTATTTCTGGTAAATGAAGGTTGGACTTAGTTTTGACAAATGCAATAAACTAGTAAACAAATGCGACTCTAATTAACAAATTCATTTTTCTAGTGATCAATTGCAACTTTGTTTGACAATTGTGGTTTTCTAGTGCACATATGCATTTTTCTGTAAACTGTAGGTTTTGACTCACTATTTTTGATCAATTCTTTGGCAAATAAAAAATAATAAAAAACACAGCATTTCAAATATGAATAGTAATTAAATCAGGCAAGTATGATCCTAAGGCTGGAATGTGACAGTATCTTACTAGATTCTCACTTGGGTTTCCCCAACTATGCTTATTCAAAGTGGATGACTAGAAGCTTGACCCCACTAGCTCCCCTCCACAACACTCCTCTAGGTCATCCAAGCTTCAGTACCCATGAAGCTCCCATGGCATACTTCTCATCTCTACTTGGAACCGTATGGATGTGAGACAGCTTCAGAGGTCTGACCTCCTGCACCAGTAGATAGAAGGATTTGGGTTTCTACAATAAATGGTGTCTAGTAAGGGAGTCTGTGAATAGAGAGCTCGTCTAAAATAGCCTGAGATTGGGAGGGTCTCTCCCGCTCTCATCACCACTGAGTCTCGGCGGATCGAGGTTCTCACGGCTTGGCTTCGAACGATGCTAGCCACTCCTTGGGGTACAACTTTCATTCTCCCCCCTTTGATATAGCCTGCCAAAAAACATGCTCAAGGTCAAACCCTGAGGTGATGAAATCCCTAGGAAAGCCTCTATTAAAAAAGAAAAGGATCAATGTGTACGTACACACTGATCGGGTAGCATAGAGCATACAAGTGCACAAAACATGGTAGAAAAATTTCTTTTTAAGCACTAAATGAAATGTTATCTAATCTAAAACAGATAGTCCTGTTTCAAAATAGTCTTCATCACACGTCCTGCACGACAATTTATTAGTAGTTTTTCAATTTATCTTTGGTGATTGTCTTGCAACAAGAGTTTCAAAAACTTTTCTTCTATGCTACATCTTGCAAACACTATGTTAACTCCTTAAAACAACACTGCAAACTAAAAATTAGTCGAAATAAAAACACAATGAAAAATTTTAAATTCAAAATTTGAACTTAGAAATATCACTCGTCAGATGTGTCATGCAAGGCAGCAGATGCGTCCCGGGTTTTTATCAGTCAATTGCATCAAAGAATTCCATGGATGCATTGAATTTTGTCAAATGTGTCACTGTATTCATCAGATGTAGCTCGTAATGTCAATTGCGTTGTTTCGTGCTTCAAGTGCATTGGATCGTACGATACCTGCAAAAACTAAATAAAACTTCTATGGATTTGCAAAGAACGTGTCTTAACGTCGGGTTCACCAATGTAACATCATGAAAATAGGAAAGATTAAAGCAACTCAAAAGCAATAAACTCTAAAGTAGACTAAAGGTAAACAACAAAGCACAAAGGAAAGCATAACTTAAAAGATCTCACCAAGCATCAATATAGTTCCATGAATAACCTTTGTTGTCCTTCTCCATTTCGTCGTGATAGTATTGTTGCCCTCAGATTTTCAGTATGTGTGCAAGTATAGCCTCAATATATGTGATAATAGAGAAGTATCAAAGATTATAAAATAAGTTCTCCAAAAGTCATGAGATTTCGAGAGAAGAGACAATGATGAAAGTCAGATCAATTTATAGAAAATTGATTGTTTGAATGACAGGCTTAGATTCAAAGATAGACAAACGATTCAAATTAAAAGATTCGACATGCATTGAGATTAGTGTTAGTACTAACATGAGTGATTAAACCTAAAAATAGAGATTAAGATTAAATAATGATTTAATCTCTAGTTGAAAGTATTCAAAAATTAGAAGAATAAAGATTGCATGAAAAGGATAAAGATAGAATAAACAAAACGATATGTTCGAATGCATGCATAAATTAATTAATTAAATAAATTTATTTAATTAATAAATGTCTACATGCATAAGAATTAAAACTAGATAACTGACTGGTTAAGGCCGAGAGTCCATTTGTCAAATACAATTAGACATTAAATCAGGAGATAACTAACTGATTTAAATAGATCTCGAGTTAAGTGGTGAATGAATAATTAGATAACTTAAACAATTATCTAAATATAGAAGAATATGTCCAAAATAAGCTTTTGTGAATTAAATGATTATTTAATTCAACATTCGACATTTAAGGATTAAATTAAATAAATAAGATTTATTTAATTGACTGAAGAAAAGATTAAAGAATAATTAAATAATTAAAGTATTTATTTAATTATAGTCGGAAATAGGATTAGGATAAATTAAACAAGAATTTATTTAATTTAAGAAAGAAGATAAAGTTAATTAGTGACGTAATTAAATAGAGAACATTTAATTAATTAATCAGGATTTGAATAAAGATAATATTAATTAATTAAATAATTAAGTTTATTTAATTAATAGAGGAATAAATGTTAAAATGAATTAATCAAATAATTAAAATTTATTTAATTAATAGATGAGAAAGGACTTTAGAAAGTAATTAAATAATTAACATTATTTAATCATGACCATGAAAATATGAATTATGAAGAAATTGAAGTCGCAGGCTTAGACCAAATTTTAGTGTCTACAGTTTAAATTTCATCCTAGGGTTTTAAAAATTGCAATAGTGAAAAGCTCATATAGCTTGCATTTTTGCATCATTTTTCATTGAAAACAACAAAAAATTCTACATTTTCATACTATAGCTATATTCGTGCATTTGAAAGACATAAAATTGCATTCAAAATTTTCTGAAAAATCACAAAAAAGTCCTCACTGGGACTAATTCGCCACATTGGGCGACTTAGTCCTACACATTTTGCACTCTAATTTCTGGCATTTTTTGTTCATTTTCTGCATTTCTGTTTTCCGTGATTGTCTTCTATCATACTTTCCAGATTTTTTGTTTATTGCATTTAGTTTACTTTCATCATGGCTTTTTGCTTTAATAAGTTTTGGATGTCATTAAAATATTTAGTGGACATGTCAAATTGTGCCTTTGGAATTGATCCTAATGACCTTGAGCTTCCTCATGCTCCTTCAACTCCTCATGAATGTCCTCCTCATGTTGTTGACATCATTGGAGAAGATAATGATAGCATGAATAAGTTCTTAAATGAATGTCTTGAAAATATTGAAGCCAACACATCCTTTTATCCATCCATGAAACAACAAGACATTCCTACAATCTCACCTCCTGATATGTTTGGATACCTACATCCTAAAACAAATTCAAGACCTATGTTCCTTCCAATAGGTGGACCTAGTTCCTCTAACCAAGAAACTCCTCAACCATTCTATGATAACAAAGTTACCAACACACCAATCAACCTTAAAGAAACATATGGAAAAGTTTTTACCATCTTAAGTAAACAAGGGTGTGACACAACAACTAAACATGACATTCATCAACTTTTAGAACAAAGACCAACCAATGAAAACACAACAGGGTTAGGCTATCAAGATCATCCTCATGATAGCAAGCCTCCTATAGAATATTGGAGACTTCGTGATGATGGCACAATGATCTTTGATTCCCCCTCCAATTTGAATATCATCCTTCCTCCTGAACAACCCTTACATGATACCAATGACAAGGATGATAGGATCCCCATGGGTCCTCTTCCTCCCTCAATCCATGAAAAGGGTGAATCTAGTAAATGCAAACGACCTTGCAAGTTGAAAAAACTAAAATTTCCTCTCCATCCTCTACCTGAATGTGAAAGGAAATTGCAAATCCTCCTAAATAATGAACTCATCTTATTACCACCTATGAATAGGTTGGTAATCTATCCTAAAGATGCTAATGTTCCACATTGTGCATATAATCGTGTTCTAGGACACCAAAGCGATGAGTGCCGCTAATTGAAAGAAATACTGAGTAAGTATCACTTTGATGGTGATAATTGTTATCCAATAGATCCTTAAGACTTTACCCAATTCACCTCATCATGCAATAGTTGTAGAATATTCCATTCCCACTATTGCATGACCTTTTCCATCACCTTTCTCGGCTCATTCTTTCCTTGCACTCATTGGGGGCAAGAAGTTAATAGCCTTGTCCTAGTAATGTGTTTGTCCTTTTCCCTTAGCTACATTATTCATATTTCTCTTATACCAATTAAGATTGGGAAGTGGATGAATCGCTTGATGGTTAACTTTCATTTGCATTACTCATATTTTTCTTTTCTTGTATGTGTGTATCGTGTTCCCCCATAATGTGATGTTTGATGTTCTCCCTCTCTTTGTGACATTCTTCTATTTGTACCTTCATTCTTCTCTATGTCATACATTGCTTTTGTCTTTCCTTTTTGTTTTGTGTTTACCTTTTGGGGATGACACAAAGCATAGAGATGCCCTATGTCTCTTCCATATTGACCCAATAGGTCCTTTTAATTCTTTTGTGCTTTTGTTTTGTGTTTTCCTTTTGGGGATGACACAAAGTGTAGAGATGACCTATGTCTCTTCCATGTTGACCCAAATGGTCCTTTTACTTTCTTTTTCACTTTTTTTTTGTGTTTTTCCTTTTGGGGATGATGCAAGGTATTGAGACTGAAATGTCTCCTTCATGTTGACCAAAAAGGTCCTTTTTACTTTCTTTTTCATTTTTTCTTGTGTTTTCTTTTTGGGTATGATGCAAGGCATTGAGATCGAAATGTCTCCTTCATGTTGACCCAAAATATTTTTGATTTCTTTTGCCTTTTTGTTTTCTTGTCGCTTGTGTTTTCCTTTTGGGGACAATGCAAAGCGTTGAGCTCGCAATGTCTCTTCCATGTTGACCCAAAACAGATGTTATTTTTCTTTTGTTTTCACTTTCTTTGTGTCATTCTTCTAGTTCTATGTGTATTTGGGGAATGATGGCAGTTCTGAGCTCTTTAATAAAAACATTGCAACAATTAACATACTAACCCCAAATCTATAGATCCCTTATGTGTTTAGTTTGTTCCTTTTGGGGGCAACCCCTTTCTTTTCTTTTACATGACATAGCCTTACTCAGAAACATATGATTTGGAATAGGGGATTTCCTAGTTGGCTCTCATGTCTTGTTTCTTTTTTTCATTTTTCATTTTTCTACTTTAAAGTAATTGCTCACAAAATGGTGTGTAGCAATTCCTTTAAAGTGGGGGCATACATTGGCATTATTCATTTTGCATTTTTATTTTTCTTGGTTCTTAGTGTAGCCTTGTTACTTTATATGATGTGTTTGTCATTTTGTGGATGACATTGGGTGTAATGTATTTCATGAGCATGATCTATCTTAGTATATTACATTCCTCTTGGTGGCCTGATGTGACACACTGCATCCCCTAAGTTGTGAATTTTCTATCCTTTGATTGGTCCTCTCTTGGAGACATTGGACACAATGTTCCCTAAGTTATAGGCCTCACATGAACTTAACAAGACTCATTTGAACATTCCTTTGCATGTTTCATTTTTCATTTACATGGCCACCTTGCATAACACAACTTGCATGCCTGTGGTGCCATTGCATTTATTCATGAGTTCTAAGCATACAAATCTTTACTTGTCTCATGAAGCATAAAATGACATTTCATTTTTGGCACCTTATTAAAGTTATCAAGAGATATAACTTTGATATGGTTGAGTGGGAAGCCCATTTTGAGGCACGAATTTCCCCATAGACACCTTTCAAGATTTCTCACCCCATAGACAACTAGAAGTTCCATGGCCCAGAGTGAGTATGTTGTGGATTTCTCACCTCACGAACAACCAAAAGTTTCATGGCCCCAAAGTGAGTATACTTGGGCCTTCTCACCCGATAGACAACCATGAGTTCCATCACCCTAGAGTGAGTACACATTTCTTGTTTCAAACAAATGGCCTAGATCTGATCCACAATGGGCTAGAAAAATGATCGAAGCTTTCTTTCATCCTTTCTCATCATCATGTGTGTTCCTTTGTGTTTATGTTTGATTTGCCATGAGATCATGATCCTGGGGGCTTGATCATCCCTCTTGATTATTGTTATCTCATCTTACCAAGCATTAGTGCATTCAGACCCTTCCTAATTGCATGATCGTCTACTTTCATGTGAGTTTGAAGTAGGTTCATCCTCTCACTAAAGTGGGGGCTAATTGTGGACACAAAAAAATTAACCCTTCTACTTTTTCATGTTCAGGCCCTCCTAGTGGACTTTGGCTTGATTTTTCCTAGATTTAATGTTGTAATGTGGCCAACACATTCACATTAGGTCTTTGACCCTTGTGAATCATTAAGACTTCTAGGATGTCTTGTAAAAGTGTTGTGAAGTGTTGTAACCCACTTTCACATTTTTCTAGGACCCTTTCATTATAATTCACTTAAATAACTTCTTTTTATCACTTACCAAGTCTTATTTCAAAGTGTTGTAACAAACTCTCATGCTTTTCTAGACTTGTCATCACTAATTCAACCCTTTCTTATGTTTAAATGTCCCCTTAATGCACTTTCCAACCATTCTTAAGTGTATTTTTTAGGATATTCCCGTTAGACATCATTTAATGCACTTTAAACTTTGAAACCCAGTGAAATTTCCCTGGTGGGACCAAGTCGCCACCTAGGGAAACTTACTCCCAGTGAGCACAAAAATAAAAATAATTTTAATTTCTAGGCAGGATTTTATTATCTTACCCTTGAGGTCAGCTTGTGATGTGTTATTTTTGGGAATTAATGGAAAATCAAGTATAAATAAGGGTTTTTCTCCTCATTTTTCATCTCCTAATTCATCCAACATTGAAGCATTCATTTACTTAATCATTCTCAAGCATTCAAGCACTCTAAGAATAATCAAGTCATCCATTGAAGCACTTCATTGCATATCTTCAGATTTATACATCAAGGGTTTGGTAAGTTTATGACATTGCATGTTATATATTTATCATTCTCTTTTCATTTCATTTCATTATCTAGGGTTTGATTACCAAAGTGGGGTTTGACTAAGGAAAACCCCTATAATCTAACCCTTAACCCTTTTTCCCCTCTTTGCATTTGTGTTTGCAGAATTTGTATGTAGATTTATCAAATAAATTAGTGTCAAAAAGTAGTCAACAATCCATCAAAGTCAACATAACCCTAATTGAAGCTTGGAGACTCTTTTTAGCCTATTTTTTGCAGAATCAAGATCAGACACCTATCAGAAAAGCAAGTGTAGACCAAAAGCTATAGAATCTTGTCCCAAAATTCCAGAAATCACTAGTTGGACTAAGTTTCCATCTATGGAAAATTAGTCCCACTGTCAGGCTTAAAAAGTGGTTTCTGCATTTTTGGATACCTATTTGGTAGATTCTTGTTTTGGTAGATTTTCCCTGAAATTGGACTATCACCCAGCTTGGTGTAAGTGTCCCAATCAACACTTCCAGTCAACTCTGCAGGATTCCAAAATCTTTCTGCATCACATTCTAGATTCCAGGTGCACTTCTCTAGTTCTGTTTAGTTATTCCATCATTTGCTTGCATTCTTAGGCATTTTTGCATATCATAGTGTGTTTTCCAACACTTTGCATTTCTTAGATTTAACATCAATAAATCATTTCCTTTTCAGTTTATTACATTAGGACATCATAATTAGATACATTGCATCCCTTTTACATTAATCTTGAGTGTAGACATTAGCATTTTGGCCCCAATTTCCTCTCCTTTTAGGTGAAAAACCTAGAAGTGTTAGAGGAACCCTTGGGTAACCAAAATCACTGTTTACAAAAACTAGTCCATAAACTTGAAATATTAGGGTTTTTTAGTATTTTAATAACTTTTTATTAAAATATTTTCTTGAATAACAAATTATACATGGACATTGTTTAGCAAATTATTTTCAATTTAAAAAAAATGATAAGTTTAGGTTATCTTATGCATGAAGAACACGATGATCTTTCAAAACAAAAAATATGACCAATAAAAAGTTAACAAAAAAAATTACAAATTACAAAAAATATCATGAACATTCTTCAATGTGTTAAATTTTTTTTCCCAAAATGATTCAGAAAAATATGATTGTTTAGGTCAAAATGTGGATGGCGTACACGTGCATGGTATGGTAAAAAAAAATGACTTTTAAATAGTTGATTTTAGACATGCCTATTGAAAATCAATTTGTATCATCTAGGTATTAAAATAAATTACATATTTGGAAACTAGGCTCTAAGTACTACATTTTATATTTCGTGACTTTTTTAAAGATTCTATCTCTAAGTGCTTCAAATTTTAAGGTCAAATGTGACAAATTCTAAAATTCATGGAAAACACTTCCACTTTTTGGCCAAAAAATGGACTCAACTTCTTGCACACACCCATAAACCTAATATTTTGGTGTCAATGACCTACTTTTAGTAAAAATAAAAGTAGAATATAGATAGTAATTAAAATATTAATTTTTTTTTTTGAAAATTGCACTTACAGATCTACAAAAGGGCATTCTTATATTTAAAAAAATATATTTACATGAGTAAGAGTTGTTGAAATATCATTTTTTTCAATTTTTTTGGTAAATTGGTCCCAAAGTGTGCTACATATGTATTTAGTGGACACTTCTAGTTGGAAAAGTTGTGGTCCATATCTAACTTAGTTGGAATGAATTTAGCTAGATCGTATGTTTAACAAAAAGTGATTTTTTGTTAGAAATGATTAAACTCACTTGTGCTGATAAGTTGGCTAAAGGTGTGAGATCGATTCACACTTGTACTTTAGACAAATATTTGTTGCAACACACTAGGGAACCTCCCCTTGGTGTTGCAAAAATATAATTGGAGGATATATTACCCACCTCAGTAATTGGTCCTAATTTTCCCAACCTAAATATAGATTATGTGATACTCTTCCTATGTTTGACACCTCTTCCTAGGGAATTTTGGGTTCATGATTCATATCACCAAAAAAGTGGCATTATTTCTAAGGATATGATATTCTATTTTTTATTTTGAAGACCCATGTAACAATTATTAACATGTTAGTTAGGTAATTTTGGATCCTCATCAATGTACACTAACAAATTGGTGCTATTGTCAGGTCTTAATCATTGGAAATATTTTGAAATACCTTTGTATAAAGGAATTTCACACTTCTACATTATGTTTGGGTAAGTTTGGAATCCAATCAACTTATTCCAACATAATAGATATAAAATAAGATTTTGAGAACCTTGGTAGCTTGAGGAAGTTCATAGTTGTGCATTTTTGTGTGTGTTGAAATTGGCATCTTATAAAGTTACACTGATAAAATGGTGTCAATAATGAAAAGGGTTGTTGGGTTGAGAAGACATTGAAGTCTCTACTAGTGGATGCAATCAAGAATTAGAATTATTCCTTGGAGGTCTGTGGTAATTTGAAATAATTTTCTCACTTTTGTGAGGTGGTGACTCTACTATTAGAGAACAAAGTTATTTCTATTGTTGTTTATGTTTCATGAACACAAAAGTGGATGGATTCACAATATGAGCAATCACATTAATCATGTCTTGTGTATTAGAGATATCCAAAGGATTTTGATCCTTGATTATTTCAACAATCCTTAATCCTTCCAATATTTTTTTTTCTTTTTAACTGTTTCCTCTTCCATTATTTTTATTTCTTCTTTGTCCTTCCTCATCAGAATGTTTATTCTTTGTTTGATTCTAAATTCTTAATCTTGATATTAGGACAATCTAACTCTTTCATTATGGGAGATAGATAGCCCAACCTTTTCTAATGCCTATTACCTCATTCTAGCTTCTTCAACAACATCAACATTCATTTTTCTACTAACAACATCTGCTAAACTTACCAAAATATGACCAATGATTTTATTAAGATCCATGTTAAAAATTTTCATATATAACAATTTCCTTTTCAAATGTGTTCTTGTCATCATGAGATGATTCATCATAAAGAGAAACAAATTCCTTTAAAGGATCATGTTGCACAATTGTATTGTGATAGATTTAAGTTGTAGAGGTACATGTTTAGATGATTCCGGAGGAGACTTCATTATTTCTACTTCAACTTCCTTTTTCATGGACATCTCTTCTTCTTCTTGGTGTTTTGTATTCTTCTCCCTCCTCTTCAACATATAGGATTTCAACTCTTCTTCTTCAACTTCCTCATCATCAACAACATTTACTGGAGTAAAATTTTCTCTTGTTTCTTTCTATTTTAGGTCTTGGCTTCTTTCTTTCTACAATTTTGGTCTTTACCAGAACATTAGTAGCGGCTATTTTTCTGCTAGGAGGAGTTTAGGTATGTCCAGAAGTAGTGGTAGTGGTAGAAGTAGATCTACTTGTCCTTTTAGATGTCGGCATAACATTTGTGGCATGAGATGCTTCTACAGAACCTTCAAGAGTCCCAAAAATATTTTTTAGCTTAGACACTTTCTTTCCTACATTCTTCTTTGCATTTTCTTCTACGCTCTCTTTAATATTTTTGTTGGTTATTTCATCATATGTATCAAACCTTTCAACAAAAGGATACTTAGGTTTACTAAGCAAAATGTCAGCATAAGAAATCCAATTTTTTATGAGAAGTTCATAGGGCAGCCTTGTGATCTAGGAATTCCTTGGTTCAAATGCTTCCATGTAATAGTTGTATTTGTCCACCATAAAAGTGATTTCATTTTTATACTTCTCCACAACTTGTGAGGGTATTTTGTCTCTCTTATACATCTCTTTGGAAGGTTTTAAGGAAACCACAAAATGTTGTGTTGCATTGAGTGCCATCCGAAAAGCTACGCATATGATCCTTTTCTTGATGTGCAACAAGAATATTCTTTTTCCAAACCACATTCTTAAAACCATGAATCTATTTCATGAAATAGAACATGAGACAAATGATCAAGGTACCATAATGGAAGGTGTAGTGAGATTCCTTGGTTTTGTGCAAATTTTCCAATAGTTGCAACCACAAGAGTTTGCAAAATCATAATCTTTTTCTTTCTCTACCATTTGATGAGTGGGATGGATGGTAGTGGTTGTAGTTGATCCTACATTGTTTGAGTAGTATATATTGTATGCAATTCCCATTATCACATACCAGACCCCTAGGTTGGATATGTCATTCATATTAAGTGCCATTTTTTAAAACTTAGCTTTGGTGATTCTCATAACTTCTTCATTCTTGATATATTTTAGTGCAAGTACTAGTCCAGTGGAACATAATCCAGTCACAATCCTGATAGCTTCTTTTGTAATTAGATGGGGTTGATTAGGCCAAAAAATATCCTCATGAATTTGACTTAGAGAAAATATGATCCATTCATCTTCATATCCAAAGTAAGGAAAATCATTCCATACATCCAATCCTTTTCATTCTACATTTGCATATTTTAGTTTAAGCTGAAATTCATCACCTAGGATATTATTGAACCTAAACTCTATCATCTTTAGATGACTCTATTCATGTAGCTATGAATTAATTTAGATGTGGATATCTTTAGAGTGGATCACATAGATTGGAAGATGGGAGAAAGCACCTTCCTTATCAGTCATGGTTGATATATATGGGAATTTCTTGAATTTTGGCCTTGGTATATCCACAACATCGATGAAAATTGGAGTATGCATGATAGGTCTAACTATAGCTAGGGTTTTATAAGTAAAAACTAGAGAAATACCTTTCAACATTATTGTTAGGGTTTTCATGAAAATTGTTGAACACTTTCTCCACTTACTTAGCTCTTGCGCTCACTTGAGATAGTTTGAATGAAATTAATTTGATCAAAATGAGCTAAATATACCTCACACTAACCCTAGTCACTCCATAATAAATGTATTTGTCTATCTAGCAGATGCTATGGTCAATGATATTGCAACAATCGATAATCCTTCAAGACACCTTTGTTGAGAGAGTATTTGATCTAGAAATATGACCAAACAAGTTCATATCACAATTTACCAATATGCTAAATATTCCAGCATCTCAATTATTTGAGGGGTATGATAAGTTATCAAAAAACCCATCTTCACCATGTTGAGGTACATATTCATTCCTTACTTCACATTCCTCCTTCTACCAAATCTTGTTCATCTCTTTCTTTTGCTGACTAATGATGGACTTCCTTTGAAGAGAAAAATACCTTACATTCTTTCCTTTGTAGAATCTTGCAATGTGTCCATGTTTGTTACAATTATAGCAAATGATATTGGATTGTGGACCATAATTGCTTCTTCTCACATTTGATCTACACTCAACAAATTTATGAATGAACTTGTTGCATGCGTAGCAATAACCATAGAAATATTGAGAGGTCTTAGCATGATAATTACTTATCACCTTACTTCTACATTCATTAGTATTGTGGCCAAATTTATTGCAAGCATAGCACTGACCATTAAATGATTGAGAGTTCATGCCATTGTACCTTCGAGACCTAAGAGAATTTAGACTTAACTTGCTTCTGCCCTCAACTCCCTAATGACCAATTTTTTTGCATCCATAGCAGTTACATTTGAACCTAATAGGAGTGTTTTGGGTAGGCTTCCTGAAATTGATTTTCTTATTTTGGGTAGGTGTGAAATAACCTTCTTTTTTGTTGTCTTGATTTTTCTTTACATCTCCAAAGGATGTCTCCTTTTTTTCTAATTTTCCTTCTTCCTTGAATTTATCATACATATTTGTAGATGTCTTGAACATAGGACATTTCCCATTTTCAAAGCTAAGTCCAAATTTTTCTTTAGAGGGATTTTGACAATTAATCAATTCATCAAGAATTTCATAACTCCCTTTCATTTTTAGACCTTTATCAATTTGTTAGTTTTCCTTTTCAAATTCTTTTCTTAGAGTAACAATTTATTCCTCAAGTTTTGAGTATTTAATAGTTTTATCTTGAAGCTTGGTATTCAAACAATCTTCAATCATTTTTCCTTCCTCAATCTTAACTTTCAAGTCAGAGATCACAACTTCTGCTTCCTTGAATTTATTTCGGTCTTCTATTTGAGCTTTTAGTTTGCTAACTTCTTCTTTTGATTCTTTTTCCTTTTCTTTCAATTTTTCAATTCTCTTTTGATATTCCCATCATACATTCATATTTGACATTTTTTAACCTTGCTTCATCCAAATCGTCAAGAGAAAACTTGAGTTCATCTTTAAAGTAAACTTCATATTCTTTTGGATTGATATCCTAGCCTTTAGGTTCCATTGATTTTGGTTCTACGATGAACATATCATTGATCTTTTCCACATACCTCATGTGTTCAAGTACATGATCTAACTTAGTTGTTAGTCTCATTGAAGGCACTTGGCTTTGATGTTAGTTATTGAACACAAAGCAATACTAAGAAGAGAGGGTTGAATCAACATATATTTAAAATTAAAACATTCCTATTTATAGATAACACATCACATCACATGAATTGAAAGAACAAGAGAAAATAAAACATGCACTGAACCATAACACTAGGATTTTTATGTGGAAAACCTAATGAGGGAAAAACCATGGTGAGAGTTAACTCACAATATAAAAGCTCATTGCTAAAAGGTATTGTAGTTTAAGGATCATTTCCTAAGGACTTGCACACATTGAAGTAGAAAAAAATTCAAGGAAAAGATACAAAGGACCTGATGAGACTCACTGTCTCAGAGTAGGGTACATGAAAATTATGATACAAAGACTAAGACTTGGACTACTGTAGATGAGGCATCTAACTTATTCTGACATTGTAGTTCCTTTTTTTCACATTTACATCTTCATATTGATTTCACACACTTCATGTTTAACATTCTAATAAATTCCCATTCAACTCATCCATAAAAATTCATAAATGATTTTTCCTTCTATAAATATCCTCCACAACAATACAAAATCTTTAATTAAATTGACTAAAATATGATCAGGTTAGATGTAACAAATGATATTGCACAGGTCAACATTAAAACATATCCAAAGTGAAAGAACTTCGATTGTGGATCAACAAATGCCATGTTTGAGGCCTAAGAGCACTTCCATGGATTCTCCAAAATAATAGTAACTGATCAAGATCAACCGCAAATGAAGAAAATAAGTCATGTTGGTCTAATTAGTACCATCAATATTGTTACTGCTTGAATTTACACCACCGAGGAGATACTAGAAAGAACATGTTGATCAAGATATGAATAATGTAAGTAATCTAAAATATCCCTATAAAATCTTCCAAAATTGTTTGAACAATAAATGTTGGTGTAGTTGAAGAAGCTTACTAAAAATGTAGAAATAAAGCATTCCAGATCAACTATAACACACTTTAATTGAAGATAAAGCTTGTAGATCTCCAACCACTTGATATTGTTAGATAATGTGTATTGAGCACTACTGATCATTTCCTTAAAACTGCAAGATCAAACCAACATCTCTAGAGAAATGTAGAGCATTTAAACCAACCTTTATCATTGCATTGCACTATTAAGGCACAAACTGAAATAGTGTTAACTATAACTTTGACAACAAAAAGTGTTAGAACTTGATTTTCCTAGATATATTATTTGTATATCATGGTTATCATTTCATTTAAAACGCAAGACAAAATATTGCATAGGGGATGGATATAGACCAAAAAGACATGATACTACCTTTGGGTATACATAGTTTGTTCCTTAGCCAATATTTTGTAGCCTATCTCAACATGCAGTACATGAATCTAGAATGATATCAATGTATACATCTTGTATACATATTAGGACATGACTATCATCCTCCGCAACATACTTAGATCACCATTCTTCCTTATACTGCCCTGCATGCATGCCTTAACTCATATCAACTTATGCAACAACTAACTTCAGAGTATGTACCTACTTCAATAACACATCTTGACATCACAAATAGGGTTTACATCAATAGAAAAACTTATTACCAATAGTAAAACATTACATAAGATATGAAAGAAAGTATGGAATATTTTCATGTAGTTAGTGGCTCAAGAAGTTGTACTAAAGAAGCTTGGGAGAACACTCAACATTCCTCCACATTTGAAGATATGGCCTTGTAGTTTGGAATTTAGATAGAGGCAGATGTGAAGTATGTATGTTCCTATTTTCAGAAAATAGAAGTTACCACAAAATTTTTCAAAGCTAGCAAAGTGAATTATGTGTTGTTACAATCATGAATGATCTGAGGAATGCTTTTCATTTCTCTACATTTGAAAATATGGTCTTATAGTTTGGAGGATACGTTCAAATTGTATATATGTTATTACATTTCAAGATTCAGGTGTTGATGTGTACTACAACTATAGTTTTCAATGCCCTATCTTAAAACTATGTTTTTTGGGTTTGCAAGAGATGTTGGGTTCAGTGTCTATTTGCTTGTGCCAACATAATGTAGCATGAAGTTGTAAAAGTGGCGTATGAGAATGTTTTTTAATGATTGTAAAGTGATCTACATATTATCATCTAGTCTCTCCAATATCACTTACGGTTTGGAATTAATTCATGGAAGGTTAAGTGTTTGTTGGGCCAAATTGGAATGTTGAAGTGTTTGCACCAAATATTTGAAGTGTGCACTAGCGTGGAAGTGTGTGCTAAGGTAAAATAGGTCCAAACTATCTCCTGGTTTACACCACATTTGATTCCCTTTTACTGTGGATGTTTTGAACATGACTTATTATGGTTGTTGCACATTTCATGTTTACATGTTTCATCTTGGTTTACAAGGAGAAACTTTTGGAAGCTTATGGAGGATATAAATGGAAGATCAAGTTTGTTTCAAAATGGATGAGTGTGAGTATGTGAAGAATTATATGGTGTGTTAAAGGTGGTGAGACAAAGCTAGTAGTAGATGTGTGAGTGAGGAGTGTGTTGAAGGTAGTGAGCTGAAGGTAGCAAAGGTTGCTGAGTAGAAGTGTTGCAGTGGTGATTAGTCAACGAATTTTTTCAAGTATATTGTATGAAGATGTAGTCTCCTTTTGTAAGTGTTGTAATTTGTAGGGAGTAATAGAATTCCTTTGGTTGTAGCCATAAAACTGTGTTTTAGGGAGTTATAGATTATTTTGGGTTATATCCCATAAAACTTGTTGTAAAGCTTGTTTTATTTGTGAGGCTATATTTGGACAGTAACTCCAAGTAGCTTTCTCACCATGGTTTTTCTCTTGTATAGTTTTCCACATAAATACTGGCGTTATGGTTGTGTGCTTGGGAATTTGAATTGTATTTTTTTCTGATGTAGAGTAGGGAGGAAAACCTTGTAACAATCACAATTTAATCAAACTCAATCAATCTTTCTGCCCTCAAAACCCTAACTTAGCAACTTTTCACAATTCCTTCATAATCTCCTTGTAGCATATCAACTAGAGAAATTTATGCATATATTTCAAAAGAAAACTCAAACCCACATGAAGATTGGCATTTCACACACCCATTATGGCATTCTTCAACATATCTCCTTTGTGCATATGCTTGTTTCAGACCATCACCTCTTAAAAAGGACTGCTACGTTGGAAATGGTTATAATTAGCCCTATTTCCAAAGCAACACCTAACCAGACCCTCTTCCAACCAAAAATTTCTATGGTAGGACCTTTACTAGGTCACAAAATCTCAAAATCAACCACTTTTGGTCAATGAAACACTAGCAAGATCACCTAATTACAAAACCCTCACTTAAGCCTCTTTAGGCATGCTCATACAGGGGTATATTGAATCTCCACTCTTCCAACCTCAAACCACATCATAGACACATTAGAAACTCCATATGAAGTTTGTACAAGCTTATTACATAATTTAGAAAGGGTTTCTACTAGTCTTTCTACCAAAACCTACTTCAAAGCATCAATTTTCACCAAAAATCATGAAGAATTGGAACTAGGGCATTACTCCAAATTTAGAAAATTGCCTTCCCTACTCTTGGAAACTACATAGCACAACATCCTACCTCTAATTATACCATTCCAACAGGTTTTCACAAGTTTCACCAGTGGAATGGCCTAATTTCCCATTTTTTTAACTATCAAACCCTCAAACAGGGTTCTACAAACCAGTTTTAGAAGATTGCTTATAAAATGCACCAAACTCTATAAAAATCAACCAAACCAAATAAAAAATGAAGCTATCTCAGGTCTCGATTGAATTCAAAAGCTTCTAAACCATTATTGCATAGTACAAACCTGTACAGAAGTCTACAACAACAATTTACTAGAAATTTTACAAAGAAAACACAGTTTCTTTATTATTGCTTTCACTTCAAATCCACTTCAAAAACCTTACATCGAGTTTCTCCAGCCTATTTAAACTTTTCCCTCCAAAAATCAACTACCAAAACCAACTCAAACTAACTTTTGAGTTACATGACTGTTGGTAAGATTTCCAATATTTGCATTTTTGCAACTTTTCCATAACAACATTTGCAAGTTTTAAACAAAATGACTCATAACTGACCAAATAGAGTCAATATATTAAATTATTGTCTATTATGACCTTATTTCATGAAAAATGACTCAAACACCCAAAAACCAAACTTTAGACCTTATATGACTCTATTTACATGATTTGCAATGGTGCCCCTGCACCATTTTCTTTATTTGTTTAAGGTAGTAGGAAGTTTTAACTAATAAAGTTGAATTATAAATTTTTGGGATATACTAATTCATCCCCCCTCTTATTATATCATTGTGTTCTAAAAATTGGTTTCAGAGATGAGTTCCTTGGTGCAGTCTTACAACTGAAGGTAGATCTTGGTTTTGAACACATGGCTTAGAAAGAGTCCTCTAAAGCACCATTGTTTGATGAAATAAACTATGCCTTTTGGAGTGTGAGGATGGAAGCCTACCTAACTTCACTAGAATATGATGTTTGGAGAGATTCAAATGATGATTATACTCAACATGATTATCTTATTACAAATACTAATGCAAAGAAGGCTCATAAGAACAATGCTAAATCAAAGAATGCTATCCTAAGTGGGCTAACAAATTTAGAATTTTTTAAGGTGGTGTAGTGCAAGATAGGCAAGGAGATATGGGATAAACTCAAGAATCTATATGAAGGAAATGACAATGTGAAGTAAGAAAAATTACAATCTTATAGAATAATGTTTGAGAATCTAAGGATGAAAGAAGAAGGAAACATTTCTATCTATTTTCTCTAGGTGGATGAAGAATTCAATGGAATTAGAGGATTAGGTGAAGAAATAACTAATTCAATGTTTTGAAGAAAGTTCTAAGAAATCTCCCTCATCGATTTGATTCAAAAGTTTTTTCCATTGAAGAAGCCAAAGATCTAAAAAAACTTACCAGGGAGGAGCTATTTGGATCCCTCACCACTTATGAGATGGTAAAATGAAGTTCAAGGTACACACAAAAGAAAAGATAATTTCAATGTTGTGAAGAAAGAAGAAACATCTAGTTCACATAGTGAATCTGAGGAAGAAGAAAAAAACTTTGTGAGAAAAAAGAAGAAGGGATCAAGCAAGTATAAAGGTAAACTACCTTTTAAGTGTTTTAAATGTGGAAGAATTGGCCATTATGCTTCTAAATATCCTTTTGGATAAAATGAATATACCAAAGATTTCAAGAGAATCAATTTCAAGTGGAACCTTCTTTCCAAAATAAGACTAAAACTCCTTAGAAGAAGTAGATAAATGCTCATCATATGATGGAGGAGAATCCCTATTCATGGCCAAGGTGATCTCTGATGACCTAGACAAGACTATGGATGGAGAAGAAAGTGAAGTTGATTTTAAAGGTAAATTTATTTATGATCTTGAAGACTTAGAATGTGTGAGAAAAGATAATAAAGAAAAAAATTCCCTAATTGAAGCCAAGATAAGTGAATGTACAAATCTTGAGAAAGAAATCATTTTACTCAAAAAAGAATTGTAGAAAGAAAATTCTAGAAATACATAAGAAGATCTCATCAAACCTTAAGGAAGACCCCTCCAAACAAGAAGTTTCTCCAAAAACATGTTCAATCATGCATTTTTTGGTTATTGTTTCATTTGAAATAAGTATGGTCATAAGGCTATAGACTGCATGTTTGAAATGAATAGAATAAATTTCTTTAAGTAGGAATTATCTTGATTCACTAGTGGATGCCAATGTGATATGTCAAATATGTAACAATATTGGACATATAAAAAAAAATTACATAAGTGATTTAGCCAAATAAAAAATTCAAAGGAAGATGTTATTGAGAAAGTCAAGAAAAATGACACAAACAGTGAGGTTGAAAACTCAATGGTTGTCCAAACAAAATTTCATGCCCAAGGGAAAAAATAAATTTGGGTAATAGACAGTGGATGTTCAAGTTACATGATAGGTAACAAAAGAAAATTCATCAATTTGGTTAAGTTGAATGTCAGATCAATCAAGTTTGGAGACCATCATCTATAAAGATCTATGGAAAGGGCACCATAAGAATTGATGGAAAATATAAGACAAAATATTTTCTCTATGTTGAAGCTCTCAAGCAAAATCTTCTTAGTGTAAGTCAACTATGTGGCAAAGGATACTATCTCATATTTCATGATCAAGGATGTGAAATCAAAAGAGAAAAAAATAGTAGATAAATGTGGAAGAAGGATCTAGGATAGAAAATAACCTGTACAACCTAAAGGGTGTCAATGGAAGAAGTCTTCTGGGAAAAACAAGTGAATGCTGGTTGTGGCATAAAAGGATGGGACACATTAATTTTGACAACCTTGTGAAGATCAGCTCCATGCAAGCAGTAAGAGATATGCCAAAGATTACCAAACCTATAAGAACTATGTGTAAATAATGTCAGTTTGGGGAACAAACGAGGATAAGATTCAAGACCAAGGAGTATTCTTTTACAAGAACTTTGGAACTGATTCATACTAATTTTTGTGGACCTAAAATGTAAAATAGTCTCCAAGGTGAAAGGTATTTCATGCTACTCATTGATGATTTCTCTAGGATGGCATGGGTTACATTCTTAAAAAAAAAATTAGAAGCTTTCAGTACGTTTAAATTTTTTAAGTCAATGGTTGAAAATAAAACGAATGCTAGAATCAAGTGCTTAAGGTTTGATAGAGGTGGTGAATCACATCAAATGAATTTGAGGAATTTTGTGAAGAACGTGGAATAAAGAGGTAGCTATTTGTTGCTAGAACTCCTCAGCAAAATGTAGTGGAAAGGAAGAATAAAATTGTTTAGGAGATGGATAGGACAATGTTGAATGAATCCAAGTTTCCTAATGTGTATTGGAAAGAAGCATTATATATTGTCGTTTATATTCTTAATAGAGGTTAACTAAGAGTGGACAACACCAAGACTCAAGATATGGTATGGAAGACCAACAACTATTAAGTACTTCATAATTTTTTGAAGTAGATGTTATATCAAAAGAGATGATGAAGGTTTGGGAAAGTTTGACTGAAGATATGATGAAAGAATATTTCTTGGGTACTCAACTAGGAGCAAATCTTACAAGCGCTATAATAAAATGTTGAGGAAGATAGTTGAGAGTGAAAATATTAGGTTTGATGAAGAGTCACAATAAATCACACATGAGCAAGAAGAATGTTGGACAAATGAACCTTCCTACTCAGAAGAAAAAGAAGAAATTAAAGAAAAGGAAGAAGCATAGGATAGAATCACCAAGACTCCTACCAAGTATATTTAAAATAGTCACTTAGAAGATTAGATAGTTGGAGATAAGAATGTGGGAGTGCAGACTAGAAGAAGATTTACAAGAACAAATAAATAGGTAAATTTCTCTTTACTCTCAAGAACAGAACCTAAGAATTTTTTTATGCTAGTAAGGATGAAGGATGGATTCAAGAAATGGAAGAAGAACTAAATCAGATAGAGAAAAAATAGACTTGGGAATTGGTGCCAAGACCTATAGGAAAGAATGTGATAGGAAAAAAATGGGTGTTCAGAAATAAAATAAATGAAGATGGAGAAGTGGTGAGAAATCAAGCAATGTTGGTGTACAAAGGCTACTCAAAGGTGGAAGGAATTGACTTTAAGGAAACATCTAATCTGGTGGAAATAATGGAGGCAATCATAATGTTTCTTGCATTTGCAGTTCACAAAGACTTTAAACTATATCAGATGGATGCTAAATTTTCCTTTTTGAATGTTGACTTAGAAGAAGATTAAATAGAATAACCTAATAGATTTAAGCTATCAGAGGATCCAAACATGGTATGTAGACTTAATATGTCTTTGTATGGTCTCAAAAAGGGCCCTAGGGCTTGGTATGCAAGGATGGACAAGTACTTAATCTAGTAGGGCTTCAAGAAAGGTACCACAAATAGTAATATTTACATCAAAATTGAGGATGAAATAATTCTAATAGTTGTTGTTTATGTTGAGGATATAATCTTTGGTGGGAATGATGAAATGTGTAAGAAGTTTGCTAAATAAATATAGGAGTGTGAAATGCCTATGATAGGTGAGTTATCACTCTTTCTTGGACTCCAATTACTTAGTTAGATGATGGTATTTTTATCTCTCAAGAAAAGTATGTCAAGGAGATGTTGAAGAAGTTTGGTATGGAAGATTACAAACTAGTGAGTACTTCTATCATAATAGGTTGTCGTTTGAGAAAATATGATGAGTCACCTCAGGCTTATTAGAATTTGTATAGGTCTATGATTAGGGGCCTAATATACTTAACAACATCAAGTCATGACATTATGCAAGTTTTCTGTTTGGTTGCAAGGTTTCAAGTTGATCCAAGAGAAACTCATGTGAAGCTAGTCAAGAGGATTTTTCTGATATTTGAAGAGCATTCCATGTTATGGATTGTGGTATCAAAAAGGTGACAATTTTTTCCTGAGTGTATATATTGATACTGATTGGACTGGTAGTGTTGATGATTGAAGAAGCACCAATGGTGGAGCTTTATTTTTGGGAGATAGATTGGTCTCATGGCTTAGTAAGAAGCAAGATTTAGTGTCCTTATCAACAATAGAAGAAAATTATATAGTTACAACATCCTATTGAACTCAAGTGTTGTGGATGAAACAAATATTGAAGGATATCAAGTTAATATATGATGAGACCATTCCTATTCTATGTGACAATACAAGTGCCATCATTATTTCAAAGAATCTAGGAATGCATTCTAGAGTCAAGCACATATCTATCAACTATTGATCACTTTTTAGGAGAGAAGGTTGAAAATCAAGAGGTAAAATTGGAAAATGTACCTACAAGGGATTAGGTTGCATACATATTTATAAAGGCACTTTCAAAGGACACATTTGAATACCTCGAATAGAAGTTAGGGGTTGTTTCCCCTCCTGACTAGATGTGTTGTGCATCTATCGAGCGGGGCATTTCAAGATATATCTTTATCCCTATATTGATGAGGGATAGCTCTCAGGGGGAGAAGGTAAAAGGATGATAAGGTTTGCATAAATAGGGGTAGCCTATATGTTGTTGCAGGTATAGTTGAAGACCACTAACCCTTTGACCTTAATGACAAATGGGGAGAAATCACATATTAGGTTAGTGTTGCCACTAATGCCAAAGGGGGAGATTGTTGTAGGTGTTGTCATTGATGTGAATAGTGTGGTATTATGGAAGTTTGCATGTGATACAATCAATTTGATGATCATAAGTGTTATGAAGTGCTAGTCATAATGATGAATGTAATGAGCATGTTGTACATAGTTGTACTATATCTTATATTTCTTATGAATAGGTGAATGTTGATATGAAGAAGTTTTGGTTTCTTCATGTTGATGAAGAGTGTTGTAATTTTTGTCTATGATGTTGTGAATGATTGTATTATCTTTCCCTTGATGTAAAACATTGAATAAGATATGAAAGAAAGTATGAAATATTTTCATGCACTGAGTGGCTCAGGAAGTTGTACTGAAGAAGCTCGAGAGAATGCTTGCATTCCTTCACATTTGAAGATATGGACTTGTGGTTTATAAATTAGATAGAGGAATATGAAAAGTATGTATGTTCCTATTTTCAAAATATAGAAGTTACTGAAAAAGTTTCTAGAGCTAGCAAAGTGAATTCTATGTTGTTGCAGTCAGGAAGGATCTGAGAAATGCTCTGCATTTCCACATTTGAATATATGGTCTTGTAGTTTAGAGGATAAGTTCAAATTGTTTACATGTTTTATCATTTCAAGGTTCATGTGTTGAGGTGTACAAGTATGGTTTTTAATGTTCTATCTCAAGATTGTGTTTTTTGGGTTTGTAAGAGATGTTGGGTTTAGTGTCTTTTTTCTTATGCCAGCATAATGTAACATGAAGTTTTAAAAGGGATGTATGATAATGTTTTTTAATGCTTGTAAAGTGATTTGCATATTGTTATTTGGTCTCTTCGGTGCCACTTATGGTTTGGAGTTAATGCATAGAAGGTTAAGTTTTTGTTGCATCGACTTGGAATGTTGAAGTGTTTGTACCAAATATTTGAAGTGTGTGCTAGTGTGGAAGTGTGTGCTAAGGTAAAATAGGTCCATATTATCTCTTTATTTATACCACATTTGATTCCCTTTTACTATGGATATTTTGAAGTTGACTTATTATGGCCATTGCACGTTTCATGTTTACCTATTTCATCTTGGTTGACAAGGAGAGATTTTTTGAAGCTTGCGGAGGATATAAATGGAAGATCGAGTTTTTTGCAAAATGGATGTGCGCAAGTGAGTATATGAAGAAGCATATGAAGTGTGTTGAAGTAAATGAGCCTAAGTAGTATATGTGTGAGTTAGGAAGTGTGCTAAAGGTAGTGAGTCGAAGGAAACAAAGGTTGTTGAGCAGAAGTGTTGAAGTGGTGATTAGTTAGCGGATTTTGTTAAGTATGTTGTACTAAAGTTGTAGCCTCCTTTTGTAAGTGTTGTAATTTGTAGGGATTCATAAAATTCCTTTGGTTGTATCCATAAATTTGTGTTTCAAGGAGTTGTGGCTTCCTTTGGGTTGTAGCGCATAAAACTTGTAAATCTTGTTTTATTTGTGAGGTTGGATTTTGACTGTAGCTCCAAGAAGCTTTCTCACCATGGTTTTTACCTTGTAGGTTTTTCCACATAAATTCTAGTGTTATGGTTGTGTTCTTGTGTCTTTGAATTGTATTTGTTGCTTTATCTATTTAAGGTAGTAGGAAGTTTTAATTTGTAAAGTTGAATTGGAAATTTGTGGGATATACTGATTCACCCCCCACTCTCAATATATTATTTTGTTCTAACATAATTTATAATATATTTACCTATTTTATGGTTTGAGCTAACTCTTTTGTGATTCTTAACATGTGACTAAATTTTAAATGAGTATCCCAAAACCTCATACGAATAGTGAATCCTTTTGTTTGCTAATAGTTCTTAGTATTTTAATTATTTTCATATCATGTTTTCGCTTGAAGGATTTAGACTTATTTTTTTAGCTTAGTGAGTAAGTAAAGTGACTCAAACACCCTTGATCCTAGCCTAAATGTATAACTTTATTCTTGTGCATTCCACCACAATGTGTATATTCTAAGGTGGGAAATATATAAGTATTCATTTTTATATATTATCATATAGATCAAATTTTAGAGTTGTGATGATTAATGTCAGTCAAAACACCATTGTGACATAAAATCAATGGAGATTTATGATGCTTAAACATTCTTCAATGCCTCGTTTAACATGTCCACATGTGTTCTTTAGTAAATTTTATTTCTTTAGTAATTTTTCTTAATTCATTTGCTACTTATTTTAACCCTTTAAAATTTATTTTTCATCTACTTTGGTGAAGCCAACAATCATTTATAGCTGGTGGTTGCAATTTTTTTACTGTGCTATTACCATTCACCATGGAAGTCAAAAGAACAACTCAATGATCTTGAAGTTAACATGACAATTGTATAACTACCATTTTAGTTGCACATTCATTGTAGTAATCCCACAACCAACTCTTTTCCTAAGACTGGTACAACTTTTCATAAGCACAAAAAATGTAAGTTGAAGCAGTAAAAAGACCCTATATTTTCATGTTCATCCAATCCTTTAGCCTTCATTTTCCCTACTACAAGTCTTAAATCTCCTTTACTTATTGGATGGAGAGTAAAGATATGTTTTAATGGAGTAGAGAGTTGTATTTCCTTGCATAAACATACACTCCAAGTCTAGTGCTCAATCCTCTCTATTTATTATTAATGTAACTAGTCCATTGTACCTATCAAATTCATATGTCTATTTGTTCTCATTTTCTTAAACTTGTATAAAGTTAGGAAGCCTTTATTTTAAATTATTTGATCCTTTTTGTGTGTGATTTAACCTCCTTCATTCCCTTTCTAATATAATACATGTTCCAAACACTTTCTTTCTTGCTTAACTTTCTTAGATATTTGTAATGCACCTCCTAGCCAGTCTTCATGAAAGGAATCAAACTAGATGGATCTCTAGAAATATAAAACTATTTATATTCATCATTAATATAGGCAACCTAGTTTGAAGATCTATAAAATCTTTATCATATGGTCAAATGTGTGTTGAAATAGAAAAAAAAATCCTAAAATGTATGGAATTATTTAGCGGGTTTCTCTATAAATTCAAATCATGCATGAAGCACCCTTCAACTATTGATTTAGTGGGACTCCTAATACCTTAAGCATAAGTAAAACCTTATTAACTTATCAGTGATCAAATTAATTTTAAATCTAGCACTTCCCATAAGATTGTAACCACCAATATGAAGGGTTATTAGAATGCCTCAACACAAGAGGAAAGCATTTGCACTTGATCTTATTTGAACGATTAAAATGAGTTGTATACTCTTCAAGCCATCCATACATTGCCCATCTTTCTTAAATTTACATTTTCAAATGCTCCTATATTATGTATTGGGTGTGAAGGACAATGCAACTTACATTTGCTTCAATACTTTTGAATATCAAGTAAATCAAGCATGCTTGCTTTTAATATCATTATATTTATTATTCTTGTTTAATCCCAACACACACCCTTCACCAATCTCCACCTTACAAACATATGAACTATACATATAATCTAAGCACACTCTAAGATAAAATCAAATAAAAGTATTTGTCAATATAATAAATTGTATAATAAATACCTAACATTTGCCTATTATTTTGAACATTAAAAGAAAATCGATTTCCAAAATAACATGGTGATTGTTTAAACTTTACCCATTTATCTACCCACAACACATTATTAATATCATTATATTATAGTCTAATAGATCATACCATCAAATAATAAATTAAATAATCATTGTTAAATGACATCTTACTTTCCCCTTCTTGTCTTATTATTTATTCCTTCTAGTAATTAGTATTTTTAACAAATACATAGCTTACAATTTAATTTAAAGTAATCGAGGCTTAACTTACCTCCTTCGCTTCTTGATTTGAAGGAACAGAACTCTGTCAATGGCGGTACTGGTCCTACCTGATCTCGTCTTTTCCCTTGTATAATTTATCTTGTAACATCCTATTGGCTTCGCCCATCTCTATTCCTTTTAACGTCTGTAATTTCCTCTATCGTAATACTCTCCACTCCTGTATTCTCACCATTCACTGTTTAACTTCCTCCTCCTCTTTGCCACTACGTACGCAAATTTCTAAACGTGTAAGGCGCAGATTCATTCCATAGAGCTCGGAGTGCATGTACACCGTCTGGGCAATTCTGTTCGTGTTTCGGTATAATAATAATCAATTAATTAATTAGTATAAACAATATTTTGGTGTATTACACAAAGAACACACAATCAAGGATGATAGTAAGAAATAAATCTTTATTGTCAATGTAAATTGGATTCTATTCTATTTGGTTAGGTGCAATAGATTCAGGTGATGATGAAGAGTTGATTAGAAAAAGTAAAAGAAATGATTAAAATTTTCATGATATTATTTATTTATTTGTTTATTTTGACTTTTTAATAAGAAGATAAGTTTAATTGTCAAAGATGAATTTTGACCAATAAAAATATAAGAATTATTTATCATATTTTTGTTTGAATGGGGTGTAAAATTACTATTGACTATTTGACAATTTAAGAGCGTGATGTTTAAGCAAACAAAACGTGTTTGTAAATGACCCTTATTCAATGCCATGTGCAAATATATTCAACATAGACTCCAATCTTATGACATAACTATACACTTGAATTCACATGGGCCTCACCTCATATGGATGAGACCACTCAAGTGAGTTCACATGATTTTTTTAACTCTTCCCATTTGAAATGATATTATTTGACTGTGTGCCTTGAATCCAATGGCTTCACACATGGAAACTATATTCAAGAGTCTCAAAAAGTAACTACTCGAACTCCAAAACACACTCCACACTCTTTCTCAAATACCCTACCCATAGGTACTTGGGTTGGGATCCCAAAAATGTAATTTCATCCCCAAAAATCACTTTTATAAACAATAAAAAATAACCCTAATTTTTGTATATAGATTTACACATAACCCTACACATTTAGATTCCACCAACACATTGAACTAAGAATTCAAATTTAGTTTCAAGAAAACAAACATAATTCACCATTAGGGTCTAAGTGAATATTAAGCTTATGACAATTATTTTACTAAGATATACAATTAAAACACATAATCTTATAAGATGAAGTGGGTTAAGATTATATTTAGGTTCCTAATGATTCTCATATCCTCCCATTGTTAATTAAACTTGCAAACTCATTGAAACATCAATATATCCATAATGTGTATAGCCAAGACAACATAATTAAAATTATAAATTTCTTAATTATAATAATTGAATAAATTAGGCATGCATATTAGTTAGCATCAAATTCACATTTCAACCAATGTTACTTCATCTTGATTATATTCTATTAAATCTACAATTTAACTATTAAATTATCAACCTTTCAACAATATAATATTGAGTTAGAATTTACACCCTCTCACATTATTTTATTTATCCTAGAATAATTGCAAGTGAAACTAGTTATAACTAACCATATATCATATATTTGTAACTAATCAAATGCACTTACTAGAATCCTACATTTGGGTGATCCCACATTACTAGTTTACAATTTTTGGCCAAACTAGACACTGGTCTATTTTTTTTAACTAAATCTTCACTTTTGGGCACCTATAGCGGCTAAACCGTGAGGAATTTGAAGATAATGCAAACTAGTGATTTGTGACATTTTTTCTATAGATTCTAAATATATATTTTTTCAAAACATTTGGAATCAAATTGCACTTCTTTTTCCATCTCCTTTGAAAACTAGTTTTTTTTAGTAAACACCATTTTTAAGGAGTGATGCTCACCGTGTACAACATAACTTTTTTTCCACGAAGGATAAAATTCTATTTTTTTCTAATTTAGATTTGTAATTACAATATCTAATTATTTCATTTGGTTTCATAGTGCTTTATTGAATATTTTTTCCTTAATCAAGTTTCGAAGTCAAACCAATTACAATTCAGACATAGGCGGACTGTATACAACCTAACTTTTTTTGTATGTATCGAAATTCAATTTTTTTTGTTGGATCAAGGACTTCAATATATATTGATTGATATTTTTCAAATTTTTTTTATAATCTACTATTTTTCCACATATGTAGAACACAAAGCTTGATTTTAAGTGAAAAACCTACATTCACAAGAAATAAAAAATAAAAATAATAATAAAATTAAATTTATTTAAAATTATACTTTTTGGGAAACTTATAATAAGGACTACATACAAAAAATAAATTTTAAATGAATTCATTTGATCCCCCAAAAGGTAAATCAAAAGTGGTCTTTTATCAACATTTTGATAGGTGTAAAGGAGACTCTGTTATAGGTATGGTTTAATATTAGTGGGGTTTTATCCAAGGGGGTTTGATCTAAGGTGGTTCGATCAAACCCTCTTCAATTGGAATCCTTTAAATAGAACTTTTCAAGGATTAAATCATTATTTTTTCTAAAAATATGTGATTTTGAACAACAAAAATTAGGATCTCTTAGAAATTGTAAACCAGTATTGTGGGATCATCCATTTAATAAGGTTGGCATTGCCATCAGCTAGAGTTATTCAAATATTCAATAAGGTTCTCACTATCACTACTTGGAGTCATTCAAATCTATTTATTTTTTCACCTTAATGAGCTACCTCAAATATTTTTTGGTCCTAATCATACTCATACATAGTTCCTCTATTATTGAACAATTCTATTGAAAATAAATATAAATTTCATTCCCTATTCCTTATTCAAATTAACTTGTAATATCAAAGCTATGAAATTGTCTAATTTAGTTCAATCACTCCCAATCCATAAATCCACATCCAATTAAATTAAGTAATTATATTTTAATATTTGATAAAGTGTAACATTCAAGATAAAGTTTATGATTTATAATTATGAATTTGAAAGATCTAATGAATGATTTATAATAATTATAATAGCATCATTAATTATAATATATTGAAATTAAATGATAATAGTAAGTGGTCTACCCTAATAGAGAAATCAAGAAATATAATTTTTTTCTTAATAATGATACACAATAACATCATGATGTTTCAAAAAAGGAGATAATAAATCACCAGGTTCACTAAGAGGTCAATAATACCCAAACTATACTAGAGCCATGGTCACAAATTTTTCATGAATGATTGATTAGCTAGAATATTTGGGGCCTACCAATAAGAGGAGGTGTTACATGAATCATTGGCATGGCTAACAAGAAAACATTGTCTAATATATTTATACATATTTATAAATAGCATTTAGTTATGTGTATAAGATATGAAATATATATGTTAATAATAATATCTCTCTTTATATATATATATAATATATACATATACATATACATATACTTGTATTTATATACTAAATTTTTTGTGTAGATATTTATAAATAAAGGTAGCATATAAAGAAAATAAAAAAGGAAAGAGTAAAATTTAAGTGGCAATCATGGGGAAGGGTTCACCCTTATCCCCATTGATCATCTTTGGGAGTTTTGGAATCCTTGTAGGTCATGACCCTATGGTTGCTGCAACCAATAGGGGTCATAGGCCCCTATATCTTAGTTGTGGCCTCTAGCTTACACAACTACAACTACAACCCTTTGAGTTTTTTTTTTTTAAAGCATCATGTTGGTTTCTCCATCTCTTTTCCTCTTAACCTCTATAATTTCCTCTATCCTAATACTCTCCTGCTCCTCATGTATTCTCATCATGCACTTTTGAACTTCCTCCTCTTTTCAACTACTTCACATAAATTTCAAAAATGTGTAAGGTGTTGATTTAATACACAGAGCTTAGAGTGCATGTGCATTGTCCCTTACAATATTTTTCATAATAATTTTTTACAAATTTGGGTAGTTTTATTCTTGTTTTAGTATATAATAATTAATTAATTAATTTATATATAAATAGTACATTTTGATGTATTACATAAAGAATGCAAAATTAAGGATGGTGATAAGAAATGAATCTTTATTGTCAATATAAATCAGATTGTGCTTTATTTGGCTAGGTGTAATAGAATAAGGTGATGATGAATATTTGATTAGAAAAGTAAAAGAAATGATTACAATCCTCATAATATTTTTTATTTACTATTTACTATTTGGTTATTTTGAACCTTTAATAAAAGGACAAGTTCAATTTGTCAAAGGTAAATTTTGACCAATAAAAGTACAAGAATTAGTTACCATATTTTTTGTTAGAATGAGGTGTAAATTTACTATTGACTATTTGACCATTAAAGAGTGTGATGTATAATTAAAGTAAATAAAACATGTTTGTAAATGACCCCTTTGCAATCCCATGTGCAAATACATTCAACCTAGACTTCAATCTTATGACATGACTACATGCTTGAATTCACATGGGCCTTACCTCACATTGATGCAACCACTCATGTGAGTTCACATTATTTTTTCTCTAATTCTTTCCTTTTGAAATGATATGGGTTGATTTGGTAACTTGAACTAAGCACCAATGGCTTGACACATGCATGTTATTTTCAAGAGCCTCAAAAAGTCACTCTTGAAACCCATAAATAAACTCCACACTCTTTCTCAAATACCCTACCCATAGATACTTGGGTTGGGATCCAAGAAATATCATTTCACCCCTCAAAATCCCTTTCATTAACAATAAAAAATAACCTTAGATTTTTCATGCAGGTTTGTGCATAACCCTACACATTTAGACCCAATGGATTGTAACTCTCCACCAACACATTGAACTAAGGTTCCAAATTTAACTTTTAAGAAAATATATAACATAGTTTACCCTTCGAGCTATACCAAAAATTAAAATTATGATAATTATTTTACTAAGATAGACAACTAAAACATATAATCTTATGAGTTGAAGTGTGTTAAGATTAGATTTAGGTTCCTTATGATTCTCTTATCCTTCCATTGCTAATTACATTTACACACTCATTGCAACATCAATATATCCTTAGCGTGTATAACTAAAGCAACATAATTAAAATTATAAACTATTTATTTATAATAATTGAAATAAATTTGAGTATGCTTGTTAGTTAACATCAAATTCATATTTAAACCAAGGTTGCTTCATCTTGATTATGTTATATTAACTATATAATAACTATTAAATTATCAACACATCAACAATATAATATCAATGTTAAAATTTACACCATATCACATTATTTTATTTAAATCCTAAAATAATTCCAAGAAAAATTAGTTAAAAATAACTATTTGTCATATATCCATAACTTATCAAATCTACTTACCAAAATCATACCTCTAAGTTAAGGTTGTCATTGTTATCACTAGTTGTTTAAAAATTCAATTAAGTTGTCAGTGTCATAATTTGGAGCTATTCAAATCTATTTGGATTTTTACCTTTATGAGCTATCTATAGATGTAGTTGGACCTAATCATACCCATAGATAGTTCTTTCATTATTGAAAAATTCTATTGAAAATAACATTAGTATAACCTAGATTCAAATTAACTTATATTATATTAGTTATGAAAATTTCTAATTCTACTCAATCATTACTAATATATAAATCCACTCTCAAATAAATTTAAATTAATTATATTTTAAGATTTGATAAATTATAATAATCAAGATATTCTACAAGTTAAAATTATGGAGTTCAAAGATTTAATACATGATTTATAATCATTAAAATAATATCATTAATTGTAAAGATTGAGATTAAATTACTATAGTAAGTGGTCTACCCTTATATAAAAATTGTTAAACATCATTTATTTCTTAAAAATGACACAATAACATCATGATGTCTCAAAAAGAGAGATAATAAATCACTAGGTTTACTCAAGAGGTCAATAATACCAAAACTATACTAGAATCATAGTCATAATTTTTTCATGATTGAATTAGCTATAATATTTGGGGCTCACCAACATGAGGATGCATTTTATGACTCATAATCATGGCTAAAAAGAAAAAAATATATTTATATATATAGTTATACATGATTTTTAGCTATATATATATTATAATAATAGTAATAATAATAATATAAAACCTTTCATTTTATATACTAAAATTTAATTTACATATTCATAAATAGAGGTATTTTACAAAGAGAATAAAAAAAGGGATTAATAAAATCAAAGTGGCAACCATGGGGAAGGGTGAGCCTTATCCTCATCAATCATCATTATGAGGCTTGGCCTCCCTAGGGAAGCAACCTATGGGTGTTGCAACCTACAGAGGCCATAGGCCCCTATGTCTTGGGCGTGTCCTGGAACTTGAATAGCTACAACTACAACCTTTAGCTAAAAATATATAACTATTAAATTAAAATACTTAATGAGTAATTGAACTCTATTTTAGAAATAATACATTTTGGGGGACCATCTTTCCTAGTAAACTTAACTTGAGTCACAATTTTAATGACTTTTCTTTTAAAATATAATTTTAATATAAAGATAATTCTAAACCTTTAGCTAATTTCTATGAATAGTAATCATAACCTTTTGTGTTGGAATCTCCTATGTTTACAATATTAATTATTTTCATATTTACTCCTATATTTGTGTTACATTAAATGATTCATGGATAAAGTTAGTATAAAATGGTATAATTATGATCAAATAAAATTTAATTTAGAATAATAGTTTAGAGTACTACATTTAATAAACATTTATTATTATGATACCTTAATATTTCTTAAGGTAGGCCAAGAGTGTTATTATTTAATAAATATATGCCAACCACCACATATTAAATCAACATTAATACTATATATAAATTTAAAAAACATTTCCAATGGTTGGATATGATCCTCCTAGTTTACCTTTTTAGGGGTATCATTGAATCCATGTTAATAGATATTGACCTTAGTTGTTTTCTTTCAATTTCTTTGTCTAGTGGCCTAGTCAATGGTTTAGATCATGTAGTTATTATTCTTTATATATTTTCTAAGAAATTTTAATGCATATCTTTCACACACAAATTTCACCATGTGTGATTTCTTGTAGTGGCATCACATGCATTCTCTAGTTGCACTTGTAGATGCATGTTGGTGTTTAAAAAATGTTAGGTTTTACTAAATCTTTGAGTATTTAAGTCTTTGGCATTACATATGGTACTAGAGCTAGGTTACAACTGTCACAACCCTCTTTCTTAGAACATTTGGAAAAATGAATCTTTTTCAAGTTATGAGAGAATGAAAATTAAATAAATTTTAATTATTTAAAAGTTGTCATATTTCTCTACTTCAACTTTCTATTTTCTCTTCCAATCAACACCTTGTCTCTTATCACTTAACTCCATCTCATTAGAGAATCTAAATCTTCTCTTATCAATTAACTACTCTCCCTTTTAGAAACTTCTTTTTATAACTATGTATTAAGTGGGGACTTCATGTGCACCATTATCCATCTTTTTAAATAGAAAATTCATTATTATCCTTTCATGAGTTAGAATGGAAACTTTTATGTTCTCTTCTTCGATCTTGTTCATTGATTTTACCATCAAATTTTGACCATCAATCACCAATACATCCCCTATAAATACAACCCTTCAACCTCTTCCAAGGGGATGATGAAACTTAGAATCCTTGTAGCCATTATCATCCTAACTTATTAATTTTTTGCATACAATTCTAAGAGTAGTAACTTCTTGAAAAGAAAAGTGGGAAGGACAAGGAATAAAAGGAGGTATTTTTCCTTGTTGCAAAGAAAGGAGCAAGGGTTTGGAAGGGTTGAGAGTTTGGATTCAATAGAAAGGGATTTGGATTTCATTACATTACAAGTAGGATTCATTTCAATCTTCCTTCTCCCTTTTAATATATATATATATATATATATATTAAACCTAGGATTAAATTTTAGCTATGTTAATTTATTTTATTTAAAATATTTTGCTAAATTTTATTTTTAAAAAAAAGTGATAAACTTTATATTAAAAAATAGCATTAATTTTATCTAAATTAATTGAAAGTTTTAAATTAAAAAAATATATTTTTATAAGGCCTCACGGCTTGCTATATAGGTCAAAGACCTGTTAGGAAGCCATGGCTTTTGCAATAGGTCGTGATCCCTTCCCTTGGTAGGGATGGGCTACGACCCAACAAAATATAAGTTTATTTTATTTGTAGAAGTTGATAATCCAACCTCACAGATCCCAATGAACACTTGCAAGCAAATAACCTATCACCAAAGGAGATCAAGAGACACAAGAATGGTGCTTTGCAAACATGAATAAAAAATGCATTACCCAAGAATTAATAATTACAAAGAGATCAATTCTTAAGAAAGGAGATCAAAACCCTAAAGTGAAAACCCTAGGATGAGAATTAAATTAGCATGTGACAAGTGTCAATATCATAATGAACGGGATGACATGACTAATTTAATAATGCAAAATAAAGATTCATAAGTTCAACTTAAGTGAAATAAAGTAAAGGTGACTTAATTAATTAATCAATATGATTAAATTAATCAAGTAAACAACCTATTACTCTAACACCCCCTTAAGATGAACTTAGGGAGTAGCTAAAAAATTAAGGAAAAAATGCATGTAAGATGGGTCCCGAAAAATAAGGCCAGATGAGGTACCCATTTACAATTGTAAAAGATCTCTCATAATAGGAGAAAAGGAGAAAACCTCATGGGAAAAACTCCTCTCCAAAAGAGAGAAATACAAGTGAAGTAATAATAATCCTCCAAAGAAGAGTGAAGGACGATGAATCCTCCAATCAAGAAGAAATTGTCCCAAAAGATAGGAAAAAAGGATGAACATGGAAAAACACCACTGAAGCATGAAGAAGCTGCAAACACTATCATAGAATGACTAGGTTGAAATGCTGATAGAAGGAATGCAAGAGTGTCCATATGGTAAGTTCTCCATCTCACCGAAATGCATGGGTAACTAGCTATTGCATTCACCTAGTACATAGGAACAAATACTGTATAGATAGCTCACTCTAATGTGAAACCAAGGAAGCATTAACACCAACAGTAGAAACCCCCCCATAATGCTGACAAGGGAGAGGTATGACAGATACACTAAACGTGAATTCCTGAAATTAGTGCATGAAGAGGAATCAAGAACATCTGAAGGTGTAGTCATGAAAGTACAAGTAGATATAATTGATGTGAAAATAAAAGTCACATACGCATGAGAAAGGTATGAAGGAAAACAAAGGAAAACATCAACCCCCATGGCACTTTATATCATAGTGAAAGTATAAAAAGGCACAAAGTGATGCACAAGAATCCCAATACTACACATACAAAGTTGAGGCACTTTATTTCAATGCATTTACAGTTGATAAATACATGCAATGTGAGCCCATAAGGTTCAAAAAGGACAACAGCAGAGAAGAAGGATTTCTGGAAAAAACCAAAAATCAAATCTAGAAACCACCGACAACACTACAAAGAGCTCAGAACAAGCTTTTCGACAATATCTCGTTTTCCCATTTTCGACATCGTATGCAAAAGTTATGTTGAAAACACTGAAGGCAACTCTAGAAAAGAAGATCTAAATTTGATTGGAAATAATAGGAACTTGAAAAAAAATCTCCAAAAATTACTTGCACCATTGGAAAGTACTCTAAGTCCTCTTTCTGCTGATATTTTGTTTGCCCGATTTCAACACCATGTGTAGTACCCCTCTGTGTCGGTTGTTCTGGACTTTTGTGTGAGTATTTGTGTGTGCTTCATTGATTACTGTGTTATTTGATTGTGTGAAAAATATCATATGTTAGTAGTAGTTGTGAAAATATTAAATTTATTTTGAGAAATCTTGCAAATGGTTGATTTTAATTATTTTAATGTGCATGTGATTATTTAATAAGTCTTTGTGGAGATGATAAATAAATAAACAAATAAAAGTTCAATTTCGTGGATTTAAATCTATTTAATTTTTTTAAATGCATGATAAAAGAAAATGAAATGCAAAGGCATGCAAAAAAGGCAACAAAGGAATATTTGGGGTAACAATTATTTTTTTTCATTTTATTTCTTGTGACTTGACCTCTGGTATTCACGGGAAAAGGAAATTGAAAGGGTTTTCTGGGTATTGATTTTATTAAGGGGTTTCTTTGTTGGGGGAGGCTATTGTTCGGATTCTGGAGAAATTTTGCATTCACCCATTTTCCATCATTGCATTCTTGTTCTATTTTTTGGAGAAATTAAAGAGGAAGAAGGTTCAGATTTAGGGAGGATTTGGATCTGTTGTTGGAAACAATTGGCAGCGAAGGTTCAACTCTGCAAAAGGGATAAGACTTCCACATATTTTCTACAGGCACATGACGCCAGGTTCTTTTCATTTTTAATTATTTACTTTCTGTAGCATCAAATAAAATAGAAATTGTTTCTCTGTGTATGAAAATTTTCTCCTAGGGTTTGAAATTAAATGTTGTGGAAAAGAAAATCTGCTGGGTTTTAGAAATGTTTTGGACTGTTAATCAATTGAAGGAAATTTTTACCAGGGTTCGGGGTTGTAGTTTATTAAATGAAATTATTGTGGGGCTTTGGACTGTTGTTTATTAAAACTTTGATTGGGAATAACCAGTATTATTGTAGCTTTGTTCCAGAAAATATAATAAATCAATTAAAATTAACTTCCTTACTGTGAATTCGGGGTTGTGTTTATATATATATATTTTTTCCAAATACGTTCTGTGTATAAATGTATATATGTGCAGTAACCTGTACAATTGATTTTTATCCTCTGGTTTGAAAAATATTAATACAGTATATATATATATATATATATTATATATATATATACATATATATATGTAAATATTAAATGAAAATTTAATTCGTAAGGTTTGAATCTCGTCATATTTCCGTCGGCACTGTTAATGTTATTTTTTTTGGTATTATAAAATTGTGACTGAGTGGTGGTTCGGCCTCGGTCGTACCCACCACCTAGCAGACCCTGTACCGTGCGATAGTTGTGCACTGTCCACGGCAGTCTTTTGGATTGCGGTGGATAGTTCGTAGACTGTCCGCGGCCAGGTTCATTCTTCCATGCTTTGGTGGCGGTGAAATGGAATTTATTTTGGAATTAAATAAGTAATTTTTTATGAAGTTGAGTCTTGTAGACTTGTTGGATTCTTAGAAAAGATCTATTCTCTTTTTACATTCTCTCCTCAAAAAGAATTAAAATATATAAATATGTAGTGTTTTAAAAGGTATTTATGTGTGTAAATTTATATAGATAGATTTAAAATTTTAAGGTGGTAAGTTCTAATATGTAGTTTAAGTATTTAGAGTATTGTTATTATTATCATTTTAAAGTATAAACAATTGGTCTTAAGTGGTTTTCACAATTAATTTAAATATTGGAAGTGAGTGTTAAGTTAGTATGATGAAAGGAGAGTGGAAATAATGTTTTGAACATAAGTAGTTATGAAATGATAATGAGTTAACTACCCAACTATTAAGTAGTTTTCAATTATGTTGATAAATGAAAGGGGAAATTTAAATGTATGGGCATGGTTAGAGATTGATTAGGGTGTTCTTGAATTGGATAGTTTTATGGTGAAATGGGTTTTTAATCTTTTGAAAATTGACTTCCTTTATATTCATTTAATGGTTGATTTGTAAGTTCTCTTTATGGATAAGTCTTTTAGAATACTTGTGATGGTTATCATGAATTGTTTTAGTTAATTGAATAATTTAGATGGGTAAGTTGTAAAGTTATTTAGTTCTAGTCGTTAATTGATTGGTTATTAAATATTGTTCTCGTTTGAATTTTTGGTTGTTGTTTATTATGCGAGTGTTTTGTGGAGTTGTGAGTGGTTGAGTATTTAAGGTGTTCTTCAATTTGGTGCCTTGGAAGTGTTGGTGAGTGTAGGATAATTTTGATGGTGTTGTCTCGGTGTGAATTTCTCTTGAGCTACTCCCGGGTTTTGAGAGGATTTCTTTTTCTCAAATTTGTGTTGTTAGTAGATTGGAAACTCTTACTATTTTTGCTTACCCTCGTTGGTGAGTCCTTGAGTATTTGATTTATTTTTGGGCTTCCAGAGGTGAGGGAAATCTTGTTGTCATGTTTGTTGATTTTGTCAAAGGTCATTTGTTTACCAACTGTATGGGTATCTTGTGAGGAGGAAATTGAGGTCTCTCTTGGTTGCCTGGTTGCATGCTTTTACCTTTGTTGTTGAAGGATTGTTTCTGGATGGTTCTATGTCGGTGTGAATGCTTTTGGAGACTAATTTTGATCATGGAATCCTTTGTCATTTAATTTTTGTTGCAATATAATTGGGAACTTGTGTTTTGTTTATAAGTTGTGGATAGTTGATCTTCTTGAATTTTTGATTTATTTTGTATTGAAGTTGATCATGTAGTCTGGATGAAGTTGTTGATCTTATTTTGATGTATTCACCCATTATATTTGGATTGAAAATAGTTCTTGTGGCCTTGCAATTATTGTTGTCAGTTATTTGATGGGGAAACCTTAGTGTAAACTTTTTGAGAGTCTTCCAAAGGATTGTGATTTTGTTGAATTTATATTTTTTCATCTTGAGTTTCTGTTAAGATATGTATTATGAATGGGGTGTACTGAGTTGTGAGATTTTGTCATGGTATTTAATTTGCGAGATGGGTTATGACTCGTGTATTATTTTGTTGTTGCATTTTGATGTTTATGATTGGAATGGTACAACCCCTGCTTCTTCTTGGTTTTGGTTGGGTCTCTAGGGAGAGTGGCTCCTCGTGGGGGCTGGCGCCCTGTTTAAGGGGAAGGGCACAGGATAACCCATGAGTGAGTTAGTAATCAAGTGAAAACCTAATAATTAACTTAGGAGGGTTGGGTAGTAATATCATTATAAGATTTAAAAAATGGATGCCTCGTCTTCATTAGTGCTTTCACAGACTAATGGAAGGCTGAGAAGGCCGTGGTCAGCAAGGTCGTGACCTCGTCTTCATGAGAGGTTTACAGCTCTGCATGAGGCACCCTATGGACCAGCGCCTCCAGTTGGGAGGAAGGGCACAGGACAGTGATAGATGGGACCGGCGCCTCCAGTTGGGAGGAAGAGAACTGGACAGCCCATGTAGGACTATGCGATGACACTCTCCCCTAGTTGCCTAGGTGTTTTACTTTATTGTGTCCTCTGGAAGTATGTTATGGGAGTTGGTTTAGATTGTGGTTGAATGGACTTATATTGATTTATGGAGTATTTCCTTGATATATCTTTGGTGTACTTTGTGATCTTGTATGATCTCATTGATATTTGACTTATGACCTTGTACTCTTTTGGTACTATGATATGATGTTATTGTATTGTTTAATTGCAATTTGGAATTGTATTATGTTTATTAATTCAGTTTGATTTGGAAGTGTTTCATGATCATGCTTTGATTACTTGTTTACTGGTCATTGCTTTGATTTATGTGATGAGATTTATGATTTTAAGTTATTTTGATGACTCTTGGATGTTGTTGATTAAGTCATTTTAATCCTTGAGTTTTATGATACTTTTGTATGGCGTTGAGTCTTGTGGTTCCCTATTTTGGATGTTCTTGGTTGAGGTCTCTTTCTTGTTAGCTCCTAGCACAGGGGGTGGGTCTTCAGACTCACATGGTTGGGTGGAACATGTTAAGCACCCCATTGGGTCCCCAGTTAAGGATCGAGAGGTGCGGATTGGTGCTGTTGCGGCGACTCTAGAGTTGTATTTGTCTTGGAGCCAGTTATGATACTTTGTATTCATCTATTTTTTTGTATCATGTTATCTTGTGTATGGTTTCCATTTATGTTTGGAAACACTTTTGTATCATTGTACCTCTAGAACATTGAATTGTAATGTATCGTTAAACCTTATGTGGCTAATGGCCATGGTAGTTGTTATTCAATGTGTTGAGTTAATCATGTTTATGGTTGCATTTGCGTACAGATGGTTTCTTATCAATGCTTTATCATGTATGTGTTATACTTGTTAATGTTTACTTTATGGATTATATTTTTGGTTTTTATTCTTTATTGTCGTTGTGTGGATCTAAGTCGCGTAATGACTCCTTGTGTACCCCAAGGGATGTATGTGTTAGTGAATCTACTTAAATGAAATTTATGATATGACTTAATGTGTATTACATGTATGTTATGTTTACTTTTAAAAAAAAAAAATTGTGCTGTAATTATTGTTTATTTGTCCTTCGGGGTCCGCACGATGGGGCGTTACACCATGGACAAAAGTTATGGCCTCCAAAAGAAAACAACCCTCAAAGGCAAAAAAACATAGTCACTACATTAAATTTGACAACCATATGACAATCGCAAAAAAACTGCAAGCCTAAATTTGACGGCCAAATGGCTATCACCGCATTTTTACAATTTGACTTATTTGAAAAAAATGTTTTTTTTTTAAAAACAATTAAAAATTACAATGAATTTTTTTTTTTATAAAATAAAATTTAAAAAAATTATATGTGGGTAGGGGGGCATGTGGGTCCACCCACACCACTCCCCATAAGGGCCACAATACACTATGTAGGTACCTTGCCCTCTCTTTGACTTTTTTTAAAACCAAAAAAATAAAATTGCAAAAGCTTTTTAAATTTTTTTTTAAAGCTTTTTAAAATACACAATTTTTTTACAATTTAAAAACTACTTGAAAACTTTTTTTTTTTAGAAAAAAACAATAATTTTTTTTTAATGAAGATTTTACCTCGATATGCGTGCAGGAGGTCGTACGACCCCTACCAGGTAAAAGAAATTTTCCCTAGGGTGACTTGCTTGAAAATTGACTAATTATATATGGAAATAGGGGTTTTTGGGCCTTTTGAGCGCAATGGTGAGGTCCGTTTGGGCTCAAAATGCTCTAAAAAATTAGGCACCCCCTAGATCTAGCAAAGAGGCCCTTTCTTCAAACCCTCACAGATCTAACAAATGGAAGCCAATTTTGACAAAACAAAGGTCAATCTTGACTATTATGGTAGCTCTAGATTCAATGGAGAGGTCTGATTTGACCCTGGATGCACTATAAAATTTCTTCAAGGAAAGATCTCAACAAAAAGGAACAAGAAGCTTGTAGATTTAGAGCTCTGATACTATGTAGAAGTTGATAATCCAACCTCATATATCCCAATGAACACCTACAAGAAAATAATATGTCGCCAAAGGAGATCAAGAGACACAAGAATGGTGCTCTGCAAACATGAAGCAAAAATGCATTACCCAAGAATTAATAATTACAAAGAGATTAATCCTTAAGAAAGGAGATCAAAACCCTAAAGTGAAAACCCTAGGATGAGAATTAAATTAGCATGTGATAAGTGTCAAGATCATAATGAATGAGACGACATGACTAATTTAATAATACAAAATAAAGATTCATAAGTTTAGCTTAAGTGAAATAAAGTAAAGGTGACTTAATTAATTAATCAATATGATTAAATTAATTAAGTAAACAACCTATTACTCTAACACCCCCCCTTAAGCTAAACTTAGGGAGTAGCTAAGAAACTAAGGACAAAATGCATGTAAGCAAAGATGGGTCCCGACAAACAAGTCCAAATGAGGTACCCATGTACAAATGTAAAAGATCTCTCACAATAGGAGAAAATGAGGAAACCTCGTGGGAAAAACTCCTCTCCAAAAGAGAGAAATACAAGTGAAGGACTAAGAAGCCTCCAAACAAGAGTGAAGGATGAAGAATCCTCCAATCAAGAAGAAATTATCCCAAAATCTAGTAACAAAGGATGAACATGGAAAAACACCACTTAAGCATGAAGAAGCTGCAAACACTATTATAGAATGACTGCTGAAATGTTGAAAGAAGGAATGCAAGAGTGTACATATGGTAAGTGCTCCATCTCACCAAAATGCATGGGTAACCAGCCACTGCATCCGCCTAGTACATAGGAAAAAATATTGTATACATAGCTCACTCTAATGCGAAACCAAGGAAGCATTAACACTAACAGTAGAAAGGTTATGGGCCCACCATGCTTCCGCTACGCAAATAACAAACAACAAACAAATACACCTTCCATGCAAGAGATTTGAAAACAAGAATTGTTATATTCCTCAACAAGAAAAAAGCTACAGAAGAGGCTTTCAAGAAGATATGAAAGCTCCAAATATTCTCTGTGAAGTAATTGCAATGAGGGTTGAATGCTTATAAGAGCAAAGCCCTAAACGAGAAAGGGATCAGATCAAGACAAGTGTCAACATTACATGAGATGTGACATAATGATCTAATATTAACTCAACTAATAAAGCGTTCCTAAATTTAGCTAAAGTGTGTGAGAATAAATTAGACTAATAATCAATTAAAGATTAATTAACACAGATCCCAATGAACACCTGCAAGCAAATAACCTGTCACCAAAGGAGATCAAAAGACATAAGAATGGTGCTTTGTAAACATGAAGGAAAAATGCATTACCTTAAAAGTTGAATAATTACAAAGAGATCAATGTTTAAGAAAGGAGATCAAAACCCTAAAGTGAAAACCCTAGGATGAGAAAAAAATTAGCATGTGACAAGTGTCAAGATCATAATGAACGAGACGACATGACTAATTTAATAATGCAAAATAAAGATTCCTAAGTTTAGCTTAAGTGAAATAAAGTAAAGGTGACTTAATTAATTAATCAATATGATTAAATTAATCAAGTAAACAACTTATTACTCTAACATTATTTATTTATTTTATTTTATTTTTATTATTTTACTAAATATAAAAAATTGATAATTTTAAATCTTTTAAATATATTTTTTATTATTAATGATATTTAATTACTATTAATTATTATTAAATATAATTATTTTGAAGGTAATAATATATATATAATTTAATATTTAATATTTTTTATAGAAATATATGTATATATTATATTTAAATAATAAATTTTAATTAATGAAGTATTTAAAAAAAAATTAGAATTTAAATTAAATTGATAGGATCAGTATATGGATTATTTATGATTATGGAATTAAATGTTTGAACTACATATTTTATAGCTTGATCCTATTTGAAAGTAAGGTATATAGGTAGTTTGGGAAACGAAGGATGCTCCTAGTACCTCAGGCATTCGGGGATGGGGTTTAGGGTGTGTTTACGAAAGATAATGCTAACTCAATTAGCCCTACAACATTTATTCAATCAAAGAAATTATCAATTCAAGGGAAGGGAAGAATACCCTAATCTAATATCAATTTAAAATATATTCCTTGTATACTCGAATGGAATGCTTGATTTCCCCGAGAGGCTTAGGCCAAAATTCTAAGGTGAGATTAAAGTCCTTATGTTATGTATACTCCTAAAGATGGACCTTGGTGCTTTTTCTTTAGGAAGTTTAGTTTATAAAGAGTAATTCATATGAATCTAAAGTCTCTAGCTAGAGAATTTTACCTATCCTATTTGATGGATAGATGGATCCCCATCCTGTTTGATGGATAGATGCCTATCATGTTTGATAGATGGATTCCTATATTTTTTTATGGATGAATGCCTATCCTATTTGATGGTTAGATGCCCATCCTATTTGATGGATGGATGCTTATCTTATTTGATAGATAGATTTAGTTCCTACATATATAGTCAAATTAAACACTTAACAACTAAAGGAAAGTAATAATAATAATAATAAAATGTGACACTTTTTTTGGGAATAATGGATTAGGTCTTTACATGTGGTATTTGTGTAAGGTTCAAAAATTAGGCCTAGAGCTTGCTATGAATTACACAATTTAGAAGTTATATTCAAGTAAATGAGAAGCATTGAAATTAAATGTATTTGGATTCTATTGCTTGAGCCAAAATTAATTTGGGGAATGTAAAATTTCAGGGATATAATTAAATGGAAAGGACAAGAGCAACCCATGCTAGAGCTTCCAAAAATTAGGAGAATATTAATAACAATCAAAAAGCACAAGGGCATAATGAAGCAAGAATTGATGCTATAATAAATATATTAACAAAATAGAGGGATAAGATTAGCTCCTTGGAACAGTCAGTGCAAGATCTTAGGGCAAGGTTATCACACCTAAGAGAGAAAATAACATCTTAGATCTATCTAAGGACTTGAAGAAAATCACTCCACCTAAGTTTGATGGGAGGAAAATAGGTGAAGGAGCAGAAAATTGGTTAAATGAAATGGAAAAATACTTTGAGTTGAGAGATTTTAGTGAAACAAATAAAGTTGTATCGGGTTCCTATCAAATCATTGGGGAAGTAGCTAGTTGGTGAACCAACACCAAGGAAAAAAATGGGTACAATAAGGAAATAATTATGTGGGATCAATTTGTTCAACATTTTCGCAAGAGGTGATTACCACAATTATTTGTTGATGAGAAGATGGTTGAATTTCATAACCTTTGACAAGGGTCATTAACAATGCAAAAATATTGGGATAGGTTTGCTAAGTTATTGAAGTATGTTCCCATGTACCAAAAGGATGAGAAAAGTTAAACAAGAAAGTTTATTTTGGGTTTAAATATCAATATAGGGGTAGAGGTTGACTTACTTGGACCTGGAAACCTGAATGATGTGTCAGAAAAATCTCTTAAACAAGAAAATAAACTACAAGCCCTATTAGTAGCAAGGACGAATTTCAATAATAATAGAAATACATCTTTTAAAAGGAAACAAGAATTCAAGGGGAACCATAATTCAACAAAAATCAAAGAAATAATTCATCCGAAAGAAGACCACCACCAATTTAGAATCAAAGGAATGGGTATAATAGAAATAACAGGGGAAAATTTAATAGAATTTATCAAAGGAACCTCAATAGACCTATGTACCCACCAAGGATCAATGATGTACATAATAACCCTCCCGAGTACCAACCATGAGGACCACATGGTGGATGCTTTATTGTGGGGGAAATCAATTTTCCAAAGAGTGCCCAAGAATGTAGGGTTAGATAAGAGTGAACCAACCCCAACGGGGACCACAACAAAGGATTCACATAGTAGTTAGGAACCAACAAACCAAATACCAGAATGTGCCCACATAAACCACAAGTATACTTTTAAAGCAATCAATTTCAACCCTAACTGACACAGGATCATTTGAATGTTTTATTTCTTTGGAATTAGTAAACAAAATATCATTAAAAGTTAATCATATAGAATCATCATGGACAATTCAGTATGGGGATAAGGTGACTAGGGAAGTGACCAAGTATTTATCAAAAGCAAGGCTACAATTTAGTGAATTTGAAACTAGGGTGGATCTCTATGTGGCACCCCTAGGGTCATATGATGTAATTATTGGGATGAGTTGGCTAACAGATCATGAGGCTAATGTAGATTGTTACAAAAATTTGGTAGTGTTTGGATGATGAAGGGAGAAGGGTTAAAATTCAAGGTAACCTTAGGCCCATAAATGTGGAGACTATATCAGCAATGCAACTAAACAAGGAAAGAAAGAAAGGGGCTCAAATTTATATGGTTTATTTAGAAGAAAAAGAAAAGGAAAATACTCCAACCTTTGAAAATTCTTCCTTCCTTCAAGATTTTAAGGATGTATTTCTAAAAGAGCTACCTAGTTTTCCCCTAGAAGAAAATTTGATTTTTTTATTGATATACTACCTAGAGTTGAACCAGTTTCAAGGGCAGCCTATCGAATGGACACAATAGAAATTGAAAAAATTAAGATGCAACTAGAAGAAATATTAGAGAATGGATTGATAAGGCCAAGTGTATCTCCTTGGGGAGCACCAATCTTGTTCATTAAAAAGAAGGATGGGACTTTAAGGTTGTGCATTGACTACATAATGTTGAATAAGGTCACAATAAAGAATATGTACCCTTTTCCATGCATTGAGGATCCCTTTGATCAAATGAAGGGAGAAGCAGTGGTTTCCAAAATAGACCTTCGATCAAGGTACCATCAACTTAGAATAAAATAAGAGGATATCCCAAAGACAAAATTTAGAATGAGATATGGGCATCATGAGTTTACAATTATAACCTTTGGTGTGAAAAATGCTCCAAGCGCCTTTATGAACTTAATGAATAGTGTGTTTCATGACTTCTTAGACAAATTTGTCTTGGTGTTTTTGGATGACATTTTGATTTTCTCAAAAAATAAGAACATCTAGGACATCTTCAACTAGTTTTACAAAGATTAAGGGAACATAAATTATATGTGAAGTTGTCAAAATTGTGCTTTCTTTTAAAAGAAAATTCATTATCTTGGGCATATCATATCTAAGAAAGGGATTGTAGTTGATCTAGAAAAGATAAAGGCAATAGTAGAGTGGCCAATTCCTAAAAAAGTTTTAGATGTGGGGAGTTTTATTGGGTTAGTAGGATACTATAGGAGGTTTGTAGAAGGGTTCTCTAAAATTTCAAATCTTATCACTTCATTGCAAAGAAAGGGTGAGGTTTATTTGTGCAATGAAAAAAGTGATAGGGAATTCCAAATTTTGAAGGAAAAGCTAACCACTGCACCTATTTTAAAGGTTCCCAATCCAAATGGGCATTTCATAGTTGTAACAAATGCTTTTATTGAAGGTTTAGGAGGATTCCTTATTCAAAATGAAGGTTTGGTGGCCTATGAATCTATGACATTGAAGAATCGTGAAGTAAACTATGCCCCCATGATTTAGAGTTAGCATCCATCATTCACGCTCTACAAAAATGGAGGCGCTTTTTATTGGGGAATCCCTTTGAATTAAAAATAGACCATCAAGGACTTAAATATATCTTCACTCAACATCACTTGAATGCAAGATAAAGAATATGGTTAGAATTCTTAAGTGAATATGATTTTAAAATTGATTACATTAAGGGAAAGGAAAATAGGGTGGTTGATGCTTTAAGTAGAAGGCACTTGATTACCATAGCAACTTTCAAAACTTCTTTCAAGGAACAAGTGATGGAAGAACAAAAATAGGATCCATGGTATGAACAAGTCAAATTAATCTTGGAAAATGACCCAACTAACCCAAAGGTTGAAGGGTACTCTCTTGATGGAGATAAATTGCTAAGATTCAATAATAGAATCTATGTCCCTAACTCAGGTGAATTAAGATAGCTTTAACAGAAGCTCAAAATACTCCTTGTTTAAGGCACCTTGGGGTAAATAAACTTTATGCATACCTAAAGAAGCTATATTTTTGGAAAGGGATGAAAAGGGACATGGTTCTTTATGTATCCAAGTGTTTGGAATGCCAAAGGGTAAAGGTAGAACATAACCATCCAACAAGATTGTTATGCCCTCATCATATACCTCTTCACAAATGAAGTAATTCGCATAGATTTTGTGCAAGGGTTACCTATGACACCTTATATTCATAATGCAATAATGGTGGTGATTGATAATATCACCAAAGTGGCTCACTTTATACCAAGAAACTTAACTGATGATGCCCCTACTTTGGAAAAACATTTTGTGAAGGAAATATTTAGGCTTCATGGGATTGTCAAGAAAATTATATCATATAGAGATGCTAGATTTACTTCAAGGTTTTGGTCAACTCTTCAGTCGGCATTGGGAAAACAACTGAATTTTAGTTTATCTTACCATCCTGAAACTGATGGACAAAGAGAAAGAACAAATCAAATTGTAGAATACCTACTTCAGATGTATTGGATGGACCAACAAACAAAATGGGAAGAGTATCTTCCATTAGTGGAGTTTTCTTATAACAATACTTTTCAATCTTCCTTAGGAATGACTCCTTTTGAAGCTTTATATGGTAGGCCTTGTCAAACACCTTTGAGTTAGGATAGCCTTGAGGATAGAATAATAATTGGTCCTGATGTATTAAAGGAAATTGAAGAACAAACTAAAGAAATAAGGAAAAGATTAAAAAAATTCTCTGATAGACAAAAGAGTTATGTAGATAAAAATAGAACTCAAAGGGAGTTTGAGTTAGGTAAAAGGGTATTCTTGAGGGTCAATCCTCACAAGAGTTCCATAAATTTTGGGAAAGAGGTTAAGCTAGCACCTCGATATGCTGGCCCTTTTGAGATCTTAAAAAAGATAAACCCACTTGCTTACCAATTGGCCTTACCTTGCCAATTGATTAATATCCATGATCTTTTCCATATATCACTTCTTAAGAGATATGTCCCCGATGAAAAACATATTCTAAATTGGAATGCATTATAGGTCCAGGAGCTAGGGGGAATAATAATAGAGCCATATAGAACCTTGGAGAGGCGCCGGTATTGATTGCACAACAAAGAGGTTAATCAATGTAAGGTGTAATGGGATCAATATAATAAAGAAAAGGCTACATGGGAGGATGAAGATGAGATGCAACAGTTTTTTCCTTTCTTGTTTTGAATTTGTTTACTAGAACTTGATACTATTTGAAGTTGTTAAATAAGTACATCAGGACAATGCATAATATAAGGGGGGGATGATGGCATGACCCTCTTTCTTAGAACATTTGGAAAAATCTTTATCATTATTAAGTTAAGTTAGTTTGAAATAATTATTTTAAGGGAAAAAATAAATAAAATCAATAAATTAAAATGTTTAGATAATCAAATAGATACTTTGATAAATAAATAAATAAAATTTATGATGCAAAAATTTATTTATGGAAATATGAATCTTTTTCAAATTATGAGAGAATGAAAAATAAATAAATTTTAATTATTTAAAAGTTGCAATATTTCTCTACTTCAACTTTCTATTTTCTCTTCCAGTCAACGCCTCGTATCTTATTAGTTAACTCCATCTCATTTTAGAATCTAAATCTTCCCTTATCAATTTACTACTCTCCCTTTTGGAAACTCTTTTTATAACTATGTATTAAGTGGGAAACTTTATTGTATTCTTTGTTTTTTTGTTTTTTTAAATGTACTTTAATGAGGGTTACCTCAAAATAAAATTTGTGAAACTTTAATGGAAGCTAAATAAGACACCATTTCTAAATTGAAAATTTGTTATTATCTTTTCATGAGTTAGAATGGAAAATTTCATGTTCTCTTCTTCGATCTTGTCCATTGATTTTACCATCAAATTTTGACCATCGATCAAGCATACATCCCCTATAAATACAACCCTTCAATCTCTTTCAAGGGCATGATGGAAGGGTATGTGCAGGATCATGATGGGCCAAAAAGTGGCAATATGATGGGTATGTGGCTGATGACTTATTTTTTATCCAAAATTGATGAAACAAAAAGGGCTTTTAAAGGAGATTCTCAGATTTTCACCAATATAAATTATGCTTTACTTTGAATTTAATAAGTAATTATTATTCATTTTCTATTGAAATTACGACTAAAGTCCTAATTGATAGACTGATTGAAAAAAAATTATAGCTTTCAAACAATATCACATTCTATGCTTCACATAGTATAGGATTAAAAAAAGAAAAAATGAATTTCATGAAGTTTTGACCAAGTTAAGGTGGTCGACATACGAGTTTTATATTTTTAAAAGTTGTAATAAAAAATTCATAATTAATTATTTACTTGGAAAAAAATTACAAAAAAATATGCATCACATCGGGACATGAGTCCTCTACCTATATCTAAAATATTATAAAAAAATATTATCATTTTATTGTGGTTAGGGTGGTCAGACAGACATCCACTTCTTATTTTTTCCCTAAAATTTAAGTACTACTGCATTGAAATTTCAGATTTTCACCAAATAGATTTTTTTTTGTAAACAAACCTAGTAGTTTAGAAACTACATACAATTTGCTACAAATTCTATTCTTACATATTTTTGAAATAATATAGATAACTTATTCAAACTTTTACGTCAAGTTGCCTAACTCTGATTTTTCTATTTTTTTTGCCACTTAAGGGTCTGTTTTTTCCATGATGATCCTACACATACCCGGAACTCAAAATATTTATAGTCATTACCATCCTAACTTATTAAATTTTTGCATACAATTCTAAGAGTACAACTTCTTTAAAAGCAAAGTGGGAAGGACAAGGAATAGGAGGTATATTTCCTTCTTGTAGAGAAAGGAGCAAGGATTCTGAAGGCTTGAGAGTTTGGATTCAACAAAGAGGGATTTGGACTTCGTTGCATTACATGTAGGCTTCATTTGAATCTTGCTTCTCTCTTTTAATAAATTTATAGTTTTTCATGCAAATCTTGTTTTCAAAAATAAAATCTCTACTTTAAATTTTAGAATCCATTTATGGGAAACAATTTTAATTTGCAAAGTTATTTTAAAAATATATATATTAAAATTTATTCAAAATTTTATATTGAATGTATGTTCAATTTATTTTATTTATTATTTTTAAATTATGTTAAATCTAGAATTAAATTTTATCTATGTTAATTTATTTTATTTAAAATATTTTGCTAAATTTTATTTTTACAAAAAATCATGATAAATTTTATATTAAAAAAAAACATTAATTTTATTTAAATTTATTAAAATTTTAATTAGATTAATTGAAAGTTTTAAATTAAAAAAAATTATGTTTATAAGCCCTCGTGGCTTGTTGCATAGGTCACAAACATGTTAATTGGTTGTGACTTGTGCAACAAGCTGTGAGCCCTTCCCTTAGTAGGGATGGGCTATAACCCAACAAAATAAAAGTTTATTTATTTATTTTATTAAATATTAAACTTATATTTTAAATCTTTTAAATATTTTTTATTATTATTATTGACATTTAGTTACTATTAATTATTATTACTATTTGAGTATTATTAAATATAATTATTTTTAAGGTTACAATATTAATATATATATAGTGTGTGTAAATTAATATTTAATATTTTTGATATAAAATATATGTATATATTATATTCTAATATATAATTAATATTTAAATAATAAATTTTAATCATTGAAGTATTTAAAAAAAAGAATTTAAATTTAAATTAATATATTTAAAATGATAAGATTAGTATATGGATTATGTATGAGTATGGAATTTAATTTTTGTACATATTTTACGCGCCTTGATCCCATTTGGAAGCAGGGTATGTAGGAAGTCTAGGAAATTTGAAGGATGCTCCTAGCACCTCAAGCATTTGGGGATGGGGTTTAGAGCACGTCTAAGAAAGATAACACTAACTCAATTAGCCATACAACATTTATTCAATCAAGGAAATTATCAATTCAAGGGAAGGGAAGAATACCCTAATCTAATATCAAGATAAAATATATTCCTTGTATACTCAAATGGAATGCTTGATTTCCTCGAAAGGCTTAGGCCAAAATTTTGAGGTGGGATTCAAGTCCTTATGTTATTATTTTTGTATACTCCTAAAGATGAACCTCGCTGCATTTTTGTTAGGAAGTGTAGTCTATAGAGAGTAATTCATATGAATCTAAAGTCTTTGGCTAGAGCATTTTACCTACCCTATTTGATGGATAGATGGATTCCTATCATATTTGATGGATGGATGCCTATCTTGTTTGATGGATGGATGCTTATCCTATTTGATGGATGGATGCCTATCTTGTTTGATAGATAGATGATTTCCTGAGTATAAAAGTGAATTAAACACTTAACAACTAAAGAAAAATAATAATAACACAAAAAAAATGTGACATTTTTTTTGGTAATAATGGATTGGGCCTTTACAACAACATTGGGAGCTCTAGGAATTATTTGCGTTATTGATTGTTGTATCTCTGTGTGTGTTTGAAATGTTATAAATTTGCTTGATTTATTATAAGAGATCAGTTAGTTATTAGTATTTATTGTTGTTTTAAATTAAAATGCATAGAAGCCTATATATTATATATTATATAATAAAAAATTACATCTATGTCTATAGTACTTGGGAAAAGATTGCTAGAGAAATTTGCAACTTATCTGCTATCTTGATAATATCCCTTTCACTAGTTGTAGATAATACAAAATATCAAAACATGAAGAGTTCAACATTCATAACCATAGACTGTTACTAAATATGCACCATCCTTCCAAAGAGAATGTACGAGCATCTATGAACATCATTACTACTAAGCAAAAAACTAAAACCTTCCTTCAAGCAAAGATAAACATTCTTAACAAAAATTGAAGCTGAAAAAATTGGTTTGTTACTCTTCCATACACTCACCATGCACTAAATTCTCATCTTGGGATTTAGGGACCTCATGCAATCACATTTCATGTGCAAAAAAGTTGAAACCAATTAATGGCTCCTTTTCTTTTGGTCTAGCCTAAGAAATGTGTGCCCTCGCTATGATACCTTGTTTCCCACCAACGAAAGAATCAACAGCATTTCATCCTGGCAACAACTCCACATTTTCAACAACTGATGCAGAGGGTAGAGCTCCTGGGAAGGAAAGATTAGCTGCCTAGCTCTGGGACTTGTGACCTCAACACCAAGTACCGAGTGCATCAATTCTTCCACTCTAGGACATTTCACTTGAAAAACCAAAGATAGGTTTTCATGAGTGAGATGATCTTCAAAGGGACTCTCCCATGGTTGCACTAGGCAATTTACACTAAAATTCCACGACCGGGACATCATTTTTTCACTTTGCAACACACTATTCTCACGACTCTTATTTCTCCAATCACCTTCAATAAAACTAGCAACGCTTTTGAATAAAATGCTACATTGAAATCCACATTTTAAAGCCAAAAGAAGCATGCTAGAAATGATCATAGTGAAAGAAAGATCATGATTATCCTTGTAAGTGAAAGGAACCAGAAATTCGACAAACACCACTAAATCATGTTAGCTAGTGTGAAGTTGCCTCCTTTGCAGGGTTAATAAATATCCATTGCATTGAAAAGTTTAGAAGTACCTAAAAAATTAAACAACACATTAAGAAAAAAAAGATTGGCGAACAAGTGTCCAACTGTAACGGCCCGTGGTGAAAGCAGATTCCATCCTCCATCCATAGAATCTAGCTCAATCTGAGAGTGTAAATGATGTAAGCTCCAATACAACATTCAAATGGAAATAGTCATTACACATTAACCTTGCCAACGATAATGGGTGTTTACACGATACTGGGAAGGCAATATGACAACTCGAACAAGGTGAAGTACATTTCCCACCATAATATGCAATCATAACTTAACAAACACCACCAGCCAAAACAAATCATAACCTTTATCCCATGAGATAAAATAGCCATGGACTACTACCTCGATGTCAGATAATGCTTTCCTTAGGATTTTGGATGAAACCAAATATTACGAAAAATTAGCTATTCACCAACTTAGAGCTGAAAATAGATTTTTTAAGGCATTAGAGATTGATCTACCAACTATCTCTTGGAGGCATGGAAACTTTTCCAAATCTTCATTACCTTCAAAGAATACCAATTCTTGCTAGTTACAAGCCAAATTAGAAAGACTATCTACTAATTTGTTTCCCTCACGATATATGTGGGAAAGTCAAATGTCTTCAAAAGAAGATAAGAGTTCCCAAATTTTTTGAAGAATGTATCTTAATTTCCAATTACAAATACTCTTCGTCTTGCATGCACTAATTATCAGTGAAGAATCACCCTCCACATGAAGTGTATTGATGTTAAGATCCTTTTCCAAGGATAAACCAGCTAAAAGAGCTTGAGCTTCTTCCATAAATTATTGGTGTAAGAAGAAAAATGAATTGCTTTGGCTGCGATCAATAACCCCTTCAAATTCCAAATACAACATCCAACACCTGTTGCACTAGGATTTCCATGTGAAGCTCCATCGAAGTTGAGTTTATAGAAGGCTGAACTAGGGGGTATCCACTTCACCTTGTTTCCATCTACTTTAGCAGAATTTGGATGAAAACAAGCCCCTTGAAGTGGTAAAGAAAGATATTTCCAATGTTTTAGAATAAAATTATCCCAATTGGAATACAAAGAGGAAATTGACTTAAAATTACAAACATAAGAATTACAAACTTCTGATATTTTCTTCTCTATCTTCTCTTTAAGTATTTGAATTAAAGCAGTCCGATCTTTGAAAATACATTTATTTCTTTCCAACCATATTAACCAAATTACCAAAGTAGAGTTACTAACTAGATGCATGCAAAGAGGGAATATTTATGGAGGATTGGACAACTAGTGAAAAGATCCTATAAAGAATTAGGCAACAGAAAAGAAACATTCATCTTTCCTGTAATGAAAGTCCATACTTCATAAGCTACTGGACAAGCAAAAAAAAGGTGATTGACTGTTTCATATTCCTCTTTACACAAGACGCATTTGAAGACTATTGTTATTCCAAATTTCTCCAGTCTGTCACTAGTTAGAATCCATTTCCTTAAGGACAACCAAGCAAAATTACATGCCTTTGGAAATTGCATTGAATTAAAAAAAAAAACAAAATCTCTTTGAGATTGGAGCTAAGACGCTTGAGAAATAATTGAATTATACCCTTTTTTAACTATATAGAAACCATTCTTCAAAGGAACCCAAATTAGCTTGTCAAGAGTATGAGAAAGATAAAAAATTCTACTTATCAAAAGATTTGACAATATACTTTTCTGATTATCCAGAAGAGAGGTAGCAGAAAAATCCTTCCACTTAACTAAGCCTATCAGAGGGTCAGAGGAAAAAACATAATCCTTCAACGTTTTCCCCCAATTTTGTGAAGGAATATCTTCTACCAATTGCAGATCCTGATTGGAGTTAAGAGGTGGGAAACCATTCCATGAATCTCTCCAAAACAATACTTGATCACCACTGTGAACCTCCCATGAAAGGAAAGGACTGATAACATCTCTACAAGCCAAGATGAAGTTCCACATGACTGAACCTCCTATGGGATTAGAAATAGTAAAGATCCTGGATGGGCTGTCATTGTCCAAATATTTATTCTACATCAACTTACACCATTTGAGATTTGTTCTAGCATACATCTTCCATACCAATTTAGCCCCTAAAGCCATATTCCTTACAGATAGATTATGAAAACCCACTCCACCACTTGATTTATCAGAACACATATTCTCCAAGGAGACTAATGGGATCTTCCTTTTATCATCTAAATTTCCTTTCCATATAAATTATTTTATGTGCTTCTCAATTTGATGGACTACACACTTTGGGGCTTGCAAAACAGCCAAGAAATAATTTGGAATGGAGGCTAGAACAGACTTGACCAACAAAATTCTACCTGACAATGTAAGCCATCTTGCTTTCCAAGCAAGTATTATTTCTCTTATTCTTTCTAACACCTTGTTCCAAAACAAAGATTTTTTTGAGCCCATAAAAAAAATATGCCCAAATAGGAGCAAGGAAGTTCTGATTTTTGAAATCCTAGCATTGCAACCAACTTTCTTGCTATAGATGATTTTGTATTAAAAACATATACCTTTGATTTAGCTGCATTAATTTTCTTCCTTGATGCAAAAGAGTACTTTTCTAGCAAAGACTTAACCTGAGCTGCTTCTTTCAACAATTCCTTGTCAATCAAACAATGTATCATTTGCAAAAAGAGAGTGAGTAACTAAAATTCTTGTGTTAGAAATTGAAACCCTCTTCCATAATCCTTGCAAATGAACCCTTTGAATTGATCTAGTTAAAGCTTTTTCCATCAGAATAAACAACACAGGAGGTAATGAATCCCCTTGTCTAACTCCTTGAGAGGATCCAAAAAAACCCACAAGGAAACCATTAATAAGTACCAAAAGTTTTGCTCTTGAAAGACAAGAGAGAATCCACTTACACCATTTATTACTAAAGCCAAATTTCTTGAGCACCTAAATCAAAAATTCCCAACACACTCTATCATATGCTTTCATCATATCCAGCTTAATGATGAAAGTCGAGATGCTACAATTTTTAATAGAATGTAGTACTTTGTGGGAAACTATCACCTTTTGTTGTCTCCCTCCTAGGCACAAAACCACCTTGTTCTGATGACACTAATTTGGATATGAGTGGTTGAATTCTTAGATAGATGACTTTAGTAAATATTTTATACATTGTATTACATAAAGAGATTGGCCTAAACTCAACAAATGTCTTTGGATCTTTTACATTTGGAATTAGAGCTATGTGAGTTGTATTAAACTACTTTAAAATTGTCCCTGTCCTCCTTGATTCCTCCAAAGCCAAGAGAACATCATAGCATATAAAATACTAACATTTTTGGAGAAACAATGTTGTAAACCCATCTGGGCCAAGAGCTTTGTCTGGTTGTATAGAGAACACTACACTCTTAACTTCCTCCAAAGAAAAAGGTTTCAAAAGGTTCTCATTGCCCTCTCTAGTGATCAAAGCTAGTATAGAATCTAATAAATCATCTACATCAAAAAAATACGATGACGATTTATTATCTAGTGCTGACAGAAGAGATGAAAAAACCTTATAGCTTCCTCCTATATTTCTTCCTCCTTTACTAACTCCTTTCTTGATAGAGCATTCTAGATTATGAAGATGGAATTATGTAACTTCTTAATCCACACAGATGCATGAAAGAACTTTGTACTTCTGTCACCCTCCTTCAGCCACAACTCTCAGGACTTCTGCCTCCAATAGATTTCCTCCCTTTCCACTAACTCTTCCCACTCTTCTTGCAACTTCTTTTGGATCTCATACAAATTAACATCTAATCCTTGACTGATTATTTTATCATTTATATCTAATAATTCTTTAAAAACCCTTTCTTTTTGTTTAAAAATATTTTTGAAAACATTCACATTCCAAATCTTGAACTGTTGTTTAATATATTTTAGTTTATGAGCTAATTGAAACATTCTTGAACCCTTAAAAAAAGGAGCAACAATCCACTATTGATTTAATAAAGGCAAGAAAAGAGGATGAAAAAACCACATCTTCTCAAATTTAAATGAAGAACCATACTTCTTTACTTGATTGTTTGTGTCAATGGTCAAGGAGAATGCGAAGTGATCAGAATGTGATAGAGGCAAGATTTCAGACTCCAAACTTTTCCCGACTCCATATCAATTTGTTGAGGAAAGAAATCTATCTAATCTTTCTGCTATCTGCAAAAAAAAATTTCTTCGATTTGTCCAAGTGAATTGACCCTTTACAGGTATAATGTCAGTCAAAGCATTATCTAACATAAACACTACAAAATCATCTATAACTTTTTGTGGTGGGAAAATCCCACCTTTCTTCTCCTGCATGCTAGCTATAGCATTAAAATCTCCTGCAACAATTATTTTATCCATCCTTAGTCCATCCAATATTTTCATCAAAGAATCCCAAAGATGTTTTTTTCTGCTATGGTTGTTGGAGCATGAACATTTAACAACTAAAATTGAAGATCAAACTAGGAGATTTGAGTAGTTTCCAATTCCAATCACTATTTGATATATCAATTTGTAGTGATTTAGCATCCCATAGAACAATCATGCCACCTAAAGCTCCTTGCGCAAGAGTATGATAAAATTTCTATTTCCTCTATTTCTGAACTTATAACTAAATTTTTTTATCTAAAGTTTTAATCTCTTGTAAGATCATGATGTTTGCTCCACAAGCTTCTAATTGTTGCTTGACCAAAGTTCTCTTGTCAGGGGCATTAATGCCTCTGACATTCCATGACAAAATCTTCATTGGTAGCGAGGAGAGAAGAATTATCTCCTCAGGAATTTTTTTGTAGAGAAAACCACTACATTATCCAAAGTTGACTAAACTCCTGCTGCTATTTCTTCTTTAAGTTTTGTCATGTGTGATTTTCTACCCCTTTTCCTTGGGGTCTTAGTAATAAACGATTGAGTACTTGGGTTTTGTGAAATTCCCAATGTTTGGGAATAGTCAAATTCTCCTTCTTTCTTCTCTTGTACCTCCAAAGTCTTATCCTCCTTCATAGATACGTGTTGTATAGGTTGAGGGACATCAAAGGAGTTGACAAGAGAAGTCTAAACTAACAGCTTGCATGAAAAACCCTGTGATGAAACCTTATTAATGAGATCTATAGAGGGAAACACATCTACTTCATCAATTTCATCCAAGACAAAATTACTATCTACACCTTTTACAAGATCCAAAGAGTTAAGATTAGAAGATTTAATGCCAACGTACTATTCTTCTTTAAGTACTTCATTTGCAATCCACTCAATCATTTTGGAACCTTGAGAAACTAAAATTTTATCTACCAACTCCTCAAGATGACCTTAAAAAAGTAGACTATCAAAGGAGTCTAAATTCAAAACCTCATCCTCATCGATCTCCAAAATCTTAGGTCCCTTTTTACCTCTAATCAAAAATTGAGAATACAATTTGCAGAGCTGATCCTTCTGATTGCAAGTTATCAGAATTTTATCAAAGATAAGTGTGTTAACTATACTATTAAGTTTCTGAAAAGAAACACAAGAAAATGCAGGAGTGTACCAAAATATTGATTGATATTGTAGTAAAATTCTGATAGGATTAATGTCATCTTCTTATTTTTGATTGAGCACAACTTTGCTAGTGACATAGTGTGAATGCTTGGTCTAGACCTTCTCCAACATGATCAAACAAACCAATTTTAGTCAATAAACACATCTAAAAAAAACATTCCCCATGCAATTCATTCAAATACAAAGAACAAGAAACAAAGGAAATTTGATCCAATGAAAGCTAATAAAACTTATTCTAAGTACTCAAACCAGCATCCCATGGGGAATTGGTGCTTCTTTGATGTGGAAAGAATCCCTTTCCCAATTCCTTGCAAAGCTTTGATGAACTTGATGGTGATTTGTGCTCCTTAATGAAAATTTGACAATAACCCCTTTCCCAATTCCTTGCAAAGCTTTGATGAACTTGATGGTGATTTGTGCTCCTTAATGAAAATTTGACAATAACCTAGCTAAGATTGATAAAAACTATGAAGAATTGGATGAAAATGGTGGATGATCTTGCTCAAAACCTATAGATAGTAACTTTGCATGAAGTTGTGGATCCAAAATCAATAGAGAAATACTTCATTTATAGGAAAGAAGGATGGAGAAGTGAGAAACATGAAGGATGTGGGATTAAACTTGACCCAATGGCATTGTGCCACTTGTCAACATGCTATTGAAGAGAGGTGAAGCACATTTTGATCAATGTGCAAGTTAATGCAATTAGGTGGAATTTGAAATTCAAAAGATGGCTTGTGGAGGAAGAGATGAAAGGTGAGTTAATGCCACTTGGCTCAAGAAAAAGGACATGTAAGAGTTATAAATGCCATGTTGGAGGACAAGTCCTTTTAGGAGGGAGATTTCAAATTGGAGGAATATTCCAATGAGATACCTTTTTGAATGAAAATAGAAGAATTTATAAATCAATTAAATTGATTTACTTGTGCAAGTTGCAAAATCTAGAGGATTTGAGGATTGGTGTTAGAGTTAATTAGGATTTAATTAACTTAGATGGAAACTAGTTTGATTTGACATTTGACTTAGATTTTGGATTTATTTAAATCAAATGGGAGGAAAAATGAATATTAGAATTAATTAAATAAAGTTTGATTTATTTAATTAAAAGGAATGATGTTAGATTTAATCAAATAAAGGTTAATTTATTTAATTAAAGGGAGATTGTGATTTAATAAAATAAAGGGATTTATTTAATTAAAAGATAAACATTAAGACTAATCAAATTAAATGATTTATTTAATTAAGAGAAGATAATGATTTAATCAAATAAAGTTGATTTATTTAATTAATAGAGGAATTATGATGAATTAATTAAATAAGGATTATTTAATTAACTGGTTAGTAAAGAAGTGATTCAAGAAGAACTGATGTTAGTGAATCAGGATCAAGTGTGTGATATCAATCAGTATACTTTGAACATCTACATTTTTTCCCTCTTTGAAGCAATGTACTTGTGTTGGTTCAAAGAATAACCTTGCCAAGATCAAAATTCAAAAAAATTATGATTTTTTTGGATGCCCCACTGTTGCCCCAACGAGAAGAAGTATACCGGTACACTGCCTCCTCGAGAGATCGAGCAAAAAGTTCAATCTGAGGGTTGATCTCGTAACAAAGAGGTTCAAGATGGTCATATGAATGGTTATGATGATGATGCAAATGAGATGGTTTATGAGATGCTTAGAATAACCAATCTATATTATGTAATGATGAAATGCAATGTATGTGAGATGATCAGTGTTTTCTATATGATATGATACAGATGATATGCAACATGCCGACAGTTTTTGGATGTAGGATGGATGCATTGGTGATTTTTTTTGATTAATTGTCATGGTACCATGTTAGTGTGAAGAGAAGAAAGAAGAAATGAGATGATAAGAGGATCCAACAAGTCCATGATCTACGAGAATTTATTAGAGATGGAGATGAACGATGATGATGATGCATTTCTTATCAAGAATTGGGATTTTAAAAGGGCTCACTTACCTTATGTTTAGGCATGATGCATCAAGGTATAAAGAACCAGGTTGGCATTGCACCTAGTGTGATGGACTTTGACTCGAGAATCAAATAGGAGTATCCCTGTTCACACCTAACATGCAAAACCTTATTTAGGATGTAGTTTAGATATTTCAAATATCTTAGACCAAAAAATAGAAAGGAAAGCCTTCTTATGTGGTCAACAAGACACTTAAAAAACCCTCCCTATAAACCAAACAAAGCACACATGACCAAGGCTATATTACAAGAACATCCAATAAGCACAACAGATAAAAGATAATGATCATTGCCCCATTCCTTTCTCTCTAAATCCCTTTGTTTGGACATCATCGAGAGGTCATTGGAGCAAGCACAAGAAGACAAGTCAAAAGAAAAAGATCAAGTAAATAAACAAGCCAATGTTCTTCATACCTCTAGCCAAGACTAAACTATGGTGACGCTTGATGTTGATGTCCATTGTAGGAAGCATGCATCCTAGGACATGATGTTATCAAATGATTTTGGGATTGACTAGATGATGGGATATTAGTACCAAGAGTTTACCAACAAGTTTACTAACCTAGACTTGAGACCTTGACACTTGAGTTTTCACTTTCAACCTACTAGACTTGTTTCTGATTGTTTCACCAAAGGTTGAGGATGACAATCATTTATTATGAGTGGATATTTATTTCGGGTGAATGTGAGATGAGACAGATGGATTTTTTCAAATATTTGGATGGTTTTGGTGTTTTTGAAATTTTTTGAGGCTATTTTTGGTATTTTCAAGATATATTTTACAAATATTTTGATTTTCAAATTTTCCAATATTTTTTTGTTTTTTGAGATTTATGAATGTTTTTGAGTTTTTTGTGTCTCGAGGGTTGATCAAAGATTATCCTTTCCTACGTTTAAGCTCAGAGATGACGTAGTTCGGATAACCATGTTTTTGACGTTTTTCTAACTTTTTAACCTGTTTTGGGATTTTGACATGTTTTGGATGTTTTTGGATTTTCACATGATTTTGACAATTTGGATATCGATATGTGTGATGATATTAGTGAACTATTTTGGGATTTTCTTGAAAACTAAGCTAAGATTGATTGATCTGGTTGATGGATTGATGATGATAACATTGTTGAGGATACACAACAATGCAAGGATAGTGTTAAGCAACACAAGGATTAGGATGGATATCCCAAAATGATGAGGGATTGATTGGAATCGATTGATGGATTGATGATGATAACATTGTTGAGGATACACAACAATTCAAGGATTTAAGCAACACGAGGACTAGGAAGGATATCCCAAGATGACGATGGATTGATTGGATTTGCTTGATCAGGATTTTAAAGCTTGGTTTGGAACAAAAGTTGTTTGAATGATTTGATGTGATGTTGAAGCACACATTAGATGCAATTGATATTGATTGTTTGGATTGATGTTCGATGAAGGATAAAACTTGATAAGGAACATATTCTTGTCAAAATATGCCATGGGCTAGTGATTTGGATTTTGTCTCACAAATGTTTTGACCAATTCGATTTCATGTTTTCTAATGTTCAGATCACCACATAAGTTGGAAGATATAGATCAAGATTTATTCTCGAAGCAAGATGTAAATACCTACCCCAGTATCTAGCAATGTATGGAATGCCCTAGGTGGATGCTTGGATAGGTGTACATGGATGGATGGATATGGATTCTCTTACAATAAGATAAGGTGTTCAAATAAAGAATGCTCTTTTGGATAATGTTTCATGGTTCAGATAATGTTGGGTAGGATAGGATCAATGAAAATGACCCATGTCAAGATGTTTACCATAAGCAAGTGCAAAGTGTGCACCAAACTTTGTCAAGATAAGATAATTTGGAAGATGGATGTAGATGGATGAAAATGGATTGGATCAATGGTTTATGGATGGATGGATTTATTATGGATGAGATGGATGGAATGTTGGATTTATTATGGATGGGAAGAGATGCTTTCACCTGCATTAGCGCATGCAGATGCTCGATTCTACACATGATGCCTATTTGCCAGGTTTTCATCATGGTACCTATCTAAAGGGCCACTGTAGTGGTTTTCACTAGAGGATAATTTTTTTCTTTACTATTTTCAATCCTTTTTTGATTTTTTTGGATTTGCATATTTTTTAAATTTTTTTAATTTTTCTGAAATATTTTTAAGCTCATGTTGAATCACCTAGTGGTGTTGATGTAGATTCTTCTGTCATAATGTGTCATTGATATCTTGCTTGAAGAAGCTACTTTGCCAAGATACATGCACTTGAATACAATTTTTGAGATTCCTGATTTGCTTTGTTGATACCGGAGTTAACTTTGTCTTTGTGCACACATCACGATAGAGTGCCTTCTGAATCCTTATGATGAAGGGTGGCTGCCAATACCTGGTCAATGTGAGAATTTTATACCATGCATGGAGACGTGGATGGAGTGGGTTTAGGAATAAAAGATGGATTGGTTGACAAATTGGAACCTTTGACTCTCCAAACTTGGGAAAATGAGCAATGATGGGTGGATATGAAAGTGTGTGTGGAATTAGGAACAACTGCTTGATATACTTTGTACATTGCTTGAGAAGCCTGATTTTTCCTTTGTGGACATCTTTGATGGATACTTTTCCCTTTTTTATTTTTCCCCATAGTTTCTTTGATTGATGGAGTTTGATAGGGATAATCTTTTTTTTTTTTTTGGTATCCATGTGTATTTTATTTGTCCATTATGCTTCTCTGCTTCTTTTGCTTAAATAACTTTCTTTGTGCTTTGATTCAAATCTTTTTTTTGATGTTGGTCCTAGTTTGTGGATGGGGTGATAGGTGGATAAAGATTCATGATGTGGTTGGTTGTAGTATTGGCACTCGTTTTATCATAAGTATTCTTCGTGCTCCCTATGTTGATGCTTGCACTAGATAAAATTTCCCCTAGTATTATAGAGGTATCACTGATATTTTTAGATTCCTTAATTGTCAAATAACCAAGACCTTGATGCTTAGGATTGCCAATAATCTGCACTAGTTCTAGGATACCCTATTCATGTAGGCCTAATCCTCTTCCTTGATAATTCATCTATTGAAACATTTTATTTGCAACAGGATATGATTTACCTTGGAAACAAGGTGCTAACCCTTATCTGCTCTATCATGGATCTTCAAAGGTGATAGCTTCTTCATTGATAAGATAGCCTGCCCTTAAAAAGGTAAGTGATCCAAGTTTATAAGTGATAGGATCCTCCATGTGTGGGATAACTTCCTGATTGATATATTTGGCTTGATCTTATGGAACATAAAATTTTAATGCTTCTTCAAGAGGTGTCGATGGTTCACTATCCTCGTAAAAGTCTTCCTCATGATTCATTTTTTATATGCCTTCACAAGATGTTCCTGATTCACAACTTCTGTAGAAGCCCTCTTGATGACTCATTTCTGATATGTCTCTAGATTTTTTCTATATCTTGATCATGTGTACAAAATTTAAGAGTAGGAGACTCGTGTTCCTTGGTAATGATATCAAGAGTATGGGACTCTTGTTTTGAATGAAGATCAACTACATGTCCATCCAAAGGAAGCATCTCATGGGTAGATGGAGGAGTATGTGCTATATGGATATGATCATCTTGTATAGATATAAGAGTGTCCATTAGATCATTGTAGTATCTTGGAGATACGAATTCTTGATCTTGATTAATTTTGGAATTGCTTTTGACATGCTTTGGATCAAGCTCTTGACATGGGTTAGTTTCAAAGGATGGATTGCTTATAAATATTTCTTGGATATCTTCGTTAGGAATAGGAAGTGACTCAATATCCTCTTGATCTTTGAGTGAGTTTGGATCAAGTGTTGAGTTGAGGATTTCTTCAATATATGTAACCATGAGGTCAAAGGACGTCAATATGTCTTGGAAAGGACCATTGCTAGACTTTGGTGAAAGATGTTGATCATGCTTTGGAATAAATTCTTGAGATAAGTCCTCTAACTCATTAGGTGATGTAGAGACATTTTCAATATGATCATTGGTCAATGGATCGCCGATTATAGGACCAAATAAGGTTAACACTCCTTTGAATCCAAATCATTGTTGGATATTGTTGAGGGGTATTTATCATGATCAAAAAGTGGCTCTTGATGTATGTTGATTTGATCTTTGGATGAAGTAGAAACATCTTCAAGGTGCTCATTGATGGATAGATATTGATCATTATTTTCAAGAATTATGGTGGAGAGATTGTCAATGCTATAACTAGTGGTTGAATCTTCATTGTTGTCCTCAAGAGTTATTATTTTTTTATCAATAAGCTCTTGGATGAGATTTTTGAGTCAAATACAATTTGATGTTGTGTGTCCATTTATTTTGTGAAAATCACAAAGGTGCTTCTCATTATACCCTAGTGGTTTAACTTGAGGCTCTTGATAATTTTCATAAAAGGGGATTTTGATGATATTTTCTTGTACCAATTGTTGCATGACTGTTTCGATTGGTCCCCCAAGTGGTGTATGTTTTCATTTGTTACCTTGTGAGATTTGTACTTTAAATTGACCTTGTGGTGATTGATTTTGGAGATGTGGTGATTGATGTTTGAGATGTCATGATTGATCTTCGAGATGTGGAGGTTGGGTTTTTTGTTGATGTTGTTGATCTTGATATCCAACCTCTTGACATTGGAGATATTGAACTTGATGTGGTTGTGGACACAACTCAATGCTTTGATGACATGGTTTAACCAATGGAAGAGTGTATTGATTTTTGGGTGGAGATGTCTCTTAGTGCAATGAATCAACTATTTGGTAAGTGAAGCGATTTGATCTCACCAAATTTGATCTTGATTTTGATCTTGACACCCTTGATACAGTTGATTTGGTTTTTGTTCAAGAAAATTTGGAATGTATACTTGTGGTGTTTGTATGGGATCATGGACAAATTGATTTTTGACAATGTTCTAATTTGGGATGATGCATAGATTTGGCATTATAGGTTGAAATTGAACATTGTTGTGGTTGGGAATCACATTGCCTTGATTTAGGTAACTTTGATTTTGCATGGTGTTACCTTGACTTGGATCAATGTATGGAGTCGTTAACATATTTTTTGGACTTTGAACAACATTTGTATGATTCACAAACATATCTATCCCAAATTTTACCAAGTGTGGATTCAAAATGTTCATGTTTGGTAAAATTGTACTTGGTATATATTCACATTTGGCATGTATGGATTTGGTGGGATAATTTTGGTTTGTTGAAGACTCATGTATTGATTATTTGGTTGATAGATTTTTAGGTTTGGACTTTGATTTAAATCTACCATAGGGAAAGGTGTTCCAAAATTTAGATTGGGCATACTCACATTTTTTGTACCATTGAGGTTTGTAGGAGATAATGATCCCATGTATGGCTTGTATAAATGTGAGTTTTGATAGTTTGGTTGACTTGGATCACTTGTGATGTATGGAGTAAGTTTATAGTCCATGTTCTTCTTATGTTTTGAACTTGTTGCAAAAGTGACCCCTAAAGGATTTAGGACCAATCATGAGATGAAGGATGAAAGGGGTGAGTGATATGGGCGTTGAACTTTTAGGAACTTTGGATCAATGCTAGACTTTAGGATTTGATTTTGATTGTTTTGATTTGGATAATGAACTTGTAGATACCAAGATGTTGGATGTTACCTTAGGATTAACTTGTTCAAAGGGATGCTAATTAAATAACTTAGAGGTATGAGAAAGGATGCATTCTCAGACTCCTAACTAAACAAGGTGACTTTGATGTGTTTTAAAGATGTACCCAAGTCTAGATAATGATGTTTCCAAAGCTCTAAAGTTGTTTGTGGGATGAAGATGATAAATGTTTGGGATGAATGAAGTGTTGGTTTTGATCCTAAATGAACCTAAGAAGACCAAGATAGTGGAGAAAATTCTTTTCCCTAGGAAGATTAATTCAAACCAAAAGACCAATGTTTGCATGGAAAACCATATGACCAAAAGATAGACAAACAAATGTGTGGGGTTAAATTTGTCTTTTATATTTTCTTAATGGATTATTTTTATCACAAACACTTTCTTGCTTAGCTTTTGAACTAAATGGCTAATGTCTCAATTTCTTTTCATCCCACAAGGTCCATTATGTGGAAATCAAGAAAATTAAGGCAATAGTTCCCTAGTGTTGAATTTAGAGAGAAAATTGAGATATAAATCTAAATACTTAGAAGCCTCTAAGGATGAAATCCGTAGGATAAGAAATAACACTTGGATTTTTCAAAGGTATTTTCTCCTTCTAAAGGTTTGAAATTTGATTTCCTTGTTGAATGTTTGTTTTCAAGATTTTGATCCAAGCAATGTGTTTAACTGACTCAAAGATTGCACAACCATAGGATAGAAGAGAAAATATTTGTTGAGTTCTCACTTGGATAAATCCAGTTGCACTTATTTAGAGCGGATAACTAGAAGCTTGACCACACTGGCTCCCCTCCATGACACTCACTTCTATGGGTTAGCCAAGATTTAGTTCTCATGAATCTCCCATGATGAACTTTTCATCTCTACAAAGAATTGCAAATATGTGGGATGGCTTCGGAGGTCCGACCTCCTGACGCCAACAAATATTGGGATTTTGGATTCTAAACAAAGGCTCATAGTAAGGGAATCCAATTTAGGGGGTGCAATGATAAACTCCTTGTGATAGATCTCCCAACCCTTAGAACAAGGGCTTTATGCATCATAAAGACACTGGGGGAGAGGTATCATGCACCGCTTCCCATTGTTTGTGATTTTCATTGCAACCAAAAATTTATATAGCAGTTTGGAAGAGCTTGGCTTATGCTCATTATCACTTGGGTCGTTCCCTTGTGGTGAGTACTTTTTCCCACCAAGGCAGGCCCTCTAAAGGTGAACAATAGCAAGTAAGTACATACGTCATTTGATCAATATTTGTTTGCATGAACACAGAGAGAACACACATGATGCCTTTACTCACACTAGCAAGATTTTGTTCAATTTTAAAACCCAAATTGCAGTGTGGAGGCAATATTTTAGACAACCTAATATCACCAAAAAGAATTTTTATTTTCAAGATCATCGTGAAGTGCGAGAGGAGTGCATATTCCTTTTAAATGATATTAATTTGTAAAAAAGATTACAAAACACAAAAGACACATGTTCATTTTAGACCTCAAACGTAGTAATGGATTCTTTTTATAGCACTAAGATGAAATGTTTGAAGTTTTTTGTTCAATTCTTAAATACAAAACCATCACTAGTAAGTTCCTAATGTTCTTTTTAACCCTTTTATTTTTCTTTTTAAAATCCAAACAAAATTTATTTGAGTCCTAAAGTTGAAGATAACAAAATCCTTAAGAATGGGATTATAATTGCTCCCAAAGTGTTTAAAAACACTTGTTACAATGAGTATCAAATGATTTTTCTTTCACTTCTATGCTCAATGATCCTTTAAAACCTGTAATCCAAGCTCCAAATGTTAGATGAAGTCAAGAAACAAGAAGATATGAGGGTTAGATAAATGATTAAATAGAGAAACCCTAAAACTTAGACCAAGTTACAATGTGATTTGACTTTAGGTGAAAATTTGAAAATTTTAACTCTATGAAAGTTGAGAAACACCTAGACCATTAGATAGCTTATGAAATTCTACCCCATTTAAAAAAAAAAATCTTTGAGAAAGACCTCAGTATGACCAAGATATGGCCATTTTAAGATTGACTATAAAAGCAAAAAACAATAGCGTCGCCATTTGAACTCAGAGGCAATGTCGCCATATAGCGATGCTTGAAATGATTGCATCACTGTTTGAGGATTTCAGCATTGCTCTTTGGAAACCAGTGTTGCTCTATAGAAAAATAGAGACCACGATAACGTCGCTATTTCCTCCAGCATCGTTGTTTGACCTGGAAAGACAAAAAATGGAAAAAATGATAGAAATAGAGAAAAATGTGTTAATTTTTAGATTTCTACCCTCCTTCTAGTGCCAAAATGTGAATGCTTGGTCTAGACCTGCTCTAACATGATCAAACAAACCAATGTTAGTCAATAAACACATCTAAAACAAACATTCCCCATGCAATTTATTCAAATACAAAGAACAAGAAACAAAGAAAATTTGATCCAATGAAAGCTAATAAAACTTATTCTAAGTACTCAAACCAGCATGCCATGGGGGAATTGGTGCATATTTGATGTGGAAAGAATCCCTTTCCCAATTCCTTGCAAATCTTTTATGAACTTGATGGTGATTTGTGCTCCTTTATGAAATTTTGACAATAACCTAGCTAAGATTAATAAAAACTATGAAGACTTGGATGAAAATGGTGGATGATCTTGCTCAAAACCTGTAGATAGTAACTTTGCATGAAGTTTTGGATCCAAAATCAATAGAGAAATCCTCCATTTATAGGAAAGAAGGATGGAGAAGTGAGAAACATGAAGGATATGGGATTAAACTTGACCCAATGGCATTGTGCCACTTGTCAACATGCTATTGAAGCGAGGTGGAGCACATTTTTATCAATGTGCAAGTTAATGCAATTAGGTGGAATTTGAAATTCAAAAGATGGCTTGTGGAGGAAGAGATGAAAGGTGAGTTAATGCCACTTGGCTTAAGAAAAAAGACATGTAAGAGTTATAAATGCCATGTTGGAGGACAACTCCTTTTAGGAGGGAGATTTAAAATTGGAGGAATATTCCAATGAGATACCTTTTTGAATGAAAATAGAAAATTTATAAATCAATTAAATTGATTTACTTGTGCAAGTTGCAAAATCTAGAGGATTTGAGGATTGGTGTTAGAGTTAATTAGGATTTAATTAACTTCTAAAGATGGAAACTAGTTTGATTTGACATTTGACTTAGATTTTGGATTTATTTAAATCAAATGGGAGGAAAAATGAATATTAGATTTAATTAAATAAATTTTGATTTATTTAATTAAAAGAGAAACATTAAGACTAATCAAATAAAATGGTTTATTTAATTAAGAGAAGATAATGATTTAATAAAAAAAGTTGATTTATTTAATTAATAGAGGAATTTTGATGAATTAATTAAATAAGGATTATTTAATTAACTGGTTAGTAAAGAAGTGATTCAAGAAGAACTGATGTTAGTGAATTGGGATCAAGTGTGTGATATCAATCAGTATAATTTTAACATCTACACATAAGTATAGCCTTCTTAACTACCCTTTGTACTGGGGCCTTAATATTTGACTGATGTGGTGCTATAGAAAAACTCTTCTCATTTGAAGCCTTAGAAAATAAGGTTTATTAGTATCAACCTACTTGCTTTGAAATTCACCCAAGGCACTGTCCTTTTCTAAAAAAAAACTCTTGAATGACCAACCTTATGACATCATAACACATAGTCTCTAGACTTTCAAGGAGGATATCTTGGCACCATAGTCCATATTTAGACTTTATTAGAATTTTGTTTGGAAAATTCTTCGTAGCATCCAACAAAGCACAGAATCTAACCGACTTGGAAGGATTTCTAAAATAAGTTATATCATGCTTGAGAAAAATGCCTACTTGATTTGCAAAAAATTCAATCAAATTGAGCTCCCTATATTCTAGAGGTAGACAAGGCAATTGAATCCAGAAAGGAGTAAATTTTACTACTAAATCTTTAGACCTAAAATTAGGATACCAGGGCTGCATGAACAAACCCTATCCTTGAATGACCCATGATATTACTTTAAAGACTACCTCTCTTTTCCTTCTAGACTCAAAAAGCACTAAAAAAATTCCCTTCTCCTGATCTAGATAAAACACTTTAATAGCCCGTTCCCACTCCTCAAAAATAAAATATTTAAGAAAATCAATTTCAAGATTTAGGCACTAGAACTACATATTAAAGCACATTGACGAAGATCAATAATTTATGGATCTAGCTGGTTTTCAGATAAAGTAACTGATACAGTCACCTTAGTAACTTTTGGTTCTCCAACTCTTCCTCCTTTTCCCCTGAAGCTTGGTTTGTCTTTACTAGCTTACCCACATTGTTTGAGTTGCACGTCTTTTTAGCCTCAGTTACACACCTCCATTTCATTTTGCACCAATTGTTTGTATGCAATGTCTTTTCCTTAGATATAACCCAATTCTTCTTTTTCTTATTCCTCTTTGCATGTTGCTTTCCTTTGGATTTACCCCTACTGTTTTGATCTTCCTTATGTTCCAATGTCTATGCATGTCAAGAAGATTTTGCATGTTGTTCTCCCTTGGAAAGAGAGATATTTCCTGATTCTTTCAATTTAGCATCCTTAACTGGCTTTACATGCATAAACTAAGGAGGTATGGAGACTGGTCTCGAATAATTTACATTTGCATGTTGGGTATCATTAAATTTGACATAGTCCTTTGGCCTTTCAATACCCTTTGAATCCTTTCCTATTCAAAGATTGTCGCATGTTGGTCATCCTGTAAGCAAGCGAGCTTACTCGTGTCTCTGGATTTAATATTGAAATATGTTCTTGCATGCTTGTTTTGATCTAGATCTTGTAAAACTGAGAATCTATATTGTGTGTTCTGCTTAGTTGGATTGAAGGAGTGCCATATTTTTTAGCTATAATCTGTGAAGGGTTTTCTATGCCATCATGTTGACTCTTTGTCGTAACCCTAAAATCATGTAGATTGAATTAGGGTTTCCCCTATTCTCTTTCTGATCTCCTCTGTCATCTTCCCAATTGTCAAAGGGCTCCTACTTATCATGCAGTAGATGCCTATGGGGTCTTCTGGGGGCCCAAAATCTTTGCTTATCATGGGAGGTAGGAGGTTGAGGTCTGCGATGATAAGCTTGTCCATATGATTGTGGACCTGATACCTACTTTGACTTGAATAACCATTAGAAGGTCTTCTACCATCAGATTCAATTCTTTTTTTAAAACCCTCATTACTATTCATTGTAGAATGTCTAGCATACTGTCGTTCTTGTTCAGTATTAGTAAATCTTCTTCCATCTGCATGGCTGATCTCCCTAAAACCATTCTTACTATTCACTAGGAAAGTCCTATCATATTGCCTTCTTTGATCAACATTGTTAGATTGAGGATTCCTGTGAAAATTTGCAACATGCCTGACATAAGAATTTTAAAATTTTTGCCCGTTGGGTGGCCATTTTTTCACAAAGGCCATTCTCCCTACCGGGTGGTGTGTATTGTTAGTGGAGGGGAATTAGGAAATGGAATACACATGGACTAGATCTTTGAAAGAATTTTTGTATTATTTCTTACCACTTTATATTGAAACGTTAAGTAGAATGGGTGTGATTAGTTCTAATAAGTAATTAACTTGACCCCTTTTTATGTAGCAATGTGTGGTAATTATATTTTCTCCACGCCCTTTATTGGCAACCCTAAATGAGTACTAGAATAGGGAAACTACTATAATAAAATAAATTTGAGTGGCTAATAAAATTTTAGTATAGTCAATAAACATCATGCATACTAGATTTTAATTTTTTATTTTATCATGATTGTGGAGGTGGATTAAATATGGGATTCTTAAGAATGCATTTTCTAACTAGAAATTTCTATGTTATCATGTTTAGTTAAAGATAATAATAATGGTGTTATTATTGGGGGTTGGTTGAATGCTATAATTTCTAAGTAGGCTCTCATGTGTAAATGCATGGTTTAAATAGATGCTTGTTATAAATGTGACTATCCTTTGTAATGTGTAGTTTAATTAATCTAATAGACAAGAAATAACCCTACTTTAGGATGTAAGACCAAACCATTTTCATATTTAAACTTTAGATTATATCTTAAATTTGAGTTCCTTTTCTACCCCATGAAATATTATTTATGATTAAATGTAAATTTTCTTTGTGCCCCCTAAATATATGTTCTATTTAGATTATTTTCTCAAGTGATGTGTTGTATTGATTCTAATTTATATGAACTATAAGCATATGAGAATTAAATTTGAATAAATTGGATGATCTATTTGAACTATTTAAAAGGTGGTAGAAATATAATTGATTTAACTTTAAATAAAGAAGTAGATGTCACTATTTTAGTATATGGGAATCTATAAAGAACTTAGAGAGTAACTTGAATGGCATATATGTCACTATTTTAGTTTATTAGGATTGAAAGTGGGTGATTGAATTCAAATTTAATGTGAATAGAATGCAAGTAATTGGGAAACTAAATTAAATATTCTTATTTAAAATTATGTTAAGGATTATGTTATGATGTATATGTTGATAGTGGTGAAAACTACATGTGGAAGTCCATTATGTGAATAAATCTATAATTAGGATCTAGGTTTTACCTATTCCATTTTACTTCTTGTGTGTGTCCTTGTGCTTTATGGTCAACATAACTGTAGGATGTGGAAATACAATAATCCTATATGCACCTTTTTTATTTCATCACCTAGAAAATGTCGAAAGTCATACATAGAACCTTGATAATGAACTCTAAATAAAAATCTCCTTGCATGCTTCCTTTAATATTAGGTATTATAAAGGAAATAGTTATAACATGAAAATGAAATAAAGTTAGTAATGGAAGATAACCACCATTAGATGTGCAAGAAAATACATTGTATAAATTCCAAGTGAAATAATATTAATGTTATGTTGATATGTGAAATATAGGGTAACATAAAGTAGAGAAAAAAACATAGTGCAATGTGAATGAATAGATGATTGTGATTATTGTAAACAAATGATTGGTAAATTTGTGTTTCAAATGTGTTTAGATAGGTTAGCAATTGCAAGTATAAATATGATAGGTTCAAAGTAATCAATAAGGAGTATAAACCTATTTGAATTAAATAAGACATGTGTGTGTATTGCTCATGTGGTATAGTGTGAAATTTTTTATAGAATTTAGATATGTTTTTGTGATCACATCTCAACTGTGTGAGATAAGGTATTTGACAATAGGATAGGGACACATGGCAGCCCTTCATCCTAACACTATGTTCCTCACATCACCCAAAACGTAAGATGACTACACACTTGAATTCACATGGGCCTCACCTCACACAAATATGACCAATCTTGTGAGTTCACATGGGTTTCCTTCCCAATTCTTCCCACTTGAAATGAATTGGTTGACTTGGTGTCTTGAGGAAAGTGCTCATAACTTTGCACATGGAAGATATTTTTAAGAGCCTCAAAAAGTACCTCCTCAAACCTAAAAGATAATTTACACTCTTCCCTAAGTCCCATACCCATATATACTTGAGTTGGTCAACCAAAAATATCATTTCATCTACCAAAATCACTTTTATTAATAGTTGAAATAGCCCTAAAATTTACATATGTGTTTGTACATAACCCCACAAATTTATACCCAAAGGATTATATCTCTCTACTAACATATTGAACTAAGGTCCCAAATTTAGCCTTTAAAAACTAACAAACATATTTCACCCTTAAGGTCTTAGAGAATATTGGGCTTATTACAACTATTTTATCAAGATACATAATTAAAGCACATATTCTCACAACGTGAAGTGATTTAAGGTTATATTTAGGTTCTTGATGGTTCTCTCATCCTCTCATTGGTAATTACACTTTCATGCTCAAATTGTAACATCATTATATCTATTATGTTTATATCAAAAGAAACATAGTTAAAATTATAGATTTCTTAATTATAATATTTGAAATAGATCATAAGAATATTAGCTAGCATCAAGTTCATATTTCAACCAAGGTTACTTCATCTTGATTATGTTATATTAACTCAACAATAACCATAAAATTATCAACTTGTCAACAATATAATACTATACTAAGAATGTACACCTTATAACATTATTCTATTCATCTTAGAATATTTTCAAGAAATATTGGTTACAACTAATCATGTATCATGGATCAATAACTCACCAAATACACTTACTAGAATACTTCCATTAATAAGGTTGACATTGTTGCCACTTGTAGTTGTTCAAATATTCAAAACATGGTTGTCATTATCAACTCTTTGGGTCATTCAAATCTATTTGATTTCTAACCTTCATGAGCCACCTCAAGTATTTCATTGATCCTAGTCATACTCATATATTGTTCCTTCATTAATCAATAGTTATTTAAAAAATATTATTATTACAACTTTTATTCCCTATTCATTCAAACTCACTCATACTATCATTGTTATGCAACTTACTAGTTTAATTCAATTACTCCTAATATCAAAATCTACTCACACCTAAATTAAATAATCAAAATTTGAAATTTGATAAAGTAAGACATTCAATATGAAGTCTATGAATTATAATTATGGAGTTGAAATATTTGATATAGGATTCATAATCATTAGGATAATATCATTAATTATAAATAGTGCAAAAAAAATATAATAGTAAGTGATCTTCCCAATAGAACAATTAAGAAACATCATTAAAATTTGAATAATGTCACATAATAACATAATGATATTTTAAAAAGAGAGATAATAAATCACTAGGTTCATTGGGTTGATGCAAGAAATTGGGTCCACAAAAAGTTCAAAAAGTGGAAGTGTGTTTTTTGTTTTTCAAAATTTGTCACACTTGGACTAAAAGTTTGAAGCACTTACACATTGAATCTTAAAAAAAGTCAGTAATATAAAATTTAGTATTTTGAATCTAGTTTCGAAATATGTAATTTATTCTAATACCGAGATGATACAAATTAATTTTTAATAGGAATGTATAAAAATCACTTTTTAAAAGTCACTTTTTTTTACCATACCATGCATATATATAGACACCATAATTTGACCTAACTAAAATTATTTTTCTATTTCATTCCAGGGAAAGATACGTAACAACCTGAATATTGATGAAGGTATTTTTTGTATTTTTTTTCCAAATATTTTTTATTGATTTTTTATTAGCCTTGATTGTTGTTTTTAAAAATCAACATGTACAAACACCATAATTTGACCTAAACTAATAATTTTTTCAATTTTTCATTGTGTATAGAATTTTTTGAATACTGATTTCATATAATTTTTTAACAAAAAAATTAATAGATTAAAAATTATTAAAAGAAAAAATAGCCTAATATTTCAAGTTTATGGATCAGTTTTCTTAGAAATTAATTAAAAAATAGAAAACACAATCAAATCTTTAAAAAAATTATATATTTGAAAACTAGACATGTGATCTATAATGGGTTTTAATTTCATAAATTAATTCTGAAAAAAAGGTTCATCAGTTGTATTGTCAAAGTTAGACACTTCTCTTGAATCTGCCTTAGTTTTTTAGTTATAGGTCAAAGGCTAAGGGTCAAGCTGCCTAACCTTTCCTAAGCCTAAAACTCAAGCAAAAAGTGGCTTGGGATTTCAATTTTTTTAGAATGAGTACCCACTTTAAAATGGGTCTAACCATTCTATTTTTAGAACGGGTACCTGTTTAGGAATTAGATCCTAATCTAAAGCCTGGGTTCTCATTCCTAAACGGGTACCCATTCCTTTCGACATTATTTTTGGCCAAAACATCCCCTCTTCATGGACTCAACTTTTTGCACTTACCGCACTTATGTGGTCAATAATACCAAAACTATACTAGAACCATGGTCATATTTAATCAAATGATTGAATTAGCTATAATATTTGGGGCCCAACAATTTGAGGAAGTGCTACAAGACTCTTAAGAAAGGTCGGGCCTCATGCACTTCATATTTTAACTAGTAGCAAGATCTTATGTGTTATATTTATTGGCCTATAAGTAATGAATATGGGAAAAGTGGTGAGACATGAGCTTTATGTTATTAATTTTTTTATTTGTTGAGGTTCAAACAATAACATAATTAGATATCAATGGTTCCCAAGACTATAAATAATAATATTACATTTTCTCAATCTAAACCTATAGGATTATGACATGTGGCACTATACTAATCCATATTTACCTCTACCCTCCTACTTATTTTTACAAGATCAATTAGATTACTGTTCATCCTATATTTAGAAGAAAAAATCAGTACTCAATGGTAACTTTCCACACAACTGATTTTTGAACCTTCATAAGAAAATACATATGTGCAACTATACATCACCTTGTAACCAAATATTAATGCATTGGTTCCTAATCACTTTTTATAACAGAGTCACCATTGTAGTGATATATTTACTAGGTACCAATAACAATTTACTTTTAAAAATATAAAGTGTAGGGTCTAAATCAACACATGTTAATGCAGAAAAATAGATTAGCTCACCATGAAATCTAATAATTTAGCTATACACCAAGGTGAAAAAGATTTGAAATTTAATTAAGGTCAAGGATAAATCATTTTAGACAAGTGAGATAGAAGGAAATTTAGCATGATTTCAAATCATAAAAGGAGATCTATTTTTCTATCAACGACTTATAGGTTATGTATTGATTAATGTTTCATCCTATATTCTTCTTTTTTGATAGTTCTTTCAATAGAATCAATCAATTCAATTCAAATAATCCAAACAAATAAAATATAACTTGTTAAACATAGACAATTTTATAGTAATATAATAAAAAATATATATTGCTCAACTACCAATATCACTAAGATTTAATACCTAAAGAACATGGATTACAAAAACTTCAAGAATTTAAAATATATCTAATATTTAGTTATAAGTAAAATTTGTTGGTATGTATCCCTTTATATGATGACCACTTTCATAAATATCATTATAATCAACTACCACCCATGAGACATGTGCATGCTAAGATAAATAATATTACACTAACAACCCCCTTCTTGTAATTCACTACTATTTAGCCATAAAATTATAATTACAATCTATACTTTATTTCTAGATTACATTTTGAAATTATAAGTCTTAGAAGACTTTCAACTCATCCTATACTATAATCCACCTTAAATAGTATTGACATTAAATGCAAGTCAACATTGAAATATTAATAAATGATTTCAACCACTTTTTTCCAAATCAAGACCAATATGTCATTTGATTTAAATTTACTTTGATGAGATAAGTTTTTTCAAAATTAGGATCTTAATATTACCATTCTTTTCTAAATTATGTGTGTGTGCATGCACACACATATTTAGATGCACATGCCTATGCATGACATTATGATCCATGCTAATGGCAATAGATGATAATTCTATTATGCTCATGAATTCAAAACAAATAGAGCACATCTACAAAGATATCTTAAACCAACTCAAATAAACATCATGCAATTATACAATCGACCTACATCACATAAAGTAAGGATACCTATAGTAAAAGTGTTAGTCATGGCTAGTAACACAAGATAAGGATTTTCAATAATGATAATTAAAAAAGGATACATCCTCAATTCTAATGTTGTTGTTTCACAAAACTACCTATATTTACCATTAATAGAGACAACCTAGTCTTGAAATCCATAAAATCTTTATCATATAGTTGAATATGTGTTGAAATAAAAACTAACCTAAAACCCAAAGAACTATTTAGTGAGTTTCATTACAAATTCAAATCATGCTTGAAACACCCTTCAATGATTCAATTTAGCGGGGCTCCCAATACTATTGACATAGATAAATCCTTAATAATTTACCACATAAATTTCTAAATCTAGCACTTTCCTTAAGATTATAGCCATCAGCATGAAGGATTTATAGTATGTCTCCATTAAAAAGTAAAGCACTTAGCACAATATTGTTCAAAAGATTAAGATGAGTTATATACTCTTTAAGCCATCCATACACTACCCATCTTATATTATTTATGTTAGTTTGAATAATTTAATCTATTCACTATACTTTAGTGTACTTAGGTTAATGGGGTTAGACAACATCTTGTCTAACTAAATGTGCAACCTTTAAGCCTCTTGAGGCTACCAAGTTATTTGGTAAACCTCATGCACACACCTTTTGAGATTGGAAGACTTTCCATCTCACCTCAAATGTCACTCAATAGGCACACAAGGTTGATGACTTGGTCATAGAGGTTGATTTGCACGCTTCAAGTGATCCTAAGGTTGACACTATAGGACACTTGTCTACTCACTTGTGTCACATTATGGGGCACTTGCCAATCCACCTTTTCCTACATATGCAAGGCTTTGTACTCATTATAATTTAGGTCATCTAAATACAATCTATGCATTGTTCATTTGTGCTTGTCTTTTATCTTCTAGATCTCCTAATTCTAATATGATAAGAGAACTTTAGGTGGGGATACTAGCAAGCCAAAGATGGGCATTATTGTATTTTGTTAGATGTCAATGTTGTGTGCAACTAAGTGCAGGAAGATGGTTAGACGTCTCTGAGGCGTCGTTTGGTATCAACCTGCACACACAGCAAGAAAAAATTCCATCCGTGCCTTCTATGTGAATCTTCATTTGTTGTGTGCAATCTCTGCACAATCTATGGGCGTTTGAATCTGTGTGGGGGCATTATCTTCTCGTCGCTACGTTTGAAGGATGGCGTTATAAGGGTCCATAAACCCACGGACTTCCTAACCATTCTTTTTCTGAGCAGAGAGCTGCTCATCCCCTGCGAAGAAGCATCACCACATATATTTAAAGGCACCTCATATCTGGAGGCGACCATTGCGCTCAGCCCGGGCACTTTTGATACTGGAAGTAGCGGCCATTTCGACACTGCATCCTTCACCATTCTTCCCACGCTCAAATCAACGAGCAGCCGAAATGCAACCTCACGCAATTTGCAGTCTAACACACTCATTTTGGCAAGGCCATTGGATAGTTTGGTGTGGCGTGGGAGAAAAGGCCTGCGTTTGGAGGTGGTGAGACGTGTAGGGGAAGCCCCGAGAGTTGTTTGCTAGCCATGGCAAGACTCGCAGCAGCTTCGAAACTCGTTTGGAAGGCGTCGACCAAGCAGCAGTCGTGGCCTGTTATAATGCTGTTGTTGTTTCTTATAATGGTAGCTTGGAATAAAGTGCAGACTCTTTTCTTGAGCAAAGATTATCAAATCCACACCCCCCACATTGGGTGTTTGTTGTTTGCGACTTGGTGTTTGCGGCGTTTGATTCTTATCTCATTCGCGTGTGTCTTGATACACACCCTTTTTCAATTTTTTTTGTACATCTCTACATTCTTTACACATTCTTGATTATAGTTGGTTTTGTTTATATTTTCTTAGTATTAAGGGGATTATGATGTGTTATGCTAATGCTTCTTTCAATGAAGTAGTGGATGAATCTTCTTTTTGGGAGGCCACATGAATTTTCTATCTTGATCTTTTGTATGGGGGATTATTTTAATGGATCACTTTTTGAGATTCTAGTACTCCTAATCATAGTACTATCTGTATTTTCAATTGCATAGAGTTTGATTGACTTTGTCTACATGGTTGAGTAGTGTTCATATGCTCACTCATGTAGTGTTTTGTATCTCTCATCTTGATCTACATTTCTTGAAGATTTGTTGATTCGAGGAAACACCAGTCCATCATTGATAGAGTTTGCAACTTCGACATGCTTCAAGAGTTTTTCGTCATCATATTCCTGTCATCAAAGGACATATCTTCAAAAGGTCTTAAATCCTTCTAATTCTCTTTTTGGAGAGGAGTTTTGTTCCCATTTGGTTTTCTCCTTTACTCCACTTTATGAGAATGCATTGTACATAGGACCTAACATAGCCTCTTAGCCAAGACCCATTTCTATCTATTTGCACTTTTGTGATCTCCCCAAATATCACTAAGGAGGGGGTGAGGGGGAGGAGGTGTTAGTGTGAATAATTTAATTTATTCATTATACTCAAGTGTCCTTAGGTTGATTAGGTTGGACAATATCTTGTCTAATTGAATGTGCAACCTTTAAGCTTCTTTAGTTTACCAAGTTATTTGGTAAACCTCATGCACACACCTTTTGAGGTTGGAATACTTTTCATCTCACCAAGCAAATGCCACTCAACACTTGGCGCACAAGGTTGATGACTTGGTCATAGAGGTTGTTGATTTGTGCACTCCAAATGATTGTAAGGTTGACACCTACAGGGCACTTGTCAATCCACCTCATCCTCATTCTTGCTTATCATTTGGGTCTTCTAAATACAATCTATGCACTATTCATTTGTGCTTGTCTTTTATCTCCTAGATCTCCTAATTCTAATAATTTATTGTGTGATAAAGACAATACAACTTACCTTTGATTCAATAGTTTTAAATCATGAAAACATTTAGTTTTAATATAATATCATTATAATTAATTTTTTGTATAATCCTAAGTCATGCCCTTCACCGTTTTCAACCTTCCAAACATATGAACTACATATATATAACCTCACCTTATCATTTCTGGCCACCCATGGGTTTAAGTAAAATTTAGAATAGAAGCAAATAAAAGTATTTGTTGGCATACCACAGAGTATAATTCACACTAGCCATCATTTTACCTGTTGTTTTAAAAGGTTAAGAGAAAATTGACCTCTACAATAACAAATAACCTGCCAATTGATTTGAAGGAACAGACTCTCCTTCAATGGCGGCACTGGTCCTACCTGATCTCGTCGTTTCCGTTATATACATTTTCTCGTAACATCCTCCTGGTTTCTCCCATCTCTTTTACTTTTAAGCTCTGTAATATTCCTCTATCGTAATACTCTTCCACTCCTCAAGTATTCTCACCATGCACTGTTTAACTTCCCCCTCTTTGCTGCGTTATGCAAATTTTTAAACGTGTAAAGTGCAGATTCATTTCATAGAGCTCGGAGTGCATGTACACCGTCCCTTACAGTATTTTTAACAGGAAATTTGTGCAAATTTGGGCAATTCTGTTTGCCACAGCTTTTCGTTAACCTTTATTTCGCTGGCCTTATCACCCTCCCTGCAAGGTAATGGCTTTGTTTTGTTTTTTAATTTTCCCTTTCAATAGATAGATCCAAGTACTCTTCAGTATCATTTTAATAAAGCATTTCTTGCATATGGTCGTTAGCAATTTTAATAAAAACAGCCACAAGTCCAAAAGCAATTATAATTATCTTTAATTTGGATATTAGTTGTAATGATGAAAACTGTATATTTTATAATTTATTTTATGTTAATATGGATGGATGTAAAGTATTCTGTCTTATCACACAATTTTAATTGTTATGGTATCATTTTTGACCAAAAATCTAGTTTAATCATTGGAAATATAAATTATTCTTTCTTGATTATTTTTCAACTCTTAGATTATAATGTCGTGTCAACTTCAAATCCATGCTTATGGATTTGATCAATTCAAATTTCATTTTAGGCGGACACTCCTTTTCAACTACTTATTATATGCCAACTCACACATCGTATGATAATAATAGACCTTATTATCTTTGAGATAGTGATTGACAACTTTATCAACACAACCAATCACATTACTATACAATAATTATAAGTTCATGTTTCAATTTGCAATGATAATCAATTAATGGACTAATATAAATGATATTATAATGTATCTCCCAAAGAACACAAAATCAAAGATGATGATAGGAAATGAATATTTATTCCCAATATAAATTAGACTGTGCTCTATTTAATTAAGTGCAATAAAGATGACTTGATTAGAAAATAAAGTAATGATTAGCATTCTCATAATATTATTTATTTACTATTTGATCATTTTGATCTTTTGTATAATAAAAATCTAGATTCAATTGTCAATACTAAATTTTGACAAATAAAATTTCAAGATAAAGTATAAATGTGTTATTTGACTATTTGATCATTTGATTTGTAAACAACTCTTCATGCTATGTCCAAATACATTCAACCTAGACTTCAACCTTTTGATGGAATATAGACTTTTAAGTTATTTATGCTGTAATATAACATTGATTTTATTCTTAGTGCATTGGAATGCAATATTATTAGTTGTAAAGATTAATGCTTGCTAGCATTTTGTGATTCGGGCATTTTGAAGAAACCCTTTAAAATTTATTGAGAACAACAAACATATAAAGTCAATGGTATCTGCTAGACAAAAAAGCTCCTCACGTCAGTGGGCGAAAACATCGCAAATTTTTTCTTGTTTCCTCTTTCTCTCGAGAATCTCTACTTGAAAACCCTAATTTCCTTTTCCGGGCCCCATACAAAATCAAACACGTGGAAAAGAAAATCAGAGACCTATTATTCATCATTTTTATTTTATATTTAATCCAAAAGAAAATTTATTTCTGGTCTTCGCCAGCGTATTTAAGTTTTTGTCCCTTGGGCATTATATTCTGTCGACGACCGGTATTTCTTAAATCCGAGTCGGCGAAAGTTATTTGGTGTGGGGTTATATTTTTAAAACGGTCAGCTACGATTGCATTAAATATTTGGTCTCTGATTTGCAGAGCGAGGGAGGAAAGGGAATTTCTGCTTCAGAATAAAACAATGGAAATATTTTGGCTAAGTTTTACAACGATTTGTATAGTGGGGTTGTTGTTGTTGTTGAAGAAGAAGAAAAAAGCCTGTCATGGCGCGCTCCCGCCTGGAAATCTGGGGCAGCCTTTGGTGGGAGAGACGATTCGGTTTCTCCGCGCTTTCAAGAGCAATAGGATAGACGAGTTCATCCGTGAGAGGGCAATGGCATATGGACCAGTTTTCAAAACATGTCTATTTGGACAGCCGACAGTCGTAATGACCGGGGCTGCAGGTAATCGATTCTGGCTGGTTAACGACGGCAAGCTTTTTCACGGCAACGTCCGGGGTCCTCACAGAGCCATTATAGGCTGTAATTCCTTGCTGGACAAAAACGGAGAGGAGCACCGGCTTGTGCGCGCGGCCTTGATGACTTTCTTTGCTCCCAATTCGCTCAAGAAACTGGTCGGAAAAATGGATTCCGCCATTCGCCGGCATCTCGACGCGTATTGGGACGGAAAAGAGATGGTCCATGCTGTTCATCTCATGAAATTCATGGCCTTCTCCGTCACCTGTGACGTGCTTTTCAACGTGCAGAACAAGTGTCAAGTTGAGGAGCTCTGCGAGCATTTTAAGGTGGCCACGGAGGGCATCTATAGTTTTCCCATCCGTTTTCCGGGAACTCGTCTGCACCGTGCGTTGAAAGCGAGGTCTCATATCGACCGCATTTTGTCCGCCATGATAACGCAACGGAAGAAAGATCTTCAAGCCGGCCGTGCTTCTCCTCGCCAAGATTTGATTTCGACGCTGCTCAGTCTCACCAATACAGACGAGAAGCCGCTCAGCGATCAAGAATTGAAAGACAACATTGTGCTTCTCGTCATTGCTGGCCACGAAACCACGGCCATGACGCTGGCTCTCATGTGCAAGCTCATTGCAGCCGATCCCCGCTGCTTCGATCAAATCGCCAAAGGTATAATACTAAATCTTTCTGCTACTTTCCAATTGAGGAACTCAATGCGCAGAACAATGAATTTTTTTTTTCTGTTCAATGCTCTTACAGAAGCTGCAGACATTGACGTGGGAGAACAACTTACATGGGAAGATGTTCAGCGCATGAAGTATCTCTGGAGTATCGCTCAAGAAACGCTTCGTATCATTCCTCCAATTTCAGGCATTTTCAGAAAGGCCACAACAGACATTCAATACGGAAAATACACCATTCCCAAAGGATGGGCGGTGAGTCTTTGTAAATTCTTTTTAAAGACATCAGAATTAGCTTAAGTAATTTTTCAATTCAGTTGTATAAGATTTTTACAATCCATATTTAATTAAAGGAAGTAGTTTTTTTTATTCAAACTTAAGATTTTTTTTCTTTTAGTTCTTTATTATCTTTATGATGGATTATTGAATGATAAAAAAATTGATGTAAAATAAATTTTAGTATATTTAACTGTGTAAGATTTTCCTTTTATACTTTTCTTTTATTCTATGATGGATTACTGAGTGTGATCCAAAATGTTGATGTAAAACAAATCTTAATATACCTCGTTGTTCGATTCAATTGTATAAGATCTTTATAATTCATAATAATTAATGCAAGTAGTTTTTAGATTCAATTGTGTAAATTTTTTTTCTTCTAATTTTCTATTGATGAATTACTGAATATATGATCTGAATCATTGATACAAACAAATTTTACAATTTAAAACACTAATTTCTTTCTTATTTTCTTCATTCAATGCTTCTAATTTACAACCTAAATAATTCTTTGTTGTTTCTTGTTGTTTCTTGTTCTTGATCTGGTTTTTTCATTAGATGTACTGGTCCAACTACTCAACAGTATATCGCGAGGATTTGTTTCCGGAGCCACACAAGTTCAAACCTTCGCGCTTCCAAGGTTCGTGTGGCATACCTCCGTACAGCTTCTTACCGTTTGGAGGAGGGCTGCGCATGTGTCCGGGAAACGAGTATGCAAAACTTGAGATACTGATAACAATGCATCATCTGGTGAAAAGGTACAGGTGGTCTGCTCAGATTCCGGATGAACCTATTGTTCGGAATCCTCTCTGTGTTCCAGCCATGGGACTGCCTCTCAAGCTTACTCCCATATAAAGCAAGTGAAGCTTTACGCTTCCATGAAATGGCCAGACAATGATATTTTCATGAAATGTGTGTGAGATGGCGTTCAAATTTAATTTGCAAAGATTGTAAATTCATAAGGGCGGCGGAGATCCTGTCTCTTGTCAGTCTTTATCTCATAGATCTTAGATATATTGGATTGCAGACTCTTTTGACCAGACGATGAGAGATTCAAAGATTTCACCATCGGAGTCCATGGTTATCCAGCAGTCTTTTCTCAAATTGAGCAAAGCTTGTTACAATAAAATATCGAAATAAATGTAGCGGTTTATAAACAGTGAAGAGCTGATTCGAGATCACCATCACAAAATTGTTTTTGCCAGAGCTGTTCTTCACTATTTCGATTGCGAGGATACGACTCCTGTGAGTTGAACCCGTGTTACCTACTCTTAAAGCTATTTCACTACCATTTAGATGTGAAGCGTAGAGTGGCGGGTTCAAGACTGGTCACTGTGTTTTGAGAAGCTCTTTTAATTGGTTTTTTCAAAGAATAATAGTGTTTTCATGTTTTATTATTTTTATAATATTTTGTTGATTTTATCGAATATGTTTTGATATTTTATTGTTGTGGTGATTATTTTATAATGTTTTTGTTGATTTTAACAACTGTGAGATTGCACATTCTTGTGACTGCATTATGATGTACGATAAATTTATATATTTTTATTAATACAATATAATAAAACGTGAAATACCGGATGAGATTTGATTTTTAGTTTGGTATTTAAAAAAAAGAGAGCTTTGGATCGACGTGCTTGTAAAGTCTTTCAAAGAGACACGTGGTTGAAGGTATTTGTAAGGTTTCGATCTAAAGGTTTTATTATTAATATCATTGTAATAAATAATGTTTTAAATTTTCTAGATCATTTCAATGGTGAAATTGGTATGTCATTATTTATCCATTTTAGGCTCATTTTGACGAGAGTCCTTTTATATATTGTTATATTAATTAACGGTGTCTATTTGTGTAAAGTCAGATTTTTTAACCTTTGTCATCTAAGTATATCTCTAACACATATTTTCGATATTATTTTTTCTTTTGAAAACTACATTTATATATCTACAAAATGCTACTATAATATTTTTTTTAAATGCTAACATGAGTAGGAGTTTAGAAACATCAAATTTATTTATTTATTTATTTACAAAATGGCCTCATAGTGGTGCTACATATGCATTTAGTGAATAATTTTAATTGGAAAATTTATGGCCATATCTAACTTAACTAGAATGAATCTAACTAGATCATGTGTTTGACCAAAATTGATTTATAGTTAGAAATGCTTAAATTCACTTGTCTTGATAAGTTGACCAAAAGTGTGATACAACTTTGCACTTTTATCATACAATTAAAACCTACCAAGGTATTCTTAAGTATTTCTACCCTCCAAATATTAAAAATGTTGAGAAAATAGAAATTTGTAATTCCCCAAGCATCACAAAAAAAATTAACCAAGCGAATAATCATTTTTGAAAAACATAATAATAACTTCAAAAGATATAACAAAGACATTGTGATGACATTACGCATCATGAACAACACAAGACATCAAGACCACTACTCCAATAATGGTGGAGATAATTGAAAGACATAAAATATGTGACAAAGTCACCATAATGACCTTATGAGAGTATAGAGCTTTAGCATAACGATGATTGGTTCCTAACCACAATTGCATTCTCTCACAAACAAAAGAGTGGGATGAGGAGATCATCTACCTCATATCCACTCCCTAATATAACCAACACCACTCACAACACCAATGGAAACCTAAGAGGGAGTTAAAAAACCTAGTGGATACTATCCTTTAAAACCAATCGGGAAGACAACCCATTTTTTAAATGTAGGGTGCACTTACCAATGCAAAAGTGGAAATATCTCCTAAGGACACCCAAACACAAGGAGTAATCTATACAAGAGGTTACTCATCCAAGTTGTCTAATCCCTCAACCAATTGGAATGACCACTAGTTGATTTTGTGTAAAGGAACACTTCCTAATGTACAGGTGGATATATCTTCCAGATTACAAAATCTATCAACATTAAAGTGGTGGCATGTGTGGACATTATAAGAGACCAAGGGGAACAACATTCATATATAATGTTTCCGCAAAAAAATGACTAGAAGTGCCCACTATCCAAGGATGTAGAGGAATACAACACTTAGGAAGAACACTAGTGCATCCATCCACAATCCAATTCTAGTGTTGGAGTCTAGTTTCAGCATTGGAGTCTAGTTTTAGCATTGGTGTCTAGTTTCAGTACTAGAGTCCACTTCTAGTGTTGTAATCATTTTATAAACCCAAGGAAACTAGAAAATAAAGGAAATGTTCACAACACACCCCACTCACTCTCCCCTCATAAGAAGAAACTAAAACACCAATACAACACCACCCTATGACATGTTCACATGCAAAAAACAAGGATAGGAAAATGAAACTCTCTAACATCCCAATGATATCATAATCAAACATTTTCTAACACATTAGGTTCATTATATACCCAAATAAAAATTTCTCTAAATTCATTTTACTGCCATATCAAGAATTATGAAAGAATAAGAAATAAAATGCACATTTAACACCAAGGTCGAGATGCTATAGAAGTAATGAATAACTCCATCACTACTTATGTGGCTGAATTACAATCCATCCAATAGAATGTTCCAATATAAATGATACAATTACATAATAGGACTCTAATGTCCTAAATTATGAATTTTACAACATTATTACAAATGAAATATCATTAAGGAAATGATGCTTTTTATTTCTTATGTGTGATTGTATGCCACTCTAATGGATCAACTAATCCCCAATGGTGGTTTTAGTAAAATCCAACCATAATGTACCCTTAGGTCAACCCCATTATGCTAGGAGGTAGTTGCATAAGAACAAAAAATACACTCACACAAAATAATGGGAGTATGACTCACAAACATACCAAACCCTTATATATAATACTAAACACATACAATCAAGGTCTTAAACAATCTCAAATATACACTTAGATTTGGGCCTTGTTAGTGTGAAAATTTTACCTAATGTGTTTATTTTACCCACATAGGTTGTTAGCCTTGCTTAGGTGGATTTATCTTCTACCATTTTTATTGGTAAGTTGGAGTTAAGTACAAACTAACACTTAACTATTTCCAATTTTTTGAGAAATTTAAACAAACCATTCCCTCTAATACTTGGAATTTGGTTCATTCATTTCTCCTATATATTCACCTCATTTCCTTAATGCAAGAACATCAATTCAATTAGTAATCTCTTGTATTTGGTTTTTCTTTCAATACTTGTATTTTGCTCAATTTTTCTAGCTCTATTTCATGGTATTAGAGTCGATTGAGTTATATTTTTGGTTCAAATTTTATAAATTTAATTATTGAGTGTTTCTTTGAGTGTAGAAGTAGAAATCTAAGTATGTGGCTTCATGTACACTTTTCATTGTGTCATGGATGTAGACAAGTTTTTTATGGCATCAATGAGAAGATTGTTATGTTTCCATAAAAAACCTATGTGAAGTTGATCCAAGTTTGTTTGGAGGTGATCTAGCTCAAGTTTTTCTTGCATGATGGTTTTCGTTGATCTTTAGAGGTTTGCAAGCTACTTTCCTCTAATCTATAGATGTTTCTACTTTAAATAGCAAGAGAATTTTTCTTTGTGGACTTTGAGGCATCTCTCTCTCCTTGTGGCTTTGAAATTCTCTATTATGTGTTGATATTCTCACCATTTACTATTTGAATTCTCTAGCTATGGAATTAGAATCTTTTACTTTGCATTGGAATTATTTTCTTTGAATCTAATTTTAATTTGTTCAGAACTACAACAAATTTTCTATTGAATTTTGTTATTTAAATATTTGCAAATTAGTCATGGAAATCTAATTTTATCACTTTCCATCATAGGCTTTGATCAACAATTGATTTGTAGGATTTTATTTACATTTTTGATGGCCGAGTAGGTGTTAAATTATTTCTCGTAGTAGGGAAAACTATTCATCACTAAAAAAGTGAAATTGTTGACCTCAACAATTACTATAAGGATTAATTAGGAAGGAGGGGTGTAGCCACCAAAAAATATTAGCCACTTGGGCATATAGTATAGTTACAACAAACCAGAGGGGGCTTAATTTTTTCCTTCAACCTCTTTAAAATTTCAAGTGACTTTTTAAGGAATTTAAATTTAAGGCAAAATAAAAAATGATGTAACTTTTGATTGGCAACTAGAAATTGATTGTCAGTTTTTAAGTGATTAATTTGGAATGTATGACCCATTAGAAATGATTTTACACTAAAAATATAAAGTTCCATTCTCTATTTCATTTGGACTCACCTGTGCATTAAAATTATAAAGTTCCAAAATTGTGTTGGGGGGGGTCTCTACTATTGAAACAAGGGGGTGTTCTTGTGTTGTGTGTACTTCCTTCCATTATTTTTCATTTTTATATACTTATATTGGATATAAAAAATAAACTTAAGCATGAATATAAATCTACCTATTACTCCTTTAATTCCCTTTAATTTCTATACATGGAAAACTAAGATTCAACTTATACTAAAGAACAAGGGATTATATAAAGAGACAATGGGGACTGAAAAGAACCTTCTAATGAGAGTACTAAATTTGATTGGCTCAACAAGCATGAACAATATTTTGGATTCTTTTATCTAACCATGTCTCCTAAAATTCTCTTTTATGTTGAATATTAAAATACACCTAATGAAGTTTGGATAACTTTAGAAAACTCTTTGGGAAGCAAGATGAAATGAAAAAACATGACTTGGAGAATGAGCTCATAAGTTTGAGCCTCAATTCCTTTGACACCATAGAAGACTTCTTCACTATATAAGATAATTGTTTCTATCATCTCCAAGTTAGGCTCTAATTACTCAGTTTTATTTTCTTTAGACACCCCAAATTTGACCTTTTATTGTAATTAATTTAAACTCTAAATTTTAATTAATTCATTCCATTTATTTATTATTTATTTTTGATGCATATGTTGAAAGATTATATTGCTTCAAAAAAGATATCACATTGTTTAATTTTTAGGAGTTTTTCTTCAACCCTATTTCCATCTACCCCCTTACATTGACTTTGCTTTTCATGATGAAATGGCCACGTAGGGCCTCAATTCCATAAACCCCACCCTTATATTTTAGAAATTCATTATTCTATCAAAACCATCTTATATCCCTTTTGAAAGCAATTGATTTACCCTGCAGGGATCAATATATTATATTTTTCCATATTATACTTTTCTTGCATTCACTACTTACAAAAATATTTCCATTATCATGACAAATATTTTACCTATTTGCAATATTTTGGATGTAATAATAAAACTCTCCTATCTATGCCCAATTATGAATTAGTTCAAGCAATAACATCTAATTTAAAAATCTATATCCTCTTTCTGCCCTTACTTCGTGTCTCATCAGAGCAACACTAGAAATGTCAAGCATAAATGGGTATCGTACCATGTCTTCACCTGGAATGAACATGAAGCATATGTCTCTAGGCCTTGGTATGCCCAACACTAGCCTTTCCACCATGATCACATCTTCTATGATCCCCAAGAAATCTTGTTTTATGATTAAACTTTCCATGGCCAAGACCATGATTTTAGGTGCATTTAGGTCAAAAGGGAACCAATGAAATGAGATGATACATAAGTATTGACCTAATAGCTCTCCTCTGTTACCAGAAATTCTCTCATCGGAATCAACTTTACGACAGTCTCCATTGACAAATCTCCTTCAATATTGAAGATAGATTTTAGTCTGAGCTCGACGATCTTGCCAAAAAATACCATCTATCTCCTAGTTCTTCTCAAACATAAATCAACATATCCATTGTAGAATGTTGTCCAATTCTCCTTCCCACCCTTTTTTTATAATTGTTTTCTCTCCCTAAACATTAATACCCATTCTACTTGAGTTTTAGTGCTCACTAGAGTCATTAAATGTTGCACCCCTTCTATATACCCTTCTATCCCATCCATTCCACTCCTATAGCTGACATATTTTTGATTTCCCCCTAATGATATTAGTATTAACTCCATATTTAATTGGCCTAAATTTGTGATATGTTAGAAAAGTGAAACCCTAGGGCTTCACTAGGATTTGAGCACCTTTCCAAGCATAATATTAGATTGGAATTTATATTGGCTAAGGGTGGGAGATTAACTTACAACCTAGAAGGTGATTCAATCAATCTTTGTAGTGTTCAATTTGATTTAAGGGTTTTAAATGAGGTTTTTGTATGAAATGCAATGTTGCAACAAGCTAACAATAAAAATACACTATTCTGATATGAAAATAGATAATCAAGAAATGGACAGACAAATTTTATGACCAAAAATAGACAGAGAAGACTTGTGTGCACTTGCGATTATAATTTTTACTTGATTTGATTGGAAAATGCCACCTAGGGTGCCCCTGTCGAGAGATCTTAAATTGCAATCTATCTTCATAATCTTCAAGTCCCTAATTAGAGGATTCTTCCTTTTAGATTTTATTGTCAGATCTTTATCGATTGTTGTGATAATTGAGTTTCCATATGTTGTTAAGTTGTAGGGTTTCAATGCATCAATGATCAAATGGTCTTAAATATTCCTCCAATCTTCTTTAGACCTATAAGTTGCACATTAAAATAGAGAGGAAAGGTTGTGTTATATAGGGGCTTACCTTGGCCAAACCCTATGTTGGTATTTCTACCTCCATGCAATGGAAAAATTGATGAAAGAGAGCTTATCATTTTGAGGACTAGAGGATAAATGATAAATAAATGATGAATCAAAAATTGCATGTAACTCACCACTTAAATATGATTTTATTGAAGGACTGAAGTCATACACATCTCCTCAAGGCTTGATTGCAATTTGGCTTGACTTTCTTTGAAGACCTACAAGTGTTAGTCATCACAAACAAAATATATGCATAAACATGAACAAACTCACATAAAACTTGATATGATTCTTTGACAGTGAAATTCTAAAGTAATATTTCTCTTGATCGCTCTTGAATTTTTATCTTGAAGTATGATAATGATTGTTCTCTAATATTGTGTCTTCTTTCTTCTTTGATTTCAAATGATGAAATGACTAGGTATTTATACATATGCAATTAATCTAATTTCTTACAAATTAAACCTTGATAGCCAATGTTTAGGATTTTAAATTCAAATAACAAATTGGTAACTTAGGCATATTAAAATGTGGGGCCAAATTAGGAGGACAAGGCTGCCAAGGGTGCCCTTGTCTAGGCCCTATTTTTCAGGATGTTAAGTATCAAGGGAAAAATATTACATGCCTACTTTAATTTTATACATTTGGTTCCTTGATATATGATTAAATGGGCCATGGAATACATAATTTAGGAAATTAAGAACATGATTAGGTCCAAGCACATAGGAGGGAGAAAAATCTATTGTGAAATTGGAATAGGTGACAATTTACTATGCTACATTTAGCCCCCACTTTAGTGAGAGTATGAACTTAAGCTCATACTCATACTAAAGTAGAAATATGTTAAGAGGGGTTTATTTATCCAAACGTTGATGAGATAAGATGCCAATGAATCTATGGGAAGCGTGTAAGCCCCTAGGATTCAAGATCCCATGGAAAACCAACATAAGGAAAAAGGAACACACATTTATGAAATGCAACATGAAAACACAAAACATACATAAAAAACACAACACATAGATAACAACATGCAAACACAATGCAAAACAAAATGAAAATGAAAATACAAAAGGAGGGTATGACAATCATAAACCAACAAGTTTCACAAAAATATTACTAGGTGTATAAGAGTGAATTTGCACCCCATGTGCAAATCCCTATTTTTTCCTTTATCCACCTTAGAAAACCAAGTTCGAAGGCTTAATTCCACCTAAGCCCACTACTTGCATCCCACTTGGAACCATTTTTGAGCGTCGGTGGAGGCATTTCTATCAGGGACACTTGCGCGGCACACAGACATCCGCGTGGCACGCTTACGTCCCTGGCAGATTTCTACGTTGGACCTCTAGAGGCCTTACTCTTCTCATTAAAGGTGAAGTTGTAATGCCCCCTTTGGCTGACCAACCCGAATATGGCCATTTTTATTCATCTCCCCTTTAAATTCACTCCTTCCATATGCATTGGATCTTCTAAGAACTTCTTCACTTCATTCACAAGCTTCATAATCTCTCCACAAGCTCTAAGCAGCTTCTTCACCATCTCTTCAATCTCCAAACACTTTACACTTCACAACAGCAACATCAACACTCCACCACTTCAGTAGAGCAAGTGTGGAACAAAACACCATTGTAGCAGAGGCTTGAGTTCCTCTCAGTTTCTCCCCCATTAGCCTTGAGCACTCTTGGTGGAGCTGGTAAGATTTCACTCCTCTCCTCTATTACTTGGTTGAGTAGCATAACACTATTTCATAGTTCTTTAAGTGCTCTTTACTTTGTTTCTAATTTCCTCTCTATATCTATCTGGCTATCCGTGGAGGTGGGAACACCAAAATAGGGTTTGACTGAGGAAGGCCCCTGTACAGCCCCAACAATTTCTCTCTCCCTCTTGTGTGTGTAGGTATTGAAGAAACTCATGAGGTGGAAACTTCATCACTTGCACGGTTGTAAATATTTCCTTTCTCCTCTTTATCTTTGTCATCTCAACTTCTTTATTTTAGTTCTATCACTTTTTGTTATTTCCCTATATTCTGTAAGTTCTTAGCAATCAGATAGAAGCATTCACTTTGCTATTTTCTGAGAAATTCTCATTCTCTGGTCTATACGAGACGCCAGCGTGCCTCTGGGATGCCAACGCACTACACTGTGATCCATTTTCTGAGCTACCATCATCCGGCCAAGAGCTTGTCAGTTTGTCCATAAAATCTCTGTGACCTACTCTTTCGGATTCTAAAACTTCCACATTGTTCCATTGAGGTAGTTTAGGGTAGTTCACCCCATGAGGTTCTCTAAATGAAGGGAACTCGTGAGTAGCGAATCCACCTCTTCTAAATTTTGGTGAACTCGACGTGAAGAACAATGTTCTTAAAAAAACTAGGAATATATTTACCCCTACTTGGTAGGGTCATAACTATGACTTGGTGCTCAAAGTTCTAAACTAATTATACTATTCGAAAGGCCTCCTAAAGAACTGGCGTTGGTCCCTAAAATTTGACTGTCGAAGGCATCGGTATTTTAGGGACTGAACTAGTTCTCTAGATGCAAGTTTCATTCCGAAGACCTCCAAAAATTCAATTTACTTAAACATAGAAAATACCAACAAATGGTAATAGATTTAATATCTTCTTTTATTAGGTATGTATCCAACTCTATTCAAAATGTTAATGATATTCCATTTAATGCATGTGATGGTGACTTGGCTCTGCCCATGTCTCTTGGTATCTTTGATCCTTCTCACGAAAGTCCTCTGGCTTTAGAGGATATTTTGCTGCAAGAAGATGAAATCATCGATACCTTTCTTAACGTTACTCTATGGTCTCCTATTCATTCCAATGTGCTTTCTTCTAGAGATGTTGCATTTGTGAATGATGAGTCCTGTCTTTGCTCCAATGCACTCTCTTCTAGAGATGATGCATTCATGAATGAAGAATCTCTTATACCTTTTGATGCACTCTCTCCTAGAGATGTTGCATTTTTAATGATGAACTTCTTATCTATTCCAATGCACTCTCATCTAGAGATGATGCATTAGTGAATGATGAATCTCCTTCCACATATGATTCTCCCTAGATCGATGTTGAGAATGTTTCTTCAAATAATTATTCCACATTTGATCCTATTTGGATCGATGTTGAGAATATGTCTCCAAATAATTGTTCTACTAGCTGTGATGATTCTATAAATACAGTCTGTCTTTGCTGCCCCTCACAGGCCTAAGAAACTAATCATTTACGTAATTCCAACTAGTAATTCTCCTAAAAAGGTTTTTCCTATTGATGGTGTTCCATTTGATAGTGATTCTCCTGATCTTTCTAAGGCTCTCTCTTATAGAGCGGTAGCCCATAGCTATGAGAACAGAATAAATAAACAACCAATCCTTCCTCAAGCACCTAAACCTACCGCTAAAGCACCTAGAGATCATGATCTTATTGAGCAACCTCAGGTTCCTCCGGATAAGATCTCATTGTGGGACTGGCTTTAGTCTGCTCTAACTTATCAAGGTATGCTTCAGGAAGCCTTGCAAGAGATCCTCTTTCCTTCTTCTGCTAGGCCGATGGATGTTGATGCATTGATGACATATATTTGTGTAGATTCGCTAAATATTATGTTCTATCCACAGGAACTCCCACCTCCAGAAGTATGGGAACAAGCAGATCCTCTAATGATTATAGTCAACATTAACAAAATCAGCATTAGACGTACTCTCGTTGATGTTGGTTTAGCGTTCAATGCATGTAGCATCGATCTACTGCCTAAGATTAATATTGATCCATCTTCTCTTAAAGATTCTTATGTTGTTATTTGTGGGTTCGATAATGTTGGGTGACAAGCTCTAGGTACAATAGTATTACCTTTACAGCTTGAACCTATTACTGTATCCACTCTAGTATATGTCATGTCTGAAAAGTTACCATATAAGCTTCTTCTTGGTAGACCATGGATTCATGCTATGGGTGTCGTCCTGTCTAGCTTGCATAAATCAATTAAGTACATTACCAACAATAACATAGTCACAATCAAGGATGATGATGCTATGCACTTATGTGAGATGGTAGCTGCCGATTAGGTTTTAGTTGCGCCTACTCTCATTCCTTCAGTTTCTTCCAATGTGTCGATGTTTACTCTAGCAGTACCTACTACAAAGGGAAATCTCAAGATAAATGTCCCTAAAGAAGATCCTTCTGAAGTAAGGAGTCCTAAGTGTGATCCTTCTAGCTCTTCTCAAAGGAATGCATGTCTTGGTGATGATTGGGGTTCCTTAGGCTTTACAAAATCCTTCGTTGGAGAATGTAAAGTCAACCCGATCCACTCAAACCTTCTAATAACATCGTCAAAACCCACTATCAAAAATGGTCATTCTTCTGTATCATGGGATAAGGTGAATGCAAGTTGTAATGTCCTTAGTGTTGATCCTCCTTCTGAGGAGGATGATTATACTTCAGCTAAAGAGGATAGTGTTGGTAGTCCTATTAATAAGAATGATGGTGATCCCACAGAGGAGGGTGGTCCCCGTTGTTGGGATCATGCTCTTTATAAGGACCCTCCTTCTTTTCAAGACATGCAAACATGTTATGGCCTAGGCTTTAAGCTTGTTTCTAAATATGGTTATGAGCGTAAATGTTATGGGTGTAACAAACAAGGCATTCAGGTCCCTATAGAATTCACACCCCGTAAGTGTAATTTGGGGTTTGGTTGCTCGAAGGAACGATCTAAACAGAAGCCATGGTTAAGTGACATGAATTCTTCTCAACCTCATCCCATTGAAAAGATTCTTCCCCTATTATCTTCTATCTTCATGCCTTCTTCTTCTTCTTGTGAGAAGTCAAACCTTTCTCCACAAGAGAAAGGGTTGCTTCTTGCTCCTCATCCTTTATTTGAGCAAGAGTGTATTTTGTTGCAGCTTCTAAAAGCCCACTTAATCACTTTTCCTTCTCCTACACACAATAAAATTCATAAACATGATGAAGGAGAACATCCTTTATGTGCATACCATCTAGTCCTTGGTCATTCCACTAGCGAATGTAAGGCCTTGAAGGAAAAAATACAACTTTGTGATTCAGGTGTCATAAAAATACCATTTGATTGATGCACCTGCCATTTCTTTGCATGACAAGTGATATCAAGTTTAACCTCTATCCTGCATGCTAAGTGTGGTTCCCCTCCCCTGTATGTTGGGAGCAGTGATAACTTGTTCTGGAGATGTGTGGCCCTCGTAAAGGATCCCCTCTCTTCTTTGCTATGTCTTTCAACCAAGGCGTCCCTTGAGTGGACCCCTCCTTTTGAAGGGTTCCCGAGGGACCCCCTTTGGAAGATTCTATCTTGAATGAATTCCTCACATCAAGCTTGGGGGAAGCCTAACTAGACTTGTTTCATACAGTTGCATCTAGCTTGGGGGTAGCTTGAATAGACCTTGCTTCTCAAATAGCACATCCCTTGAGTGGACCCCTCTTCTTTTGAAGGGTTCCCAAGGGACCCCTTTGAAAGGCTTCTAGCCTATTGATGGTCTGCACGATTGTTTGCTTACTTGCCTACGTGGCCAATTTTTGACTTTGCAAAATCCATTTTCCTAGGTCTCCTCCATGTGAGAGATCTTGGGGGATACCTCTTTATAGGACTAAGAACCTGTAGAGCTCCTATATTTGGTGATACGAGTTTTCCTCCTTGAGCAGGGATTGCTTTTATCACTCTTACTTTATGATATGAGTTTTCCTCCTCGAGCGGGGATTGCTTTTATCACCTATCTTTGGTGACATAGGTTTTCCTCCTTGAGTGGGGATTGCTTTTATCACCTATATTTTGTGATAAGGGTTTTCCTCCTCAAGCAGGGATTTCTTTTATCACTCTTTGTGATACGGGTTTTCCTCCTCGAGCGGGGATTTCTTTTATAACCTATACTTCATGATACAGGTTTTCTTCCTTGAGCGAGAATTTATTTTATCACCTTTTTTGTGATATGGGTTCTCCTCCTCGAGTGGAGTTTTCTTTTATCACTCCTACTTGGTGGTGTGGGTTCTACTCCTGAGCAGGTTTTGCTTTCACCATGCGCTTTGTTCATTTCTATCTTTCTCTTCTCAAATGTATATACCAAATCAAAGATCAACATCTTCTTCATCCTAAGTATATGCTCTTTCTTGAGCTTCATAGTTCTGTAGAACTATGAAGTCCTCTTTTGACCCTACACTCTCAGGTTCACCAGATCGCAGTTTGCTTCCTCAACGGTTCAAGTATACATTTCTAACCCTATTCTTTCTTGATCTACTTTATCGAGCACTCATCAGTATTCATAACTATGAAGTCCTCTTTTGACCCTACACTCTCAGGTTCACCAGATCGTGGTCTGCTTCCTCAACGGTTCAGGTATACATTTCTAACCCTATTCTTTCTTGATCTACTTTACCGAGCACTCATCAGTATTTGTGCTCACTAAAGTGGGGGAAAAATGTATAAGAGTGAATTTGCACCCCATGTGCAAATCCCCTTTTTTTCTTTTATCCACCTTATAAAGCCAAGTGCGAAGGTGTTGATGGGTGTTTTTTCACTTCTCAACATAGGCAGTGCACAAGTGCACTACCTCTCTTGAAAGGAAATCTCAACAACAAGTTGCTAAAAATCACCCCAAGGTCTCTCGGGTGTTAGGTCATGACTTGCTTGGAATTTTTGAGTTGGTTTAATGTGATTTTGTTGGTAATCATAGGGAAGACTTACAAAGTTAAGTTGGAGGTGAATTGGATCTTGAAATGGAGTCCTTAGGGTGGGAAAGTTATTGCACAATTGTTGCAAGTTCAAAATAGTATTCTAGAACTCCTATTCCATCATCAGATTTGGCTTTACAATGTGCAATGAACCTTGTTCAAAGTCACTATTAAAAAAAAAAGAAAAAGGGTAGGGAAAGGGAGAAGTTCCTAGACCTAAAACTAGAAAGGAATAGTGATAATGGAGAACCCTACTATGGAAAACCTCCCTAAAACTAAGTTTCACATAACCAAATTACTTCACAGTCTCATGAAACTAGTGCAAGCTTCTAAGGATTGCAGATATTCAACCATTCATTCACCATAAGCATGAATAAAAGATAGAAATTTAGTGCAACTTTCAATTTATGCCCATACTAACTTTACATAGCCATTTACCATCAATAAACAACAAAAATTATGGACAAGGAAGGTTTCCAACACACAACAAAATTCTTCAATATCAATGCACAACATTAACTAATCTACTAAAGCAAGTTAAAACATATAGAACAACAAAGTTAATCTACTCAAATTCACTAACTATGAGAAGAAGAATCATACCACATGAAGTTGGAACTCAAGAATCCACCAAATCAATGAAGTTCTATTAAAAGTCCAGCAACATGCCTTTACAACAACTCAAATCTCTCTTGAAAATGAGAGGATACCCCCTATTTATAGTGTCCAAAAAGCAAAATGAATGGCCAAGATTTATCCTCATTGTGTGGCTAGGATTCACTACAAATTAGGGTTTCACCTACCCCCAAATATTTTACAATATAAAATTACATTTTTTCATTTAGTTTATTTTGTCCTCATGTGGTAGAATTATAGCTCTTTTGTCTTTTTGTTGATTCCCTTTTGCTGCAGCTACTTGGTGAGGAACTCATCATCTATTATGGGATTTCCCTTTCTCTTCTTCATGGTGGCATATTCCACAAACTTTATGATCAACATCTGGAGTTTGTTCCACTCCAATATATTTGACTAAATCACCTGAAAGTTCAACCTCCTTGATCTGCTAGTGAGTATGTCCCAGTCCTTGTCATGTTTTTGTGCATTCTTTATCACCTGTTCATATAGGGCGAAGGATCATGCAACAAAACCCATAAAATATAGTGTAAGTGCCTCCGTGGTCCTATTCTACACCTTCTTGTGAAAATATGGCTTTATTTTCGAGTCTAGCTCAACGGAGGGGACATCAAAATCTGTCATCAGCCTTAGATATTCTTCATAGGCCACCCTGATTTCTTTGACCCAATCGATATCCAGCTCCACTTCATGGAGCACTCATTCCAACACTTCCTTTCTATATTCTAAGCTTAGCTTCCATGTCTCCACGAGCCAATGGTCACCTTCTATCAAAGAAAACTCTTTCTCCCAGGATTTATTAGGTATCTTGAGAAAAGCCTCAAGCTTGGGATATGTGATTTTGTATAGCTCTGGGAAGTCGGTGCAAAAATTCCTTATTCCCTTGAGTATCTTTTGCACCTCTAGGAACTTGTTTGCTATCCTGACAGCATGACCTATTCCCATGTTTCCATTGTAGAGGAATTTTCAGAACCAATCCTCTGTGGCCTTTGTCCAATTCTTTCTTTTCTCCAATTTATCAATATGGTCCTTGGACAATAGTTACGACGGTGTTGAGGACGTGGTAGGGAGCTCTTCAATAGATGACCACTGTTGAACGTATGTTGTTAAGTCAGCCACCTATGCTTTTAACTCCTCCTTAGAAGTCTTATCTTTGTGAATTTGGTGCACAATGGTGGTGATGGATCCCTGAAGATGGTCAATCTTTTGTTCTCTTTTTTTTGTTCCCAAATCAAGGGTGGAGATATTGTAGCTTACCCCTTTTTGTCCCATTAGTGGGGTGGCTATCTGCACTATCTTAGATCTGGATGCATCCATTGTCAGATGGGATCTGACCTTTGGCTTCTTCTCCTTCTTTGTGCTTATTTTGACTCGAGCCAAGATGGCCTCCAACCTTTCCTTTGGATCCATTGGGGTTGGGGTTTTCTTCTCCAACTATTTCTCGAGCCATTCGGGCATCTAAGATTCCCCTTTTGTTGATTCATGATCACCTTCTTCTTCACGGGTGCATTGGATTTCTATTTCTTTGTCACCTGGAGCTTCCTGTTCTATCTTTTCTTCTTATTCTTCTTCATCAGAATCCCAGATGAAGATAATTTCCTTTTGTAGGGATTCGGTGGCTGTGTGCTCTTTGGGGCTATCCTCCCCTTTAGTAGTTTTCTCTTCTTCTTCTTGGTCATGCACATGTTCTTCATGATGTTCCATTTTTGGGCTCTTTTGGGCTTCACCATCTTCCTCAGGCTTATCTTCTTTCTTTTCCTCTTCTTCACGCTGAGGAGGCATTCCTTCATCATGCTTGGGGCTTTTATCTTATTCCCCAGTTGGAGGCCCAGTGTCCTCCTCCATTTCCTCTTATGTGTTCTTCTCCTCATCGGAAGGCTCCCTCTCTAGTTCTCCTACATTTTTGAGTTGTTGGGCCAACTCTTCTTCAAGCTCTAGATCAAAGGTTTCCACAATATACTTGGTACCCGACTCTTTAGTGCCCCCTCGGATGATTGCATTTCTTCCTCCTCTCCTTCACTCACCACTTTATCAATCATTAGATGTTGGTATTTAGGGTGCTCATGGTAGTCATCCACTTCTTCTTCTATTTCCTTGGTAGCCTCTGTTTCTTGTCTCTCTAGCTCTTTTGATATCTGCATGGTTTCTTTCATTTCTAGCAGCTTAGTTGGAGGAGGGATAGGGAGGTTTTCAACAATCTATGCCAAGGAATCATGTATTGTTGGGTTCATTAATACCACAAACAACTTCATTGGGATATTCAGCATGTGGCAAGCGAAGGCCTTCGAGAGCGAGAGAGCGGGAAATGGCATTGTTGTTGTAGCAAGTGGGAGAGATGATGACGAGGACATGGAGAAGAGGAGAGCATAGAGGTAGTGGTAGAGGAAGAGTTTATTACCATGACTTGTGCAGTGGGTGGGGTGGAAGCAAGGTGGACCGAGATATCTAGTGTGGGTGGAGAAGTGGCAACCATTGCCTAAGAAGTAGGTGGAGGGACAATAGTGGTGGCAATGTCAGCAACAACGATGACTGCAAGAGTGGAGGAAGTAGGTGGGGACTTTGGTTTCTTGGCCTTGTGTTCTTCTCCTTCACGGAGCAGGTCCTCCTGAATGGTTTAGGCTTTCTTTCAACCATCTCTTTCCTCTTTCTCAACTTGGTGGCAGGAGGAGATTTTGAAGTTTCTCCAAACGAAGCAACAACTGTCCCATTATTAGTTTCGATCCCTAGTTCATCTTCAAGTTCTCCATATGTCAGGGTGGCCCCTTGTAGCTTCAATTGGGAGATCTTCCCATCAATCCATTCTTTTGTTCTTGCCTCAATTGACTTTGTAAGAATATCAAGGTCATTGACCTCTTCTTCGTTCCAGTCAATTAACAACAGTGGGAGGTTGGTAACTGTACTGTATCGAGGATCAATCACCGTATTTTCATCCTCCACTATTTGATCTGACATAGGGAACAAGTTGACCTTCTTAACAAAGTACGTTGTCATGCACATGTAGTTCCTCATTCACACTTCTTTATCATCCTTGCAGTTGGCCCAGAAGTCATTAACATTATGTATGTGGGTGTGTTCCATCTTGACCATCTTCTTGAGCTTACCGTATGGATCCATCTGCGACTAGGCAGTGTGGAGCTCCAGGTTATATTCTACAAGTTCTTTATCAGAATAGTCCACACACTGGGATGTGTGGAGCTCATACATTTGTTGGTTGAAGGAAAGGGGATAGGGAATCCCTGCTCTATGCTTGTCACTTAGGAGGGTGTGTGCACAATATAGTTTATGGGAGAGATCGAGCAATATTATACAGTCATTTGGGTATTGGGGTAGCTTGTATGGTTTCTCTCAGAAACCCTCCGCTCAAATTTAGGTAAACTTTGGAAATTATATGAACAGAAAGCCGAACCAAAGGATGTAAGCATTTTCACTATGGGTGACTCTCCTTTCAAAATCACCTCCAAGCAATCTGATAATATGGCCTCTGAAGGCGTCATTGACTCTGCAATAGTCCCTCTGGAAATTTTTGTATTAGAGTTGGGGATACTTATCATATACCTTTAACTCCCTCCCTGGAGTCTTGCTTGGAGCCACAAACAAGCCTTTGTATTGCATCCATTTAGCAAGCAAATAGACCAAGTAGGATGTCATGTAAAATTATTAAGTCTTTTTCACTGCCACAAATTGCTCATTTAAAAAATTGCTGATCATTCCCACCCAATAGAATTTGGCTTCACCCCAGAGGATTTCTTCCACAAAGTAAAACATCCACTCTTGGAAGTAGGCTATGGTTGGAAGGCCCATAACTCTACTAAATAGGGTTACCAAGTCATGTTAATCCTCGTAGAATTCGTTGTAGAAGTGATCTTAGGGTAATTTAGCTACACTGCCCCTCTTTTATTTTAACCAATATTGATTGATGATCTTTTTGCATTTGAGGGGGTCTTCATCCCACATATTCTTTCCATATTCTTTGGATTTTTCCTCCATCTCATTGAAGGTAGGGATGTGGAAGGTCTTCCCTATTGATTTGGAAGATAGGTCAGCTAATACATTCCCATCTCCGTCTACTATTCTTTTCGTGTCCTCTTGATATGCCTCCCTGCAAGCCATCACAAGCTCAGGAGCAACGAGAGTGAGTAGGAAAAAAATAGCCTTGGCCAACCTGATGCTTCTAATATTTCTAGCATTTTCTATTGTAGGGTTGATCTAAACCCTTTGCTTGAATTCATCAATATCTATGTGTCCCAGATTAGTATCTGAGATCTCCCTCCAATCTGTGGTGACTTTAGGGTTAAGGGGCTCTCCTTGGAATTTGTACTTCATCTGGTCTTTATCCTCTTTGCCTCTAGGTGCTTTAGCTAGCTTCTTTCCCTTTCCTTTCTCCATGGTCACCTCTCAAGGTCCTGCACCTAGTTCCATATATCCTATGGGTGGGAGAGCAATAAACACATTTGAACATGAAACATAAGGAAAGTTAACCAAAATATTGCAAAATGATGTTACATTAGATAATCCATCACTTAAAGATCCTAACATCTCCTTATGGTTATCATTAGCCTTTTGTTGGAGGGAGTTATAACAATGTGGGCCTAGGGGTGCGAACTTCCCTTGGTTGGTGGACATTTTGGAGGTAGTTGTAGGAGGGATGACAATCAAGGCATGGCAACACACATGTCCCAACCCGCATCAATATTTAGGCATGAAGTGGGGTCCACCGAGGAGGTCAATCGATTTTGGCACATGGGTCGAAATCAATTTGAGGATCCAGAGGTGTTAAGCTCATCTTGTAAGCATGCAAGAATAGAGGGAAGCCTGGCCATTTGAGGGCCTACTGTTGAAATGGCGCTAGTAAGGCGACAGTCCACAAGCAACATTCTGCTGTGTGGGATTCGCAGCTTTAGAGGAAGGTGGGTGCTCCATTGCTAAAATTTAGATTGCTCCAAAGGATGTGAACCAAAAGGTGCGGGTGGACGGTAGGTCACAACCGTTTGGAATGGTGAAGGCCAAACAGAGGTCTAGTGGAGGAGGCCCACATCATCAATTTGTAGAGGGCTTAGGCATTCACTTTGTTTATCATTGGTCTGGAGCCAATAGAAGGGTCGGGCTTTGTGTAGAGGGCCGACGGGGGTCTGCAGATGTTCTGCAATGGTGAGAGTGAGATGGAAGTCTGTGACCAGCCACTCGCAAGAGATGGTCCACCTAGGGTTTAATCCTTAGTTATTTTCGCACTTCTAAGTTCAAACGGCGGTAGTAGGTTCAGGTTTCACAAGGCAGACTGTCGGTCGCTTGGGGCTGTTTGGGATGGTGGTCACGCTGCAGTGACCCACAGAAAAAGGTTCGTAGTGTGAATTCCATAAAGGGACAACACAATAATTTATAGCACAGAGGGGTCGGATGATAGAGGCGGGGTCAAGACCCGTTGGTCAGAAGGATGTCACCCTTTTTCTATTTTGAGTTAGCAAGTTTGTGCGGTGATGAAACACCTAGTGGAGGTCCACGTTGAATAACCCACATCACATAGATTGTTGTTTTTGACTTAGACAGTGGGCCGAAGGGAAAAGTCTGCTAGGTGGAAAGATGGGTCACAAAATCCGTTTGAAACGAAAAACCCTCAAGCGAAAATCTGCAGGGAGAAGCATGTGATGGATTGGGACTTGGTCACTTCGGCAAGGTTGCATTTGGTTGGAAATCAACGAGGTGGGGTATGCACGCCAAAAAGGCACAGTCAAAGGGATGTTTTGAATGGTGGAGCTCGAAGGGAATTCTGAAAGTGGAGGCCTGCATTGACAAACCCGAGAGGGGTTGAAGGATCCCCATTGATTTCACGAATTAAGCTAAGTTTACAATGACTAAATAGGGGTGCCCTCCCATGAAGGCAGACCTAGTGAGAATGTTTTCCATTTGTAGTTTTAAACATGCATTCGAAGGATGGTGATGGCGGTGGCATGGGTGCCATCCCGCAAAGCACAGATGCTCCATTCGAAGAACGACCATAGGAAGCTCCAGTTTTGCAAGTAGCCTATGGGGAAATTTTTGAAGTTTCTCAAAATTTCAAGTTATGGGTTTTGGTAGCCTAGGCTTCTTCTAACTAGTTGTCGAGTTTTCTTTTACCCAAATTTAACAACTTTCACAATAATTAAAGAAAACTGAAAGGAAGGCTCATGGCGGAAAACCAACCTGCGAGAATCAATGAAGATGGACACGTGAACAGGTAGCGAAGGTCTCAAAGTGGCAACGGAGCTTGGCGGGCACAAAGGTTGAATTTTTAAGGCTCTCTGACTCATTTTTGAACAATTGACAAATGAAAATGGCAGCACAAAGTGATCTATTTATAGGCATTCCTTCATTTTATGCCTCTCATAAATGCAGGTACGACGGTGCTCTAGGTTGGTGAACAGGCAGCAATTTGAAAACAACGGTGCGAGTGGCAGATTCTGCTAGGTGGACAATAGTAGAATATTTTTTGCTTGAGCGGTTGACAATGAAAATGACACCGAAAGGTGTGGGTCCCACGACACAGAGGAACATTGGGTGAAGGATGTTCAGAACGGTCGGGAGGATAAGGAATTCTACATGGAGCGGCCTGCAAGGGTGGACCCGCATTGCTCCAAGGACGTCAACTCTAAGGAGTGAAGGAAAATAGCTAAGGAAGTTTCATAAAGGCCTAAAGCCTTAAAAAAATTGAGGGTAGCAAAACATGGTCACTTCAAGATATTTCATCTAAGATTCTCTTACCACTTAGGACACAAAACAGGGGGCATGCAAAATGAGGAAGCGAAAAAAGTGTCTCGGTGAAGCGAGAGAGAGAGAGAGAGGGTCCCCATTCCGAACGGGGCATGTGTGCTATAGGCACAACAAATGGTGACTCCACTGGAGAATGCTTTTGAGCGTTCTAAGGATAAATGTTCATTTAGGACCCAAAATCTTTGGTTTCACAAACCAGGGGCTAGTTTCCAAAGGTGAACTAGGGAGCTCTATGGAGAGCAAAATCCTTGACCAAATCAGATCAAAAAAGTATCTCTGAAGTGTGTGTAAGTAGTGAATTCATTTCCTCTCCTTAGAGACTATGACCAACAACTATGAATCAGACCAAGCAAGCTACGTTTATTATCTGACTCCAAAAGTAACCTGGACATCGCCCCGCTACCAGTCAGACGTCCATAGCCCCGATGGAGTTGTCGTTGTGATCCCATGAACATTTCTCTACTACCAGCTAGGCATTCATAGCCCTAGTAGAGTTGTCCACAAACCCACACAATTGCTTTATTTTTAACGTTTCATTCTTTCTTTTGATATTCATTTGATATTAATTTTTCTCAACTGTGTAAGAATTGAAGCTTACTGTGGGCTTGGAACCATAGTGGTCACTGAAGCAGATTTAAGATTTTTTTTTTGCTTTCCTTTCCTTCATAATGACCATTTTATAGCTCCTCAAAAAAATTAATGTATTTTGTGCAAGATCCAAGACGAGTGTGAAAGGATTCAATAAAGGGTTGAGTTCTAGGTCAAGCGTGAGTTCAAGGAAACTGCTTAGGGCAGCAATTAGAAGCCATGAGTTAAGAGTGAATAATTATCCAAAGAACACTAAGAGTGGGCAAAAAAGTGAGTCGTTCATTGAATGAGCATGACCACTGCATCAGGAACAAAGAGACACCCCCTAGCGAAGAAAAACAACCGGGAAGCAATAAAAAACAATAGCGGCGTGAAGCGACGAAACAAAGAAAACCAAAAGCAACCTAAACTAACCTATATACAGGTATTTATAGGAGTAGCTCAGAAGAGCTCAAGCTTGGAAATAATGCTTCAGGTGTTTCCCATTGAGAGGCAACAAGACATTGTCACTAGTTAAGGTCTTGAGGCGAAAAGCATTATCTCCAAGGATTTCAATAATTTGAAAGGGGTCAAGCCAAAGCTTGTTGAATTTGTCATGTCCCCCTTTCTTCTCATGGGCCTTGTCCCAACATAGGACTAGATCACCAATTCTAAAGGCCTTGACTTTGGCTCATCAATTGAACCATCTTTTGATCATGCCCTGATGTTTGGCGAAATTTTCAATAGCGCGGTCACACACTTCTTCTAAGTGTAGTAGCTCAACCAAGCGAGCTTCTCTTCAGTTCCCTTTTCTATAAAAGGTATTGATGAACTAGAGGGTGGGGATTTTTAGGTGAATGAGAAACACAAGATCTAGGCCATAGATGAGGTGAAATGGGGAATCGCCTAAGGAGGCCTTGTGGCATGTGCGATCTGCCCAAAGGAAAAAACAGAGTTGTGTGTGCCAATCCTTAGGATTCTTGTCAACCAACTTTTTGATGACGGTGATGAGATTCTTGTTTATAGATTCAGCCAGGCCATTTCCCTAGGGATAGTAGTTAGATGAAAATTTAAGGGAAATCCCATAATCAAAGGCCCAACTAGCGAATTTAAGTAAGGAAAATGCAGGGCCATTGTCACATACTAAAGCGTGTAGGCAACTGAAATGATTTAAAATAAAGCTTTCGAGAAAATTAACCACTACCTCTATTGTACATTTCCTACATGCAATAGCTTCTATCCATCTAGTACAATAATCAGAGGTGGTTAGAATGTACCTGTGACCTATAGGGGATGGTGGGCTTACCGGACCAATGAAGTCAAGACCCCATTACACGAATGGTCTTACCTCTAGGACTGGTTGTAATGGGACAACATCATTCCTTTCTCTGGTTGCGGCAGTCTGGCAAATATGGCATGTGCAAACATGGCTATGGGAATCCTTGAAGATCGTTGGGCAGTAGTACCCCACTCGTAGGATTTGGTGTGTGGTTGAAAGACCAAATCCATGACCAGTACCAAATTTATCATGGAATTCTTTGAGCACGTGTATTGCTTCCTCTTTCCTGAGGCATTGAAGGTACACTCCGTGATTCCTTTTGTATAAGATAGATCCTTGCAGCATATAACTACTACTCTTCAGTCTAAGGGCACACTTATGGACTCCCTACAAGTGAGGTAGGTGCTTGTTCAACAAGTAGTAGATGATGTCATCGTACCACTCCCCTGGGGAAACATATTCAAGCTAATACTGCTAAACTGTGAGTTTGGGTCCTGCTTCGGCTGTTGTTTCAACTATTGTTCGGGTGAGTGCTTGTCCTCTTACCAACTTAATTGGTTAACTTTCCATGTCATACTCTTGCAGCAGGGTGACCCACTTTGCCCTCCGTTCTCCTAGCTCATTTTGCATTAACAATGTCTTGACTATGGGATTAGGGACAATGGAAAAGACCTTATTTCATAGGATGTAATGTCTGAACTTCTTAATCCCTCAGATGAGAGAATATGTCTACTTTTCTACATTGTGGTATTTGAGTTTAACATCCTTCAATGGAGCACTCATGAAGGAAATTGGATGCTCATTCCCTTTGTCATCTTTCTGGGTCAAAATACTGGCACACGAATGATCTGAAGCAAATGAATAAATATAGAAGGGCTTCAGATAGTTTGGGATAACTAGTATATGTGCTTCAACAATGGCTTTCTTAATTTCTTCAAAGGCTTGCTATGCCTCCAAATTCCACTCAATTTTGGCATCTTGCTTTAGCATGGCATTGAGCGGCTTAACAATCTCAACAAAGCCCATAATGAACTTCCAGACAAAATTTATCTTTCCAAAGAAAGATTTAAGTTCCTTCTTACTGCCTGGCAGTTGAATCTTCAATAGGGACTGGATGTGCTTGGGGTGTATGGAGATTCCTCATTCTAATATAACATGCCTGAGTAACTTTCCTTCGATGACTCCGAAGATGCATTTCTTCGAATTAAGGGAAACCCCGAATTCTCGACATCTTTGAAAAACCTTACATAGATCAGAAACATGATCATCTCACCTTTTTTAAAACACTGTTAGATCATCCATGTAAATGAAGATGCATTTTCCAATTATATCTTTGAAGGAAATGTCCATTGCACGCTGGAAAGTGGCGCTAGCATTGATGAGCCCGAATGACATCCTTTTCTATGCAAAGGTTCCCCACTTAGTGGTAAACGTTGTCTTGTGTCTATCTTCATATTGCACCATCACTTGGTTGTACCCAGAGCACCCATCTAGGAAGGACATCATTTGTGATCTGTTAACAATCTGCAATACCTCATCAAGGGAGGGTATGGGATAGTTGTCCTTCTTTGAAGCTCTATTCAAATTGCAAAAATCCACACACAATCTAATTTCTCCATTCTTTTTCCTAACCGGGAAAAAATTGACCACCCATGTGGAGTGTCTAACTGGAAAGATGATTCTAGATGACAGTAACTTTTGCACTTCTTTGTAAATAATGGGCTCCAACAATGTGTTGATGGGATGATGTCATTTTCAGAATGGCCACACGTTCGGCCTTAAAGGGATAGTGTGCATGATAATGGAGGTGTCATATATCTTCAAATATTCATAACTCCATGCTACCACGTCATGGTATTTTTGCAGAGCATTAATGATCCCTTTCTTTTCCTCTAGTGTGCATACTTTTCCAATGAACACATTTTTGACTTCCTTGGTTGTTCCAAGGTTTTGGGTGTCACACTAGTTGTTTATGGAATCCTTATTTGCTTGCTGATATTGGTCTCAAATTTGATCCAGGTCAAATATACGCTCAAGCTGAACCATGCCTCTTGGAATAGTATTCATTTTAAGGTTGATGACCCCTTCTATGTGCAGTTCAACTTCCTTAGGGTTAGCTTCATCAATTATTTGGGTTGCAAACACATCGAAACTAGTGATAAATTCTAGGATATGCTTATCATCATTGAACACCTAAAAATGGGTGACATTGTTGGGCATGGATGGGGTGGAGGTTAGCTCCACGGCGAATCGTTTGAGACTAAACAAAGACAGAGGTTGTAGCATGTTGGCTGCTTGAGCCAAGGCATCATCAGTATGGTTCTAAGAATGAGAGATCAACTATATGTTGAATGCATCTAGGCTTTCTAAAAGATCCTAGACTCTAAGCCTATAGTTTTCTAGCCTTCTATCATGGCAGGAGTATAATTTTCTGACTTGTTTCACTACTAGTTCAGAATCACCAAATACTTGCAACATTTTAACTTTCTTTTGCAAAGCCGTTAGGAGACCATGAACTAGCGCTTCATATTCTACTATGTTATTGGTGCAATAAAACTGAAGCCTATGAGCAGCAAAGTAGGTCTTACTCGTGGGGCTGATAAGTTTGTATCTAGTGTCGACTCCTTGCTTGGACTTGGATCCATCAAGGCACAACATCTAGAACTTGGAAGGTTCTTTGACCTCGGGGCCAATTAGGCCTTCATTCTTTCTCGACTTCTCATTTGCATCTATTATTTCTAGAATAGGAATAGGCTCATCATGATTGGTGAAAGGTTATTCAGCCTGGAGGTTTCTTTTGAGATATGGATTGTCCTTTGATGTGCTCTACTATTGTCTAACATAAGTAGCACTCAAATTCAAAGTGGGCGAAATTATGAACCCTGCACCAACTAGGCAGCAAGAGCTCTTAAAAATTCATCCGACCCCCCAAATTGATTTGGTCTTGTATGATCTCTTGATGAAGTCTTAGAATCCATCCAACAGTCCCAAATTCCCATCATCGTAGCATTCATCATCCTCTAATTCCACTAACATTTATATGCTTTGGGGCACATAGGCTAGATTGGTTGATGGGCTGCACAGTACCAAGAGGACCTCATCAGCTACCTCTTCTTCTAGAAATTTTGATTCTCCTTGATAAGTAATGGGGCAGTAATTACCCAATTCTGTTTCAACAAACACCTCATTCATGTTGTTATATTATGTTATCATGAATTTCATGCGTGGTTCCCGATCTATATGGATTTGGTTTGGCATCCCTTTCCATGGCAGCCACATATGATAAAAGTTAGTTGTGGCATACCCATTTAATGCTTGGGTGAAGTCTCACCCTAGGATTATTCCATATGTGTTAGGGATATCTGCAACCTGGATGTCAATAACCTACTGCACCCTTGGGTCTACAAAAATTCACATGGGAATACGATTGATTTCCCCAACAATGTTCACCTCTATTTTATCCAACTAGCTTACTTTTCTTCTTGAAGGTGTGGGGACAATTCCCAAAGCCTTGCACACAACCAAAGGCATGACATTTGCTGATGCTCCGGAGTCAATCAAACAATTATGCAAATTCTTCCCAAATATTTAGATAGTGGTAACGAAGGGAGGCATTTCAAACCTTCCTTGGACGAGACCCATAGGCGCATCAACCTAGGTCACTTGACCTTTACCATTTTCATTTGTCTTTTCCTTGGATTGCCCCTGATTTTTTCTCTTTAGTGGGTTGCTTCCCAACTTGTTGATTTAGAGGGGAATCCTTCCACTTGCTATAATTTCCTGAATTATGGGCTCATGTAGCAGCTCTTCAAAAGAGACCTTCTTGGCTGGTACCTCTTGCATTTCCTTAGAGAATGGGGTTCCATTAGTTACCCTAAAGAAGGCGTGCCTAACTGTAGTAACTTTAAGTAGCTCAAAGGAAAAAAAGCTGATTTTAAAACCTTCTTGAACTCTTCAGCAACATATTCACCCATTTTCTCAATTTTAGCCTCGAAGGACCTTCCTATGGATAAGCTAGCGGGTTGGCTTTGTGTTTGGTTTGACTATTTGTTTATGTTCAAGTATTGTGTGGGTACATGGGGATAGCTAGGGTTGTTTCTAGCATTGGAGTCAGGTGGGGTGCTAAAGTTATTCGACAGAATGGAAGTAGTGAACGGTCCTCCTATTTGTCTATTTCTTAAATTATATGAAGAGGTTCTCTGATGGAACATTTTCACTTCATCTTCATGGGACTCTTCTTCATCTACAGGACCATTATCTACTGAAGTAAAGAGTTGAGAAAAAGCTTCTTTAGTACTTACCATTTTTACTTCTTTGTTCTTGGCAGAGGTGGTCTCGATCTTAGGCTCGTTGCTCTCACTTTGTGGGAATGGGGTCTAGTTCACCATGAGCACAAGAGAGTCGTATGGGTTAGATAAAACTATGTCTCTACAATTCACGCTATCAACAACGTTTTCACCTCTAGTTGAAAGATTTTTGTGGCTGTTTGAAACTCAGGGTAGTCCAACTCAGAATGCCTATTCATCTTGTGAATCCTGTACCATCCAGATAAGGCAACCTTGGCTAGATACACTATACTGGTTGTCTTCTAATTACTATCAGGTTGATCAAGAGGAGTGGGAACACTCCCATTTTTGGGTCTTGTATTCCACGTCCTATTATGCCTTTGTGAGGGTCTCCTTTCAAAATTCTAGTTGGAGTTTTGTCCTCGCTCATGACTTTGCCCTGATGAAGTACTTGTCTCATGATTTTCCTTATTATCTCAATTGAGGTTGTTCTGAATGCTGCACTGGGAGGCCTACAATTGATTATTTTGGTTCCAGAGGTGAGTCATCTCCATGGACATTTTCCTGATCATCTCTGTTAATTCCTCTAATCGATCTTTTTCAACATTGCTTGGTTGTGGTGTTTGATTCTAGAGGAAGATGGGATGTGCTACTGGTTGGTTTTGCTCAGTGAGTGGGAATTATGGCCCTTGTAGGTATGCTAGTACTTGTGATGGCTACGCATAGGTTTGTTGTTGCTGAGGTTGCAAGTAATAGGCACAAAAGGCACCTAGTTCATGGGCTTCCCTGGATGAGGCACTACATATGGGAAGCTAAGACACTTGATTCATGAGAGGCGCCTGGTGTTGCAAAGCTTGGGTGATTCTTTGAATCTACATAGGATGGGTAGCCTTCCCCAAGGAAGGCAACAGACCAGAGATGTTTTGACCCAAGTCGGTGCTAGCAATAACTGCCTCAGCATAAGCATCTACTAATTTGGTTGGATTTGGTTGCATCCTTTTCACCAATGCAGCTATGAGGTTGTCTAATGTTGCATAATAGATGGGAAAGGTAGCAACATCATTGATCACATACGGGGCTTGCAACCTTGTATATGCTTAGTGGAATCGATCATTGAAGGAGTTGATCAGCTTGTTGACTTCCCTTTGAATGGACATGAATTGCCAATATAGCTCTGAAGGGGTGATTGGGATCTTATACTTCTACAAGAAGGCATTCATTAACAAGGCCCAAGATGTGATGGACCCCATCAGTAATTTGATATACCAATAGAAGGCCTCTTCCCCAAAAGAGTAAGGTAAGAGCCTAAATGCTACGTCTTCATGATCAATCTACATATCTTTCATTGTCCCTTGGAAGATCTTAATGTGTTCTTCAGCTGTCCTTTGTGGATCCCAAGGATTGAACTTTTGACAAAATCTCTCTAGGTTCTTAGGCATATCATGGTAATCATTGAATAGTAACCTAGGGCTACACAAGGGCAGCGGTAGTTGGGACTGCACTTTGGACTTGGAGGGCAGGGGCCAGAGCAGTACCTTAGCTATGGGAAGCAAGCGACTGAAAAGCAGCTTGGGACGACTGATGGGAAAAGGTGGAGATAGAAGAGGATGGAGGAGCGTGGGGCAAATGAAAGGAGGAAGGAGGTGAAGATGAAGGCGAAGTGGATGGAATGGAGGAGGAAGAAGAGGTTGCATCCCCTCTCTTAGTCCTTCTAGCCCTTGTAGGGGGCTGAAGTTCCTAAAATTCCCCTTTGTTGGGTGTGGACCTTAAAACTCTGTAGAATCTCTCAGGGGAAAATGATCCGATTCGATCCAGCTTAACTCAAATTCCCTCCTTCTAGCACCAGTTCTATTGATGGGTATTTTTACACTTCTCAACATAGGCAGTGCACAAGTACACTACCTCTCTTGAAAGGAAATCTCCAACAACAAGTTGTTGAAAATCACCCCAAGGTCTCTAAGGTGTCAGGTCATGACTTGCTTGAAATTTCTTAGTTGGTTTAATGTGATTTTGCTAGTAATCGCAGGGTAGACTTACAGAGTTAAGTTGGAGGAGAACTGGATCTTGAAATGGAGTCCTTAGGGTGGGAAAGTTATTGCACAATTGTTGCAGGTTCAAGACAACAATCTAGAACTCCTATTCCATCATCAAATTTGGCTTTACAATGTGCAATGAATCTTGTTCAAAGTCACTATTAAAAAAAATAAAAAGGGCAGGGGAAGGGAGAATTTCCTAGACCTAAAAATAGCAAGGAACAGTAATAATGGAGGACCCTTCTGCTGACAACCTCCCTAAGACTAAGTTTCACCTAACCAGATTACTTCATAGTCTCATGAAACTAGTGCAAGCTTCTAAGGACTACAGATATTCAACCATTCATTTAGGTGCATAAGCATGAATAAAAGATAGAAATTTAGTGCAACTTTCAATTTGTGCCCAGACTAACTTTACATAGCCATTTACCATCAATAAAAAACATAAAGTATGGACAAGGAAGGTTGCCAACACAAAACATAATTCTTCAATATCAATGCACAACATTAACTAATCTATTGATGTGTTTTTAATGCACTTCTCAACATAGGTAATGCATAGGTGCATCACCTCTATTGAAAGACAATCTTCCACAATCAAATTGCAGAACACTATCCCAAGGTCTCCAATGTCAGGTCTTGATAGTGCTTGGAATACCTTAGTTGGTTCATGTGATTTGCTAGAATTACAAGGCGGACTTACAGATGAGTTACAAAATGTCAGAAGTTGGGTTTGCAAATGGAGTTCCAAGGATGTAGAAATTGTTGCTTAGTTACTACAGGTTCAAAACAACAGTCTAGAACTCCTTTTTCAGCTTTAGATTTGGCTTTACAATGTGCAATGAACCTTGTCTAAATCACCTATTAAAAAAAAGGAAAAAGGGGCAGGGGAAGGAAGAAGTTCCTAGACTTGAAACTACAAATGAATAGTGATCATGGTGGCTGCTATAGTAAACAAACATCCTAAACTGGGTTTTGCTTGACCAAGAGAAGCCTACAGATACACAAAACTAGTGGAATATCCTAAGGTCTGTTGATTTTCAGACTGCACATGCACATCATGAACATGCAATTGAACTAAGTTGTAGCAATGAAGTAAGGGAGCTCAGGCTAGCTTTACAAAGTGATTCATCATCAACAAACCACAAAAATCATGAGCTAGAAATTCATCAAATACTGTAACAGCAAACACTATCTTCACTTCCACTCAAGAAACTAACAACTAAAGCTAATATGGAAGTAGAACCATGCATGCATAATGAAAAAACTCAAGAGAAACGCCCATAAATCATGCAATGTAGCTCTCTATGCTACAAAATTCCTTTACACTAGCTCTCCAACCATTTGCAAATGAAGGGGAGACCCCTATTTATAGTTTTCCAAAGCCCAAATGAATGGCTAGGATTGAATTACATCGTGTGGTTCAGATTTTCTTTACATTAGGGTTTCACCTACCCCCATTATCCAACAATTTAAAATACAATTTTATCCTCATTCCTATTTTGTCTTTTAGTGCCCTATTACTGTAGCTCTTTTTTCTTTTAGCAGATTTTCCTTTTACTATAGTAAAAACTACTTGAAGGCTACCTTCTGTTTGACAAACTTGCAAAATTCTTCATTAGATCAAACATGCCTCATTTATAGATTTCCACCATTGTTGGATAACTTAGCTGCCTCTTGATCTGATGGGATAGCCCTTGATGGATCATGATTGTTCGATAAGAGAAAGAACAGTCCCTCCTTGCCTCCAATTCGTTGGTCAACCATCTATATTCCTAGCACCATTGACCTTCAGAATTCATTCATCAGTTTGTCTCTCATCCTTGGTGAATTGATTGTAATTTAACCCCTTTTGAGTGCCATGTTTGTGCATTAAGATCTTCCCTTCGGTTGGGCCTTGTAGGGGACCTTTGGTTATTGTTTCTCTGGTAGATGACATACACATTTCCCATTTGAATTACAAATTTTATAACTTCGCCTCCCGTCCTTTAGATCGAGTAATGAGTAGATACCCCCTTTTAGCATGATTCCTTCGGCGAATTGCAAGTGATTTCCTCCCGTAGCAAGCTTCTTTGATGATCATCACTTTATAAGAAAATTCCTACACCAAAATAATAAATTAAATCAGAATCATGTAAATCAATCAAAATGGGATTTTCTAAGTTACATGCAATGGTTATTTAATCTTCCCTGACCATCATCATTTTCTTCATTTGGTCACGGCTCACATGATATCCTAAGCTTTTGGAACTCCCATTCTGTCACATATTTAAGTTACCATGCACACTAGCACTCCTCTCACACCCGTGCGTTCTTTGTACTTGTATTGAGCTCATTCTTCTTGAATGTGAAACCCATTTTCCCAAGGTACTTCCCTTTCACATTTTCATTGGGATTACGAAATATCAAGTGGCATGGTGGGGAGGTAATGCCCTTGGAGTGGTCATCCATGAGGATTTGTAGTTTTACATATGAAGATGCTAACAGACGGATGGGTGTGGATGGCAGTTATGAGACTGCCATCAAGAAACATCCTTGGTGGTGAGAATCCACATAGTAGTAAGAGTAGCGGGCCCTGCATGTTGGGAGAATTGTTGTGAGGATCATTGTCACATTCACTATGGTGGAATGGATTTTCCCTCCTAGTTTTCCTATAAAGAATTAAGGGAAACTAGAGCAGTTACATCGATTCACTAGTATCGGTCTAACAAACTTCATTGGTATTCTCTTTGTAGCTATCGATTCTTTCTCAGTTTCACTTTGTGTGTGTAGATGTCAAAGAATAATTCAAAGCTTAGTCATATATGAAACAAGCTTTTGGTGGTGCCTTGACTTTAAATGTTACTTTGTCCTGTTGAGATGTGGGTTAGCTACAGAATGAGTATTGCGGAAAGCCATTTGTAATCTACCATGGCTAACCTGTGAGGAGATGACATCATCGCAAGTGGTGGCATCCACAAGAAAGATAATCATTAAGGAGGTCCACGGGTTGAAGAATGTGGAATGATGTGGTGGGGATGTCACCAGGATAATGATAAGGAGTGGATAGAAACCAGTACTGCGACATCCGTAAGGAAGATTTCTGTGAGTGTCAAAAGGATGCCACCTGCAAGAAAATTAATCTTATGTGAGAAGAAAGGGATCATCGCGTTAAACTCGAATCCATCATTTTCTTTTTTCATGACAAACTTAGATGGCCTCTATGTCTATTCAATCATCTTGAGGGGTGTGCTAGGTTGGAATTACACTCAATTGTCTTCTTGATTCTCCTCTTCTTATTGGTTTGCAATACGGTGGTGTCTTTCATCAGCGCTTTTGGTCATTATCAAACTGTAATATTTGTAGTGCATCCATAATCATTAGTTTTCCTTAATGCTAGAACCTTCAAGACTTTGCATTTTAAAATATCTATTTTACACATGTCAGGGAATCACTATCCTCCAGTGAATAATATATTTCTTGACAGCCTTAGTATTGCCACCAATGAGTGCACCCTTGATCGGGGTTAAAGCCGCGATGCCTTCATAATTATTCACATGGAGTGAATAGCTATAGCCGCAGCTCACTCGCTCAATTTTTCACCCCCTACGCAACTTGAATGACTTTTGTTATGAGTATTTGATTGTTTAAAGAATGTGAAGTCCTGCGGTTCGCAAATGCTCAAGATATTCTAAGGAGCAGATCATAACCGTCACATCCTTTGATTCTCCTAGGTAACCCCTGGGTCTTACAAGGAATGCGCGGGAGAAAAAGGTGAATTAGTTGCATGAGGATGTCGTTTAGCAAGAGAGAAGCCCTCAAGAAAGTGTCGTGACAACCAAACTCATCAAAAAATAACGTCTTGATGTAATGTTTACTTCTACAGAGAATCCCCATGCCCTAGCTAGATCGCGCCAATTTGAATATTACTCACACCCAAAACTGGTCAGATACTCCTAGGATCTGTGAAGGAAGAGGATTTGTAAATCGTTAGAGGGGAGGTGTTGAGTTTCTAAAATCCTCATGTCAATAAGTCCCCAGTTTGGTCTGCTTTACACTAGCTAGTCAGGAAGATTACGGGCCAGTTATCTAATTTTCCTTATGAAGTCCATAATATAATTATAGCCTTCATGTAATATTTGATGCACCCACTCCCTAAAGCAGATGGAGATGATGCCCATAGGTCTGAGACTTGATACATGTTCTTCATCTCAAATATTGGTGTGTTGTGGGTGTGGCCAAGCTAAACTAGCGTTCTCTTGAGAGCCCGTGGGAATATTAAACATCGACACCACTTGAGGAAGCAGGGATGCGGGCCACCAGGAGGAGGACGTCGTGAGGGAAACGACATTTTAATGACTACCACCCATGCAGTGGAACCTGCAAGTGAAAGCTTCATGGGCCACCAACTTTGAACTCAACGTTTCCCAATCTCACCTCCTTCATTATGCACCTTCAGATGCCATGCAATATTTTAAAGTTTGGGTACTTTTCCTTAGTGGCGACAATCTTTACTCACAATCCCACCTTTCATCATCCAGTCTTGAAATATTTCTACTGAAGAGTGCAGTGTCAGAGCTGTTTGCATTTCAATTACGTAGGCTGAGCCTTTAAAACATGGTATCACTTTAAATTGGTTCCTGATGAATGTGCCATCATACAGTTTGAATTCATTCCAAAGTTGAAAGGTCCACATTTATGGGTCGGGGAGGTGATGCCACCATTTGTGGGAATGGAGAGCAAGAAAGCCGCTTAAGAAAGTCATTATGAGCGGCTATCAAGGTGGCGGCTAGAGGGATAGCAGAGTCCACGTGAATGGAATTTGTCTAATGAGGTGTAGGTTGAAGGGGGAAGGACACCGTTAGGAGGAGGCCATTGAGGCAACGAAATTTCAATATTGAATGGGATAGAGTGCCTCTGTCGGCATTGACCTCCCCTTGCCCTTAACTTAGGCATCGATATACCCACCTGCTAAGTATCAAACCTAATATGTATCCCCATTTTGTTAGCCTCAAATCTCACAATTGAATGGGAAATCCAAAGCCCAACTATCATAATCATGCTTTGAATCAGTGGAATCATACCCGACCTACGATGGTACCCAAAATCCTCCTTTCTACGAGGAGAAGATTTGTTGTCTATTTGGGAAGTTCTATAGTGTATTCACCCATTTGTATGCCCTCGGGATAACAAAAAGGGACCCACTTTATTATTCTTTGATGAAGTCCTTTCCCTTAAAGATTCCTGATACCTGCTATTCATATTGAGTTCCCTCCCATTAAATCCAGAGATTCAAAGAAATGGTAGGAGTCGTGGGTAGGCAATGCCGTGGAGGTGAGTGAACAACAAAGTCTGCTTCATGCATAGCTCTCTCCAATACCACCTGCTAATTCAGGAGTTTGATATAAGCCTCTTTTCACTAGTTCTAAATCTTCAAGATGTTGCCCTATTACTATCACTTTGGTGCGAATAACTTCACATTTTTGAAGTCTGATCATGAGTCTGTAGGGTGGTCATCTTAATACATTTCAACTGTCAATCTGAATAGCACGCTTAATGAGCCCGATGTGGGAATACTATGGAGACCGTGGGATAAGTAGGTGGTGTCATTCAAAAATGCCCATTCCATCCACCATTCTAATCGCAAATCAAATGAGCATGACCCTCACATGTTTTCCAGGACATAAGGTGTGGGAAGGTGACGCCTGATGGCCACCTTAGAAATGGCATAGTCTAGATGGAAACCCGTGTAGCGAGCCCCGTATAGTTGGACGTTGTTGAAGGGGATGTGGGGCTATGCATGCAGAAAGCAGGAGGTGAGAGGATGCCATGAACAAGCCATGCTAGAGATTTCAATCACTGATGGTGCATAAGAATGTGGAACCCACATGTCTTAATGACCACCCCTCAGCTGTGCATTACCCTTTTTCCTCTATCAACCCTACTAATATGACATTACCCATCCTCAGTGACAACCAATTAAGGCCTTTGTGCCTTTATCATTTGCACAATTTTATGGGATTTCAACCTTTACTAGAACATATTTAGCTTTCATTAAGGGCATGCTGAGTATGTCAGTAGAGATGTTTAAACTCGTCAAGCTCGATTCTCCTCTAGTGGTTCCTTATTCTTAGTTCAATTAATGTCATCAACCAAGAAGAGGGATAGTTTATGACTATCCCCACCATGGGTTGTATAGAGCTTCAGACAATCTTTGTTTTCAAGCTTGCTTTAATTATCAACTTGGTTCGAGTTATTTGATGCCTATCATCCTCTATGACTTCAATCTACTAAGTCACATCCTCCTTTAACATTCTCATAGCGCGGCCATAGGAGGAATCCAATAATCTGCACTAGGTCACATTTTAGGCCTCGAGCCACTGTGCCTCCCAATGATCTGTTCTTTTCATTAGAAAGAATCTTTAATCATTCTCAGCTTGTGTTGAACGTCTCTGGTTAACTCAAAAGCAGCAGCAAAGGAGATGACCATAAATCATGCATGGTTCGCAAGTAGAGCCTCCGCTAAGGAGATTGCTGGAAAACGAGTGTGGAAGGATGTGGTGGAGAGGCCGTAAATAACGACATAGGTAGTGGCAATGCTAAGGGATGCAGAAGCCGCATGAGGGAAGGTTGCAGAGATGTTAGTGCGGATGATTGAGACAGAGTGGCCATTAGGGTGATGGTGCAACGTAGATGGAGGTTCGCATGGCAGACTCTGCATGGATGATGTTTGTCCATGGGAGGTGTTAGGCTGGATGGTATGCGGAATCTACAAGCATGTTCTCTGAGCGGGTGGTAGTCCATGAGAATTCATTTGAGGAATGCTTCTGCAACAATGGCAACTGTCAAGTAGACACCCGCAATGCGGGCTCCACATAAATGGTATTTGTTTTCGTCAATCTTCAATGTCACTATTCATAATTTAAATTTCTAGGGTGCAATGCCATTTTAAAGGTATTGTCTCAAATTATCACGAGCCTTACTAAGTCCCCTCATTTTTGCAAGTCTATTATGAGTTCATATTCAGGAGCTATGCAACATCTCTAACATCCTTCCACAAAAAGAGAAACACACAAACATTTTGTGCGGGTGAATGATGGAAGAGGGTGGAGCACCACTAAGTGATTAATTCACTGCTAGGGTAATGGTGATAGAATGATGACTATGATGGAGAGTCTAAATGTAGATCCCACCACGCAGGCGGAAGTCAAGGGTCAGCTACCACAAAAATTGTGAAATGAGAACGATAATTTGCATGTGGCGACCCACAACTGTGGGTCCATAGAACAAGGACATGGCGGAAAATATGGGCGTAGGGTCCACCCATTGGGTGGAAATAGGGACTCGGCTGTAGGTGAACAATGGAGCACAATAGCGATTGGCAAGGGGAAACCCGCGAACGTGGGTCTGCAAGGGTCAACAAACATCAGGCGGAAAGAAAAGGGAAAAATTCAGGATGTAGCCCACAAGGGGAAAATGACTTAGTGAAACTGAGCTAGGTGTTTTGGCCAAAAGGTATTTTGATCGTTTTAAGGCTCATGGCTGACTTGGGCCAGGAAATAGGGGTGCGCAAAGTGAGACGAGAGAAAAGTAGCCCATCCGAAGTGAAAAAGAAGGGGATCCCTGCTTTCGTCGGGGTGGTTGTGCAAAACATGCACAACATAATCTACTAAAGTAAGCTAAAACATATAGAACAACAAAGTTAATCTAATCAAATTCACTAACTATGAGAAGAAGAATCATGCCACTTGAAGTTGGAACTCAAGAATCCACCAAATCAATGAAGTTCTATTAAAATTCCAGCAGCATGCCTTTACAACAACTCAACTCTCTCTTGAAAATGAGAGGAGACCCCCTATTTATAGTGTCTAAAAATAAAAATGAATGGCCAAGATTTAGCCTCATTGTGTGGCCAGGATTCACTACAAACTAGGGTTTCACCTACCCCAAATATTTTACAATATAAAATTACATTTTGTAATTTAGTCTATTTTGTCCTCATGTGGCAGCACTGTAGCTCTTTTCTCTTTTTGTTGATTCCCTTTTGCTGCAGCTACTTGGTGAGGAACTCATCATCTATTATGGGATTTCCCTCGCTCTTCTTCACAGTGGTGTATTCCATAAACTTTATGATCAATTCTTGGAGTTTTTTCCACTCCAATATATCCGACTGAATCACTTGAAAGTTCAACCTCCTTTATTTGGTAGTGAGTATTTCCTAGTCCTTGTCATGCTTTTGTGCATTCTTTATCACCTGTTCAGATAGGGAAAAGGCTTGTGTAGAAAAACCCATAAAATCAAGCGTAAGTGCAACTATGGTCTTATTCTCAACCTTCTTGTGAAAATATGGCTTTATTTTCTCTAGGTCTAGCTCAACGGTGGGCACATCAAAATCTGTCATCAACCTTAGATATTCTTCACAGGCTGCCCTGATTTCTTTGACCCAATCGATATCTAGCTCCACTTCATGGAGCACTCATTCCAACACTTCCTTTCTATGGTCAAAGCTTAGATTCCATGTCTCCATGAGCCAATGGTCACCTTCTATCAAATCAAACTCCTTCTCCTAGGATTCATTAGGTATCTTGAGAATAGCCTCAAGCTTTGGATACGTGATTTTGTATAGCTCTGGGAAGTCGATGCAAAAATTCCTTATTCCCTCGAGTATCTTTTGCACCTCTAGGAACTTGTTTTCTATCTTGATAGCATGACCTATGCCCATGTTTCCATTTTAGAGGACTTGTCGGAACCAATCCTCTATTTCCTTTGTCCAATTCCTTCTTTTCTCCAATTTATCAATATGGTCCTTGGACAACAGTTGTGGCGGTACTGAGGATGTGGTAGGGAGCTCTTCAATGGATGAATAATGTTGAATGTATGTTGTTAAGTCAACCACCTCTGCTTTTAACTCCTCCTTTTAAGTCTTATCTTTGTGCATTTGGTGCACAATGGTGGCGACGAATCCTTGAAGATGGTCAATCTTTTGTTCTCTTGTTGTTGTTCCAAAATCAAGGGTGGAGATATTGTAGCTTACCCCTTCTTCTCCCATTACTTGGATGGCTATTAGCACTGTCCTAGATCTGGATGCATCCATTGTCAGATGGGATTTGACCTTTGGCTTCTCCTTCTTTGTGCTTAGGGGTTTTATCTTGTTCCCCAGTTGGAGGCCCAATGTCCTCCTCCATTTCCTCTTTTGTGTTCTCCTCGTCAAAAGGTTGCTTCTCTACTTCTTCTCCTACATTTTTGAGTTACTGGGCCAACTCTTCTTCGAGCTCCATATCAAAGGTTTCCACAATATACTTGGTACCTGGCTCTTCAGTGCCCTCCTCGGATGATTTCATTTCTTCCTCCTCTCCTTCACACACCACTTTATCAATCATTAGATGCTAGTATTCAGTGTGCTCATGGTAGTCATTCGCTTCTTCTTCTATTTCCTTGGTAGCCTCCCTTTCTTGTCTCTTTAGCTCTTCTGATATCTGCATGGTTGCTTTCATTTCTGATGGTTTAGTTGGAGGAGAAGGGATAAGGAGGTTTGCAACAATCTATACCAAGGCAGCCTATATTGTCAGGTTCATTAATACCCCAAACAACTTCATTGGGATATTCGACATGTGGTAGGTGAAGGCCTCCGAGAGTGAGAGAATGGGAATTGGCATTGTTGTTGTAGCTAGTTGGAAGGATGATGATGGGAACATGCAGGAAGAGGAGAGTGGAGAGGTAGTGGTAGAGGAAGAGTCTATTACCATGACTTGTGCAGTGGGTGGGGTGGAAGCAAGGTGGACCGAGATATCCACCGCGGGTGGAGAAGTGGCAACCATTTCTTGAGAAATAGGTGGAGGGGCAACAGTGGTGGCAATTTCAGCAACAACGGTGATTGCAAGAGTGGAGGAAGCAGGTGGGGACTTTGGTTGCTCAGCCTTGTGTTCTTCTCCTTCACAAAGTGGGTCCTCCTGAATGGTAGGCATTTCTGTAAAACCGCCTGATGCCTTTGGCTTCTTGGAGGGTTCACCCTCTGAGGCTTTTCTTGAATACACCCTGGGTTTAGGTTGTCTTCCAACCATCTCTTTCCTCTTTCTCAACCTGGTGGCAGGAGGATATTTTGAAGTTTCTCCAGATGGAGTAGTAGCTGTCCCACTATCAATCTCGCTCCCTGGTTCATCTTCAAGTTCTCCAAGTTTTAGGGTGGCTCCTTGTAGCTTCAATTGGGTGATCTGCTCATCGATCCATTCTTTTGTTCTTGCCTCGATCAGCTTCATAAGAATATCGAGGTCATTGACCTCTTCTTCATTCCAGTTAATTAATGATAGTGGGAGGTTGGAAACTACACCATATCGAGGATCAATCACCGTATTTTCATCCTCCACTAATTGATCTGGCACAGGGAACAAGTTGACCTTCTTAACAAAGTACACCATCATGCGCATGTAGTGCCTCATTCATACTTCTTTATCATCCCTACATTTGGCCCAAATGTCCTCAACATTATGTACATGGCTGTATTCCATCTCGACCATGTTCCTGAGCTTACCGTATGGATCCATCTGTGGTCGGGCAGTGTGGAGCTCTAGGTTATATTCTACAAGTTCTTTATCAGAATAGTACGCACACTGGGATGTGTGGAGTTTATACATTCCTTGGCTGAAGGAAAGGGGATAGGGAATCCCCACTCTATGCTTGTTGCTTAGGATGGTGTGTGCACATTGCAATTGCAAAGAGAGCTCGAGCAATATTATCTGGTCATTTGGGTATCGGGGCAGCTTGTATGGTTTCTCTGAGAAACCTTCAGCTTGAATCTAGGTAAACTTTGGAAATTGTATGAACAGAAAGCCGAACTGGTGGATGTAAGCATTTTCACTGTGGGTGACTCTCCTTCCAAAATCACCTCCAAGTAGTCTGATAATATGGCCTATGAAGGCGTTATTGACTCTATAGTAGTCCCTCTTGAAATTACTGTATTGGAGTTGGGGATACTTATCATATCCCTTTAACTCCCTCCCTAGAGTCTTGCTTGGAGCCACAAACAGGCCTCTGTATTGCATCTAGTCAACCAGTAAATAGACCAAGTAGGATGTCATGTAAAATTGTTGAGTCTTTTTCACTACCACAAATTTCTCATGCAATCAATTGTTGATCATTTCCGCTCAATAGAATTTGGCTTCACCCCAGAGGATTTCTTCCAAAAAGTACAACATCCACTCTAAGAAGTAGGCTATGGTTGGAAGGCCCCTAACTCTACTCGATAGGGTTACCAAGTCATGGTAATCCTCATAGAAGTCATTGCGGAGGAGATTTTGGGGTACTTTAGTTGCACTACCCCTCTTTTCTTTTAACCAATACTAATTGATGATCTTTTTACATTTGAGGAGGTCTTCATCCCACATCTGCTTTCCATATTCTTTGGATGTTTCCTCCATCTCATTGAAGGTAGGGATGTGGAAGGTCTTCCCTATTGATTTGACAGATAGGTCAGCTAATACATTCCCATCTCTGTCTACTATTCTTTTTGTTTCCTCTTGATATGCCTCCCTATAAGCCATCACAAGCTTAGGAGAAATGAGAGCGGGTGGGAAACTAATAGCCTTGTCCAATGCGCTACTTCTAATTTTTATAGCATTTTCTGTTGTAGGGTTGATATGAACCCTTTGCTTGAATTCATCAATATCTATGTGTATTAGATTAGTGTTTGAGATCTCCCTCCAATATGTGGTGACTTTAGAGTTAAGGGGCTCTCCTTGGAATTTGTACTCATCTAGTCTTTATCCTCTTTGCCTCTAGGTGCTTTAGCTAGATTCTTTCCCTTTTCTTTCTCCACAATTGCCTCTGAAGGTCCTGCACCAGGTTCCATATATCCTGCAGGCGGGAGAGCAATAAACAAATTTGAACATGAAACATAAGGAAAGTTAGCCAAAATCCTACAAAATGATGTTACATTAGATAAACCATCACTTAAAGATCTTAACATCTTCTTCTAGTTATCATTATCCTTTTACTAGAGGGAGTTATAACAATGCGGGCCTAGGGGTGCGGACTTCCCTAGGCTAGTGGACGTTTTAGAGGCAGTTGTAGGAGGGACAAAAATCAAGGCACGATGGCCCACATGTCCCAACCCACATCTAGATTTAGGCATGAAGAGGGGTCCACCGAGGAGGTCAATCCATTTGGGCACGTGGGTCAAAATCAATTTGAGGATTTGGAGGTGTTAAGCTCATCTTTTAAGCATGCGGGAATAGAGGGAAGCTTGGTCATTTGAGGGCCTGCCGTTGAAATGACACTGGCAAGGCGGTAGTCCACAAGCAGCATTCCACCATGTGGGACCCACAGCTTAGGAGGAAGGTGGGTTCTCCATTGCTAAAATTCAAATTGGTCCAAAGGATGTAGACCAAAAGGTGCGAGCAGATGGTAGGTAATAGCCATTTGGAATGGTGAAGGCCAAATGGAGGTTCAACGGAGGAAGCCTACATCATCGAGTTTAGAAAGGGTTTAGGCGTTCACTTTGTTTATCATTGGTCTAGAGGCAACGAAAGGGTCGAACTCCACATAGCAGACCGACAAGTGTCCATAGACATTTTGGAACAACGAGAGTGAGACAGAAGTCCGTGAATAGCCACCTGCAATGGATGGTCTACCCAGGGTTTAATCCTTAGTTATTTTTTCACTTTTAAGTATAAACGGTAGTAATAGGTTCAAGTTTTGCAGGGTGGTGGGTTGGTTGCTTGGGGTTGTTTGAGACAGCGATCACACCACAATGACCCATAGATGGAGGTCCATAGTGTGAAGTCCGTAAAGGGACAATACAATCATTTATAGCGCAGAGGGGTCAGACGGTAGAGGTGGGGTCGGGACCTGCTCATCGAAAGGATGTCACCCTTTTGCCATTTTGAGTTAGCAAGTTTGTGCAACAGAAAAACACCAGCAGAGGTTCGTGTTGAATGACCCGCATCACATAGATTGTTGTTTTTGACTTAGATGGTGGGCTGAAGGGTAGAGTCCACTAGGCAGAAAGATGGGTCATGAAAGCCATTTGAAATGGTGAAGCCTGAATGGAAACCCTCAAGCAGAAATCCACAAGGAGAAGCCTGTGATGGATTAGGACTTGGTCACTTCAACAAGGTTGCATTTGGTCGGCAATAAACAGGGCAGGGTCTGCACACCAAAAAGGAGGGGTCAAAGGGATGTTTGGAATGATGGAGCTCAAAGGGAATTCCACAAGTAGAGGCCTGCATTGATGAACCTGAGAGGGGTTGAAGGATCCCCGTTGATTTCACTAATTAAGCTAAGTTTAGAATGGCTAAATAGGGGCACCCTCCTGCGAGGGGGAACCTGGTGAGAATTTTTTCCATTTGGAGTTTTAAACATGCATTCAAAGGACAGTGATGATGGTGGCATGGGTGTGGGCCTGTAGAACATGGATGCTCTTGTAGAAGAAAAACTGCAGGAAGCTCCAGTTTCGTAAACAGCCTATGGGGCAATTTTTGAAGTTTCTCAAAATTTCAAGTTATGGGTTTTGGTTGCCTAGGCTTCTTCTAACTAGTTATCAAGTTTTCTTTTACCCAGATTTAACAACTTTTGCAAAATTAGAGAAAATTGAAAGGAAGGCTCATGGAAAAAAACCAACCTACAATACCCGATGAAGATGGATGTGTGAACAGGTAGCGAAGGTCTCGAAGCGGTGACGGAGCTCGACGAGCACGAAGGCGGCATTTGCAGGGCTCTTTGAGTTGTTTCTGAACAATTGACAAATGAAAATCAAAACTCAAAGTGAGCTATTTATAGACATTCCTTCATTGAATGCCTCTCATAAATGCAGGTATGACAGTGCTCTGAGTTGGTGAATAGGCAAAAATTTGAAAACAATGGTGGGAGCAGCGGAGTCTGCTAGGCGGATGACAGTCGAAGATTCACCGCTTGAGCAATCGACAATGAAAATAGCACCGAAAGCCATGGGTCCCACAGCGTGGAGGGACGCCAGGCGAAAGCTATTCGAAATAGCTGGGAGGATAAGAAATTCTAGACAGAGCAACCCACAAGGGCGGACTCGCATTGCTCCAAGGACGTCAGCTCTAAGGAGTGAAGGAAAATAGCTAAGGAAGTTCTGCAAAGGCCTAAATCCTTAAAACATTTGAGGGTAGCAAAACATGGTCACTTCAAGATGATTCCTCTAAGATTCTCTGACCACTTAGGACACAAAATAGGGAGCATACAAAATGAGGCAGCGACAAAAGCATCTTGATGAAGAGAAGAGAGAGAGAGAGAGGGTCCCCACTTCGAATGGGGCATGTGTGCTATAGGAACAATAGAAGGCTTAATTCCACCTAAGCCCGCTGCTTGCATCCCACTTGGCACCTATTTTGAGCATCGGTGGAGATGTTTCTATCGGGGATGCCCATGCAATGCATAGACATCTGTACGACATGCTTATGTCCCTAGCAGATTCATCTCCCCTTAAAATTCACTCCTTCCATATGCATTGGATATTCTAAGAACTTATTCACTTCATTCACAAGCTTCACAATTTCTCCACAAGCTCTAAGCATCTTCTTCACCATCTCTTCAATATCCAAACACTTTACACTTCATAGAAGCAACATCAACACTCCACCAGTTCAGTAGAGCAAGTGTGGAACAAAACACTATTGTAGCAGAGGCTTGAGTTCCTCTCAGTTTCTCCCCCATTAGCCTTGAGCGCTCTTTGTGGAGGTGGTAAGCTTTCACTCCTCTCCTCTATTACTTGGTTGAGTAGCATAACATTGTTTTGTAGTGCTTTAAGCCCTCTTTACTTTGTTTCTACTTTCCTCTCTATCTATCTGGCTATCTGTGGAGGTAGGAACACCAAAATGGGGTTTGACTAACGCAAACCTTGTACAACCCCAACAATTTCTCTCTCCCTCTTGTGTGCAAGTATTGAAGACACTCATGAGCTAGAAGCTTCATCACTTGCACAGTTGTAAATATTTCCTTTCTTCTCTTTATCTTTGTCATCTCCACTTCTTTATTTCAGTTCTATCACTTTTTGTTATTTCCCTATATTTTGTAAGTTCTTAGCAATCAGATAGAAGCATTCACTTTGCTGTTTTCTGAGACATTATCATTCTTTGGTCCATATGAGACGCTAGTGCACCTCTGGGATGCCAGCGCACCTCTGGGATGCCAGTGCGTTGTGTTATCATCCATTTTCTATGTTGCCATCCTCTGGCCAAGAGCTTGTCAGTTTGTCTAGAAAATCTCTATGACCTGCTCTTTCAGATTCTGAAACCTCTGCATTGTTCCATTGAGGTAGTTTAGGGCAGTTTTCCTTATGAGGCTCTCTGAATGAAGGGAACTTGTGAGTAGAAAATCCCCCTCTTCTACAATAGGATCCATACCCAAAGGCATTCATGAATCATGAGCTGATAAAGTTTGATATTTTCTAGGTGAACCATGAACCAAAGGCACCTTGGGCTAGTGAAGTCTGATATTCACTAGGTGAGCCTTTTAAAAAAAGATTAGAAAAATGAGAAACACACAAGGGCTAGTTATGACCAGTATCACTAGGTGTGTACCCATGCCAACTATACCAAGATTTATAGTCTAAGTAAATCTAATAATGTACTACAAAAAGGATCAAAATGCCAAGCCAATGCATCATTAAGTTGAACATGTGTGAACAAAGTGAAGCACATAATGGAATGTATGCCCCCACATTAAAGTAATTACTAAACACAATACTGTGAGAAATTGCTTTAAGGCAGATAATTGATAAATGCAATATGATAAAGTCATGAGAGCTTATTTGGAAATCCCTATGCCAATGATATATTTCCAAATAAATCCATCTCATAACAAGGGGTTTCCCCCAATGCAATGCATCATACAACAAAAAGATGATCACATAAGGGATCTACAGATCTATGGTCATACTTATACATCTTTCCTATAATATTATAAGTGAGGTCAGAATTGACATCATTCCCCTAGATACACGTGGAACTACAAACACAACCAAAGAATGATATATAGAAAAAATAAAAAAAACTTATGGGTCAACATGGAAGAGACCTAAATGTCTCAAAATCCTACATCATCCTAAAAATGAAAACACAAGATAACAAAATGTTTATGACATAGAGACAAATAGAGATACAAATAGATGAATGTTAGGATAGATTTGTTTCCTTTGCATCATTGTTCTAACAGAGCAGCAAGGGTCCTTCAAAGAAAACTCATAAACATAAATACACATCAAGCACCACAACATGAGAGATCACCTCATGTGAAAATAAACATAAATAAAATATAAAGAAAAAACAAAGGATATTACACATGTGATTCTATGTAAAGCAAATTGCTTGAATCCCAATCTTTCTCATCATATATGGAAGGAGGAAAACTTGCCAAAGGGACTATAACAAGTTTTGTACTAGGAGCATCACCAAGTTCAACATGTGGTGAATCACTCTCATCAAGAGGATCATCACAGTTTCCCCCATCTAAATCTATAAACATTGAGAACAATAGAGATAATTTGTTATGCACTTGTTCATCAGTCTTAGCATGTTCATCCTTATCATCTAAATTTATCATAATGGGTGGTTTGATGACAATGTTATTTATATGTTCTAGTTTCATTCTTTGTTTTGGTTAGGATATGTAAGGTTCAATGTCATATTTTGGTGAAGGAGGTAACTCATCATGGTTTATTTGGATAAATATTTAATCATTAGGTAATGTCTTATTCTTTTTAGTGAACTGATGAGAAATAGCACAATGTCTACACTTATGCTCTTTAGCATTTCTATTTCTTCTTGTACAATTTTCAATTTGTGAAGGGGTAAAAGTAGGTTTCTCTACCATTGGCCTATTTTCTTCCCTTAGAGGAGGAATTGAAGGGACCATCGGGGTTGGGAAACTATTGTAGGTCTATAAATTTGTTTCTATTTTGAAGGCACAAAGGTAATCATATATTTTTCTCTTGGTCTCTTATATGATATTGGTGGAGGAAGTACAACATAAATTCTTGGTGTATTGGGAGGATATTTACCTTAGGCATGGGTTCATAAACAACCTATAGGGTTGGAGTAATAACCATATACCAATCATTCTCAAGTGGGATAATGGATAATTCTATTATGTTCTTTTCTTAAATTTTTGGTATGACTTGAAAAATAAATCTTCACAAGGCTTAATGGTTTCCATGGGTTTAGGCAAAAAATAGTCCAGTGAAAATTTTAAATCCACTATGATGAACTATATATATTTGGTTTTCAAATGAGAACTTTATGCACTTGTAGATTATCGATAGGATGATATTCATGGAGCATATCCATGGATATCCTAGCTTCACACAGAAGTGGTTTTACATCAAGATGATGGTGAATGATACAACTAGTTGTTTGGGTCCAACTTTAAATGGAAGAGTTTTCAAACCTATAGTAGTGCTAGTGAAACAATCATTAGCTTTTAACCATGCATTCAACTATTCATAAGAATCTTTATAGAGTTCATGCACAAATAATAATTTCTTAGTGATCATATTCTCTAAATACATAGGATAAATGAGTATCCCTAGTGTAGGTTTGTCATTAATGCATCTAAAAATATAGAGAGGACCATCAAGTACATGTATAGATGCATAAATATGTGTGAAAGCAATGTTAAAAAACAAAGTGGTTTGGCCCTTATGAGGTTGGACATCTATTGCATTAACAAAATTGGATAGATCATCATTATCATCATTCATATCCTCACTTTCATGCATAAAGTTGGATGTATGATTTGGTATTGGATTTGTAAAAATTATAAATTTTGATTGGGTGAAGCTACAGACTTGTTTCCCTTATCATTAACATCAACCAACTAGATGTGATTAGAATCGATGAGGTATTGCACTTGATGTTTAAGATGCATACATCATTCCTTATCATGTCAAGGTTTATTGGTAGTGATAAAATTATTTTGAGTTAAATTTTGTAGGTAACGATTTTATCATGTCGACGAGTCTAATTGGACATAATTGGATTAGGTTCTTACTTAAAAATTGTAATATTATCACATGAAGAGAGTCAAAAAATTGGGTAAATTATCTATCTATTGGCCTTTAAATTGATAATGAGTTGGACTTACAGATGCTACCTATGGCTCAATGTTATTAGCTATTAGAGATGTGTTTATCTTGATAAAGTTCTTATTTTTCCTTTTGAATAGTTGATAATTATTTTGAGGCATGCATTAGGATTGATTAGTAGGATTCGATGAAGGTGTTCCCTCATATTGACTAATTGATATTTGATAACCATGAAGAGTTGTATGCAAGTGTGTAAAGAATGGATACTTCATCAATAATAGCTTATCTTTAATGCTAGGTTGCAAATTTCCTTTGAACGCCCTTTGAACATTAGCATCAAGAAGAGTATAGGAGATTTGCCAATTAAGAATTTGATATCTTCCTATAAGGTCTATTAATTTTTCCTTAGGTCCTTGTTTCCAATGCACTAAATCAATTAATATTATTTGAGGACAATTTTTTGCTTGAAAATGTTGGAGAAATGCATCAACAATTTCAGTGAATGAATTTATGGATTTATTCAGTAATGATAAAAACCATTCCAAGGTCATGTCTTTCAATGATCTAGAAAAGAGTTTAGTTAGGATCTTATCTTCTAAAATGAAGTTGCTACACAATATAGTAAAAGATGATACATGAGTGTTAGCATCTCCTTTACTGTTATACTTTTCAAATTAGTGTATTTCTAAATTTTGAGGTATGGGTGTTTTTAAGATTTCAATTGACAATGGGCTCCTTTTGAGATATTGTGGTGGTTTTTCATTTTGAGTTTGATTCAATATGGATAATTTTTGTTAAAGTGATATCATATTTTGTAAAATTTGGTTTATGACAGAATCATTATTTGACATATTTTGAGAGTTTGGTGAATATAGTGGGATTGTGTAAATGTTTGGTGGACTACTATGTTGTATTTTTATGATAGGTCATGAATATTGAGGAGTTACATGTGATGCTACAAAACTATAAGGATTTCCACTAGGAAACCCCAAGCTTGGAGTTAGGTCATTGGTGTGTTGTATCATTGCAGCTACGGTTGGACGTGTAAATGTAGGAATAGAAGGTATAGTTGAGGGGATGGAATCCTATTTTCCTCCTTGGTTTTAAGAAATTGTTAATGCTTGGGTGAAACTAGCTTCCATAGGGATGTTAGAATCTACTATATGAGCTATACTATGCAGAACCTCTATTTCTTGAGCATCATTGATCAACTTCCTAAGGTTATCCATTATAGGCACTGTTTGTTCTACAAAAGATTCAATTCTTAAGCAATCTTGAAATACCTCTAAATCTTTGTCCAATTATTTTAATTTCTCATTAGGAACATGTGCAACAAAAATCTCAACATCCATAAAGATGTGTTATTGTGAAGTTTCCATTGGTATTGTGGGATTAAGAATGGAGCCTAAAATGGGATGGGTATTGAAAATACCTTTCTATGAAAGAGTTGGAGAACTTAGGCTCCATAATGGATGTAATAACAATGTGGGATGCCATAAGTCTACAACTATGTGTCATAGGAGTATTGAAAATAGGAAACTAGGTCATAAAGCTCAAATGGGTTTCAAAACACTTAGGTGTGCCCACTATGAGCACTAAGATGTCAAATAGTCACAACAAGACACACAAGATCTAAAATTAGAGAGCATAAACATACATAAAACACATAGATAGATGTATGGTGAAATTTTGAGCCAAAAATAGCTAGACAAGGCTGCTTAAGGGCTCCCTTGTCTAGCAAATTTTTATGCTAAATTCAAAGTTTGAGTGTCTGTAATAGTTTTAATGGTTTTTTTCTATGATAGTGCAAGTTTGAAAGTGAATATTTTTCTAGAATTTGTCTAATTTATGATTATGCAATGCAAAATGCAAGTGTGCAAATAATTTTCAAAATGTTCAATCAATAAAATACAATTCTAAATATAATTTTCAGATGTACAATGTAGCAATTAACTAATCCTACTATGCAAAATATGAAAATGATGATCTTGACATCTTTTTGCAACAAAACAATGCAGTTTTTCAAATTTTTGACTACATACAAAATGTCTAAATGAATGCAATGAACACTTTCAAAATTGATTTCAAATCTAAAATGACTTAATATAGATTTGTAAATGTACCTACATATGACGACTGAAATTAATCTTGCTCTCACCTAGGATGCAATATGATATGCCATTTTTTGAATTTTTATGCCTTTTTTATGTAAAAATGGATGCCTAAATGATGAATGCAAAATAATTCAATTTTAACCTTAGATTTAAGGTGATATGTGTATATTTTAGAATATTTATAATGTAAATATGTCATGTTCACCGAAATGATATGTTGGAAAAGTGAAACCCTAGGGCTTCATTAGGATTTGAGCACCTTTGCAAGCATAACATTAGATTAGAATAAATGTATTGCCCAATGATAGGATATTAACTTACAACCTAGAAGGTGAGTCAATCAACCCTTATGGTGCTAAATTTGATTTGGGGAATTTAAATTATTTTTTATATGAAATGCAATGATGCAACTATATAACAATGAAAATACACTATTCTACTATGAAAATAAACAATCTAGAAATTGGCAAACAAATTTTATGACCAGAAATAGACAGAGTAGATAGATCTGCACTTGTGATTTGAATTTTGACTTGATTTGACTAGAAAATGCCACCCTAGGAACCCTTTTTTAGAGATATAAAATTACAATCTATCTTCATAATCCTCAAGTCCCTGATTAGAGGCTTCTTCCTTTCAAATCTTGCTATCACATATTCATTGGTTGTTGAGATAATTGAGTTTATGTATCTTGTCAAGTTGTAGGGTTTCAATGTATCAATGATCAAATGGTCTTCAATATTCCTCTAATCTCTTTAGACCTGTAACTTACATATTCAAAGAGAGAGGAAGGGTTGTGTCATATAGGGGCTTGCCTCAATCAAACCTCATGTTGGTATTTCTACCTCCAGAATGGAAAAATTGATGAAAGAGAGCTTATCCTTTTGAGGGATAGAGGCTAAATAATAAATGAATGATGAATCAAAAATTGGATTTAACTCACCACTCAAATATGATTTTCTTGAAGGATTGAACTAATAGGGTAAAAGCATAAATTCATGTCACACTTTATAAAGTAATCAACTAACACAAATAGAAATTATCATCTTCGACTGCATAAAAGTGGTATTTGTGTTTTAAATTTAAAAATGATGCAAACTAATGAAATGTAGAACTCTTTATGAAGTTTATTCCTGCAATTTTTTAATTTTTTTAAAATATTGTTTTAATATTTTTTTATAAATTTAAGAGAAAATTTTGAATTACTGAAAATTTCAAGAAAAAGTGATGTTGAGTTGATGTAAAAAAAAATAGAAAATAATTTTATTTTCACCTAATTTTATCCCAAATAGATAACCTCAATATCTAGTGCATGGAATTTAAAACAAAAAATTATCTATATTTTCCTCGTAATAGCGTTTTAAATTCAAATGTACCAAAATTTGATAGTTTTAAATTGAGATAAACTATCATCTAATTTTTTACCTTTAAAAAAAAAAATTGTACCCTTTTGAAGAGGTTTCTCTCCTCTAGTGCACCATTCATTTTTTAATATGTTCTAGTATTTTTAATAATTTTTAATTAGCCTCATTTTTTATTTTAACAACCTACATGAATTATTTAAAATGAAAAAATATTAAAAGTAATCAAAATATCAATATATATATATATATATTTGGATTCTTGACTTTGAGCTCTACAAAGGGTATTTTTAGTTTTTTGAAAAAAAACATTTTGACTAAAAAATCTCAAGTTCAAGTGGAAATTTTCAGAAAATTTCCAAAAAAGATGAGGTGGTTGCCAATAAGGATGCTATATAAATAGTTTCAAGTGAAAAGGTTTCAAATGGAACCCTTTCAATCGAAAGCATAGATGCAAATTGTGTCAAATTTCAAATTTACTAAGGGAAAAATATTATTATAATGTTTCAGGTGAAAGGGTTTCGCCAGAAAGTTTGTGCCATGTATAGGCCTAATAGTTATAGACAAAACTATTTCGATTGAAAACTTTTAAGTCAAAAATAATTTTCTCAAAACTTTTTAGTTGGCCAAAAGTGTGACATAGTTTTGTTCTTTTACTCCATACACATCTCCTCAAATCTTGATTGCAATTTGGCTTGACTTGCTTTGAAGACTTATAAGTGGTAGTCCTCACAAACAAAAGTATGTGTAAACATGAAAAAACTCACATAAAACTTGACATGATGCTTTGATAATGAAATGCTACAATAATATTTCTCTTGACTACTCTTGACTTTGATCTTGAAGTATGATAATGATTGTGCTCTAATATTGCTCCTTCTTGCTTCTTCGAGTTTAAATGATTAAATGAATAGGTATTTCCTTGCAATTAATCTAGTTTCCTACAAATTAAATCTTGATAATTGACATTTAGGATTTGAAATTCAAATAAAAAATTTCCAACCCAAACATATTAAAATTTGGGGCCAAATTAGGAGGACAAGGCTGCTAAGGGCACCCTTGTGTAGCCCTATTTTTTAGGATGTTAAGTATCAGGGAAAAAATATCAAGTGCCTACTTTGATTTTATACATTTGATTCCTTGATAAATGATTCAATGGGCCACAAAATACATAATTTAGGAAATTAGGAACATGATTAGGTCTAAGCACATAGGAGGGAGTAAAATCTAGTGTGAAATTTTCATAGGTGACAATTTATGATGCTAGAATTTATTTTAGTAATTTTCAAATCTTTTGAAGAGAATCTTCCCTTGTTTTGTTGATCTACATTTGAGCAAGTGGACCTAGCCAAAGTCTAGTATTTATTACATAGCCTACCCTCATCACCTCTATGAAATCTTCATGTACCATCAAAACACTATCCAATTTTCCACTATTCCATATATATTGAATACTTCTTACCAATTATTCATTCCTTCTCCTAAACATGCATTGAGTGTGACTACAAACTATGCTTCACTTCTTTTTTGAATTATCCTTCTGCTCCCTTGTTGGCTAACTCATTAGCCTCCCTGTTATGCTCCTAATATATGTGATTTATGGAATAATTATTGAAGGCTTTTATAATCATCAAATCTTCATCTAACAATGATTGTAACCTTCAATTTTGTAATTGCCCTATTTTGACCACATTGACTACCAATGCAGAATCCCCTTCAATTTCAAAATTTTCCACCTTGAATTCTTGACAAAGTCTAAGGTCGAGAATCAAAGCCTAAAATTTAATGTTATTATTTTCTCCTTTAGGAAGTGGAATTGAAGTGCAACCAATTATTCTATCCTCCTAATCCCTTACAATGCATCCTACTCCTAAGGGACCCAAGTTGCCCCTTGTAACCCCATAAAAATTTAACTTTTTTCATTCATAGATTATTGGTTTCCAAACTGTATTGACTCTCTACATCTTGGATCTTTGTCATTCTTCACCCAAATATAGAGATATCTATAGTCCAAACTAGGATTTACTCATTCTATTATCCCACTATGTGAAATTGGAGTTCTTTGAGTTCTTCCCACTGACCCTACTATTCATTACTTCAACTATTGTTGCTTCTAATTTATTTAAAGAAGAGGGAAAGTTCATTTCATTTTCTTGAAACAACCTTGTATTTCTTTCCAAAACCTCCCATACTAGCATAGATGGATTGGTCATCCATAGGCTTGAGAACATGGTTGATCTATTAATTAGTGTCCATGCTTGAAATGAACTTTGAATACCATTGGGTAGGGCACTCTTGCATCCTAGTTTTGAGCATAATCATTTCCAACATTCTTGAGTGTATGGAAATTTGAGTAATAGATGGTTCACTATCTCTTCTTCCCCTTTGCAAAGAGTGTATCTTGAAGACCCATGATACTCCAACTTTTTAAACTTATCTTCTATTAGGATTTAATTTTGTAAGGACACCCATGTAAAAGTTCCAACCTTGGAAGGAATTTATTATTCCAAAATAGTTACACTGCCAAATGAGTTAATTCCTCCTCCCTTATCAACATTTTGTATCCATCCCTTGCATTATATTGCCCTGATTTAGATCTATTCCAAATAATTTTATCTTTTCCTTCTTGAATGTTTATTATTATACCTTTTAAAATTGCCTCAAATTTTAAAGCAAATCTGCTAGGGAGTCCTAGTGTTCTCACATCTAATGCCATTCACTAATCCCATTTATGAATGTTACCTATAAATAGTCCCTGACATAGGACCCCCATATTTATGTAGCTACTCTCTTTACCTAATCTAATTCCTCTATTTTGTCTAAACTTGGGAAGCATCCCCACAAGTTCTCCCAAAAGAGGGATATTTTTCCATCTTTGATGTCCCATATTAAATAATTTTTTATGAGTGAGTGACAATTTCTCATGAAGTTCCATATTTTGGATCCCTGGGGAATAGACTTGGAAGTGAGTATGCTTGAATCACCTTCATCTAGATACTTATTTTGTAGTATCCTAACCCATTTCAAATTTTGGTTTGTATAGATTTTCAATACATGTTTCGCAACCTAGTGCTTTATTTTGTTTTAGAAATTTTTTCAATCCAACTCCCCTAGCCACCTTTGACTTGCAGATCCTATCGCATGCAATGATTGGAATCTTTTCCACTTTGAATTTCCTTGCCCAAAAAACTTCACGTTCTAATTTATCTTTTGGCTAGTTCTAGTCATAAGGGAGAGACAAGACATCAAACAAATTGGTAACACTGAAACCACTACTTTAGTATTATTACCCTTCCAACCCAAGACAACCATCTTCCTTTCTAGGAGGATAATTATTTACATCTTTATTCCAAGAGGGTCCCACAATTTTTCCTGAGTGATGTCCTACGACATGTGGTAGTCCAAGATATTTACATGTGAGATTACCTTTTTTGTAGTTTAGGGTTCTCAAAATCTATTGTTCTACTCTTGGATTTATAAAAAATAAATGTATCTTATATTTTTTTTTGCTATCCTCCTATCTAGATGCAATTGAGTAGAGATTCAATATATCCTTTAATTTTGTTTCTTCCCTTCTTTGTGCAACCCCAATCAACATGGTATCATAAAAAAATTATTGATGTGAGATAAAAGGCACATTGCTAGTGATTTGGATCCCTTTTATATTTCCTTGATCAAAATCCCTAATCACAGTTCTACCTAGAGCTTCAACCATGATTATGAAAAGAAATGGTGATAATGGATCACCTTTCCTAATCCATTTGGATTCCTTGAAGAAACATTCTAGTGAGCCATTAACGAGCACAAAAAATATTGAACTGGAAACACAGTTGAATATCCAATCTAACCATTGCTTGTTGAACCTAAATGCTTCTAAAACTTTGAATATAAAACACCAATCCACTCGATTGTAGGCATTTTTTAAGTCTATTTTTATTAGCATGCTCTATTTTTTTGTCTTTGATATTAGATGTATTGATTCTTGAGAAAAACTTACCCCATTCAATATGAACCTTCCAAGCATGAATCTATTTTCCATTGCAATTTGTTGTCATCGGTGTTTTCATTGATATCAACCTCTAGTAGAAGGTGTGTATGGTGTTGAGAAGGTGTTATAGATGCAATAGGGTCACTTGGTTTCCAAGTTCTTTTGAGAAAATTTTCATAAAGGTTATATAAGGTGACTAGGAAGTGTTCTATATTTTTCTCTGCACTTCTTCATTCTTGAAGATGTTCTTGTGCAGTTTGAAAGTGATGGTCAGAGGTCTTTGAAGTTGTTATATTTAGAGTTTCAGATTCTGGGTAGTGAAACAATAGAAGATATGTTTGACAATGTGTTAGATTGTCTCTAGATTGTGAAGAGAGTCATCTGGGAGAAATGGAATTGCTCCACATTTCTCTATGCTAAAGATTCTTGTCTTGAAGATTTGGGAATGTGCTAATATTTCTTGTACCTAATTTCCCTTGGTTTGTTTAGTTTTCAGCTATTTTGCAAGCTTAGTTCTCAAGTTGTTTCTTAGTGGTAGTTTGACTCATTGCACAAGATAATAGTTTTCTTAGTTTCATGTGTTTACACTAATGGTTTTGAATATTCTATTGATTTTGGAATATTCCAAGGTGTTGTGTAATGTTTCTACATGGTTTGCAATATGTTTTTGGCCTTGGTGAAGTGTGGATTTGGTTGCTTGATAGTGTTAATGTCGACTTGGTTGACTTGATGTGTTAGCACCATTTGTGAATGATCTTCATGGTTTGTGGGAGACTTGTATAGTGTGTCAGTGTATATTTAGGTCTTGGTTAACCTTTGATATGGTATTCTCTCACTTCTTTCCACCATGAAGGTTTTTGGTGTCAACCTATTTGGTGGTTACACATTTGAGGTGCATAAGTTTTATTGAAGCTGACCTAGTGAAGGTTATTCGAGCTTACAGAAGGTATATATTCAAGGTAAAGATTTGGAGAAGAGTATAGCATGAAATTATGTATGTGTGATTATGTGTTGAGATCAGATTGTAAGCAAGAATGCCTAAGACTACCTGAAGAAATGAGCAAAAGGTGTCTACATTTTAGTGTGTTAGAAGTTGTTGGAGGAAATGGGCCAAAGGTTGTGGATGGTAAAGAGATGTTGTGGTGGTTTATATAATTTATCTGAGGGATTGAACCTCCTTGTAACTATTTATTTTTAATTTAGAAAGTGATCTTCCTGGGCAATGAGCCCTTGACAGTGAGCAGTTTTTTGTTTTGGAAAATGAGTCTTCTGGGAAGTGAGCCCTAGGTAGTGAGCCTCTTGTAATCAATTTTGGTTTTCACATAGTGAGTTAATCCTCACAATGGTTCTTCCCTAATAGGTTTTTACACATAAATATCTAGTGTTATATTGTGAATGTTTGTGGATGTGTTGTTGTTTCATTTGTTTACATTCATGTTAATGCTTAATAAGGGTTTCAATTTTTTAATGCATAACTGATTCACCCTCCCTCTTACTTATCCCATGTGTCTAACAATTGGTATTAGAGAAGAGGTTCCATGGAAGAATCTTAACAACTTGAGATAGATCTGGATCACACACAAGAATGGTGTCAAAGATCCTATGTTTGATGGAATAAATTATGCTTTCTATAAAGCTAGGATAGAAGCCTTTCTCATCACATTAGGGTTTGGCATATGGGAATCAGTCAAAAATGGATATACTATACCTAATAATCCTTTAACAAGTGAAGATGAAATCAAGGAATATGAGAAAAATGGTAAAGAGAGTCCAATGCTATTTTGAGTTGGCTTTCAAATTTAGAAAACTTGTGAACATGATAAGCTGCAAAACTACTAAAGAGGTCTGGGAGTAGTTGAAGAGAATATTTGAAGGAGATGATAAGGTCAAGAAAATGAAGATGTAGAATTTCAAGGCCAAGTTTGAAACCCTATGGATTTCAAAGGATGAAGATATTGAAAACTACATGCACAAGGTGGATGAAATTGTAAATTTCATCAATGGTCTTGGTGGAAAGCTAAAGGAAAATGAAGTTGTGAAAAAGTTATTGAGAACTCTTCCTAGATCCTATAGTGCTAAATTTTTTTCTATTGAGGAAGCTCAAAATTTGGATCAATATACTAGAGATCAATTGTTTGGTGCTTTAACTACTTCCAAGAATTAATAGAGTTTGACAAAGATGCTCCAAGGAAAGAAATTGCTTTTAAAGCTAGAAAGAAAGTGATGAATGATGAATCTGATTTGGATGATTTTGATGAAGTGCAAGTGAATTTTGCAAGAACATTGAAAAAGGGCACTAGCAGATACAAAGGTAAGTGAAATGAAAGAAAATATGGGCTTTCCTAATATGGAAAGGTAAGTCCAAAAGGTGGAAATATACCCTATCTTCCTCAATTCATTAGGAAATGAGATCCCCACAATGAATTGATTAAAAAACCTTAGGTACATCAAATCAATATGAGAATCTTCATATTTCCTTATTCCCGGAGAATGGGGGTCAAGGTCAAACAACACTTTGGGGAGAAAAACAAAAAATAGCATATCAACTCCAAAATGCAATCTATCACTTGGATCTTGAAGATTAAACATAAAACTAAGAGAAACAAAATATTTTCTTGCAAATTTGAGAGGGAATAACACTCTACAAAAAATAGCATATCAACTCCAAAATGCAATCTATCACTTGGATCTTGAAGATTAAACATAAAACTAAGAGAAACAAAATATTTTCTTGCAAATTTGAGAGGGAATAACACTCTACACCTATCATAAAAATATTTTTTTGCAAGCCTATCAAGGACTCATTTTCCCATGGGTGAATGGGTCTAGGTCATCTTTTCTAGAAATATCTGAATTTGAAATATGAGCCTGAAACTTGCACTTATTTCTTGTAGCTTTGAACCTTCGCTCACAGATCTGAATCTGTGACAAATCTACAAAATAAAAAATTACTGTTTGGTTGTGGATGGGGGTTTGTCTTGATCAAACCCCTAGTTTGGTAATTAAACCTTGATGAAAATAATAGATCTAAAACATGAAAGTGTGTGCAAGACCTAATATTATTTGTGTCTAAGATTATAAGAGCTTAAATGCAAGGAATCCCTACTCAAATGTGTTAGAATAGGATCCCTAAATGAAACAATGAATAGTGATAAAGACCTACTTTGGGAGATATCAAATCACCCTAATAGATAAAAAATCTGAATATACCTTCCTTTAGATAGAAAGTAGAATGATAATAGAAGATGGAACCACTTAGGAAACAAGTCATTAGGATTGGTTGAATGGGTTGGTGCATCTCCAAAAAACTAGAATCCATAATGATCCTCAATAGGAATCTATCATCAATCTTTGATAATGCTTGATCTTGTTGAAAAAATGAGCTTGAAGACCCGCAAAAACAAATAGAATGCTACTCCAAGACTTCAACTTTGAATTCTTTATTGATTTCTCCTTGCTCTTGAATGAAAATTCTTATGATCTCATGTGAATCTCTTGCTTGTCTAGTGAAAAATAATTAAAATACTTAGCTTTATAGGCCTCCTTTCTAATTTCCCATTTATAAGATCCTAAAAGCCAACACTTAGAATTTAAATTTAGGACCTTGAAATGCTGCCAAAAACATGTTTGAATTTGGATTTTTGAACTTAAAGAGGACGCGTTCACCCATGGGTGAATGGGTCATGAACTAAAAGTTTAGGACTTAATTTATTTTGGGGCATTAAATTAATTGATAGCATTTATTCAATGTGGGTTATAGTGTCAGGAAATAAATAAAATAAGCCTTGTGATGCATAATAAAGGGTATTAGGGGCCCATTAATGAGGTTTAAAATGCATAAATGAGAGGTCACTAAAATAGGTCCAAATTAAGTGTGAAAATGTACTTTCTCTTAGAGAGTATGGTTTTCTACACTACACTTAGCCCCCACTTTAGTGGCCATTTCACACTACATGCATATGTAAGATAAAGGAATTTGAATAAAAGGGATACTCATATGGATTTATCCGTGAATAGGGAGAATGAAGCCCCTATTGTAGCCATCTAAAAAAACCAAATGTTAGGAATCACATCTTGCCACACTGATTCATTAGTCATTCAAAAATCATCTTATCAAACTTTTACAAAGAATCCAATTCGAGGGTAGATGTATGCCCCTTGGATTTCACTTACTTTATGGAGGTAGAATTAGGGTAGCCATGAAACATAATCAAATTAATTGTTTTTGATTCATGTGAATGATTAAAATAGGGTATTGTATGTATAACACCACATATTCATAGACATTAGGTTAGATCGGGGAAGAAATCACAAATTCAATGCAACAAATAGTGTCAAAAGTAGAGTTCATTAGCCCCTAATATGTTGATTTGAATAAAATGTATTAATAAAATATACTTTTCTTTAATAGAATTTAGTATATATGAATGAAAATGACACTTTCATCTATCATTTTGACATTTACCTTTTTGCAATTTACCTTGGTGCAGTGTGATCAAAGATGCTTAGTAGACAAGCATACAAGCCTCCTAGACATGAGATTATGTGTAATGAGGTAGTGCAGGGTGAGCTATGACATATGGTAAGTGGATACTACTCTGATTTTTCTTCGTATTCATGTATTTATAATATTTTTTTCACATTTCTATAAGTTTTTAGGACCTTGGAAAAAAATTTGCAAAGCATCCTCCTTTGGTGCAAAGTGTCTCTCTTAGTTGCAAAGTGTCCACAAATGTTTAAACTGTGCAAGATTCCCCCTCGTCCAAAATGGCACATGTGTCCAAGTTGGGCGCAAAGTATCCTAGAGAAAATTTAGTGAGAATTTTATTATTTAATGCATATATTTAGGATTTATTGTACTTTCTTATTCATTAGGTCCCTCCCCGAACTTGACAGCACCTAGGAGGCAGAAAATTCTATCACCTCTGAGAGTAGATTTCTCAGCTATCAGACGATGAGATCAGTACCTTACAATAGACAAGATTATTTTGGGTATACCTCATGCCACCCATGAGGTATCATGATGGTATGTTGATGGCCCTTGTAGAGAGGTGGGATGTAGATACATGCACCTTTCACCTTCCTACAGGGTAGATGACTGTCACATTGGAGGACATTCACCGCATCCTACGGATACCTATTCAAGGTGAGATTTTCCATTCGGTAGATGAGCAGGCACTTGAGGAGATGTGAGATGATATTCAGTATTGTCTAGGTTGGCCCATCTGAGAGGTGAGCATTAGACCCGTGTCGAGCTCAAATGGTTTCTATATGCACGGTTGTTGTTTGTGAGGCACATTATAATTGTTACTACAACATTAGCACTAGTTCTTGATGGGTGAGGTACACACTTAGATGGAGGATTGGTTCATATCATACAAGACATGGAGGTGCATCAAACCATTTATGATTGGGGTCACAATATGCTACCACATCTATACTATGATCTTGGGCACTTTGTGTATCCAGTGCTGGATAGCATAGTACATTATATGCTCTTGCAGGTATGGTGCTTCAAGCACATCACATGTACAAGGCCTATAGGATATTTAACAATAGCGGTCATGGGATATCCACAAGCCTATAACTATTCTTTGAGACACCCTTGGTAGGATGTAGATTTGCTACATTGGCGGGTCAAATTCAACCACTTAGATGAGGAGGACATAGTATGGAGACCATATCTCATGATACCCTAGTGGGAAAATGAGAGACATCAATTGGTTAGGATGCAACAAGATCGACTTATACTGGGACAACATTATTACATAGTGAGACCCTTCTACTATGATCATGTCATGCACCATTTTAGACAGGTTCAAGTTTTTCCAAGGCCATGGCCTATGTATCTACAATCAGCATGGAGTGCCACTAGGCCTAGAGATAGTCATCGCCTCACTATTTATGATGTTCACTACAGTGATTCAGAGGATGAGGATCATGAAATGCCCCCAATCTTTGATGTTGATGATGTAGGAACCATATTAACCTATGAGTAATGATAGATTGGAGCACTACCACCTCATGTATTTCCCAGGGATCACACTACGGGCCATGCAGGACCTCTCCTAGATCGTAGAGATGATAGGGATGATGAGGAGATCGATGGAGATATAAATGATGAGGGTGTAGTACCAAACATATTTCTTCATGAGGAGGAGGAGACATCCAACCAATGAGTGATGATCCTAACGAGATAGAGGATGCCCCAATTGGCCCTGAGAGGAGAGAGCCACCTCTTACTCAAGTTACTAGAGCACAGTCAGTGGCTGTAACATGGAGCAACATTCATGAAGATGGGGAGGCCAGTGATTACAGACCTTCCACATTCCCTACACAGGAGGGGTCCTTTGTTACATGGTTATACCCCGACTAGTAGGTTGGAGATCTAGGTGATGATGTTTTATTTGTGCTTTTATTATGCTTTTACACTTATGAATATGATTTATGTATATATCATGATGTGTACTAATGTCTTTTATGATTTCCATCTTGCAGGGTCCATGCAAGAGTGGTGTGATCTCTATCAACAGGTGAGCATGGAGATGGTGTCTCCTTTTCCCCCACATTAGGATACACCATTAGAGTACATACCCCCACCTTCTGTGGGGTGACATGCATATATCTTTGAGCTAGTTGTGAGACCGAGGGAAACATATGAGGGCATGACTAGATGCACTGACCTAGCTGAGTCCAAGGAGGAGAAAGTTACAGAGTGGCTCTTAGCATTATAGGAAACATATGATGAGCTCCAAGTATCTTGAGTTCTAACAAGTAGCAGGGTGAATACCATCCCATGATTAGAGGTCTCAAGGATGGAGAGGGAGATGGCCAGGAAGTAGGTAGAGGGAGATCACATAGACCAGGAGTGCATCGAGGAACTCATAGTGGAGGCGAGAGTGGTTGGAGAGTTATAAGGCCTACAAGTAGCCATGAGATCTATGATTAGATCATGATCATATTCTATTGTATCTTAACAGATGCCACCACCAAGCCCTTAGGATTCTAGTATTCATAGGCCATAGAAACATTGTATTATTGACTATATGTACTTGAAATTTTTGATATATAATATATGAGCATTCATGTTTTAGTTTTATGAGTTTATGCTAAATTAAATGCCAATGTGATTTATTAAATATTCTTAGTAAGAATGTTTAATAAATGTCTCCATGATTTAATGTGCATGTGATCTAATAAAACATTTTAGTTTACATTAGATTCTACATTGTGATTGTGTATACTATGTTAAATTAAATGCACCTATGGTCTAATTTCAGAACATTAAATGCATATAAGGATCTAATATAACATAACACACAAGATGAATTTGAATAGTATACCAACTAAAGTAATAATTCAAAATTATTGAATAATTACTTCATAATCTAAGACACACAAAGATCTGTTTGTCAAAGAAAGAAGCAATACGAGATAAAATAGAGCACTCTCTACTTAATCTAACAACATTGATTTAAAACACATACTATTCAAAGAATATGTTAGGTGTAGTACCAATGTAAATGCACACCATTTATAGGTTCTATGAGAGGTGTACAATCTATTTCTATTAATGTATATTCTCTAGACTCATAACTTTTGTCAATTATGTAAGATTCTAACCACATAGGGATGAAATTTCCTTTTTCATTTAGGGTGGCATTGACATTACGTTGATTTTCATATAACACCAAGTTTCCTTTATTAAAAACATGAGGAATGGCATGGTCATTATAACTATGTTGCATTCATTTAGAATAAGATTGGAGATTCTTGAGGGAATTGATACGCCATTCATCAAGCATTTCAAGTTGATGCAATCATTGCTCTTTATAGGTATTATCCTCAATAAGCCCCTTAAGAGAAATTATCAATGAAGAAATTTCTAACTCTAAGGGCATTATAGCCTCGGCACCATAAACAAGGTTGTAGGGAGTGTTTCCTGTAGATGTTCTAATACGTGTACGATAAGCCCACAATGCATAGGTTAACTGAGTGTGCCAATCTTCATTATGTTTACTTACCATTTTCCTTAGAATTTGCTCAATTTTTTTGTTAATTGATTCTACTTGACCATTTGATTGTGGATAATACAGTGTTGAAAATCAATGTTGAATATGAAAGGTTTCCAAATATTTTTTCACGTGATTGTTCTTAAATAGAGTTCCATTATCTGAAACTAATGCGGAAGGAAGACCAAAGTGAGAAATAATGTGTTCCAATATGAAATGACATATTGCATCAGCTATTGTGGAGCAAAGAGGTATAGCTTCTACCCACTTTGTAAAATAATCTGTTGCAGTGATTATAAACGTATGTCTAGCAAAAGAAGGTGGTGATATTTTTCCAATATGATCCAAACCCCAAACAGAGAAGGGCCAAATAAGAACTTGGGCATGAAGCTTGAAATCAGGAGCATGAATCAAAATGTTATGTTCTTGACATTTATGACATTTCTTAATGTGAGAAAAACAATCTTGTTCCATGTGTCGTCAATAATATCCTATATAGATTAACTTTTGAGCTAACGATCTTCCTCCAAAATACCCCCCACAAGCACTCGCATGAGCTTCTTCAAGGGCTATAGGGATTTTTTATTTTTTAAGACATCTAAGAAAAATATTGTAAATGATTGTCTATATAACACATCTGCAAGGATTTTGTAATTAGATGCAAGTTTGCGAAGATGAGATCTAGTGTTTTTAGTTGTAGGCTTAGGAAAGGTACCTTCTTTTAAGTAATTGGATATTGTTGTATACCATTCACTAGATTTTTAATATCAATTAATAACACTTCTTTTATTTTATCATCTATTGATGGTTTTGTGATCGTATGGACTATAAATGTGAAATTGATAAAAGGATCTTCAGGAGATACAAGGGAAGCAACGCTTGCCATTACATCTACATGTTGATTATCATTTTGTGCTATGTTGTTGATGGTATATGATTCAAATAATTCCATTAAATTCATTGTAACATATTTATATTTAGATAAATTATCATGTTTTTCTTGATATGAACCGCTTATCTACTTAACGATTAATTGAGAGTCACCAAATATTTTAATGTGTTGAACACCTAGAGCTAAAGTTGTGCATAATCCAACAATTAAGGCTTCAAACTCTACAGTGTTATTTGTGCATAGGAAGTTTAATTGATAAGATAATGGAATAGGCTTTCCAAAAGGTGAGATTATTATAACCCTTGCTCCAAATCCAGTTCTATAGTTAAACCCATCAATGCACAATTCCCATGTTTCCTTTTCGATAGTCAACACACTTTCATCTAGGAATGAGTCCATATTAGGTAACACTAGTGGAGAAGGAGCATTAGCTAAATGGTCAATTAAGGATTATCCTTTTATTTCCTTTTGAGAGACAAATTTAAGATCAAACTTAGTTAACAACATAACCCATTTAGCTAAGAATCCTAATAAATTGGTTTTAGCAAAAAGATGTTTTGAATTTTTGCATTTAATAAATAATGTCCCAATTTACTAGTAGCAAATACAAGAGCCAAACATTGTTTTTCTATCATTGTATATCCAGTTTTCGTAGTCAATTAAGGTTTAGCTAATGTAATAAATAGGATTTTCTTTACCATTATCATCTTGTTGAGCCAACATTGTTGCTAAAGCATGGGATGATGTTGTTGTATAAAGGATAAATGGTCTTTCTTGTATAGCAGGTTGTAAAATAGTAGCAAGATAATCTTTCAAAATTTCAAAGGCCTATTTACAATCCTCATTCCAATTAAATTATGAGTCTTTCTTAAGAAGTTATGTAATGGGAAATGTTTGATCCACCAAAGACACCACAAAATGATGGATAACTTGAATTCTTGTAAAGTACGCAACTGAGAATTTTTTTTAAGAGGTGGCATGTTAATGATAGCATCAATTTTCTTCATGTCCACCTCTATTCCTCTATGAGAACTATAAAACCTAACATTTTTCCACTATCCACTCCAAAGACACATTTTTTTGGATTTAGTCTCATGTTATACTTACACATTATTTCAAAAAAAAATTGATGGATGTTAACATTGTCTTGATGGGTTAAATATGTCTAGATTATTATCAACATAATCTTCCAAAATCTTATGTATGTAATCATGAATATCAATTTCATAGCTCTTTGATATGTTGCACCTACGTTCTTTAATCAAAAAGGAATAACCACCCAACAAAATGTTCCCCAAGCTATAGTTATTGTTGTCTTATATTGATCTTGAGGGTTGATAAAGATTTGATTATATTTGAAAAAATACATCCATGAATGACAACAAAGCATGGCCCACAATCAAATCTACTATCATGTTGATATTAGGAAGGGGAAAGTCATCTTTTAAAGATGATTTATTAAGGTCATGAAAATTCGTACACATTCTAATATGATTATCAGGTTTTGTGACTATGACAATGTTTGAGATCCATGGAGAATAATCAATAGGATGAATAAAGCCAACTTCAAGGAGTTTTTCTATCTTAGCCTTAACCAATACAACTATCTTAGGATTCATCTTGTGTATTTTCTATCTTACTAGTTTAGTGTCTTGTTCAAGGACTATGCTATGTGTCACTATCTTAGCATCAATACTCGAGATGTCCAAATAAGTCCAAGCAAAGAGCTCATGAAAGTCATGAAATAATGTTTCATGATCTTCTTGTTCATCCTCATCAAGACACTTTCCTATTTGAATCACTCTTTCTTCATTAGATATTTCCATCAGTATGTTGATTATATCTCCTATAGGAAGTGTATTTTTTCTTGAAACTTGAAAGATATGTTCTTCCTCATCTTTTTCAACATTACTGATTTTTGTTTCTTCCTCTGCTTGTTTAGCACTAACCATAACACAAGTGACTCCTTTTTTTTAGGGGGAGTTGGTGACTAATCACAAACTCCTAACATTTATTTCAAGGCTTCATCATCTTCAAATTATTCCAATGATTCATCACATTTTGTATCAATCAATTTAGGATGCTTTAAAGTGAGAGTTATCTTAGAAGAACTAGACATGATAGTATTGATGTTGAGTGAAGATCTTTTTGTTTCTTTTATTATCTTAGAAGGACAATATCCAAGACCATTTTTAGTTTCTTAGGTGTTAGGCTCTATAGAAACACAAATTCCTTGCTCTTTCACGCCACATCCTTTTCCATTATAACCAAGTTGTTTCAAGATATCATAACCTCTTCCATAAATTATTTCCATATCTTTTGGATTTGGTGGTTGTTCATAGTCAACTTCATCAAATTTTTTTGTATAAATTATGTCTTCTTCTAGAGTGGATGAAGTAGATTCTTGTGAAGGTTATTTTGAGTTTTATGTTCTTAATACTTCTAGTTCTTTCCCTTTTCATATTTTTTTGTTGTGATCTTGTATTCTCCCATAAATGTGGGTGTAAAATCTAAAGAACCAAAATCATCATCAAATAGACTCATGATTTCCTCAGTGTTCTTTTCTTTGTTTTCTTCCTCTTGCATAATTTCCACTTTTGAAGTTGGTATCAATGTTTTCAAAGGACTTTCTTTATCTTTCTTAGTGTGCAAACAATTTTTGGGCCCAGGATTAGCTTTGACTATGTACACTTGGTTTTTATACACATACTTCATTACATTATGAAGAGTCGAAGGAACCACTTACAACTCATGAATCCATGGTCTACCTAGAAGAAGGTTATATGAAAGGTCTTGAGGCATAACATGGATAAGAGTTTGTAGGTAATGTGATCACACCAAGCAGCTATTTTCCTACATTATCAAACCCATGAATAGACAAAGAATCAGGTTCAATATTTCTCTTATCCATTCCAAGCTTATCCAAGAGGCTTAAAGTACACACATTGAGGGATGGTCCATTGTCAAAAAGGGTTATCTTTATCCCGGTTGTATTAGTGCGAGCTAGTATCATGAAAGCTTCATTTTTTTGCACTTCCAAGGAAGGTAATTCACTTTGATGAAAAAAATATATATCTATATTAATCAAATTTATTCCTTGAATAAGGGCTGCTACATCATTTGCATGTGTACTAGGAGGAACCACAACTTTTTGCAAAGTTGTTTAAAGCATACTATGGTAATTAGGTGAGGCTTGAATAAGGTGAGATATAAGGATATCTTAGCAAGAGTGTTTTTAAGTTGTTCAATGAGATCATACTCCTTTCCACTATGCAAAGGAAAAAGAGGAGCACTAGGTAAGAAAGGTTGAGGTAATGGTAATGAAACAAGAGTGGATTGTTTTTGCCTATTTTTCATTGTATTATATGTGTGAGCAATGGTATTGTAATTTGATTGTTGCGAAACATTGTTAATATCAAGTTGCCTTGTAAAGTTCAATATATCTCTTGGTTTTAATGGTTTCTTTTTAGGTGGTTCTAAGATAAGCACGAGTTTGTTTTGAACTTGAGGTTGATGTGATGGTGGGTAAAGGATAATTTGGGGTGTGATTACATTAACATCTCTTTGTTTTGGTTTATTATGACAAGCGTTAGTGGATGAACCTTGTGAGATGAAATCCTCAAGGGATTCATCTAACATGTCAAAGTAATCACTACTAAAGGGCTTGAGGGATATGTTAACTCAAAAAAAGAGACCTGACATGGTCAAATGACTATGATTTCTCCAAGGGTTTCATCAATTTGTTCTTGTTTTTATTTTATTTTTACATTTTTAATTTTGTTTTTGTTTTCTAATGATTGCAAAATGTAAACTAATCTATCTAAACTATGAAATGATGTTGAAAATGAAGGAAAAGTACAAAAATTTAACACTATCTTTAAATGAAATATACAAGAAATGATTTCCCAAATGTTGTAAGATCTAACTAGAGAAGCAATAACATGAATTCAAAATTATATTGTTTCAGGAAACCAATTCTTAGATCTGAAAACATCAACAAAAATGAAAAGAAGAGGCCAAAAATCACCTAGAAACTTGTCTAAAGGGTCTATGTAGGGACTCATTCATGAATCATTCACCCATGGGAGAATGGGTCCTTGCTCAGGGTTTTTAAAATTGAATTTTCCAAGATCTGAGTTTATTTTATGTATTTTTTGTTTCTGATTACAAACAGGGGTTTTTGTAATAGGTTTTTCGAAATAAGGGTGTATAAATGTAATATCAAATAAGTTCAAATGATGAACTAAATGGTTATTTTAAGAATGCAATTTGAATCTAAATATAAATTTAAATGATTGAATGATGATCTTGATGCAAGTATAATGCAAAATGAATGCAAATTTAATACAACTTTTTAGATTTTCTATGATTTTAAAGGATGCAATCATGCAATTTTAACCCTAAATGAAAAGTTCACAAGTGCAAGATTAATTAACCCTAAATGAAATGCAACTAATGAAAACCTAATGCAAACTAGTGCAAAATTTGGATCTAGGGTTAAAATGGACTCCAATTTTTAGAATTTTGTTGTAAAAGGTCAGGTTCACCAAAATGAAATGAAAGAAAATAGGGGCTTTCCTAATATGGAAAGGTAAGTAAAAAGAGTGGAAATAGACCCTATCTTCCTCAATTAATTAGGAAATGAGATCCCAACAATTAATTGATTAATAACCCTTAGGTGAATAAAAAATCTTCATATTTCCTTATGCCTGAAGGATGAGGGTCAAGGTCAAACAACACTTTGGGGAGAAAAACTAAAAATAGAAAATCAACTCCAAAATGCAATCTATCACTTGGATCTTGAAGAATAAACATAAAACTAAGAGAAACAACAAAGTTTCTAGTAATCTAAGAGGGAATAACATTATGTGCCTATCATAAAAACTAGTTTCTGTAAGCCTATCATAGACTCATTCACCCATGGGTGAATGGGTCTAGGTCACCTTTTCTAGATATCTTTGAATATGAAATCTGAGCTTGAAACTTGCACTTCTTTCCTATAGCTTTGAACCTTTGCTCTCGGGTTTGAATATGTGACAAATCTGCAAAAAAAAATTGTTGTTTGGTTGTGGATGGGGGTTTGTCTTGGTCAAACCCCTATTTTGGTAATTAAACCTTGATGAAAAGAACAAATCTAAAACATGAAATTGTGTGAAATCCTTAAAACAAAGTGTGTCTAATATTTCAAGAGCTTAAATGTAAGGAAACCCTACTCAAATGTGTTAGAATAGGATCCCTAAATGAAACAATGAATAGTGACAAAGACCTACTTAGGGAGATATCAAATCACCCTAGTAGATCACAAATTTGAATAAATCTTCCTTTAGGCAGAAAGTAGAATGATAATAGAAGATAGAAAAACTTAGGAAACAAGTCATTAGGCTTGGTTGAATGGGTTGGTGCATCTCCAAAACCTAGAATCCATAATGATCATCCATAGGCATCTATCATCAATCTTTGACAATGCCTGATCTTGTTGAAAAAATGAGCTTGAAGACCTGCAAAAACAAATACAATGCTTCTCCAAGACTTCAACTTTGAATGCTTGATTGCTTTCTCCTTGCTCTTGAATGAAAATTATTGTGATCTCATGTGAATCTCTTGCTTGTCTAGTGAAAAATGATTAAAAGACTTAGCTTTATAGGCTTCCTTTCTAATTTCCCATTTATGAGATCCTGAAAATTGACACTTAGAATTTGAATTTAGGACCTTGAAATGCTACCAAAAACATTTTAAAATTTGGATTTGTGAACTTAAAGAGGACCCATTTTCCCCATGGGTGAATGTGTCTTGACCTAAATGATCAAAAAATAATTTATTTTGGGGCATTAAATTAATTGATATAATTTATTCAATGTGGGTTATAGTGTCAGGAAATAAATAAAATAGGCCTTGTGATGCATAATAAAGGGTATTAGGGGCCCATTAGTGAGTTTTAAAAATGCATAAATGAGAGGTCACTAAAATAGGTCCAAATTAAGTGTGAAATTATACTTTTACTTTCTCTTAGAAAGGAGTATAATTTTCTCCGCTATAGTAAGTTACCTTTTAAGTGTTTCAATTGTGGAAAGGTAGGTCACTATGCTTCAAAATTTCAAAATAAAGTATCAAATGACAAACATAAATATTATAAAGGTAAATCCTTCAAGAAGAGTTATTTTGTTAAAGAAGATAGTGATGATGAGGAATCAGACCAACTGAATAATGAAAGTGATGAATGTGTTTTCATGGCTTTAAATGTTAGAAATAATTCTACTGATCCTAAAAGATATGTGAAGAAAATTGCTTCAAAAACAAGTCACAGTATTGAAGGGACTATGTTGACTTCCTTTCATGCAAGAGAGGAGAGAAATTACTAGATAATTGACATCAGATGTTCAAATTATATGACATGTGATAAGAGTAAGTCTCTTAAGCTTAAGAGATAAGATGGTGGTTGTGTTAGGTTTGGTGATCAAACATATACTAAGATCTATGGAAAAGGTTCAATTAGTTTTGATGGCAAGCATAAGACAAATGATGTTTATGTAAAGAGTCTCCATCATAATCTTAGGAAAAATGTGTAGCAAATGATGCAACTTGGTGTTTCAAGATGATGGTTATGAAATTAGAGAGGGAAGATCTAGAATATTGGTTGTAGTAGGAACAAGGAAAAAAGGAAATGTTTATCATATCAAAGGTGCTATTGGTAAGTGATTTATGACTCAAATCAATGAAAGTTAGTTGTGGCACAAAAGAATGGGTCATATCGATTTTGATAGCATAGTAAAGATCAAAAACAAGTCTTTTTTGATGAAGATACTAAAAGCAATTACAATGTTTGTACTTTGGAGACTGATGGCACTGATATATCTCTTGGGAAGCCATCTAATTATGAGATTGAAATAATGAAAGATGTCATAGTTGTGCAAGAAATGAAAAATTGCAACTAGAGCCAAAGGGCTAGAGCATCTCACCAATAAGTCCTTTTTGATGAAGATACTAAAATAAATTACAATGTTTTTACTCTGGAGATTGATGACACTGATATATCTCTCAGGAATCCATCTAATTATGAGATTGAAATAATGAAAGATGCCTTAGTTGTACAAGCAAGGAACAATTACAACCTAAGGAATAGGGTTGTTAATGTTGATCAAGGCCAAGGAGGTAGCATGCTCATTAAAGAAAAGAATACAATCACCAAATTGTCAAAGCCAGAGAATAAGGTAGCTAGAGAAAAAGTAAAAGAAAATAAGGGAAGTCAAATATGGGCTAAGAAGATTGATAAAAAAAATGTGGATGGTGAAGTCATTTCCACAAATTTGAAGGCTAAATAAAAAAAGTAGAGCATTAAAAAGGAAAGAAGGAGAACAAGACAAAGGTTGAACAAAGATGTGAGCTCAACATAAAGGAAAGGTTGATGAAAAAGGTATGACATTTATTGGTATTCCTTTTCAATTTTTTCACAAGTTAAAGTCACTATTCCTTTCTTGGAGATGATGAAGATTGTTGAGAACAAACATAAGTCACCCTTATCAATGGTTTGGTTATAACCTGTACTGATCAAGTGGTGTCTACTCCACCCAGATTGAGTAGAAATGATTCAAAATACAAAGAGGCTGAGGGAGCAATTACTAAGATCCCTCAAATCTACTTGGGAACTACAATCACTACTTGTCCTAGCCAAGTAGATCTTTGATCATTAAGGGGAAGTTATTGAATAATTGTATGATAGACTTAGGAGCCTCATCAAACATAATGTCGATAGAGATTATGAAGGAGATGGGACTGAAAATAGATAGTGCTTATGGAAAGTGCTATGTTATCGACTCTAGGTAAGTACTTGTGATTGGAGTAATTAAAGAAATTCCCTAAAAAATTTCTACATTCCTAGACAAAGAATTTACTATGAGCATTAGAGTGGTGGAAATTCCACCTAACTATTTTGTTGTCAAGAAAATGGAGTGCCTCAATGGGAGGTAGTATGCAGTGTGACATGTCCTATGCCACATTCCCTATTGATGGAAAAGACATCAAATTAGTCAGGGAGTCTAGAGTCACTCACATGATAGAGTTTTCCTTTGAAGGAGATAGAATCCATTTTTTTGATACTGGCATTAATGACTTTAGAGTGTAAGAGTTACTAGAAGAAGGTGACAAGAAACTTGCACTTCTTCAAAGAGAGATAATGAAGTTTTTAGATAATGATGACCTCAGAACAATGTATTTTGATGGGGCATGTTCAAATGAGGGGTTGGGTGTAGGGGTAATACTTTTCTCCCCTAGTGGAAAAAAATTCAAATTTTCATCCTCCTTATTGTTTGTATGCACAAATAATGTGGCAGAATATGAGGCATTCCTACTAGGGTTGAGGTTAGCCAAAATAATGGTATCAAGAAACTGAGAGTCATTAGTGACTCAGAGCTAGTTGTTTCCTAGGTCAGATCAAAGTATGCATCCAAAAACAAAAGTTTGAAGCAATATAGGAATGTTGTATGGGACTCAATTGAGCAGTTCAATGCTTTTGGCATAGATTGGATAGAGAGGACAAATAATTAGATGGCTGATTTATTGGCTAATATTGCTCTTAGGCTAGAAGACATCACTTTTGTTGGCATCTCCAAGGTTGAGGTGTAGACATGACCTTCAATCCATAAAGACATCTAAAATTGGCAAGTCTTCAATGATGATGAATACATACTAAGGTTACTTTCATGTGTGGACTAGTATGAGGGTCATGAGATTGACTTTGGAGCATTTATTGAGACTGTGGATGAAAAGGATATAGTATTTGGTAATGAAGTCATCCAGTTGAAGACAAATAAGATCCCTAAGGGTCTTATGTCCTTATAGATGGTCTTTGATGGCCCTAACAATAGAAATACAAAACAATAATCCAAAAATCTAGAGAAATTAGAGGATGTGAACCTAGGGATTGAGAGTTCTCCAAAGAAAGTGTATGTGGGAAAGAAAATGAAGCCCCAAGTTAAAGAAATGTTGAATTCTTTACTGAGAAAATATAGGCATATTTTTTCTTGGTCATATGATGACCTAAAGGTATACAAAGATGAATTATTTTAGCATGATATTCCTCTTAAAGTAGATGCAAAGACCTTTAGGTAAAAACACAGTCCTATTAATCCAACCTTGGCACCAAAAATGCAAGAAGAATTCATGAAGATGAGAGATGCAAGCATCATCAAGCCTATCAGACACTCATCTTGGGTTTCTAATCTCATGCCAATGAGGAAGAAGAATGGTGACATTAGATTATGTGTGGATTTTAGAAACCTTAATGTGTCATCATTGACAAATAACTATCCATTACCAAACATGGATGCCATGTTACAAAAAGTAACTAGTTGTGAACTTCTATCAATGATGGATGAATTCTTTGGCTACAATCAAGTAAAAGTTAAGGAGTCTGAGAAGTATAAGACTACATTTACAACTCCTTGGGGAACCTACACATATGTGAGAATTCCTTTTGGCCTAACCAATGTTGGTGCTACCTTTCAAAGAGCTATGGATGTAGCATTCTCCAATTTTTAGAAATTTTCCTGGTATTTTATCAAGATGATCTAATTGCTTACTCCAAGAAAGAAGAAGAGCATTGTATGCACTTGGAGATAATTTTTATCAAGGCTTTAGAATATGGGATATCACTTAACCCTAAGAAGTGTGCCTTTGAGGTTATTGAAGGCAAGTTGTTAGGACACATAGTGTCTAAAGAAGGAGTGAGAATTGATGCTAAAAGAGTCGCTGCCATAGATAAGATCCCACCACCAAAGAATGTTAAGGGAATTCAGTCATTCTTTGGAAAAATAATTTTTCTAAGATTTGTAAAAAAATTTGTATAGATCACCCACCCCATATCAAAAGTGTTGAAGAAGGGTGAGAAGGTGACTTGGAGTGAAGAGCCAAGCAAGGCTTTTCAAAGTATTAAATAAGTAATCAAGGTGGCTCCATTCCTTAGAATCCCTTACTTTTCCAAGTTGCTATAGATTTTCTCCTTTACATCCTTCCATACAATTGTTCCAGTCTTAATGCAGAAAATGATGAAGGATATGAGAAAAAAATCATTTTATTTAGTAAATCATTGCAAGCCGTTGAGTTGAAATATGACTTGATTGAGAAGTAGGCTTATGCTCTAGTGAAAGCAATTATGAATTTCAAAATTTATTTGGTTGGTACAACAATTATTACATATGTACCTTTAGTTGTTGTTAAAGATATATTCACTCAATAGGAGGTCACGAGTAGAAGGTGTAGGTGGATCAACCTGATCCAGTAGTTTAACATCAATATTGATATTACCAAGCTTGTAAGAGGACAAGGGTTGGAAATGTTAATGGCTAAGTCAAATCTAGAAGCCAACCAAACAAACAATGTGGATGTTATGGATGTGTATCCCATTTGTGACATGTAGAATTTTGGATGGTATAGACATATTGTGCACTACCTTCAAACAATGCAATTCCCTAAAGGGTTGACTGAAAATGAGAAGAGAACACTCAAGATCCAAGCCATCAAGTATGTGATCATTGATAATGAGTTATGGTGGAGAAACATGGATGAATTACTGCTCAAATGTGTCAATGGGAAGAAGGCTCAAGAATTGTTTTTTGAGATGTATAATGGTGTGTGTGGTGGTCACTACATGGCCAAAACAACCACTCACAAGATTTTGAGGGCAATTTTTTGGTGGCTCACACTTTAAATATGCACAAAAATTGGTAAGTGCATGTGATGCATGCCAAATATTTGTTGGTAAGTTGAATTTTTTTAGGGAATTTATCCCTTAGACCAGTTTCAATGCAATCACAATTTCAAAAATGGGGTATTGACTTCATTGGTGAGATTTTAGAAAAGTCAAGTGGTGGAAACTCATGGATATTAGTAGCTATTGACTACTTCACAAAATGGATAGAATCCATTCCCACAAAGAGGTCCACAAAGAAAGTAGTCACAGATTTCTTAATGAGTAACATTCTGACCAAATTTTGGGTACCTAAGAAGTTGGTACTTGATAATGCTATGTGTTTCAAGTCCAAAAGGTTTGTTAGTTTCTAAAATAAGTATGGCATTTCACTTTCATACTCATCCCCTTATCACCCATAGGGAAATGGACAAGCTAAGTCTAGTAATAATATTTTACTAAATATTATAAAGAGGGTGATTGAGAAGAACAAGAGAGCTTGGGATTCCAAGTTGAAGAAAGCACTTTGGGTTGATAGAGTGACAATCAAGAGAGCCACAAAGCAGTCACCATATAAACTGGTCTATGGGATTGAGGCTAGAATGCCTACAAATAATATGCTATAGATGTACAAGTTCATTCAAGAATATGATGATGATATCCCAGATGATATACAAATCAAGATAAATGCTATGATAGAACTGGATGAGACAAGAAGAAAAGCTCATCAGAAAAACATGTAGATGTAGTTGCAAGTGAAGAATCTATATGACAAGAAGTCCTTAGGAAATTTTAAATTGGTAATATGTTCTTGATGTGGAATGCAAAAGCACAAGACAAGGGAAAACATGGTAAATTTGATGCCTTATGGTTAGGACCATATCTAATAAGCAACACACATGGTGAGGACTTATTTTCTACAAAATTTGATTGGTGAACTTCTTGAGTTACCAGTACATCGACAGTTCTTGAAGCCATACTTCTCTTGAAGTATGCTATTTTCCATGTACATTATATTTTTTGTATATTTTGTATATAGGTTTGGTTTGGTTGGGTTTTGGTTTGGTTTAACTGCCTTGTCTTGGTAGTTCCCTAGGTTTTGGTTCTTTGTTTTTGTCTACTTCAAGCTAAGATGTCTAAGATGTCATCATGCTTTCTAGATGCATGCATCTCGAATCAGAGCCACTGGTGGAACCTCTCAAATTTTTTTCCATTCCATTTATTTGAAGTCCATATCTCGCTTGTTACTTGGTCTTAATTTTTTTTCCTTTGGATAAGGTTTTGTGTTCCAGGGTTTAGGTTTTATCTACTTTTCTTTTAAAAACCTTAGTCCCTTTTGGTATAATTCTTCATTTGATATATTTTGGTTTAGGGTTTTATTTTCCTATGGTTGGGTCTTGAAATATTTCCCCTTTATCCTAAGTTGGCCTTATGCTTTGAGTTTCCTATGTCATTGTTCCTTGTATTACCTAGGTGGGATCCATTTAAAACAACTTGAAAGCTTGTGCATAATTGTTTCAGTTAAGTGATTCCCATCGTGCTCCCCTAGTACATCACACTTAGCCTCTTTCTCATTAGCTTCATATCCATGATGCGTGACACATTGTATTCTTCCCATTATTGACTGCTTTCACATTACTAATTGTTAAATGCTTTCTCAAACCTTTCACATGATGAGTGATTCCTTATAGTTTCCTTCACATTGCTAGCTTCAATTACATCGTTGGTTGCATTCTCACTACTAGACTCATTTATGCGATGTATGATGAACTAACTTAGTTCATTGTAGCACTCTAATACATCACGGATTTCTTACCACTTGCTTGTTTCATTTCTGTGATATGCAATGAACCCTTGATTTCATATGAGGGATGTGTGTCTTGCATCCTACTCATCGTTGTTGGCCTTCACAATGTTAATTACATCCCTGCTCACCTAAAGCTTTGCATGATGTGAATTGAGCAGCTATGATCTTGCCACTTTTCCTAATCCTGTTCCATCACCCCACTACTTCACATTGCTAATGCATATTCATCTCCCAATACATATGAGGGACAAGCAATGAAAGAAAAGAGGAATATACTCAAAAGATGCTAGATACACATCTTGTGGCTCCATTATATTGTGGTTTTATATGAAAAGGCTCATATCAAAAGTGTGATGCACGATGGGATACTAAAAATAAATAAAAGAAACGAATATACGAAAAGGAATATTCCAATCAAAAGGTGGTAAATGCATCGCATGCATCATATGTATCATGAATTGCATTTTTCTAAAGGAAAGGAAATAGCAATGAGCAATGGAAGGATTAGGCCTTTCTTTCATTGTGGGGCTTCAATACATCATTGTTGCACTTCCAAACATGCATATCAAAATGGTGATGAGTGATAGGAGAATAAACGGATATTATACAAAATATTCCCTCCATTGCAAGAACTCTTCACATTGCAGTTTTCAATTCTCTGAGCCAAAACATTTTAATGATGAGTGATGGCTTTGTAAAAAAGGTTGGTGGCTAAGTCTTAAAGAATATATGTGGCATCACCATAGGAAATCACACCAAATTTTTACATCACAGATTCATAACAAGGAACCATAAAACAAATAGTGATGACCGATGAGTAAGGACAACCATTGATCATGTTTGAAAATAAATTGATCAACGATGAGAATTTAAATATGAATGACTAAGTGTCAGATGCACTCTTGTTCACTCACTCGAGTTGTCCCTCACCATTAATGGTGTATATACCTACATTCAAAGATCATTAAAGGTTGAATTATTAATTTTTACACCATATTTGCAATAATTTAAAGGAGAACACAAAGAGGAGAATTCAAGCAAACAGAATTCAGAAGGTAAAAAGCTTAGGCTTCTTAGGTAAGTGAAAATTTTACTTCTCTATGTGAACTTTCTAGTAGAGATTGAATTGGGTAGAATTTACTGGTATTAGTGAAAGAAAAATGTGATTTGTGGTTTTTTAAAATTGTTGTTCTAAATTGTAAAATATAAATTGTTAGCTCTAGATTATTTTTGAGGAAAAATTGAATAGGGTTAGTTGTGAAAACATTAGCTCAACCTTGTAAGGAAAAAACCCTTGTTCCTAGTGTCAAATTCATATAACCCTAGTTCTCTAGTACTTAATTGAAAATGAGTCAAGTAAGTGAATCATTTAAGCCAAAGACTAAACCTAGAAAAACCAAGGTTAAAGTCAAGACTCAACAACCAAAAGTTTCAGAGGTTTTAGAGAAGAAGAAGGGTGTAAAGAGAGATTTCACCCATTTCATGGAAGGTGACCCTCAAGAGGCACTTCCTAGGTAAAATCTAGTGAGAAAGAGGGCCACAAAAGAGGTTGTTATGACTGATAGATTGCAAGATTTGATGAGGGGAATCAGGGAAGTTTCTTTGCCATAAAGTGGATGGGAGCTCTTTTTGTATACCTTCAACAGAAGAGGGGCAAAACATCCAACTTGCTACTTGTGGGATTGTGATCTTGGGAATTTAGTAGTTCCCAATGTGTTTATAGAAGTTGATTTGATATTGGAGATTGCAAAGAACTACAATTAGAATGATAGGATTATTAAGAGTATAAATGGGAACCCACTATTGGATATCTCTAAGAGTTAGATAGTGTAGATCTTCAAATTGAATCATATTGCCACTATTTCAATCAATTCTGCTACACTATACGAGGAATATGAGAAAAATAAACATGGATATAGAAGACATGTGCTGCAAAGGAAAAAGAGAAGAGAAAAAAACAAAATAGATGTATATTTTGGGCCCAAGGATGTTAAGCCTTTTGAATGTGATGAATTTGAGGACTACTTCAAGAACACCAACTATAGTTTGTCTCAAGTCCTCTCAAGGAAATATGATGTAGAGATGAATTTTACACTAATGTTGATGGCCATTGATATACAAAACAAACACTCAAACAAAGGTTTTGATTATGTGGCTTATCTTGTAGAGGAAATCCAAAAGGAATTGGTAAAGTTCAGGGATGTAAGGCCTCCCTTGAAGTTTAGTCATTAATCTTTGTTAATGCACATGATTTTGTGGATGGGATGGAAGGAATGGAGGAATTTTATGAAATTGAGAGAAAAATATGAACAAGATAATGATTTTCCTATGCAGATGTGGACACTTGTCTAGGACAAAAATTACCCAGAGTCCAACTATGCTACTTTTTGTAATGGTTTTAAGTTTTGTGTCATGGAGAGTCTAGGTCTAAAACCTGTATATAGGATTTCAAGAAGCATAAAGGAAATCTTGAGACCCTTGGAATTTAGAGAAGGTACCAAGCATGATAAAAATTGGGGTGATTGGTACCTAAATTCACATTACATTATAATAAGAGTGTATGGAGCTAAGGTTCCACCTCATTTCTTACCTATTTATGTTTTTGATTGGCTTGCTTCTATGGGGATCATGTGGCAGTTAGATGACATGGATAAAAAGCATTTCAAAGATGTAAGGAAGGGTTCCCTCATTGCCCCAAATTTTACTTTTTCCTATTTTATTATCACTACAAAAGAAGGTTATGATAAGTTTGGCATAATGCTAAACAACCTCAGAATGCAAGTTGACGTGGTGAGGAATTGTGACTCAAAGGGGTTTGTGGATAGAGAGAGGAGAAACAAGGGAAGCTCTAGTTTTTGGCACCATTTTCTCTATAGTGAAGATGTTAGAAATTTTCCTTCAGACGTTACAATGGTAGAAAGGAAGAAAGAGTGGCTATTAATTTGTAGCACTGAGGAAAAGATATTGAAGAAGAATCCTTTCGATATCAGCCCCTATGCTGAAATAAAGGATCCTTATAAACAAGATTTGGTAATGATAGATTAATTTCAAAATGGAACTTTCTTTGAGAAAGTCAAGGAAGTTGAAGAGAAAGCTAGGCTTGTTAAGGAGTAGCATGATGCAAAAACAAGGATCCTTCTAGCTCAATCAAAAGCTCGTGGAACATAAGGACAACCACTAGAAATTGATGAAGGGAAAGTAGTCAATCCCTTGGTTCAATACTCTATGACGGAGCAAGTTGGAGGAGAAGAAATGCAAGAACAATCTGTAGAGCATGTCCCTACCGAGGAGGAGGTGGAACAAAGATTCCCCTCCCTTTTAATCAATAATGCACTAGATCCTTATGTCCCAAGTAGAAGAATTGTGAAGTGGGAGTATGATGAAGAGGCCGACGATGATGTTAGGGTCAAGGAATACAAGGAATTCATGAGTGATGATTCTTTTGTTCAAAATAAAGAGTTTAAATAATTTTTTATTCAAATCAAAGGCCAAGATATCAAGAACATAATTGAGACTTCTAAGGCACAAGTGGACCCATCACTACAAGAGGAGGTCAAGAAGGCAGAAGAAGAGAAAATTATGAATGAAATTGCTGCAATAACTCCTTTGGAAGCCAAGAAATTAGTGAAAGATAGTGGAATGATGGTGTTTCCTAGATGAGATCTTTCTTTAGCAATTGTTTTAGATGCAATCAAAAATGATTTAGGGGCCTTTTTTTCTAAAGAACATTTCAAAAACAAGGTATTTGGCTCTGTGTTTATCCCAAAATTACACAGTTTGGTAATTTGGTCCATGACACCAAATACAAGAAAACCAAAGGTCATCAAATCACTTGAAGAAGTTATAGTTGTTGTTGTGGTGAAGAGATCCACTGATATTACCCCTACACAAGTTGTACAATTGACAACTCATGTAGCCATGTTAAGTGTAGATACATCACAAATATCTCAAGAGAGATATGATAAATTGTTGAATAAGTATAACACTCTACTTGATGAATATAATAAACTGAAGGCCATTGCTATATAAGAGAGATTGAAATAAAGAGATTTTCCATCTCCTTCTTCTAAATTTTCTTCATAGGATAGGGAGACTTTATCTCTAAGAATTAATAATTTAAAGGAGGAGTTGCAAATGGAGAAGGAACATGTAAGGAAGGCTAAAGCAAAAACATCAAAAGTGACAGCACATATAATTGAGGATGTGTTGTGACACAAAGTTTCTAGATTTGCGCATAGATCAAACAATGTTTGGACTTTGCATAATAGTATCCATGAGGCCCACCAAAGATATACTCAAGTGCATAATGCTTTATAAAATGATTAGATAAAATGGAGTGCAAGGGTTGGTGCTTTGAAATAAATGATGCCAAATATGAAGGATGATCCCAAGGCCCCCACACACATTCTTGAGTTTATGAAAGTAATCGATCTATTGGGAGAAATCTCAGCTTTTCATGGTAAAATAGGTTTATAGCTCTAGAGAAAATTGAAAATGTTTAGAGAAATGGAGGGATTTGGAACACCTAAGAAGTTAAATGATGAGGGTGAACAAAAGAACTTTATTTGATGGAAAGAAGAGATGGGATATATTCTCCCTCATAGCAAGGAACTTGTTAGCATTAGTGACTATACAATATTGAATACTACTCTTGATGATTTGACTAGAATTGAGATACATATGGATGTATTTGTGAAAGAGGCCAGGATAATAATTAATGGCAAGTACAATATGCACAATTCCAAAGTGAAAATATTACTAGATACTTAGTGGCCCACCAAGGAGGAGTACAATACATGGCTTGGAAAGTTTACAGATTAAGCCTTTGATAAAGTACTGATAAAATTATCTCCTCCTAGTTTAAAAAGAAATGACATAGGAATGTTGATGTGGAAGTGTCTTGTCGTTTTCCTCTTTTCTTGTTTATGCTTTGTCCACCTACAATTTTGGGAGCACATGGAAGAAGTGTTGTTGCTTGTGCAAGGAGTATCTTCATTAGCTAAAGAGCCTTTTAGAAGGTGAGAAGCATCTTCACCAACTAATGGGAAATGACTTTTGTCTCATATGGATATTCCCCCAAGGTTTTGGAAATATAACAGTCTTTTACAATGAAAATATGACAAGTGTCAATTGGCTTGAGGCTTGTTTTGGTCCCTTGTTCAGGGCCATTTGATGGGTGGTTGTTGAGTGATTTTGAGAAGCAAATTGTAACAGGAACACAAACAAATTTTGTCTAAGTTTTGTCTAGGTTTTGGAGTTTGAGTCTTTGATTATTAAGCATTGTATACCAGTACTATTACTTTTGAATGGAAATGGCATGTTTCCAGAGCCTTTGTTCTCCATTGTATACTTTATATAAATCATGAATGAAATGGATCAAAGATCTTTCAATTTATCTTTGTGGTGTTCCCATTGAATGTTTGTTTATTGTTAATGCTCTTGTTCAAAGAATAATTTAATTTGATTTAACATGAATGAAGGTTTATATGAATTTATACTAGGATAATTAAGTAATATTGGCTTAGAATTCTGAGTTAGGTGGTGTAAGGAATTATTTAATAGATCTATTGTGATAGAATGAATGCTTTTATATGATTATAAATGAATGATTTAAGACTCCATGCCCCAAGATAAGGAACTAGTCCATAAGTTGTGTATTTGTTATAATCCTCTAGTCATTCACAACAATTACATACACAAATCATTTTAAATATTTACTTTCAATCTGAATGCATGTTCTGAGTTGAGTCACACCATATTCTCATGTTATGGATTTGTAAATGTTGTAAGATCCACCAGGACTTTAATATTTTCATCTATTTAACAACAATTTGGAGAATCTATATGTGTTACAATTTTCATAAGTAAAATGGCACAAGAGAGCATGAGGACATTGTTAGGGATCACCTTCCTGAGTCTTGCAGATCCGAAAGTGTAGAGGGAAAGTCTCAAAGACTTTCACCTATCAAGTTGCCCAACCCCTCTTGATTACTAGTTATTGAACTTGGCACATTTATAGGTAATTACGAGATCATATTGGTTTGTTAAAAAATTCAATAACATGCATGATATTTGGTCTAGTAGTAGTTAGATATAGCAGTCCTCCAATCATTGATCTATACTTGCTTTGATCATCCTTAAGAGATTCTTCATTCTTACTCAATTTACAACTAGTGACCATGGGAGTACATACCGATTTAGATTCTTCCATCCCAAACTTCTTCAACATTTCCTTGACATACTTAGATTGTGAAATGAATATCCCATTCTTTTTCTGATTGATTTAAAGTCCTAGGAATAAATTCATCTCCCCAAACATAGAAATCTCAAAATATTTCTCCATCTCTTGAGTAAATATCTTGCACATACTTTCATTACCTCCAAAGATTATGTCATCAACATACACAACCATAATCAAGATTTGATCTTTTTCAACTTTGAAATAAATATTAATATATGTGATACCTTTATTGAATCCTTGTTGCTATGAGTACCTATCCAATCTTGTATACCAATCTCTAGGAGCTTTCTTGAGTCCATATAATGCTTTCTTCAATCTGTAGACCATATCAGGATTATCTAATAATTGAAATCCTTTTGGTTGTTCAATATAAACCTCTTCTTCCAACTCACCATTCAAAAATGTAGACTTCACATCCATCTAATATACTTTGAAATCCTTATGTGATGCAAAAGCCAAAAACCTCCTAATAACTTCCATTCTTGCCACTAAAGAAAATGTATCTTCAAAATCTATTCCTTCCACTTGTGAGTAGCCTTTATACACATGTTTTTCCTTGTTTCTTACCACTTCTCCTCTCTCATTTAGCTTGTTCTGAAATACCCACTTAGTTCCAATCAAATTCTTGTTTGCTGGTCTTGAGACAAGTTCCAAGTCTGATTCTTCTCAATCTATATTGTTTCTTCTTCTATAGCCTTGATCCAATATTCTTCTTCGCATGCCTCAATCACTATTTTAGGTTCAAATTTGGAAAATAAACATAAGTTAACTTGTTCTTCTATCATATCAACATTTCTTATTGTTAACGTGCCTTTACTTTTGTCACCAATAATTTGATCTTCTAAATGATTCTTCTATACACACTTAGGGGTCTTAGGGATCTTTTCTGGAGCTTCTTCCTCTTCAACCTACACTTCTTCTACCTTACCATCATCTTTCTATTCTTCTCTAGAAGAGGAATCATCTAATTCATATCTATATATCATTACTGAAATTTTATGTTATTCCTCATCCACTTTGACACTTTCACTTTCAACAAATTTTTTTAGCCTCTTGTTGTAGCATCAATAATACTTGCTTTTTTTAGAATATCCAAGGAATATTCCTTCATTAGATCTTGCATCAAAATTTCCTAATTTTTCTCCATCTCTTGTGATATAGAATTTTCTTCCAAACACTCTAAAATATTTCATAGTTGGGGTTTTTCCATACGAAAAATCATAGGGAGTCTTTTAATTTTTTGTCCTTGCTTGCACTTTATTAAGTATATAAAATATAGTATGAATTTCTTCTCTCTAGTAGACATCCAAAAAATTTGCTTCATTCATCATTGTACTTGTTGCTTCTTTGATAGTCCTATTCATCATTTCCATAACTCCATTCTACTGAGGAGTCCTAGGGGCTGAAAAATGCCTCTTTATTCCATGATCTTCACAAAAAGTGTTAAAATCATTGGAGGTGAACTCTCCACCTCTATCAGATCTCAAACATTTTATCTTCATATCCATTTCATTCTCTACCATAGCTTTGAATGCCTTAAACTTATCTAAAGCTTCTGATTTTTCTTTGAGAAAAGTAACCCAAGTCATTCTAGAGTAATCATTAATTAATAGCATGAAATACCTATCACCTTGTAAACTTCTAATTTTGGTAAGTCCATAAAGATCTATATGCATCAAATCCAAAGGATCGGCAGTAGATTATTCTTTGACTTTGAATCTCTTTCTAGCTTGCTTCTGATGCAATACAGAGGAAGAAATCTCAACTATTCAAACTCATTAGCAAAAACTCAAACAATCTTTGTTTGCTTATTCATCACAAGTACAATTTCCCTTCACAAAATCTCTTGATTCAAACACTCAAAATACAATTTAGAGTTCCAACACTTTAACCAAACCTCAAACCCTTTAATCAACTTGAAAATGACAAACAAATCAGTAGTTTCCTCAAAACATCAACCAAGATCCATTTCTTTTGCAACTTCCCTCAATCATTCACCATGGAACACAATGGCTACAAAATACAACTTCAGTCTTCAAAGGCACAAATAATCCATTCAATGCTTGATACATATTCATATGAGTCAAAATAAAAAAAATAAAACTCTTCCCAAAGTCTGCCCTTCAGTGTATTCACTATTCCATCATTTACTATTCTCATTCCTAGTAGCCCTTCAATATTAAACTGTCAGACATAACTTCTAGTACAGACCCTGACTCCTAATTGTGATCATTATTTAGGATATCCATTTGAGTGATTTAAAACATATCCAAATAACAACACAAGTTACTTTGAGGAATAATGCTCAAAACTAGTCTAACAGCGTGCTAATTAGGCCTAATAGGCTTGATTTAGATAGGGGCTTATTGATTTTACTATCATCACCACAAATTTATCTTTATAAACTCTTGGAACATGTTATATTGGACCTACACATTCTTTTAACAACACCAAAATCCCATTCCCATAACTATTTTTGTAAACCCTAGTTGGAAACCTCTTAAAACTCAAATTTTTTTTGACTGTGCACAAGATTTTATTTTGAAAACTTCAATTTCCAACCTTGAATAGTAAACCCTAGGCTATAAGACTTTGAGAATATGAAATTAAATGGTAAAAATAACCTTTCCACCTATTATTAGCCAATTCCCATGGTTAAAATAGGAGAAACATCATTTTTTTTCAATTCACAGATTACCCTAGCAAGGGTTTTATTTATTTTTACAAAAAATTCAATAACTTTCTTAAATCAAAACCAAAATGCATGAAACAAGGATCAAAAGGAAGGTGATTGAATACACTTCAAATTGGAATAAAAAATAAATGTACTCCTACCCGTACTAGGTTGTACAACACCAAAAACCAGTGAATTTCTGAGATAAAATGTAGAAAATAGTGTCTTTTATTCATTCAAATCAAATGTTCAATCACCCACGTCTCAAAAATGGTGTACAAATCCTTTATAAAGGAATTCAAACTGACTAATGAACTTCCAACTACCTTCCAATGCCCAAAACTGAAAATGACGTTTCATATTCCTTGTTACATCACTTTTTTTTGCATATTGACATCTTTTGTAATTTTTGGACAACTTTTACATTTACACAAATTTTGACATCAAACATAAAACTTGACCTCCTAAAGACTTTAATATATTGAAAAATGATGTTAGAACATCAAAAATTGATCAACCCTTAAGATAAAATCATGTCATGATCAAGGTGCTCCTGCACCAACTTCCCAATCTAAAATTCCATGTAAACAACATTGATAGGATTTGTAATCTTTTGGCGGATCTATCACAACTTGATTTGAACTAATTCTCACTACGCTATCCAAATTGATGACACATTATCCTATTCCATAGCCAACTTTGATTAATTTGAGTCATAAAGAATTGACCATTTGCACCCTTAAGTTGATAAATATTTCCACTTGTCCTTCTTCCTACTACAACCACAATTTTGAAGCCTTTTTTGATCTCACAACCATTTTCCTAAAGCACAAGATTATATCCTTTGCTACACATTTTTCCTACACTTAAAAAGTTATGTCGCAGACCCTTAACATAAATAACATCATATGTATTATGCTTTCCATTAAAATTGATTGAACATTTTCCACATATCTTAGCAGATCTGTCATCATTAAACTTAACTAAGCCACCTTAAAACTTCTCAAGCTTAACAAAATTACTCTTATCACCTATCATGTGATTTGAGAATCCACTACCAATGATCCAATTATTCTTCTCTTCTCTAGCATGAAAAGCAGTCACCATTTCTCCTCCAATGTTATGACCTACTTCTAGAGATATTTCCTTCATACATCTCTTAGAGTTAGCAAAATTAGTTCCAACATTTAGAACCATGAACAAGAATTCATCATATTCATCATCTTGATAACCATATTCATCATCAAATATACTAGCATATGCCTTAACATAATAACTTATCCTTATTTATTTTCCTTCATTCTCCTTAGGTCTATCTCTTGAAGCTTTCATAGGACATCTTGAAGAATAATGACCAATCTTTCCACAGTTAAAGCATTTGAAAGGTAACTTACCTTTGTATTTTCTAGTGCCCTTTTTCAAATTTCTCACAAAGTTTTCTTCTAACTCATCAAATTCATCTAGTCCATATTCCTCATTTTTATTTACTTTGCCAACTTTAAAATAAGTCTTTTTTTTTTACATCACTTGTACCAAACCCTCTCCATTCAAAAGTAGTTAATGCGCCAAGAAACTAACTCTAGAATAATTATTCAAATTCTGAACTTCTTCAATAGTAGAAACCTTATGACTATAGGACTTAGTAAGAGTTCTTAGTACCATTTTTACCACCTCATCTTCATCTAGATTTCCACCAAGACCTTTGATGTAATTGACAACTTTGTCCACTCTATACATGTAGCTTGTAATATATTCATCTTCTATCATCCTTAGGTTTTCAAATTTGATCATTGGGTATGTGCAAGATCTTGCTGGGCCAAAAAGTGGCAATATGATGGGTATGTGTAGGGTATGTGGCTGATGACTTATTTTTTACCCAAAATTCATGAAACAAAAATGGTTTTTAAAGGAGATTCTCTGCTTTCCATCAATATAAATTATGCTCTACTTTGAATTTAATAAATAATTATTATTCATTTTCTATTTGAATTATGAATAAAGTCCTAGTTAATAGGCTGGTTGAAAAACATCTATAGCTTTCAAATGGTATCACATTTTTTGAATCCAAAACATGTGTCACATTATATGCTTCACATCTATAAGATTAAAAAAAAGAATTTCATGAAGTTTTGACCAAGTTAAGGTGGTCAGACATATGAGTTTTTATATTTTTTAAAAGTTGTAATAAGAAATTCATAATTAATTATTTACTTGGAAAAAAATTACAAAAAAATATGCATCACATCCGGACATGAGTCCTCTACTTATATCTAAAATCTTATAAAAAAATATTATCATTTTATTATGGTTAGGGTGGTCAGACAGACACCTACTTCTTATTTTTTCCCTAAAATTTAAGTATTACTGGATTGAAATTTCAAATTTTCCCCAAATAGATTTTCTTTTTGAATAAACCTAGTATTTTAGAAACTACATTCAATTTGCTATAGATTCTATTCTTACATATTTTTGAAATAATATAGATAACTTATTCAAATTTTTATGTCAAGTTACCTAACTTTTATTTTTTTGAATTTTTTGCCACTTAAGGGCCCGTTTTTTCCATGATGATCCTGCACATACCCCATCATATTTGGAATCTTTATGTTCTTGACCTTATCATCTCCTTCATATATACTTTCTAGCTTTTTCCAAATTTCACCAGTAGTTTAAGACTCATAACTTTCACAAGTTTTGAATTAGAAATACCACTCAAAAGAGCATACCTTGCTTTACCATTATTCTCATATTCCTTGATCTCATCATCAATACTCAGACCATTTGCAATAATTGCATATCCATTTTTAACAAATTTCCAAACTCCAAACCCTAGAGAAATAAGGAAACCTTCCATCCTCATCTTCTAGAATGCATAATTAGATCCATCAAACAAAGGAGCCTCCTTCTTGCGTGTCATCCTGGATCTACCTTAAGTAGTTAAGATTTTTTTCAAGGAACCTTACTCTAATACCAATTGTTGAATGCACAAAACAACAGAGGGGGGTGAATTAGTTTTACATTAAAACATCAAAACCCTCATTAGCATTCAGATCTACATTAGTCCATAAACCTTTAACAACCATTAAACCCTTATCATGTATTAAAAGAATGTAAACATGAGAAATAGTAATGAAAACACATCCAAACACATGAGAACACTAGATTTATGTGGAAAACCACATTGAGGATTAGCTCAGAATATAAAGTAATTGCAACACCAAATACAATAGGCTCACTATTGGAGGACTCACTTCCCAAGAGAAAAGAAGGGATCACTACCAATGGCTCACTACTAGATTAGAAAGAAGAATAAAAATATTGTTACAATGATAAATCCATCTCAAATCAATAGAAAAGTTCCATCACTGCTTCACTAGAACATTCACAATCTCTTTGTAGAATGTAGACACCTTCTTCTCACTACTTCTAGTAGTCTTAGGCATTGAAGCTCACACTATATTTTTCACTTTTTCACTTCACATCTCAACACTTCGCATTACACACATCACTCATACATCCTCCATCAAATCATCACACATATATTTCATCTTCAACCTTTAAAACAATTCACAAGGTTGGCTATGCACCTCAAACATGCAAATTCAAATTAGGTTGGCACCAAAACATTCCTGTAATGAAAAGGAATAAAGACGGACCACAACACACCTTAACTCAAGCCCAAATACACACATACACACCATGCCACACTTCCAAAAGCACCAAAGCATATAAGCAATTAGTGTAAAAACCCAGGGTTTGTTGAACATTGGTTAACACCATTAAATAATTAAGTACATGCTTCTTTTGATCCAAATATAACTCATAGACTAAACACAACACTTTAAAATAATCTAGAATATTCCATCAACACCTTGAAATCTAACAATTCCTTCACAACATCATACACCAAAAGAACGTATTCATTTTTCACAACCAACTAACCTTCCACACACTATAACTCAAGAATCCAATCTTGAAGAGCATCAAAACACAAACTTAGACTAAAGATAGATACTAGAAATATAATCACACTTCTAGATCCACAAGAAAAAAGACCAAATTTTGGAGAAATTTGGAAAACAACTATTTCTCCTAGTCATTACTACTTTCATAGTTCACACACTGGTGAACACAAGTTTCTCTGCACAATTATCCACAACATGAAACTCTAGATATAACACCTTTGAACACCTCTAATCAACATAACTGGAGCACATAGGAAAATATTTAGCCATGAAAAAATTTAGAGCAAAACATTGAATACCATTATATCACATTGAACACTCTTCACCATTCTATTTCCTAGTTTATTCATTTTTTCTCAAAATAACTTGGAAACCAAGCACCATAAACTCAAACTCAACATTTGGAACACCTTCTTAGCAACTCAACCACACAAGAGGTTGAACATCACCAACACATTCTTATCAAAGCAACATTAGAGGTTGACATCTGTGATACTACTAATGACAATGCAACTAATCAAAGCATCTTCACAGAAATCCAACAATCTCCCCATAGACTTGTTGACATCAATGCAACAAAAAGGATTTGTTGACATCAATGACATCACAAAATTCCAACAACAACATCTCAAAATATTCTAGCATCATCAAAATATTCTACAACTCTACCACAACCACCTAAAACAAACACCATTATTTTTTGCAACCAAACACAATGCCATAAAACACAACTTACTAACCAACCTTACGGAACACCTCAACACCTAAAACCTCAAGTAAAGGAAGTTATAGAAAATATAAGCATGTCCCCAAATCTGCAAGAAAAGAGACCTTACTATAGAGAAATGTGGAGCAATCTAATTTCTCCCAAACAACCTTCTATATAGAAAAAAAAATTGTTAAACACAACTTTCACTGTAGAACCATCTAAAACCTAAAACTCTAGATACAAAACCTCTAAACACCTCTGGTCATCATATCCAAACCACAAAATCATATCTTCAACCATGAATAAATGTAGAGCACAACAATGAACACACCTCTATCACATTGCACACTCTTTTATTCAAATTTTCTCGAAAGCACTTGGAAAACAAGTGAGCTTACTACAATTGCAACACTTATTCATCAAAAAATCAATGCCAACATTTATGACAACACCAAAAATATCCATACTATTGACATCAATGACCAATTTTTGATATCAATAACAACACCAACATCATACCTATAACAATTTCCCCCTTTTCCATTGATGACAACACCAACTCTCTAAAAAAGCATAAACAATAAAAGAAATCAACAACTCTATAATATGTAGAACTCCCCATGACTAGAGAATCTCTTACTCTTCACACTCCATCTTTAAAAACTTCTTCTCCCCTACCTAAGGAGTTCTTTATTCTCTCATTCTCTTGTGAACACTCTCTCCCCTTGTGTTTTTTAGACAATATTCTTTCCTAAAATACTCTTCTGCACTATTGTTTTTAAACCAACTCTCTCCCCCTTTGACATCAATGGAAAAGGGAAAAAAACTCAACTAATTCTCTCTGCTACATACTTCACATTTTTCACTTTTCTTTCTCTCTTCTACATTTCTACTTCCTCAAAGGGACAACACTTGCATAGAATATTTTTTCTTTTCTATTCTCCCCCTTTTACATCTACATACATCACTTTGACACCACTTACAACACCAACAAGAAACTACTCTCTCTCTCTCCACTACTCTTTTCCATACACCTCTCACTACTACACATTATGTATTACTCATTCTTCACTACTTTCGTTTACTTCTTGCACACTCCCCTTAGGGACACAAGATATGCTCTACTTGATTGCACCAAATAATAGCACTACTACCTACTCGCCTTGAGAGGTATCCTTCAACATCAATCCAGGACCAAGAATATATTTTGAAATTATTCCTAGATAGATGCACATACTTATGCATCTAATTGAAAGGAGGGGCAATAACCTATAACTTTTTTTAGAGATACTCAAAAGTATTTGTAGGAAGGGCCTTTGCAAAGTTATCCACAACTTAATCCTTTGTAGGAACATACTCCAAATTCACCTCATTCTTTGAGATACTGATAATGCTTTTTTTATCATATAAGATAGAAACAGGTTAATCATATGATACTGTAATATCCTTCAATTTTTGCTTCATCCATAAAAACTAAGTACAACATGATGTTGTTGTGATATATTTTTCTTTTGTAGTAGATAATGATATTAAATCCTACTTCTTGCTCAACCATAAAACTAATCTACTTCTAAGAAATAAAATACCTCTACTTATACTTTTTATATCATCTATATAGCCTACCCAATCTGTATCTACATATACACTCAAGGATAAATTAGTATCCTTGGGATACCATAAACCAAAATTTGGAGTACCCTTCAAGTATCTAAATATCCTTTTTACTACTGCAACATGAGATTCTCTAGGATCTTAAAATATTACAGCAAGACATACTGAATGCATGATATTTGGTCTAGTAGTAGTTAGATATAGCAATCCACCAATCATTTATCTATACTTGCTTTGATCATCCTTAGAAAATTCATCATTCTTTCTCAACTTACAACCAGTAACCATAGGGGTACACACTGGTATCTAGAATCCTCCATTCCAAACTTCTTGAACATTTCCTTGACATACTTTGACTCTGAAATGAAAATACCTTTTTTTTATTAAGTGATTTGTAATCCAAGGAAGAAATTCATCTCTCCATATATTGACATCTCAAAATCTTTATGCATCTCCTCTGAAAACCTCTTGCACATAATTTCATTTCCTCCAAATATAATGTCATCCGCATACACTACCACAGTCAAGATTTGTTCTCCCTCAACCTTGAAGTAAAATTTGCTATCTGCAATAGCTTTTCTAAATCCTTGCTACAAGTACTTATCTAACCTTTCATACTAGGCTCTAGGAGCCTGTTTGAGTCCATATAATTTCTTCCTCAACTTGTAGACAATATCCTAATAATTGAAATCCTTCTGATTTTTCAATGTACACATCTTCTCCTAACTCACCATTCATGAATGCAAACCTCACATAATTTGATATACTTTGAATTCTTTATGTGTTACAAAATCCAAAAATATTCTAATTGCTTCCATCAAAGAAAATGTCTCTTTCAAATCTATTCCTTCTACTTGTGAGTAGCCTTATAGACAAGTCTCACCTTGTTTCTAAAAAGCTTTCTCATCCCCATTCAACTTGTTCATTAAAACTCATTTAGCTCCTATCACATTCTTGTTTGTATGTCTTGGGACCAATTCCCAAGTTTGATTCTTCTCAATATGTTCCAACTCTTCTTTCATAGCCTTGATCCAATTCTCATCTTTGCATGCCTCAGTTATAGTTTTAGGTTCCACTTCTAAAAGTAAACAAATTTTTACTTGTTCCTCTATTACAATATCATTTTTCCTTGTCAACACACCTTTTCTCTTATCTCCAATGGTTTGATCTCTAGAATGGTTCTTTTGCACATACTTAGGAGTCTTAGGGATCTTTTCTAGAGCTTCTTTCTCTTCAACTATCATCTCTTTTTCAGTCTCTTCTTTTTCTTCTTCACTACAAGGATGTTCATTAGATTCATATCCTTCTATCAATATAGAACTCTATAGTTGTTCTTCATCCACTTTGACACTTGCACTTTAAACAATATTATTCAACCTCTTATTATAGCACCAATAGGCCTTACTTATTATAGAGTATCCAAGGAAGATTCCTTCATCAGATCTTGCATCAAAAATTTCTAAGTTTTCTTAATCTCTTCTGATATAGCATTTTCTTCTAAACACTCTAAAATATTTCATAGTAGGTAGTTTACCATACCATAACTCATAGGGAGTCTTTGAACTGTTCACTCTTTCTCAACCTCTATTAAGAATGTACATTGAAATATGAATTGATTCTCTCCAATAGACATCTGATAGATTTTCTTCCTTCATCATAGTCCTTGCTACTTCTTGAACTGTCTTGTTCTTCCTCTCCACAATTCTATTCTATTGAGGAGTTCAAGGAGCTAAAAAATGTCTCTTTATTCCATGATCTTCACAAAATTTGTTAAACTCATTGGAGGTGAAATCACCACCTCTGTCAGACCTTAAGCACTTGAATTTTACATCTATTTCATTCTCAACCATAGACTTAAATTCTTTGAACTTATTTAGAGATTATTATTTTTTTAAAGAAATTTTACCCAAATCATTCTAGAATGATCATCAATCAGCAACATAAAATACCTATCACTGTGTGAAATTCTTATTCTAGTAGGTCCACATAGGTCTGTATGTACCAAATCCAAAGGACCTATAGTAGAATGTTCTTTTGTCTTGAACCTCTTCCTAGTTTTCTTTCCAAATTGAAACTCTTTACATGTTGCATTCATAGGATTTGTAATCTTTGGAAAATTTCTCACAACATCAGTAGAAATGATCTTCACTAGGCTATCAAAATTTATGTGACCCATTCTTCTATGCCATAGCCAACTTTAATTGATTTGATACATAAAACACTTAGCACTATTACCTTTAAGCTGATAAAAATTAACTTCTATCCTTGTACCTACAACAACCAAAGTTTCAGATCTTTCTTTTTTGATTTGACAACCATCATCCTAAAACACAAGATTAAATCCTCTGCTACACATTTTTCCTACACTTAGAATATTATGCTAGAGACCCTTGACATAAATAACGTCATTTTTTTATGCTTTCCATCAAAACTAATTAAACCTTTTTCATAGATCTTAGTAGATGTGTTATCACCAAACTTAACAAGACCACCATCATACCTTTGAATTTTAACAAACTTACTCTTATCACTTGTCATATGATTTGAGCATTCACTATCAAGTATCAAATAATTCATCTCTTATCTTGCATGAAAATAAGTCACCATAGTTCCTTCAATGTTGTGACCTATTACTGGAGCACTTTCCTTCACACATATTTTAGAATTAGTAGAATTAGTTCCAAAATTTAGAGCCATGAATAAACATTCATCACTGTCATCATTAGGATAGTTTGATTCCTCATTATCAGATACACCATTAACTCTTTCAACATAATAATTATTCTTGACAAATTTTCCTTTATGATCTTTAGATTTTTCATTTAAAACTTTGATTGGAAATTTAGAAGCATAATGACCTATCTATCCACAATTCAAACACTTAAAGGGAAACTTATATATTTTCCAGTGCCCTTTTTCGATCTCATTACAAAATTTATTTCCACCTCATCAAGATCATCCTAATCTCACTCATCAACCTTCTCTTCCTTCTAGAATTTAAAAGAAGATTTTTTATTTATAACATCTTGATCAAACTCTCTGGGTTCATAAAAAAATAAATCACCAAACATTTGATCTCTAAAATAATTATCCAAATTTTGAGCTTCCTCAATAGCAAAATTTTTAGAGCTATACGATTTAGGAAGAGTTCTTAATACCTTTTCACAACTTTGCTTTCTTCCAGTTTTCCACCAAGACCATTGATGGTATTGACAACTTCATCCTATCTAAGCATGTAGGCAATAATATCTTCATCTTGAAACATCCTTAGGGTTTTAAATTTGTCTTTGCAGTTTTCGCTTGCTTGAATTTATCATCTCCATCATAAATGCTCTCCAAATTTTTCCAAATCTAGTTTGTAGTTTTTAGACTTATTACCTTTCCAAGATCTGAATCAAAAATTCCACTCAATATAGCATTTATTTCTTTATCATTGCTCTCATATTCCTTGATTTCATCATCACTTATTGGACCAACAATAGGAATAGTATATCCTTTTTCAATTAATTTTCAAACACCAAATTCAAGAGAAACTAGAAAGGATTCCATCCTAGCTTTCTAGTAGGTATAATTCATTCCATCAAACATAGGAGCTTTGACACCCTTCCTATGTACCATACAAATCTAACTCAAGAATTTAATATTTCTCCAAGGAACCATAGCTCTGATAAAAATAATTAGATGCATAAGACAATTGAGATGGGGGGTGAATCATTTGTATATCAAAAAATTCAATCCCTTATTAAATTTCAAACCCTTGTTATCCCTTAAATCCTTATCATGCATTAGCAAAATGTAAACATGTGAAACAACAATGAAAACACATCCAAAGACATAAGAACACCAAATTTACATAGAAAACCCAAGAAGGAAAAAACCATGGTGAGGATTAGCTCACATATATATGAATTGCAATACCATTCATACAATTAGGATCATTGTCAAGGGTTCACTACCCAAAAAAAAGAAGGCTTATTTCCAAAAGGACTCACTGACTAGAAGAAAGAAGAATAGAAGAAGACTATTACAAAGAGATTCACTTTCTCAAGGAAACAAGAGAAATTCATCGTTGAACCTCTACGACATCCACAACCTTTGGCTCATTGCCTCCAACAACTTTAAAAAAATTGAAAATGTAGAGACCTTCTGCTCACTACATCTAGAGTCATAGGAATTAAGATTATGCTTAGATCACCACACTTGAGCACATTCACATATTTTTCACTTTCCACATAGATCCACACTCATCTCCAACAATTCACCTTATATTTATACCATTTGTGACCTAAAAAATCTCAATAAGGTTGGCCTTAATGAAATGTATTCACCTAAAACGTGCATCATCAAAATAGGTCAACACTAAACACCTCTGTGGTGGAAATAAGTGAAGGAAAACCAAACCAAGAGTTAAATAGGACCCAAATATACATCACCATGCTACTCAATACATCCAAAATTCATGAGGTGCCTCCATTAATAGTGCTATCATGTTAGGTCGACCAAACCTAAAATAACACTACAAGTGACCACATACACACTTCTCTAGGTCCCACAAACCACACAAAAACACTTCATAGTATCCATAGAACATCTCAAAATATTCTACAACTCTACCACAACCACTTGAAACTTAGAATACCATCATTCTATGCAACCAGACACACTGCCACAAAACACAACTTACTAACACACTTTGAGGGACACCTCAACACCTAAAACATCAAGTGAAGGAAGTTATAGATAATATACGCATGTTCCCAAAGCTAAAAGACAAGAAACATTACTACAGAGAAATGTGGAGAAATCTCTTTTCTCCCAGATAACCTTCTATACAAACAAATAAACTATCAAACATAACTTTCACTGTAGAGTGATCCAAAACTTGAAACTCTATATATAGAACCTCTAAACATCTTTTTTCATCATATCCAAACCACACAAGCATATATTCAATCATGAATAAATGTGGAGCACAATCTTGAACACACCTTTGTCACACTACACATTATTTTATTCAAATTTTCTCAAAACCACTTGGAAACCGAGTGAACTTACTTCAACTACAACACTTATTCATCAAAAATCAATGTAAACACTAATGACAACACCACAAAAAAATTCTTATCAAAATGAAACACATCTATAATAGCACCAACACTTGACAACACCAACAATCTCCATACTATTGACATCAATGACAACACCAACAACATACTTGCAACAACCTTTACTTCAAAGTTAAGAAAGATCAAATCCTAATTGTGGTTGTGTATGTTGATGATATAATATTTGAAGGAAATGAGACCATGTGTAGGAAGTTTGTAGAGGAGATGAAAAATGAGTTTCAAATATCAATGTTAGGTAGATGACTTTCTTCCTTGGGCTACAAGTTAGTCAATCAAAAAAAGGGATATTCATCTCACAATCAAAATATGTAAAGGAAATATTAAAGAATTTTGGGATGGAGAATTCTAAACTAGTATGTACTCCCATGGTTACTAGTTGTAAATTAAGTAGAAATGATGAATATCCTAATATAGATCAAACTAAGTATAGATCTATGATTGGTGGATTAGTATATCTAACTGCAACAAGACCTAATATTATGCATACAATATGTCCTGTGGCAAGATTTCAAGAAGATTCTAGAGAGTTAGATATGGTAGAATTCAAAAGGATATTCTAATATTTGAAGGGCACTCCAAAACATGGAATATGGTATTCTAAGGGTTCTAACTTCTATTTGAGTGCTTATATAGATGTAGGTTGGGTAGGTTGTGTTGATGATAGAAGAAGAAAAAGTGGAGGTTCTTTCTTCCTTGGAAACATACTAGTTTCTTTGATAACTAAGAAGAAGGATTTAGTGTCATTATCTACTACTGAGGTAAAATATATTGATTTAGCATCTTACTATATACAAGTGTTATGGATGAAGCATACATTGAAGGATATTAGAATATCATATGATGAACCTATTCCTATCTTGTGTAATAATACTATTGGAATCTTGAGTTGTTTAGGTGTTTTCATTGATGTCAACCCCTTGTATGAAGAGAGTTTTGGAATGATTCTAGTGTTGATGATGTCAAACCCTACCATTAGAGTTATTGGAAGCCTGGAGTTGTTGGTATTGATGTCAACACAATGCTAATGTTGTCATTAATGTCTTACTTTAATAAAGTTGCAATATTTTTGTTTTGATAGATAGATGGAAGTATTATAGTTGATGAGATATGTTGTAGATATTGTATATATGTCACAAATATTTTGGTAGTGTTGCTAATGCAGTTGGTTCACTTGATTTACAAGTACTTTTGAGAAAATTTGAATAAAAGAGTTCAATGTGATAGAGTGGTGTTTAGTGTTTTGCTCCACATTTCTTCATGGTTGAAGATATTCCTACATGGTTTGGATATGATTATTAGAGGTGTTCAAAGGTTCTATATATATATTTTCAAGTTCTAGATTGTACTATAGTGGAGTATGTGTTTGACAGTATGTTTGTCTAGTGAAACAGGGTGTTTGGGAGAAATGAGATTGCTCTGCGTTTCTCCCTAGTGAAGGTTATTGGTTTGCAGCTATAGGAATGTGATTATATATTCTACATCTACCTTCACTTGAAGTTTCAGATGATGTGGTTTTCCAGAAGGTTGTTTGGTGTGTTGGATGTTTGTGTCAGTGTGTTTGGTTGCATAGAATGAAGGTGTTCTTAAGTTTTAGGTGGTTGCAGTAGTAGTGGTGAATATTCTGATGATGTAGAATATTCTAAGATGTTTTGGAATGTTGTTGTGTGGTCCATGAGATGTTTCCAGACTTTAGATTGTGAGCTAATCCTCACCATTTTTTTTCCATTCTTGGGTTTTCCATGTAAATTTGGTGTTCTTATGTGTTTAATGTATTTGCATTAATGTTTCATATGTTTATTTTTTTCTAATGTATGATAAGGGTTTAAGGGTTAATACACATCTAAATGTTAATAAGGGTTTTGATGTTTTCAAGTATGTAATTGATTCATCCCCCCTCTTAGTTGTCATGTGCATCTAATAATTGGTATCAGAGAAAGGCTCATTGGAAGAGTCTTAAACACTTGAGGTAGATCCATATGGCACATAGGAAGGAGGCTCCCTTGTTTTATGGGATGAATTATGCATTATGGAAAACCAAGATTGAAGGTTTCCTTATTTCCCTAGGGTTTGGAGTTTGGAAGTCAATTGAAGATGTAAATATCATGCCTACTAATGGTCCAAAAACTGATGATGAGATCAATGCATATGAGAAAAATGGAAAAGAAGGGAATGCTCTTTTGAGTAGACTTGCTGATTCAAAACTTTTGAAGGTTATGAGCTACAAATCTGCTAAAGAAAAATGGAAGAAGTTGGAAAGTGTCTATGAAGAATATGATAAGGTCAAGCAAGAAAATATGTAGAATTTGAAGACTAATTTTCAAAACCTAAGGATGTTAGAAGATGAAGATATTGAAAGCTACATGCATAGAGTGGATGAAATTGTTAATTTCATCCATGGCCTTGGTGGAAAACTGTAAGAATATGATGTGGTAAAAAAGATATTGTTATTGAGGAAGTTCAATATTTAGATTATTATTCTAGAGATCAGTTGTCTAGTGCTTTAACTAATTTTCAATTGAGAGAGTTTGATCAAAATGATTCAAGAAAAGAGGCTGCTTTTAAAGATAGAAAAATAGAGAAGGATGACGGATTAGATTAGGATGATCTTGATGAAATAGAAGATAATTTTGTTAGAAGATTGAAAAAGGGTAGTAGAAAGTATAGAGGTAATTTTCCTTTCAAATGTTTTAATTTTGGAAAGATAGGTCATTATGCTTCAAGATGTTCAACTAAAGTTCCAAATGACAAGTATAAGGATAATAGAGGTAAATATATCAAGAGAAGTTATTATGTTAAAGAATATACTAGCATATATGATGATGAATCTGATTACTCAGATGATAAGAATGATGAATGCTTGTTCATCGATCTAAATGTTGGAAATAATTCTACTGACCCTAAATGATGTATCAAGGAAACTATCCCAAAAATAAGTCACAACATCAAAGGGACTATAGTAACTAATTTTCAAACTAGAGAGGAGAAAAATCACTGGATAATTGATAGTGGATGCTCAAATCATATGAAAGATGATAAGAGTAAGTTTGTGAAACTTGAGAAGTTTGAATGTGGTCTTGTTAAGTTTGGTGATGATACATCTACTAAGATATGTATAAACAGTTTAATTAGTTTTGATGGAAAGCATAATACAAATGATGTTCTTTATATCAAGGGTCTCTGACATAATCTTTTGAGTGTAGGATAAATGTGTAGAAAAGGATATAATCTTTTATTTCAAGATTGTGGTTGTGAAATTAGAAAAGGAATCTCTAAAACTCTAGTTGTTGTAGGAACAAGGACAAATGGGAATGTTTATTATCTCAAAGGTGATAATGGTAAGTTCTTTATGACTCAAATCAATGAAAGTTGGCAATGGCATAGAAGAATTGTCACATCAATTTTGATAGCCTAGTGAGGATCAACTCTACTCAAGCTATGAGAGATTTTCCAAAAATTACAAAGTCTATCAATGGAGTTTGCAAGGAATGTCAGGTTGAAAAGTGTTATCACCTAAATACACACCCTTGCTAAGTTGCAAAACTTAGCTTACATGGTGAAACATGGGATCCTTTCGAGGTTGTGGGTTACCTCAAACAAAAAGTAACCTCTAGAGAGGGTTGGTTCCCTTGGCTCTATCACCTAATATAACTAAACTAATACTTTTTTGAGGAAAAGAGTAAGATGGAAACGTGAAAATGAACCTACTTTCCTACTGAGGTGATGCACCAAAAGTTTTTTTTCAAACCTTGGACTACTATTTTGACATACAACTAAACAATGTTTCAGCTACTTATTCACAACATAAGGTTTGACATATCTGTGTATAAGTATTTTATTGAAAGGTCTATGTTTCTTGCAGTTTTAGAAGGAATAAAATGTGTTTTTCTTCCCAAACTAACAATTGTTTGAACTATCACACAAACAATAACCTACATAAAAATATCATTTCTAATTGAAAATGATGGAAGTAAGGCATTTCATTTGAGGATTTACACATAAAAATCACAAAAATAACATCAATTACCTCACACACACAACCAAATATAATCTTTGAAGGCCAAAATGCTTGTTTTATTGATAGAATATGCATATACAACAATAAATAATCTAAAAAAAAAAATTCTTGCTTGATAAAGTGTTACAAAGTGCTTATTGTTAGCCTAAAAATTGAAAATTTGAGTTTCCAATACACCAAAAAGGCAGAAAGAAGCTTTTTAGCTTATAATACAACTCTAAGAAGTGAAAGAATTAAGGAAAAATGAAACAAGGCTTTCTTTTTGTTCATCCTATGTTGGAGGAAAAGTAGGACAACATCCAATGATAACTTAATGACCCCTTTATGATTTGTTGACACTCCCTTGAACTTTGGGTGCGGGTATGTGTAGGATCATCATGAAAAAAATAGGCCCTTAAGTGGTGAAAATTTTAGAAAAATTAGAGTTAGGCAACTTGACATAAAAATTTGAATAAGTTATCTATATTATTTCAAAAATATGTAAGAATCAAATTTGTAGAAAATTGAATGTAGTTTCTAAACTACTAGGTTTATTTAAAAAAAAAATCTAGGTGAAAATTTGAAATTTCAATGTAGTAGTACTTAAATTTCAGGGAAAAAATAAGTAGGTGTCTGTCTAACCACCCTAACCACAATAAAATGATAATATTTTTTTATAAGATTCTAGATATAAGTAGAGGACTCATGTCCCAATGTGATGAATTTTCTTTTGTAATTTTTTTCCAAGTAAATAATTAATTATGAATTTTTTATTACAACTTTTAAAAACATAAAAACTCGTATGTCGACCACCTTAACTTGGTCAAAACTTCATGAATTTTTTAATCCTATAGTATGCGAAGCATAGAATGTGACACATGTTTCAATTCAAAAAATGTGATACCGTTTGAAAGCTATAGATGTTTTTTAATCAACCTATCAATCAGGACTTTAATCGTAATTCAAATAGAAAATGAATAATAATTATTTATTAAATTCAAAGTAAAGCATAATTTATATTGGTGGAAAGCTGAGAATATCCTTCAAAAACCCTTTTAGTTTCATTAATTTTGGGTAAAAAAAATTCGTTAGCCACATAACCTACACATACCCATCATATCACCACTTTTTGGCCCATCATGATCTTGCACATACCCGCACTTGAAACTGCCTTGACTGCTTGGAAAAAATCCTTAGTGGAATTGATAGGAAGAAATCTAACCTTTTCAGCTGCCTATATATTCTCATTCTATTGTCCAAGTCACCCAATTTGTTTTAAATGCCCCTCCAACTGCTCTTTACTACTGCTATATTCCTTCAACTGGTCTCCAAGAAGCTCAAACTACTGTCCTTGTCACCATATTTTCCTTTACTATTCATAACTTCCCTTAGATGCTTGTAAGTTTTCCCTGAACTGCTTATAAGAGTCCCAACTATTTAACCACCTTCATGAATGCCAAAACTTCCTTCTTGATAAGCTCAACTGGCTGACCCTTTCATTTTTTCATGATGCTCAAGAAATTATGGTCATGTAAGGAAAAAATGCCTTCATTTTAGGGGTCAAAACTATCCACAATTGCAACCTTATGAGCTGGAAAACTCCCTTAACTTGAACTATAACCATGTAAGCTCTTTAAATAAGCTTCAAACTAGTTATAAGAGCCTCAAACTTATCACTTTCAGTCATAATGAACAATAGACTTGTAGCATTATCTCCATGTATCACAATTTCAAGATCATTGTCTTCATCCATGCATACCACCATTCAAACTCTATCAACTATTTGTCTCCACCATGTCTCATTTAATGAAATAAAAAAGAAAAAAAAACTTGCACAATCCATACCATATGTTTATGATAGTAAGTTAACAACCATTCCTTTTTTCTCTTGACATGATTGTCACTCCTCCATGTAGGTTGCCTTCATGTCTATGCATAAAGCATATAAACTGTCATTATGAACCCTATCATTTGTATCCTCATGAATGTTAATGGACCCTCTTCATTGTATGGCTGTAACAAGGCCTTATTCACATTGATCCATAGCTTTCATAATTTTGTTGTTACTCAAGATACTATGCTTTTTCATCTACACCAACATCAATATTCAACACACACAAGTTGAAAACATTGCCACTTGATGTAGTAAACTATTTCCTTGAGCATAATCATCACATTGCTTTTATGTCATTGCAACTTCCTTGTTCATGAATGTCATTTTAATGCTTGGACTATGGACCTGTGTCTTGTGACTGTCCTTGAAATTAAAGTCCTCTATCTTTATTGCTACTTTCCTGTGCTCAAAACTGACATTGATGGATTGAGATTGCTGCCCCTTTCTTAAGATGCCTATGTAAATGACTGTCTTAGTGATTGTGGTGCATGGGCACATTGGATTTTAGGTGCACCTTTGGTTCTAGGTAGTAGAATTTTGGATTTTGGTCATGTGAAGGTTGATTTCATGTAATAAGGCCCTTTGAGGCCATTTCATGTCATTGGGAGTACTTTTGGAGTCTTTAGGTGTAAGGTAGTGGAATATTGTCATAGTTGTCCAAATGTTGTCAAAGCAACTTTTTGCAACTTTTGTAACAAGAGGCCATAATGATGTTTTGTTAACTCCTTAACCACAAATATGGTTGGATGTAGTTTGAAATGATTGTAAATGGTTATTGTGAGAACCCTAATCCAAATACCTGCAAAACAATGAGAACAAACACATTAAGTTAGAGATTGCAAGCAAGAACAAGGATTCCCCATGAAATCCATTTACAAAACTCAAATTAGGAAAATAAACAATGAAGAACAAAATGAAAACAAGAAAATAGATTGAATCCTAATCTAAATTTGCAAACTCATGATCCCATGGGGGAATTGGTGCCAATTTGATGTGAAATTTGGCCCTTTCCCAATTCCTATGATGCAAGATTGATATGTGTTGATGATGATTGATGAATGATCCACTTTGTTGATGAAGATTGAGTGCTCCAAGCTAAAAACCTGCATAACCTAGCTATGGTTCAATGATATTTGATGGAAATGGCTAAATATTTTAGCATAATAACTTTGCATAGTTTGTGGATGATAAAATGAGGATATGAGCTCTTTAATTATAGAATGCCAAGATGGATGAATGTCTAAATTTGAGAAATGTGGGACTATCATTCATCCAATGGCAAGATGCCACTTGTCAATCTATGAGTGGGTGGAGGATGTGCAAGTTTTGAGGATTGTGCCAATAAATGAATATTTTTGAATTTCAAATTTGTTGAAATGACTTGCAAGAGGGAAGGGAAAATGCAATAAATACCACTTGGCTCAAGGAAAAGGACATGTAAGATGGAGTTATTTCCTTGTTGGATGTACATGTCCACTTGGAATTTTTGAAATAAAACTTGGAGAATATTCCAAAAGATTCCTTGTGAGGAAAATAGAGATTTAATAAATGAATTAAATCTATTTTCATATGCAACTTGCAAAATATAGAGGATGGGACATGACAAGAGATTAAATTAATCAAGGGTTAATTAATTTAATGAGAGATTAGATGATGTGACCTATTTGACTCAAATTTATGGATTTATTTAAATCAAATAAGAGAGGAATATGATAAGAGAATAATTAAATAAGGATTTTGATTTATTTAATTAAAAAAGATGGTGTTAGATTAAATCAAATAAGGTTTTAATTTATTTAATTTAATAGATAGACTTTAGAGATTTAATCAAATAAAATTATTTAATTAAATAGGGATAATTAGATAGATGGACTGATTTAATTAACAAAAGAGAGAGACTTAATTAAATAACTGGTTTATTTAATTAAGGGAGGAATATTGATGAATTTAATCAGATAAGGAGATTTGATTAAATGGTTAGACCGGGGGATGATTCAGGATGAAACAATGTTAATAGTCGGGATCAGATGCACAATGTCAATTGGTATATTTTACGTGTCTACATTTTGCCCCTCTTTGAAACAATGCACTTGTTGCATTGGTTCAAAGAATAAACGATCTCGATCAAAGCCAAAAATTTCTCTATTCAAAAAAATATTGCCCCACTGCTGCCTGGCGAGAGGAAACATGCCATTATAATGCCCCCTCGAGAGATTGGATGAAAATTCAATTTTTGGGTGATCTCGCGAAAAAAGAGGACAAGGTGCTCGACAGGTCCAAAAAGGCTCCAGGAGGCCAAAAATGTGTTAAATGCAATAAAACAATGTAAAACATGCCTCAACTAGACAAGAACAAGTTCAGGAGTCCAAAATCCTAGCAGGACAGCCAATTAGGGTGAAAAAAAACCCTAATTTTCAAGCTTAAAAGGAGTCTGAGGGGTCACTTTCAAGTCATTTTCACACACTTCCATTAGCAACCTTGAGATTTGAGCTCTGACCTCCTGATGATATGGTGCAATGACAACTTCCCCTACACATTTCTAATTGAGTTCGGACATACTAGCGGCCACCTGGCATTAGGGCACCGGTAAGTGACCCTTACTTGAGCTTTGTTTTCCATTTTTTTCCTTCATTTAATGCTTTCAAATTCAGTCTTTCTGCAGAGACGCTATATAGCCCCGCTCAAAAATCAAACTTCATCGCTCAGTGTCAAATAGCGCCATAACAATGTAGTTTGGAGTTTGAAAATAGACTCCAAACTGCAATGCTGAGCTCGGGGCTGGCGGGGTGGTTTGCAAACTGTGACACGGCGGTCCTGCATTTGTTCAAAGTGCACCGCGACGGTTCAATTTTGGTCTTTTATGCCCTAGCATTGGAGTTTGATTAGAAATCAAACTACGATGCCTTCACAGATTGCACCGCTGCAAAGGTTTTTCGAATGCCCGATAAAGAATTTTTCAAATTTTTTAACATGGTGACCTTCCTTGATGCAAGATGCGGCGAGGGAGCTCTACTCCTGAGAGCACAGGTCGCGGGACCTTTTGGCTATTTGCGAGACCTGAGCGACATGGATCATGATCGACTCTGGATCACAGGGTTATGGTATATCGCTTATGCAGTGCCTTTTTGCACTCACCTAGGGATGCTATCAGCTTTGGCTAAGAGATGGCACATCAAGACCTCTTCATTTCATCTTCCCACTAGCGAGGCCACCGTCACCTTAGAGGATGTTTAGCATATTTTGAGATTGCCGATTCATAGTCAACGAGTGATTTTTGACATGGACGAGGGGCATGATGCTTGCCACAGAGTCCTCGCCACATAGGACATCATTTTTTGCGAGGGGAAGATCGAGCTCGAGCAACATAGGGTCTTAGCACCTCCCTTCCACTTAGTTGTTGCAGCGGTCATTTCGAGGTCTCATTGCCCCTAACAGACAAGGTCGATACTTCAGTCTTGGCTAGGGATATTGCTGGCAGCGTATGGTTCAAGACAGACTGGTCTATTTTTCTTGGGGGCCGGTGCTTCTTGCTTCTTTATACAGGGATCTACACGAGTACGTGTACATGGATGGCAGAGCACTCAGAGTAGGGGTGACCCTTCTTCATGTTTGGGCATGGGAGCACATTGTTGTGCTACATCCATGCATTGTTTCAGTTCTGATGGTGCTAGATGATCCCCTCGTGTGGCGTTATAGAGGTGATGTGTCCTTCACACACACAGGTGAGCACGGGATCCCCTACTGGAGGAGGGTCCCCTGACAAGATGCAAGTATTTACTTGGCGACCATACCTTGGTTGTCCTCGGATGGGCCGACAATGCTGAGCAGTTGTTCTTTTCCCACCAAGACCGGTTCATGTAGGGGTGGGAGCACACGATGATTGAGAGGTACTTGCTCAGGCGGGTGCAGTGTTAGTTTGGTGAGCCCCAAGATCACCCTAATGATGACTATGTACTTGTCTTCACCCATACCATGACACAGGTTTCATGGAGGCGGTACATTCCTACCTCGAAGGTGGTTGACAATTTCAGACAGTTGGTGGCTCAGCCATGGGCCTACGATCAGGGGCTTATAGATCCAAGTAGGACACCGACATACAGGGATTGGTTCTGGTCTCCCCTTCAATTGACTATTACAAGAGTAGTCCCAGATCAGTGAAGAGTGAGAGGTAGAGGGGGAGGACGAGGATGGAGGGGGGATGCACAACAGGACCAGCCGGTTAGGCCCCCAATTCAGCCAGGGCAGGGAGATGTACTAATGTCAGATCACCAGTAGGTGTCACCAGGTGTACCACCATGGGTTGAGGATCAACCTCAGGTACAACCACGAGCACAACTAGCAGGGTAGGTGGATCCTTGAGATGTGTTGATTGCGCAACTATAGGCCCAGGTCCAGACCGCGACACTCGAGAGAGATCAGGCTAGGATCGAGAGAGAGTAGCTCAGGGCCAAGAGGGATTAGGCCATACAGCAGAAACAGGCTACTGAGTTATAGGCGGCCATAGAGCTAGGTGAGAGACAACAGTTAGAGAGTATGGTAGCCTCCTCTTCCCAGGGTACAAGTGTCTATTCGGTCTTATAGGGATGCCGTCCGAGAGGCCGAGTACTATCGGAGGCATTATCATGAGGCTATACCTAGAGGAGGATAGGTCCCAGAGTACTCGTAGCAGACTAGCTATAGACCCACAGAGGGTCACGGTGATAGGGGCGAGGGCAGCACCATGGGGACAGACCTTGATCGAGATGACACGATACTTTTTGTGCCTTATGGGCTCCTTTTTGATAGCCTGATGGGCCTTTTGTACTGATTGACATACATGTACAGTGATCCAATTATTTTTGGTACTATGACAGTTATATTATTGATGATATATGAGATGAGCCGATGATGATTTTGATGTGATGCGATGTGGTTCCATTTATTCATGTATGTGTGGATGATTTTTTCTCTATATGCTATGCAATGATGTTTATGATGTTATATGATGTGTGCATTATGTAATGATTATGACCAACAGATCTATATTATGTTAACTTATGATATGAAAATGTATTTATGTGATGTGCAATGATGATAATCTATTTATGTTGATGTAAATGGTGATGTGATATGTGATATGGAATGTAATATGAAAAATAATATGGAAATGATCTATGGTGTATGTATGAAATGATATGTGAATCATGTTTATGTATGAAATGATTATGGATGGATGCACTCATTGTATGTAATGGAGTTTTTTCTATTTATGATTATAATGATGTGGAATGATTTATGCAATGAATAATTTATGATGTTATTTATGAGATGACATGGATGATTAGTGGACGATATAATGCACTGTAAATGTGATGGTTGTGATATGATGCAAATGAACTGGTTTTTTAAGATGCTTAGAATAAAAAATATTATTATCCTAATCATATTAAATGATAATGTAATGTACGTGATACATTTTAATGTGATGTACTATATGCAATGATGATGATGTTCTATGTCAAATGAATTCAATGTGTGAGATGACCTTATAATGTTATGCAAGTATGTATGCAAATGAATTATTTATAATGCTTATATACCTATTGTGTATGATTATGCAGTAGGTGGTAATGTGAAATGGTTATGAAATACAAATGAATGTTATGCAATGATTTATGTGATAAATGCAATGTGATGCAAGAAATGGATGCAATGTAATGAAATGGATGCACTTTTATAATATGGTGGAAATGAAATGCATATGTTCCCTATATATTATGTTGATGCAATATGCTAATGATTTGTGGATGCATGATCGATGACGATGGTGATGATGATGGTGATGATCAACTGTCATAGTACCTTTGTTAGTGCAATGAGCAAGAAGAGAAGAAGTCATTTCAACAAGACATAAGATGACGATGATGATTTCTTGCTGAGGAATTAGGATTTTCAAAGGGCCAATTTCCTTATGTTTGATAACACACATGGTATGTTGCATCAAGGTATAGAAAATTAGGATGGCGTGGTACCTAGTGTGATGGACTTTGACTTGAAAAATAGATAGGAGTATCCTTGTTCACACCTGACATACGAAAACCTTGCTAGGGTGCACTTTAGAAGTTTCAAACACCTCAGACCAAAAAATAGAAAGGTAAACCTATCAATGCAATAGTCAACAAGTTGTCCAAGACCTCCTCCATACATACCTAACAAAGCAAGTATTCACCAAGGTTATATTACAAGAACGCCCAACAAGCATAGTAGACAAAAAGACAATGATTGTTGCCCCATTCCTATTTCTATAAATCCTCTATTGGGATATCATCGAGAAATCCTTGGAATGAGTGCAATAAGATAAGTCAAAAGATAAATACAAAGTAAACAAACAAGTTGATGCTCTTCAATAATGCTAACTAAAAAGGGGATGCATTTTAAAGGATAAGTGCCGAAACTATTGCCAAAAGATAATGCCCATTGTAGGAAGGATTCATCCTAGAACATGTTAATGGATGGCAGCACATCATTTCGTTTATCCAAAGAATTCTTTCAAATGATTGATATGGGACCAATTGGATAATGAGTTACTGATACAAAGAGTTTGACCAACTTGTTTACATATTGACTTAGACCTAAGACTTGACGATTTTCAAGCTGCCAGACTTGTTTCTGATTGTCTTATCAAAGATTGAGGATGATAGTTGTTTATTATGAGTGATGTTATTGTGGGTGCAAGCGAGATGAGATGGATGGATTTTTTCAAATATTTGGATTTTTTTTATCTTTTTGAGATGTTTTGAGGCTGTTTTTGGTATTTTTTGAGATTTTGCAAATGTTTTTATTTTTTGATTTTCCAATGTTTTGGGGTTTTTTGAGATTTTGACTGAGAGACTAACCTAAAGACCTATCCTAGGGGCCTCGGGGGCTAATCAACAGATTAGCCTTGCCTACGTTATACACGTAGAGACCACATAGTTCAACTGATGAGTTGACTGATTTACAGATGATGATATACATGATGAGATGTCAGTTTATTATGACGGACTCCTATAGGACTGAATTAAGTGTCTCAGGGGATGATCAAAGATCAACCTTTCCTATGTTCAAGCTCAGAGACAATGTAGTTCAACAAGACGACCTTGCTTTGGGATTTTTATGACTTTTTGAATGTTTTTGGATTTTGATGATTTTTTGATGTTTTTGGATTTTCTAATGTTTTGATGTTTTTGGATTTTCTAATTTAAGGATTTTAAGGATATACACGAATCTGATCTGATGAGAACATGCCCCCAACGTGATGCAATAGACTACTCCGATAAAGGCAGGACAAACTAACCTTGAGGATGGGTTGAGTAGTACTAGGAGGGATCATGATACAAGAACAGGACCAAGCTATGGTACGAATGCAAGTGGATGAGTGATGGATGCAGATACGAATGCGATGGATGATGGAAGCACAATAGATGAATGATGCAGAACAAGCTATAGAGATCCTGGTGGATGGAAAGTGCTTATTTTATGCAAGGTTCCTATTTGCTAGGTTTTCGCCAAGGTACTTTCCCAAAGTGCCACCGAAGTGGTTTTCACTAGAGAACTATTTTTCTCTTTACTATTTTCAATCTTTTTTCTAATTTTTTTTGAATTTTTTTCTTTTTTGATTTTTTTGTTGTTACCAAGATGCCTGTTTGCCAGGTTTTCACCAAAGTAACCATTTCTTCAAGACATTTTCTATTTTTTTTAATTTTTGGTTCTATACCTTGAAAGATTTAGGCATAGAACTTTTTGAGATGAGAGCTATTCATGGGTTCTTGTAGAGGTTCCCCTTCGGGTGTTGATAACTGATATGCCCCTGACTTCTAACTTGTTGTGATAATGAATGTCCCAACCAATTGGGTTCAAACTTTCCTTTGCTGCTTGGGTTTGGGACATTCTTTTGATTCTCTTTTAATACCAGTTCTCTAACTTAGAACATCCTACTTTTGATTTTCTTACTATAGCTCCTTTTGAGTCTATTCTAATAGACTTGCAAATGATTCAATGCATCTATCCATCGCTCATCTAGTAGCTCCAACTCATTTAATCTTGACACTCGGTATTCTTCATCTGTGATGAGATTTTGCAGTGATATCCTAAGTGATTGGATCTTGATCTCAATGGGGAGTACTACTTCTGATCTGTAGACCAGGGAGAAAGGGGTGGCGCCAGTGGGTGTGTGGATGCTGGTTTGATAGGCCCAGAGGGTGGGATTAAGCTGTAGATGCTACTCACGACCTGCGTCATTGACTATTTTCTTGAGGATTTTTAGAATAGTTTTGTTTGTAGCTTCTGCTTGGCCATTTCCTTAGGGATAGTATGGGGTGGAGAAGTGATGTATTTTGAATTTCTTGCATAAGTCACATACCTCCTCATTCTTGAATGGTGTCCCATTATTTGAGATAATGGCTTGTGGAACACCATATCAGAAAATGAGATAGTTGAGGATGGACTTAGAAATCTGCTTCCCAGTTATATACGTCATGGGTATGGCCTCCACCCACTTAGTAAAGTACTTTGTTGCGGTTATGATGAATTTGTGGCCGTTAGATGAAGTGGGCATGATTTTTCCAATGAGATCAAGTCCCCACTATGAAAAGGGCCATGGTGTGATGATAGGATGAAGCTCTTGAGCTAGAGCATGGATGAGGTCCCCATGCTGCTGACATTATAGACACTTTCTGGCATAATCATGTGCTTCTCTTTCCATTGTGGGCCAATAATACCCCATCCTCAACAATTTATTGGCTATGGTCATTCCCCTCGAGTGCGAACCACAAATACCATTATGTACTTCAATTAGAGTGGTTAATGCCTCCTCAACATTTAAGCAGCACAGTAGGGTTCCTTCTATGCTCCTACGATATAAGGTATCTCCTAGGATGACAAATCTGGATGCCTTTTTTACAAAGGTTTGTTTTAGGTTTGAGGGTAAGTCAGTGGGTATGACTCCTATACGAAGGTATCTATAGATGTCATGATACCAAGGATCGTTGGGACCAATGATTTAGCACACATTCTAATTTTGGTACCTCGAATGTAGGTGTGAGAAGCTGCTCAATCAAGAATTCATATTTTGGAACGTTGTGGGAGATATCGAGCAAGGATCCAATTGTTGCCATGGCATCCGCTGCTCAAATGTTATTTCGATAAAGGATTCTTTGAGAGTCTCCACCAATTTCTTGTATGGAGTGAGATTTTCATCCTTGGTTTGGTATTCATTGTTCACTTGATTTATTATCAATTGGGAGTCTCTGTATACTTTGATAGCTATAATGTTCCATTTCATTGCTATTCTAAGACCTATGGTTAAAGCCTCGTATTCTGCAATGTTATTGGTGTATGGAAATGCCAGTTTGTAGGACCTTGGTATACAATCCCCTTGTGGGGTGATGAAGAAGACACTAGCTCCTGATCCATGCTATGTTTATGAGCCATCGAAGTACAGTTTCCCGTGGTCAGCTACATTGAGATTGAAAATAGATTCATTTGGAAACTTTGAGATGAGAGGGTTCTTTGAATATATTGGTGCTTCTGCAAGTTGATCTATGATGACTTGGCCTTTGATTGCTTTCTGCTCCACATATTCGATCTCGTATTTTGACAATATCATCACCCATTTTTCCATTCTTTCTATGAGCATTTCCTTTGGTAGTAGATACTTGAGAGGGTCGATTTTGGCAATGAGTTTTATTTTGTGTGCCAACATGTAATGTCTAAATTTTTGTGATGCAAACACTACTGCAAGGCATGCTTTCTCGATGAATGAATAGTTTAGCTCATTCCCAACCATTGTTTTGCTGATGTAATAGATAGACCTTTCTGTTCCATTTTCATCATGTTGAGCTAGGAGAGCTCCAAGGGTTGTTGTTTTTCCTGATACATAGAGAATCAATGGTTTTCTTAGGATTGGTGGCATTAATACCAGTGGTGTTAATAGATATTCTTTGATTTTATTGAATGCCTCTTCACACTTGGTATCCCATTTGTATGGTACTCCCTTGTGGAGTAGGTGAGAATATGGGTTCTGTTTGTCTACCAATTGTGCTATGAATCTTCAAATGAATTGGAGCCTACCTTGGAGACCTCTCAATTGTTTTAATGTTTTTGGTGCCTCCATCTAGAGGATTGCTTTTACCTTTGTTGGATCTACCTCGATACCTCGCATTGACACTATATATCCTAGCAATTTTCCTGATTGCACGCTGAAGATGCACTTCTTTTGGTTTAATCTGACCTTGAACTCTTCCAGTCTGTCAAAGATGGTACTTAGGGTTGCTATGTGATCATTTCTCTTTCTGGATTTAGCTAGAATATCATCAACATAATGTTCAACCGTCTTATGGATCATGTCATGGAATATCAATGCCATTTCCCTTTGGTATGTTGCTCCTACATTCTTTAAGCCGAATGGCATCATGTTCCAACAGTATGTCCCCCATGGAAAAGTGAAAGCTATTTTATGTTGGTCCTATTTTTCTATCATGATCTGATTGTACTCTGAGAATCCATCCATTAGTGACAACATTTCATGTCCAGCTATCATATCAACAATCATATCAATGTTTGGAAGCGGGAAGTCATCTTTTGGATATGCCTTATTCAAGTCTTTGAAGTCTGTGTAGATTTTGATGTTCCCATCAGGTTTTGAAATAGGTACCAAGTTTGACACCCATTCTGGATAATCTATCAGTTAGATGAATCCTACATCTAATAGCTTTTTGAGCTCCATTTTGACTAATAAGGTGATCTGAGGGTACATTTTTTGAAGCTTTTGTTTAACAAGCTTTGCTTCTGGATATACTGCTAAATGGTGAACCACGGTCTCTAGATCAAGTCCTGGCATGTTAGCATAACTCCATGCAAAGTTTATCTATATTTCTCTTAGGAAGGCTGCTAGTAGCTCTTGTTCTTCTGATGGTAGTGATTCCACATAGAATGTGATATGCGGGGTTGCCTCTATTCCTAGGTTGACTGGATTGCATTTTTCTGCCAAGATTGCTAATTTTTCTTGATGAAGAGCTCTTAAAGGAAGATTGAATCCCCCATCCTCAGGTGCCTCAAAGAGGTTTTCATTGTTGGATATGTCCTTTCTTTTTACTTTTTTCTGGTCGGAGAGTGCCACAGTGTGGTTTTCACTCAAGGACTTGGATATTATTCTTAATTTTTCACTTTTGTGACTAAGGGATTCAATCGTTTCCCCATAATAGGAATGTGTATCTAGCTCGATTATGAACCCTGCTTTGTGATCCCCATCTTGAATGTTATCCCACAATCCCATGAATTCTGAGAGCACCTCATCATTTTTGAATGTATCAAGAACTAGTGGTCCTCGTTGGTTGTAGTCGATGAGTTTGGGATATACTAGGCGGATCTCATGATTTTGGTGGTCTGTTTCAAAAGATAGGGTACTAATCATGCAAAGAGTGGTATCTTCAAATAGCCTAGGTAAGTTGGTCGTGGTATCCTCATCATCACTACTACTATAGACATCGGTTATATCAAATGTAAAGTTATCTATGACTCTACCTGTAGACACTAGTAAGCATAGTTCTGCTAGGGTTGGCTGAGGAGGATTATTAACCGTTCTAACTAGTGGACTTTGCCCACGTATGGTTATACTCAGAAGGGTACATCCAAGGCCAAGATTTGTTATTGGCCACGTCTCTGGCATGTTAAGTATTATAAGCCCATTGTCATTTTGTACAAGTCTTTGATTTTTTTCATAGCCCATTGTGAGCATCATTTGTAGACCCTTGCTTCTATCATCCATTGGTAAGTCAGCTGCTGGTATTTCATCTCGATATAGCATATGAGATGGATCCACCTCAATAACTTCTCAACCTAGATCTCCCCAACTCGTAAAGTTAGGATAGTCTTCAAGAGACGTTTGGGATGTGGAGGCTTCATTTATTTGCGGATGTCCCCGTGATCTAGGAGATTGTGGTAACTCTCCTACCTATAAAAGCATTATTAGGGAGCTTGTATTTTCCACAACCATTATCTTGGATGATGACCTTGATGTCAAAGATGGTGGGAATGGTGGGAGTGGTGGGTGTCTCTATCGCTGAAGTGGATGTGAGAGTGGTGGGATCGATGTATGGTGTGGATGGGCCCTCATCATTTTTTGGTACTTGGGGGATTTTGTAGTACTTTTTTTCAAGTATTTTACAATAGGAGAAGGGTTCGAGATCTCCATGGATGCTAACTTCTTGTCCCTCATGTGTGAATTTCACACATTTATGGAAAGTCGATGGTACCGCTTTCATCACATGAATCCATGGGCATCCTAGGAGGATGATATATGAAAATTTGAGGTCCAAGACCTGACAAGTGGTTTCCATTATGGCAGGCCCTACTTGAATAGGGAGTTTGATCATGCCCTGAGACAATCTTTCTTGATCATCATATGCCCTTATTGTGATACCCTTTCCTTTGTCGATGGAATCCTCTGATATTTTCAATTGCTTGATGAGGTTGAGAGAACATGTATTCAAGTCTGCACCTCCATCTACCAAGACCCTTTTGACTTTTCTCTTATGTACTATGGCTTCCAAGTGAAGTGCATGGTTGTGAGATGGTTGAGTGGGGAAATCCTGGATGGAGAATGTGAGGAGATTTGGCGTAATGATATTTTTGACCATAGCTTGGAATTGTTCCACATCAAGGTCTGCGGGAACAGTGGATGAAGCCAACGCTTCTTCAAGGATTTTCCTATGGGAAGATGAGATTTTTAGCAACTCCATGATGGAGATTTGTGTTGGCATTCATTTGAGTTGATCTAAGACATTGTAGCCATTCGGAATAGATCTAGATGCAGGGACTTTGTTTGGCTAGGATGATCCTGCGATGGTAACTTTATCGCCTCTTATGGTGACTCCACAATCGGCATGGGCACCTTTGATGGTGATGACTGTGCAGTTTTCATCTAGGGAGGCAACGACTGTTTCATACTCATGATTTATGTTTGTGTGGGTGCCTTTCCCCTTATCTTTGTTATTATTATTTCCTTTATTGCCATGATTAGGCATCGGATTCATGTATATCTTAAGATATTGGTTTCCTGTAGGTTGTTCCACATTTATAATTCTTTTATTGATGAGATCTTGAATTATGTTTTTTAATCTCATGCAACTATTCATGGTATGGCCTTTGATTTTATGGAATTCACAGAGTTGATTCTCATTATACCAAGGAGGTTTCACATCTAGTTCTTGGTAATTCTCAAAGGTAAGAGCCTTGATGAGTTTTTCATCTATCAACTTCTTCATTATGTCTTCAAGTGGTTCCCCCAAAGTGGTGCACTTTCGCTTGGGATAATTCTTGTTGCATTGGGGTTGTCCCCTTTGATCATTGAGATTGTTGATTGTTCCATTATTTTTTGGTTGTGGTATTGCATGATGATTGTTTTGGTGTTGGATTTGGATTTGTGATGTGGGTGTATTTTGGCGAGGGGCACTAATGACCACCTTAGCATCGACAACACCATCATTAGTAACATTTTTTTTCCTTGCCCACGTACGAGGTTTATCATTGTAATTGGAGGGTGGGTAGTTGTTTTGTTGTTTGGGGTATGAAGTTGATCCTGTGGGTTGAGTCATAAGGGCTCGTTCGATACTAAGCACCTTGGGGATCAACTGGTCATATGTGGTGATGCCTTGAACCTTGAGATGAAATTCCAAGAGGCCAACAAGGTTGGCTATGATGGTGCAAACTTTTTTTTCTTCGGGCATGGTCCACTTGCTTCGATTGGCCTTGGATCACCATCTTTGTAGGAATGAAGTGAATGATTCACCCTTACCTTGTTTCAAAGCTGAGAATTCTTCTAGACTAACATCCATTGCAATGTTGCATGCATAATTTTTTATGAATGCGTCTATAATTTCTTGGAATGTCCTAATGCCTGAAGGTAGGTGAGAGAACTGTTGATGATGTTTTCTGCACACCAACAACTCAGACAGAAAATAATATCCTATCTCACTTGAAAGGTAAATCTCTATCAGCAAGCCTCAAGAGATAACCCCAAGGTCTCTAATGTCAGGTCTTGACAATGCATAAACAACTCAGTGATAAATGTGAAAATGCTAGTAATCATAATGGGGCCTTACTACAAGCAAAATATTGAATCTCAATTTATTAGATCTAACAATATGATGGTACTTCAATCCTAAATTTAACCCAATAATCAAAGAAATAAAAAAAGATGAAGGTTTCAGAGAGATTTCCAAACTTAATATTAAACCTAAGATTAACAATGCAAATGACCAACACTCGAAATGGACCAATCCCTTAAAACCGATTTCTACTTGACCCAAATGGATCTACAATCTTATAGAAATAGTGCAATCTTCTAAGGTGTTAATATTTTCAAATCATGAACATTCATTCAAACAACCCTATTGCAATTGAAATGAATAAACCCTCACAATTGAACTAAGCACAATGAATATAAAGGTCCAGGATAACTTTGCAAAGCAACTAACAATCAGTTGGTTGTGAAAAGTATGGACCAAGGATTGCTGCAACACTTCAAATATCAAACCATAAACACTATTAAATCAAATCAAATCTAAATATCAATTTTCCTCAAAGAAATTCTAAAGATAGAATAACAAGAACCATGCAAGATAAGGAGAACACAAGTATGGCACCAAATCACAATGTCATTACTTGCATCAAATTATCCACTATAGCAACAATTCTAGCTTTTTGTTACAATATTTTCTTGAGAACAACTACTTGCTAACTCTTGTTCTACTTAAATTGCTCTAACTATCTCTCTATTTGTCTATGTCTAAAATTTCTTAACCCTTACAAATGAGGCAAAATGCCATATTTATAGAACCCCCCAAAACATGTCGGTCTAGATAAGATTTTACAATAATAATTAGGCACAACAAGTCGGCCAAGAGAAATTCAAAATGAAATAAAATATGCATTAAATGCATGAACTTCATCCAGGTCGGCCTGGGATTTCCAATGCAGCTCGAACCAATGCATGGAAAAATAATAGGGAAGCACAAATCTAGATGTAGCCAATCATTAACTACCTTCCCCTTTGTCTTTATTCTGATCCAACATTTCATGAACTTTCAAAAGCACCCTATCCAAGTCGGCCATAGGTGGCAAAGGAAAAACCCTAAGTCACCTTTCAATTGACACAATTTCTTCCCTGGATTGTTTCACCGACTTATCCCACTCCACCTTATAAGTTAGGTATTTATCAATGACACAATGTAGGTGGCCGCATCATCCAACTGGTGCTCAAAAATAGAATCATCATTAATTGGAGCATAAACATCATGCCACCACTTTCTCAACTGTTCTAAACTCAAATATTTGGGGGAAATCTTCCTTCTCCCTGTCATAATCTCAAAGAAAGCAATAGAGCCATTGTAAACACCAGCTAGGGTATCATCAATCTACCTCCTCTGTTTGTAAATCTTCTTCAAAACCTTTTTCCTAATCTGCAATGCTTCAAAACACTCCCAAGGTTCAGCAGCTCTAGAGGAAGGAATAATTTTATCACTTACTAGCTTATCCCTAGTGTACTCCATGATAGTTTTGGTTTTCTGCAGCAGGAGATCTGTATCTTCTTTTTCCTAAGCTAATACCTCCTTCAACCAATCAATCACCCTCATAGCATCCTTCCTTGTGGATAAAATATCCTTAATGGCCTCATTTCCTTTGGTTTGTACCCCTTGTAGCCAATTTGCAGTGGCAAGAGTGGAAGCCTTCTCTTTTCCATCTCGGTGATAGTCTCGTGAGGTAAAGGATTCACAGCAGAAACCGAGGGGCTAATGGATTGCAAGGGTTTCATTAGATCCTCCAAGAATTTCCTGAGATTCTCATTTTCCTTTTTTAGCTCCTGCTTAGTCTTTATTTCCTTCCTCAATCTGCCCAAGATGACTGCACTAGAACCTTGATAATCTTCAATGTCCTGCTCAACGGATGTGGGCCCCAAATTGAAAGTCTGCACATTATAATCCTTTGTAGATACCTCATCTCTATTCTTATCTAGAGTAGGGGTGGCAATGTGAACAATTATGTTATGAACTTCATCCCTCTCAATCCTTGAAATCACCCTAGCCTTCTTTTTACCTTTATCCTTTCCAATCTTGGCTAGCAGCTCATCCCAATTGGGTGGGGTGTCTTCCACAACAACCTATTTTCTTCTTATCTCCGTATCCAACCAATCAGGGACACTGGATTCCAATTACACTTTGCCCTATTTCTCCTCTTCCTGTTGACCTTTAGGTGCCTCCTCATACAAATCCTGCTTCTCATGAGTCTCACCTGTCTGGCTCTCCTTCTCTTCAGCCTGTTCCTCCTTATGCTCAGGTGATGGAATCTTTTCTGCCTCTTCTCTTGGAGGTGATTTAACTTCTTCAGTTCCAATAGGTGATTCTACATATGTAACCAAGGGAGACTACATTACCTTTTCTACTTCAGCTTTTGAACTATAAAGGTCACCTTCATGAAATTCCTCCCCTTTAGTATCTGGATGATCTTCAACTTCTTTGGATTCACCGGGTTTGTTGTGAGCTTCATGGGTGGAAGGAACATCACCATGCTACTCCTCATGAGAAATAACTAGAGGAAGGTTTGTTTTAGGCACACTATCCTTGGGAGAAGGAGTCCTAGACCTCCTTGTGTACACCTATGCCTTCTCCTCCGAGCTTTCTATATTTACCACCGGTGGGGTAACTTCTTCTTCTCCTACTCTGGAACTTTCCTTTTGTGACAGTCTTATGACTCTCCTTCTTTTGGGCATAGGAACATCAACCTAGAACATTGCTTTTCAGTTTCCTTCTACCCAGACCTCTTAGTCTTTGACCTTTTCTTAGCAATTAGTTTTCTCTACTTTTCTGCTTCTTGGACTTCCTCCTCCTAGACACCTTTTATCTTTATTTTGAATGGAGAATCTAGCTTCCTTTTCCCTTAGGATCCTGCTGAGTTGATTCCTCAGAAGTGGAGTGAGGGTCCAAATCTCCCATCAACTCATAGGTGCACTACACACCTTCATTCTCTAACTCCCATAGTTTATGCCTCAGCCACATTCTAGTGAATTTGGTGACTGGATCCATCAACTGCTTTAGTTCTGTCTTTTCTTCTTCTAGCCAATCCACATCACCAATTGGCCTATCCTTTATTGCCTCATAAGCATGATCCTGAATCAGGTTTCCATCATCCTCAAGTTGATCAGGCACTTCCTTCATATTATATAGTCAGACTGATTCAACTGGTAGGTGAGAAAACTTCTTCTTCCTTACCTTGTATTCATCACTGCAGTTAGCCCAATAATCTTCTAACTCAACCTTATGGTTGTATTCTCTGCTGGCTCTCTTTTGGGCTTCACCTATGATGTCAAACCTTGATCTCTTGGAATGGAAGGATAAACCAAGAGAACTCATCTCCTCCTCAGAATACTGGGTAGAACTAATGGAAGGACAAGCCTCTCCAGTGCTAATCCTTAATGGGAAATCTCCACCAAAACTATTTTTATGCTTGTCTCTCTTAACTATGGCATCAAAGTCACATATTTGTCTAGTGACCTCCAAAAGAAAAATGTGATTAGTAGGGTGCCTTGGAAGTCTGAAAGGAGCCCTCTGCAACCATCAATCCGGATGTATGAGAAAGTTGGGAACTGAATAAACCATGCCCCATATTTCTTGATGAGATCTTTTGATTGGTCCAAAATTCTTACATGCTCTACACCCTAAAGTAATCTGGTGATATGCAGGGTGAATGCATCATTCACCCTCCTATAGCTAGATCTTCCTAGGTGAAATTGAGGGTAAACCTCATAGATGACATCTTGCCCAAATATTCCCCTTGTGATCAATCCCTTGTAAGGATGAAATCTCACAAGTGCATAGACCAAGTATGAAGTCATTGTGAATGTCTTAGTTTGTAACACATTGGATAGTTGCTCATGGATCACCCTGCTAATCACACCAGCCCAATGATAGTTGATTTGTTCTTGTTCCATCCTCACAATAGCATGGCAGATCCAATTCTCAAACATACCTTCATTCCTTAATCCAACCACCCTGTTGAGCAATGTGATGGCATCATAGTATTCTTTCTTGAACTTTTCTCTGAACAGTTGCTTGGGCAGCTTGGAATAATGAGACTTAGGCTTCTCTAGCTAGGAATTGATAAGCTATTGTGATTTCACAGTCTCCTCTTCATAATATTTCTTAGATGCCTCCATGTTGAAAGCCACCACATGAGACCTATCTAGCATATCAAAAGTTTGGGCTATAGAAACCGGATTCAGATTTGCCACAACTCTTCCTTGAGGACCAATAATTCTTTGTGTGTCTTGATCATAATGTCTAGCGTACTCGAGGACAAGCTCATAGCACTGAACTGTGGAAGGAAAACCGGCCACATTTGACAAGCCTAACTCCCTCATTCTCCTAGACACCACAGGAAGATCATCTGCCGCCATTCTTCCTTTGATCTCCTCATAGTCCCAAAGGCCAACATTCGTATCTGTTACTTCTGACCAGATTGATGTAAACTTACTCTCAAGAATTCTAATTTTGATGTCCATTTTAATATTTTCTACTTTAGACATTGAAGACCCAATCACTTCCTTGCTAGACTCATCCTACATCCAACAAAGAGAACATAGTAAAAACCACAGGAAGCCAAAGTTAAGGCATCAAAATGACCATCAAAATGAATCCCATACAATCAAGGTGTTATTAAATCTCATACAAAATGATCACAATGAATTTTGGGTTTCAAGACCATCCGTGGAATCCAAGCTAGGAGGAACTCCGGGAAATTCTGAGCTAGACGGATTCCAGTGAAATAATCATGAAAACACCAATTAGCAATTAACTCTAATCATTATTAATCAATAAACAACATGTAAAATCTAAAGATAGCATGAATTAATCATAAAATGTACCGTAACTCATTAATACATCATGCTACTCCATATTCCATGATATTCGATGAGATTTCAGGAAAATTCAGGTGAGACAGATTTCTGCGAAGGAGAAGGCATTTGACATAGATCAGAAAAAATAGGGAACCAAGGATTCTGAGAAAATCTGGGTTCGACGGAAATCTGCGGACAAGACAAAACTTCAAAAGTATGCGGATTCTAGGAAAATCCAGGAGATTGGGAAAATCTGCCAGAGCCCCAAAATCCCGAACTAAGGACGAAACCCGAATTGTGACACAAAATCATGATTTCACTTAGACCAATGGATAGATCATAAATTTTGAGAATCTAGGCCTGAGACGAGTTAGGCATGGGCCTTCCATGGATTTTATTTGCATTCTAGGCCAACTTTAAGGTGAAATAAGGTGGAATGGCATTGCCCTAGGTTTCAAACCCTATACATCTGCCATTAACGCACAAGAAAGCTTAGGATTCAAACACTTTAATCACTAAGGCCTTACTAGGGAATACTCAAGGCTCTCAAGCAAGACACTTTATAATGCAAATGAATGAATGACCTCAAAACTCACTTGGGAGATGATAAATAAAGTAATGCACGACAACCCTAGCATGAAACTCTTCAAACATGTAGGAACTCGAACCCTAACAAACTCAAAATGCCAAAGCAACACAAAATTTCATCAATTAGAAGCAGGGAAATAGAATACATACCATTGATGAAGCAAAAAAATTGGTCTTAGAAATAACAAATGTGAATTTAGTGGCACTCCACAAAGAACATAAAAAAAATGCATAGGAAATCACCGCCTAAACCCACAATCTACAAACTCAATGCTTCAAATCAAATCAAACACCCTCAAGAACAAACTCCTCAACTTAATCGATGGAAAACAATAAGCATAATGGCATAAAAAAACCTCAAAGATTGATTAAATACATCGTTCAAAGCTTGTACGAAAACATGAGCCGACAAGATAGCCAGGAAAATTTGGCCCACGTAGAATTCCACGAAGACTAAAAATATCCAAACCAGAGTGCTCATCCAGAGTCCGAATAGGATCCGAGAAAATATGACTAGGGTGGAAAGTCCCGAACCATTTGAAAACCAGAACTTAGCCAGAACCAAAGATTTTTAATGAATAACCTAGGGGGGTCACTTAGGAAAACAACATAAACATTTTAGCACATTCCAAAGTAAGACAAAACCTCAAAAGGAAAGGGCCAAGACACCAAAAACCAAAGCAAAAGAGGGTCCCTGCTTTCAGCGAGGCGTGTGTGCAAAAACTGCACAACAAATGGCGACTTTGTTGGGAAATGCTCCAAAGTATTTGATGATGAACAAGAATCAAGAACCCAGAATCTCTAGTTTCAATCTCCACTATCAAAGAAACAAATCAAAATGCAAAGATTAAAGAGTCAGAACCAAAGGGTAGACCGAACCTTCCATAAACTGAAAATCCAAGTGTGTGCATATGAGTTCATTTCCCTTGAGCTATTGCAAGAACCAAGTTTAGTCAAAACAGGCTACGTAAAGATTCTAACTTCAAAAGCAACCTAGATAGAACCTCGTTTCCAGTCAGGAATCTATAGCCCCAATGAGGTTATCAATGTGACTCTCCTAAACATAGCTCTATTTCCAGCCAGGCGTTTATAGCCTCAATAGAGATATTCAGATACCCTTGATAAGTTGAATTCATTCTATTGATTTTCAATATTTCACTTTTCTTTCTTTTGATATTCTTTGTCTGTCACCTTTCATTTCAACTTGTGAACATTGAAGTTCACATTCAGGGTTGAGAACCACAGTGGCACTGAAGCAGAAATAAGATTTTTCACCTGACAAGACCTTACAAGGGACCTACAGTAACATCAAGATTCTTAAGATATATGAGAGATATAAGATTTCAGAGTACTTCAAATCCAAATAAAAACTAGTGACCCATCTTCTATAAATAAAACATTGAGACTGTTGGCAATAGCAAAGGCTTCAACCATCCTTTCAAGATACAAGACTAAATTCCACCAATAAAATACTTAAAGCAATCCCAGGTAATGATATATTTTCTATGTAGGTGCAACACATCCAGGCAAAAATAGGAAAACCCTAAAAGCAAGAGAAAAACAAAAAAAAAACAAAAGCAAGCCTACACTCACCAAAACAAACAAAAGAAAAGCAGAAAGGGAAACCTAATCTAACCAAAGCAAAGTAAAGAAAACAAAGCAGAAAGGAAACTTAACCTAACTATATATAGGAAAAGAGTTGAGAACAGCTCAAGACTGGAAATAATGCTTCAAATACTGCCCATTGATAGGCAGTGGGATATCCTCTCCAGTGAGAGTTTTCAAATAGAAAGCATTATCTCCTAGAATTTCTGAAATCTGGAAAGGGCCAAGCCAAAGTTTATCAAATTTTTCATGCTCCCCCTTACGATCATGGGCTTTATCCTAGTAAAGAACCAAGTTAGAAATCCTAAAAGATTTTATCTTGGCTCTTTTATCAAACCATCTCTTGACTACCCCTTGATGTTTAGCAAAGTTTTCTAGGGCTTCGTCTCTTTTTTCCTCAAGGTGTAATAATTCAGCAAGTCTAGCCTCACGTTTATCTCCCTCATCATAATATTCATTAATGAACTACAAAGTAGGGATTTTCAACTTAATAGGAAACACAGGGCTCTAATCCATAAACTAGGTGGTAAGGTGATATTTCTATGGAAGTCTTATGTCTTGTACGATCTGCCCAAAGAGAAAATCTAAGTTGGGTATGCCAATCCTTCGGATTTCTTTCTAACAGTTTGCGGATAACAATCAGAAGATTTTTGTTGGATGACTCAGCCAAACCATTACCCTAAAGGTAATAGTTGGATGCAAACTTAATGATAATCCCATGATCAAAAGCCCAATTGGAAAACTTCAACAATGAAAATGCAGGAATATTATCACAAACTAAAGACATAGGACATCCAAAACAATTAATGATACATGATTCGATGAAATTAATTACCACCTCTGAAGTACATTGCTTGCAAGCAAGGGCCTCAGTCCATCTTGTAAAATAATCAATGACAGTAAAGATATACCTATGTCCTATAGAGGAAGGCGGATTGATTGGACCTATGAAGTCCATCCCCCACTGTGCAAAAGGTTTTACCTCAAAGACTGGTTGGAGTGGGAGTGTTTCATACTTCTCTCTAGCTGCCGCAGTCTAACACACATGACAAGTTCTGACGTGGTTGTGTGTATCCTTGAACAGTGTAGGGCAATAGTAACTAGCTCTCAAAATCTAGTTCGCTATAGAAGGTGTTGATCCATGGCCTGTACCATATATGTCGTGAAATTCCAACATCACTCTTTCAGACTCTGCCTTTCCTAGGCACCTTAAGTACACACCCTCATGATTTTTCTTATATAGGATAGATCCTTTCAGCATGAAACTGTCACTCTTTAAGCGCAATTCCCTTCTCTGTATTGCATTAAGATGATCAGGGCATCTTCTAAATTGTAGTTCTGAGCTGTAAGATCAGGGCATGTCTCTGCCATTGTCTTTGTAAGCCCTTGCCCTCTTACTAGCTTCATGGGTTGAATTTCCATATTGTATTCTTGTAACATAGTTACCCACTTGGCTCTTCATTCTCCCAGCTCATTCTACATCAACAACAACTTGACTGCAGGATTAGGAACTATTGCAAAGATTTTGTTTTTGAGGATATAATGCCTGAATTTCTTTATAGCTCTGACTAAGGCATAGGCCTACTTTTCCACACTTGGGTATCTCAGCTCTGCATCCTTCAATGCTACACTCATGAATGCTATGGGATGCTCATTTCCTTCATCCGATTTTTGAGTTAACATACCAGCACAGGAATGATTAGAGGAAAATGAATATATATAGAATGCTTTAGCATAGTCTGGACTTACCAAAATAGGAGCTTCAGCAATAGCCCTTTTTATCTCTACAAATGCTTCCTTTTCTTCTTTATTCCATTCAACTTTGGCCTCTTGCTTCAACATTGCATTCAGTGGCTTGACTATTTCTATGAACCCAGTGATGAACTTCCTCACAAAGTTGATCTTACTAAAGAATGATTTCATTTCTTTCTTGCTAGCAGGTGGTGGGATTTTGAGTATGGCTTCTATTTGTTCTAGATCAATGGCAATTCCTTTCTTAGAAAGAACATGCCCCAACAATTTACCCTCTGTGACCCCAAAGATGCATTTCTTTGGATTGAGTGATATCCCAAACTCTCTACATTTCTAAAAAACTTTGCACAAATCTGAGATATGATCACCTCTCTTCTTGGAAAAGACTGTTAGATCATCCACATAAATGATTATGCACTTACCAATTATGTCTTTAAAGGCAATTTCCATGGCTCTTTGGAATGTGGCTCCAACATTAATCAAGCCAAAGGGCATCCTCCTGTAGGCAAAAGTGCCCCACTTGGTGGTGAAAGTAGTTCTTGTGCCTATCCTCGTACTGCACCTTGACTTGATTGTATCCTAAATAACCATCCAAGAAAGACATCATCTGAGATCCATTGACAATCTGGAGTACTTCATCCAGTGAGGGTATTGGATAATTATCCTTTTCTGAAGCTCTATTTAGGTTCCTGAAATCTACACATAGCCTGATTTCACCATTTTTATTTTGCACTGGAACCAGGTTTGCAACCCAAGTAGAGTATCTAACTGGAAATATTATTCTTGCAGATAATAGTTTCTACACTTCCTTCTATATTATGGGTTCCAGTAAAGCATTGATGGGACTTTGCCTCTGTCTGAAAGGTTTTACTCCTGGATTGAGAGGGATAGTATGGGTTATGATTGATGTATCATAAGTCTTTAAGTCTTCATAACTCTAGGCTATCACATCTAGATATCTATGTAGTGCATCGATGATTCCTTTTCTTTCTTTTGGAGTGCACATTTTTCCAATAAAAACATTTTTGACATCATCCTGATTTTCCATATTGTATTTGTCACACTATCCACTAATGGATTCTTTCCTGGTATCCTGTTCTTGCTCCCTGACCTTGTCCAGATCAAATATCCTTTCTAATTGCACCATCCCTCTGGGAATTGTGTTGGTCTTCAAATTAATTACCCCTTCCAAGTCCATCTCTGCTTCTTGGGGCTCAGTTTCATCAATGATTTGAGAAGCAAAGACATTAGTACTAGTAATGAAATCTAAGATATACTTGTCATCTTCAAATACCTAGAAGTTGGTGAAATTATCAGGTACTGAGGGTACTGGGGTCAGCTCCATAGTAAACTTCTTTAGTCCAGAAAGAGACAGAGGTTGAAATGTACTAGCTGCCTGGGCTAGGGAGTCAGCTATCTAGTTCTTACTTCATGGAATCAACTAAATGTTGAAGGCATCAAATCCTTCAATAAGATACCATACTCTATGTCTATAGTTGGTCATTCTCCTATCATGACAAGAGTATTGTCTCCTAACCTGCTTGACTACTAACTCAGAATCTCCAAAAATTTGCAAGATCTTAACCTTTTTCTTCAATGCTATTAACAGTCCATGCACCAAAGCCTCATATTCTGCTACATTTTTTGTATAGTGAAATTGAAGTCTATGAGCAGCAAAAAATGTCTTACCTCTTGGACTAATTAGCTCGAAACCAGCCCCAAATCCTTGCTTTGATTTGGACCCATTGAATTTTAGATTCCAGCAACCAACAATTGTAGACTTCCTTGTTGTGTCACTTGCACTATTGCTGTTGGATGGTTTTTTAGAAGGTATTACTCTTTTTCCTTTGGGATCCTCTCAGACATTCTGGATATCAATTTTGACTGCATGAGTGGAATTGATACATTTCTGTATTTGTTCCACTGTAGCCTAGCATAAGCAATAGTCCAATTCTGAATGAGAAGCATTATGCACCTTGCACCAATTGGGCAAGAGTAATTCCCCAAAGTTCATTCCTCTTCCCAACTAAACCTGGTCTTCAATGCACTTATGAATGAACTCCTAAAAATTATCTAGCAAACCAAGCTGACTATCTTTCTAATCATTATCATTTTTAACCAGTTCGATCAGGACTTTAGTACTACTAGATTCTGTTGTAAGGTTAATAGGTGTTGTGTGGAACATAAGAACTTCCTCCACATCTGGCTCCTTAAGAGGGGCTGCAAGCATATAGTTACCCATACTTTCTTCTGATACCAGAATTTCAGTAGAGGTTTTTTGATATTCCGTGATCATGTACTTCATTCTGGGTTCTCTTTCAATTCTAATTTGGTTTGGCACTCCCTTCCAGGGAAGCAACATATGGGAGTGATCAGTTGAAACATATACATTCAAAGCCTTGGTAAAGTCTCTTCCTAGGATTAGGCCATAAGCATCAGGTATGTCAGCCACCTATATATTGATAACCTACAGAATTCTAGGATCAGAAGCAATCTGCATATGAATCATATTTAACTACCCTACAACATTGACTTCAATCCTATCCAATTGTGTGAATTTCTTTTCAAGTCAGCAAGAGTAATATCCATAGCTCTAAATACACTGAAAGGCATAACATTGGTTGAAGCACTAGAATCTAGCAAACAATTATGCAAATTCTTACCAAATATTCAAACAAAAATCAAGGATGGAGGTGTGTCTGTTTTCCCTTGAAATAGAGTTAAAGGAGTATCCATTTGAGCAACTTGAGATTTTTCCTTCTCTTTCCCAGTATCCCCAAGGGGCATATGGACTTGATTATGAGTCATATTTTGTCTTCCTACTGATTGAGAACTAGATGCTCTATTGACACTCTCGCTAACTGATTTATCTTGTGACATGGAATTTGCATTATAAGATCCTAAGATTGCATTCCTAATGGTTGGAACTCTTAATAACTCAAATGCAGATAGGCTTACCTTTAATTTTCTAAGTTCCTTAGCAACATACAGGGCCAATTGTTCTTCACTCAAATCAGCAGGGGTTTCCTTTGGGTATTCTATCACTTTTTCCTTGTTTGCATCAGCATTTCTCCCCTTTGGCACATCAGCATGCCCTGGATCTTGAGATAAATATTGCTTGGATTTCTGAGGTAGTGATGGATTATTGCTAGCATTAGGGTCTAGAGGCATGTTGAAATTGTTTGGTGGAATGGAAGTAGTGAAGGGGCCTTCAACCTATGGACGTCTATGTAGCAATTTCCTCAAATCATACTTCTTGATAGGTCTCTGGAAGGTCTACACTTCTTCAACAAAAGCCTCTTCTTCATCTCTGGGACCATTATCATTCACTGAATTCTCATCAAATAACTGTGTCATTTCATTTTCATTGCATACTTGGTCTGCCTCTTCCTCCAACTGGTCAGATTCCTCTTCAGGTACATTCTCCTTACTTTGTGGAAAGGGAGCATGATTGAGTACCAACACTGGTGAATCATAAGGAGAGTATGGTACTATTTCCTAACTACTTGCATTGTTCTCCACTTCATACTGAAAGATTGAGGCTCCTGTTTAGAATTCTTGACAATCTAACTTAGAATGGTGACTTGTTTGGTGGAGCCTACACCATCCTGATAAAGTATCCTCAGCTAGATATACACCGCTAGGAGGCTTTTCTTGATTAACTAGATGATTGACAGACTGATTGACAGGTTGATTAACTGGTTGATCCAGTGGGGTGGGGACTCCTCCGTTATTGGGACTTGTGTTCCAAGTCATGTTCTATCCTGATGGTTGCCTCATATCAAACCCTTGTCCACCACCTCTGTCAAAGTTCTATCTTGAGGATTTCCCTTTATCATAGTTCTATCTTCTATCATTATTATACCCTCTGTCATTATTAAATCCTCGATTGTTGTTGTATCCTCTTTCATTGTTGTAACTTCAATCCTGGTTTATCCTCTTTCATTGTTGTATCCTCTTTCATGATGTTTCCCTCTATCAAAGTGTTGTTCTTGTGGATTTTCTCTGTTCTGATTGGACTGCATATTTCTCTGAGCAACTTGCAACTGACTGTTCTGGTTCCTCAAGTAAGTCACCTCTATATTCAGCTTCTTTATTTGTTCAGACAATTCATCCAGTCTCTCTTTTTCTAGATTATTGTATGGAGGCTGACATGCATTATTGTAAGAATATCCTACTGCATCATTGGCATTCAGTGATTAGTTCAATACTTCATAATTCTGCAGGTATGGCAGATAGCTAGCTTGCGGCTGTATATGCAGAGGTTGATTCACATTTTGCTGAGGGTAACTAATTGTAGATGAAACCTATCTCACAGGATGTCCTGGGTAAGGGACCAGAGGCACCTGAGGTACCAAATTCATAATAGGAGTATGGTTGGCAAGAGCCTCGTTGAGAGTTGGAACTTGTCCAGGATGAGCAACGAGTCCTAATGAGGGTAATGGCCCAGAAAAATGTTTCCTTAAAGCAATGCTAACCTTCACAGCCTCTGTATATGCATCAAGTAGATTAGCAGGGGGGTTATTACTCCACTTCATAAAGGTAGTTGTTAGACTATCGAGTCCCTCATAATAGACTTCTAAAGCAGTGGGCTCATCAACAATATAAGGGGTCTGCAATCTGGTATAGGCATGATGAAACCTATTTTTGAAGGACCCTATAGGCTCATTGACCTCCCTCTTCATATTAGTGAACTGATGGTAAAGATCATTAGAACTAATGGGAATTCGAAACTTCTGCAAAAATGCAATCTCTAGCTTAGTCCAATGTTCGATAGACCCAGCAGGTAAATGATTGTACCAATAGAATGCATCTTACCCCAGTGAATAAGGAAAGAGTCTACAAGCTACATCCTCATGGTTTATCCCTCTATCCTTAAGGCCGGTCTGAAAGATCCTAATGTGTTCCTCATCGGTTTTATTTGGATCGTTCACATGGAATTTTGAACAAAAGTGTTCAGGGTTTTTGGGCATAACATTGTAATTAGCGAAACTTAATGGAGATGGGTTGTTTGCTAGGAAAGCCATTGGTGGAGGTGGGGGTGGTAATGGCTGATTTATGATTGGATGAGGGTGTGGAATGGGAATTTCCTCAGACTCAGATGAACCTGATGAAGATGGGGATGATGGAGATGATGGAGGTGAATGGGATGATGATGATTCTCCCCTTCTGTTCGTCCTTCTAGACTTAGTAGGTTCTAGTAATTCCTGAAATTCCTCCTCTCCTAGAGCAGATTTGGTTCTTCTTCTGAATCTCTCAAGAGAGATAGCATTCAAAAATTGATCTAGTTTGCTTATTCAGGCCCTCCTTCTAGCGCCAATCTGTTGATGATGTTTTCTGCATAGCAACAACTCAGACAGAATATAATATTCTATCTCACTTGAAAGGTAAATCTCTATCAGCAAGCCTCAAGAGATAACCCCAAGGTCTCTAATGGCAGGTCTTGACAATGCATAAACAATACAGTGATAAATGTGAAAATGTTGGTAATCACAATGGGACCTTACTACAAGCAAAATACTGAATCTCAATTTATCAGATCTAACAATATGATGATACTTCAATCCTAAATTTAACCCAATAATCAAAGAAATAACAAAAGTTGAAGGTTTCAGAGAGATTTCTAAACTTAATATCAAACCTAAGATTAACAATGCAAATGACCAACACTCGAAATGGACCAATCCCTTACAACTGATTTCTACTTGACCCAGATGGATGTGCAATCTTATAGAAATAGTGCAATCTTCTAAGGTGTTAAGATTTTCAAATCATGAACATTCATTCAAACAACCCTATTGCAATTGAAATGAATAAACCCTCACAATTGAACTAAGCACAATGAATATAAAGGTCCAGGCTAACTTTGCAAAGCAACTAACAATTAGCTGGTTGCGAAAAGTATGGACCAGGGATTGCTACAACACTTCAAATATCAAACCATAAACATTATTAAATCAAATCTAATCTAAATATCAATTTTTCTCAAAGTAATTCTAAAGATAGAATAACAAGAACCATGCAAGATAAGGAGAACACAAGTATGGCACCAAATCACAATGTCATTACTTGCATCAAATTATCCACTGTAGCAACAATTCCAGCTTTCTGTTACAATATTTGCTTTAGAAAAACTACTTGCTAACTCTTGCTCTACTTAAATTCGCTCTAACTATCTCTCTATTTGTCTATGTCTAAAATTTCTTAACCCTTACAAAATGAGGCAAAATGCCATATTTATAGAACCCCCCAAAACATGTCAGCCTATATAAGATTTTACAATAATAATTAGGCACAACAATTTGGCCAAGAGAAATTCAAAATGAAATAAAATATGCATTAAATGCATGAAATTCATCCAGGTCGGCCTGGGATTTCCAATGCAGCTCGGACCAATGCATGGAAAAATAATAGGGAAGCATAAATATTGATGTAGCCAATCATTAACTACCTTCCCATTTGTCTTTATTCTGATCCAACATTTCATGAACTTTCAAAAGCACCCTATCCAAGTCAGCCACAGGTGGCAAAGGAAAAACCCTAAGTCACCTTTCAATTGATGTAGTTTCTTCCCTGGATTTTTTCACCAACTTATCCCACTCCACCTTATAAGTTAGGTATTTATCAATGACAACAATGCAGGTGGCCACATCATCCAACTGGTGCTCAAAAATAGAATCATCATTAATTGGAGCATAACATCATGCCACCACATTAATTGAAGTCTTTTTTTGTTGGAGTTTTAAATTTGGGTCTCCACTATGCTGTGGCCGACATTGGTGGATTCACATTAAAATTTTATTTGTAAATTTGGGCTGACATTGCAAATATGTTTTATTTTCCTGGCCGACTAAGTTGTTGATAAAATCTCATGTAGCGGATATATAAGAGCAACTATTTAATTAGTGTTGTGTGTTGGAAAAGTTTTGAGTGTGCTCTTATGTGTGTATGTGCAAATATCATTCTATTACAAAGAAGAGTGTGAAGAAGGTCGAGCAAAGTGTGAAGTAGTTTGTGAAGGAGTTTTTCTGTGCTTAATTGGAACTATAATCAGGCTTGTGGAGAAGCTATTCTTTCAGTTCATACCCTCTAAATTTTAATCCTATTATGTATTATTGGGAAGTGAGCCCCTTCTGTATTTGAGCAGTGAGCTCTAGGAAGTGTGTCTGAATGCATGTGCATTCCCCTTATTATTTCTCATTATACTTTTAACAAGGTATAATCTTGTGGACTAACATCCACTATGGTCTTTCCCCTAACAGGGTTTCCACGTAAAAAAAATCTTGGTGTTCTCTGTCTCTCTGATGTGTTAATTGCTTATGGTTAATTTCTTATTCATCATATCTGAGATTAAGTTAAGTTTGAAAAGCTTATTATTCTGTGACAACTGATTCACCCCCCCCCCTCAATTGTATGTCCTTATTTTTCCAACACTTGTTTCACATTTCATGTCTCTTTCTACCCTTTTCCCTTATGATCTATTAGAGTAGGTTAGCATTAGGACTTTCATGTGTTGGGTTAGGCCAAGATATTTTCACTTAGTTTTGAAAAGGAGTTCGGCCTTCTCTGGAGACTTGACCTCATCTTGCAAGGTCCCACACCTTGAGGTCATTTCCATTGTGTCATTAGAACACTAAACTCTTGTTCAGTAGGGTACAGTTTTATGTGACAAAAATTTCATTTATTGATAAGTATACTAGAAGGACGTGGGTATATTTTCTAGAGAGTAAATTTGAAGTTTTTAGTTGATTTAAATAATTTAAAGCAATGGTTTAGTTTCATACTAGAAAGAAAATAAAATGTTTGAGGATTGATAATGGAAATGAATTTTTCTCTAATGATTTTGATAGATTATGTGAAGATTATGGTATTCATAGATAAAACAAAACTCTGTATTCTCCACAACAGAATGGAGTTGTAGAAAGAATGAACATGACATTGATGGAGAAGGCTAAGAGTATGTTGAGTGGTTTTGGTCTAGAATAAAGTTTTTGGGTTGAATCTATTGCCACTTCTTGTTACCTGACTAACAGGTCTCCTACATAAGCTCTTATTGATAAGATGCCTATAGAGGCATGGTTAGGTCACAAGCCTTCATTAAGACATCTTAGAGTTTTTGGTTGTGATACATATGTACATGTGCCAAAGAAGAAGAAAAAAAAGGTGGAGAACAATGTTGTAAAATGTATCTTCATTGAATATAGCATGGTGTGAAAGGATACAAGATTTGCAATCCTATTGCATAGAAGGTAATATATAGTAGAAGTGTTATTTTTACTAAAACTAAGCCTTCTTCTGTTGTGACTAGTGGAAAGTAAACATGAAGATTTGATTCAATTTCCTTCTACACCTGAGAAAGTTGAATCAAGACCCATGGAAAGATAAGAAGTTGAAGAGAGCTCATCTATCTCTAAATCTTCAGAAGAGGAGGAAGAACCTCCAACCCAGCTTTTTTGTAGGTATACAAGGCAAAGAAAACCACCTAAAAGGTATTCACATGATGATTGGAGATGTTTTTTTCTTTGAATTCTAACATGGATGAACCTAGATTGGTAGAAGAGGCATTAAGTATGAATTATGTAGAATCCTGGAAGATTACCATGGATGAAGAAATGGTAGCTTTGAGAAATAATTATACATGGGATCTTGTACCTTTACCTGAAGGAAGAAAACCTATTGGTTGCAAATGGGTGTTCAAGAAAAATATTGATTTAGATGGAGGTATTGAGAAGTACAAAACAAGGTTGGTTGCAAAAGGTTACTCTCAATTTGAGTGTGTTGATTATGGTGAGATATTTTCTCCTATTGTAAAAATGACATCCATTAGATTTTTTCTTTCTATTGTTGTTGCTTATGATTTAGAGGTTGGGAAAATGGATTTGAAAGCTACTTTCGTTCATGGTGACTTGGAGGAGGATATTTATATGACAACCAAATCACTACATGGTGAAAGGTAAAAGCAAATTAGTTTAAAAATTGAAGAAATATTTGTATGGCCTAAAATAGAGTCCTAATATGTGGTAGTATAAATTTCATACATATGTGTTGAGTCTGAGATTTGAGCATTCTAAATCAGAAAATTTTGTTTATTATAAAATTGATGGTGAGTGTTTCCTATTTATTACATTATATGTTGATGATAAATTATTTATTGGTAAAGGGAGAGGTATGATTTCACATATGAAATATCAAATTTCTACCAAATTTGAAATGAAAGACCTTGGTGTAACTAGACATATTCTTGGGATGGAAATTTAAAAAAATGGAGTGAACATAAAGCTATGGTTTGGAAAAAGTAAGCATGTAAATTCAAATTTATAGAGGTTTGATATGTAGGATTGTAGACCATTGTGTGTTCCTTTTTTAGCTGGTACAAAGTTATCAATTTCAGATTGTCCAACACCCCCATGTGAGATGAAAGACATGAGTAGAGTTCCTTACCAGAGTGTAGTTGTAAGTTTGGTGTATGCTATGGTTTGTACTAGAATAGACATTTTCCAAGCAGTAGGAGTTCTTTCCAAATATATGTCTAATCCTAGTAGAGTTCATAGGGATGTAGTTAAAAGAGTCTTCTGATATTTGTGTGTTACCTCAAAGTATTTCTTGTGTTATCATAGTAATTTGACTAAAGAAAATATTTCCTTTGATATTCATTGTTATGTGGATTTAGAATGGGTAGGTGATGTTGATAGAAGATGATCCACTATTGCTTATGTGCTTACTTTATTTGGTGGTACAATTAGTTAGATGAGTAAGTGATAGGTTGTGGTTGCTTTTTCCACTACTAAAGCTAAGTATATGGTAGCTACTCATGCTTGTAAAGAATCCATTTGGCTTAAGAGACTGTGTTAATATTTTGGAATAAAACAAGGTGTAGTGATAATTTATTATGATAGTTAGAGTGCAATATGTCTTGCTAAGAACCTGACATTTCATGCCACGACAAAGAACATTGATGTACAATATAATTTTGTTAGAGATATGGTCGAAGATGGCAGGGTGAAGTTGGTTAAGGCAGAGACTTTGATAAATGTTGTTGATTATTTAACTAAGCATGTGAGCACAAAAAAGTTCAGATGGTGTTCAAATTTTATGGGCCTTTCAACCCCAAGAAATAAAGAGATGTTGTTTATACTCCCTCCCATTGCTCTTATAAGGTGTTCAACAAGTGGAAGATTTTTTGGGAAAATGTTTCTTAACCTTGCAATTACATAAGGTACTATTAATAGGTAAGACAACCCTATTTTATGAGGGTATTGTATTACATGTATTTGTGATTTATTCTAAGAGTCTGATAACAGTCGTGTTGACTCTAGATCTCTACTTCGTGATACTCCTATGAGAAGCTTGCTCTGCAACTATATTGTAATATTTGTGATTTTTTAATAATATATTAGGTGGCTTTTTGAGTGTGGGGTTTTTCTCTCAAAAGGTTTTTCCCCAGTAAATCACTGTGTTGTGGTATGCATGATATTTCTATTTATTTGTGTTTAAGTTTCTTTAACTATTATAAAGATCTATAAAGTTTTTCATTATCCTCCTCTCAAGATTAGTGTAGGAAGTTGTTTTGATACCTTAGCTTCCTTGCATGTCTACTATTTTATACATCCTTATTGTATTTAAGGATTTACTTATATTTATCTACATCCTCTTTATTTACTTTTAACATTTTCCACCCCTCTAAACTTTATTTAGGGTTAAGGTTTTCCTGAATTTGTTTAGATTTTAAATGAAGAGTTTTCATTTTAATTTAGGGTAATTCGTTCTTATGCGCCCTTCCATTTTGTAGAGGAAACAAGCATTAAGGCCGCCCATGATCTCCACCTTGCAAGAGAACTTCTTTTTGAGGATTAAATTTCAATTTTATCAAGGATATATATCCCTGTCAATAAAAAACCAAAATCCTAGTAGTCATGTGCAATAGCATAGTCCTAGTTTCTTTCATCCTTAAGACCTCCCCTAGTGGAGCAAGCAATTGAGGTAGAAATGCCCAAAATCTGGGGTGGGAAAATATTGATGGTAACCTATCTAGGGTAGGAAATTGCTAGGATTTCCTCATTTAAAATATCAAGAGACCAATTTACTGCATAGAAAATCAAATTTCCTATGTTCCAAAATCCTTTTGATGAGACTTTTCTTGCATTATATTATTTTTAAAGAGGATAAAAATAATACCCATTTGAATCATTCTACATGATGATATTTGGATCACTTGTTTTTAAACCAAACATTATTAATCCATTCATCTAAGTATTTTTTGGTAGGTAGTTTGTTACAATCCAATGTGATAAGAAAGATCACTATTTCCTTTAACCTAATCTCCTCTCTATTTATGATAGTAACCATATCAAGGTTTCAAAAAAGAGCCAATTTCCTAGGAAAATCTAGTGGGAACTTACTGTATTCTTCCTATTTTAGTTGCATTCCTTAGTGCTCACCATCCTCCACCATAAATTTCATATATTTCAAAACCCTATTCCTCTCTTCCCCCACAACAATTGTTGGCCACATTTTTTGTTGAATCAAAAGATCAATTTTTCAATGCCTGATACAAATGGTAGAGATATGGATCAAATGGAAGGCAGTTAGTCCATTGTAATGAATCTTAAGGGGAGCACTGACCATCTACCAACAATCCCCCCCTTAGTGTTACCTGAGGGTATTCAAACCCATCACCTAATTCTCACCAATTGTTGGTCACATTTTATGTTGTGTCAAAAGATTGATCTTTCAACGCCCAAAACAAATGGCAGATATATGGATCGCACGAGAGGTGGTTAGTCCCTTATCACAAATCCTGAGGGGAGGATGACCATCTACCAACAACAATATCTTAGAATTATTTCCCATATTCCAAATTAATTTTAAGCAATCCATTTTCCTCCCCTGTATCATCAGGTGGGTCACCAAGCACCAGATCATGCACCATTTAAAAATAACATAGTCTTATGGTCCTACCTATCAACCCTTTAAATGCTTAATGTAGAGGGATCAAGTCACTCGACTTTAGGGTAGATGATATTTTTAATAAACTTTATTTTTAAGATGAGAACTTTATAATTTATGTAGACGCAAGAAAGAAACAAGAGAAGGGATGAAACATCTAGTATTATTAGATTCAACTTTAGGGAAGATGAGATTTTTATTAAAATTTATTTTTAATATGAGAACTTTAGAATTTATACAAACTCAAGATAGAAAAAAGAGAAGCAACAAAACAACATATAATATGAAATATAGAGCATCTAGAAGAAATAAGGAAAAAAGGAGAATAGGGTTAGAAATTCAAACCATAATGGCCTATAACCATTTGAATGCTAGTTGTGGCTTTGGCTTCACCCACTCCCCATGCCTTCATTTTCATAAATCATATGCACACAACAATCAACACCCCTTGCTTAGAAAACCCTTTGCTCTTCCCACACCATGCCACCTAATCTACAGTCTCTTCTTTCTTTGAATCATGATTATTAATAAAAAAAATCTATTTGTAAGGATTTTAAAAACCACACCCTTTATCTCTAGATAAAAAAGTGTCTCATTCATCCATTTACAAACCTATACAAGCATGGTTCATGCTCCATGATCTCAAATTTATTAATGGCCACAACACATTTTTTGGCATAACCATTACTTTAGACCACCCTACACTTTTCTATTTAGAAAATTTACATGTCTGAATAATGAAGTTAAAAAGAAGACCAAGAATACCAAGAACTCCAAATAAGAATATTTATTGCTTTGTCAAATTCACAATTTCTTGGAAAGAATATTCAAAACCTGAACATTCCTTGAGATGCTTGAGATCAATTTTTTTTAATACTTTTTTCTATTTTTTTCATTGATAAAATATTTGATATCTAAAGGTTCGATTATGTAAAAGAGTCGTTTGTCGTACAATGAGATAATTCTTTGGCTATTTCCAATTTTCTTCTAATGAAGATTCTCATTCTTAGAAATTTTTATACCTTTTGAGGCTCCAACCATTGCTTTTCCCGTCATTTCTTCCCTCTTGGCAAGAATTTTTTCTTCTCTCCTTCCTGTTTCCTAGTGGGATGACATTGGCTCCTATTGAAAAGGGTAGTATCTTCTAGCCATTATCATACCTCTACCTCTCACCCTAGCTTTTGAAACCTCCTATTCCTATGATCTTTGCATCTCCTACCCTTTTGCTCTACACCTATACTCCCAAAAACACTCGTTTGATGGTGTCATATATTTTGTTTGTATTTTTATCTACTACAATGTTGGATTCTTATAAGTAGATATTTTCAAATTTTATCGTTCATTCCATTTTTTGTAATTAATTAAATATTTTTATTATTTAATTAATTATCCTTTCATTCCTCTAAACTAATCAACTTTTATTTAATTAATTATGCTTTATTCCTATAAATTAATTATATTTTATTTAATTAATTTTCCCTTTTCCCTTCTTCTAAAGGTTGATTAATTTAATTTAACCTTAGTCCTTACCATTTAATTCTTCTAATCCTATTAATTAACTAATCTCAGATTAATTAATTAATGAATCCTTTTGTAATCCCCATTAACATTTTTTCCCAATTTAAAATTCTTCAAATTCTTTCTATAAACAGAAGCCTTCACCCTTCATTTTCATCAAGTATTTTGCAAGTAAGTACATGCTGCTATTTTTCTTTCATAATCTACATTGCTATAAGGTTATGCTGAAATTTTTCTAGAGTAATCCACATTCTATCTAGTTAGAGCATATCAATAGGCTTAGGGTGCATCTCATTCTAGCTCAATCATGGAGTTTGAAGGTGATTTGAGGTAATATTTGTGTGTTTATGCATTTATCTTTTTCTTTTACTTCATTTAATTTTTCTTATCCTCATTTTGGCATGATTGGTGGAACCTAGATATCCTTGTTTTAACCTCTCTTTTTGTGAGATTTTGTGAGTTGTTAGTTGTAGGTTCTTATTTGGCACTTGATCTATGATTTGACACTTTGATGTGATAAAATTATGCTTGTGTGGTGACTTTCAATGCTTCTATTGTATCTCTTTGCACCTCATTGGAGGAAAATGATCCTTTCATTTTGACTTTAGCCACTTTCATTCTATGAAGCTACATTTCTATTCTACTTAGATTTTTAGTAAATTTAGTCTAACCCTTTTGTTGTTTTATGTTTGCATTTGGCATCTTCCTAGCCCTCTATTTCTATGTTGCTCTAATCTATTTTTTGTAGGTATTAGGGTCTTGCTTTTAGGTAATCTTTTATGTTTTTACATATTTCCTTAGTGTTTAGGATTTATTTCCAACCTTATGTGTTTTTGTAGTGCAAATTTTTGATCTCCTAACAATCTATTAAGTCTCATAGGGTTTGTATTAGGTTTTAATAATCTACGGCTTTCCAAGCTTATTTAATTCTTAGGGTTTTAGATTTTCTAACTCTTGGTGTTGTTAGGAATTTTTAGGTATCCTAGAATTTTATTTTGTATGTTTTCTAATCTATATTTTGTATAAATTGGGGTTACTCTTTAGTTTTATTTTTTAGATCTAAGTGTTGATGGATTTTTTGCACTTTCTCAACATAGACAACACACAAGTGTGATGCCTCTCTTGAAAGGTAATTTTTTACAACTAAGTTTTAGAAAATCACTCCAAGGTCTCTCGAGTGTTAGGTCATGACTTGCAAAAACAACTCAATTGTTTGATGTGATTTTCTAGTAATAAGAAAGGGCCTTTATGGTTCACAAAGCATGGAAGTTTCAGGTCTGCAAATGGAGTTTCAAAGTTATGGAAATGAATGAAAAGTGGCTAGACACTCAGAACAACAAGCTGAAACTCACTTCAATCACCAAATTCAACATTATTATGGTGCTTGGGATCCTAAACTAACATATATTTAAAAGAAATATCAAAAGGGGAAAGGGTTGAGAGAAGTTATTCTAACTCTAAACTAGAATGAATAGTAACAATGGAGGATGCTACAATAGACAAACTCCCATAAAACTAAGTTTTGTTTGACCAAGAGAAACCTACAGCTCCACAAAACTAGAGCAATCTTCAAGGGGTCTTGGCAGATTTTTAGACTATTCATTCACCTATCTAGCATGAACAAATAGTCAAACTAAGGTGCACCATATAAACAAGCCCAAACTAACTTTACACAATAGTTTGTCATCAAAAAATTTCCAAAAGTATGGGTTGGAAGTGCATCAAATATTGTAACAAACAACCACCATTAAAGCCATTCAAGAAACTAACTAATAAAAACAAACATGGAGGCTGAATCATGCATGCACAATGAGAAAGCTCAAAGAAAAGACACCTAACTTCAATCCTTCCTTCTATTGCTTCAAAAGGATTCTTACAACAACTTATCTCCCTTACAAATGAGGAGCAAGCCCCTATTTATAGTTTTCCAAAAGGAGAATGAATGGATATGATTCATTTACAATGAATGGTTTAGATTCATTCTAGTTTAGGGTTTCTCCTAATCACAATATCTTACAAGATAAAAATAGACTCTTTTTTCTTATCCCTATTTTGTCTTCTAGTCTATTTTTTCTTTTAGCTACTCTGTCTTGTACCTAAAAACTATTGAAATCTACTCTTTTGTTGATATATCTTTTGCATCCTCCTCATTCAATCAGGTGAATCTTCTCGAGGGTTTGCATTAGTGGGAAGTAGAAATCTCCCCCCTCAGTTCAGGTGGACAACTCTTGACAATCATCATTATTTGGCAAAAACAAAACCAGTCCTCCATGTTGTTCCATTCAAAGGCACATCTCCAACTGCTGCACTTCGTGGCATAGACTCTTAAGCCGACTTTGGCAATTAGATGTTCAAGTAGCATCCTCCTGGCGTGCATCCATAGGTAAACCCATCTCCACCTTGGTAATTTGAATTAAAATCTCCCCTCTTGACACATCTTCATATGTTGGTTCTTTTAATGAATTGATCCATTATCCCTCCAAGCATCCTTAAAAGCACCTATGTCATAAAATATCATGATTTAAATGTCCAAAAATGATAAATTTCCCTCATTTATAATATTAAAATGTATCAAGTTATAGTCCATCAAGAAAATTTCATGTTTTGAAAAACTTTCCATGTTTGGAAATTTTCTATTTTGGAAATTTTCTATTTTTGGAAAAAATTTATTTTTGGAAATTTTCCTATTTTAGGAAGAAAAATCATTTTTGGGAAAATTTGCATTTTAGGAAAAATTCCATTTTGGCAAAAAATCTATTTCTGGAAAGATTTATGTTTTGGGAAAATTTCCATTTTTGGAAAATTTTCATTTTAAGACAATTTCCTTTTTGACATTTCAAGAAAATTTTCTTTTCGGGAAATTGAATTTTGTGGAGATTTCACTTTTGAGGGCCAGAGTAATGCAGAGGCTGGAGGGTCCAGTGCCATTGCAACAACATTCCACACAAGGCATCCCACAGACGAAATCCCGCACCGAGATTTCCACAAAGCCTTAACACTGAGCAAATTTGAGTTTTATCCAATTTGGCAAGCAGGGAAATGATAGTTTCGAGGCCTAGATTACATGCCTTAAATTTTCAAGAATAGATCAATGCAAAAAAATGGAATGTGGAAACCACAAGGTGGGAAGTCAGACAAGTTTGCGCCGTAAAAACGATATTAGGGACCACGACATCCGCAAGGCGACTTCCTGCATGGCAGTTCCACAAAGTGACAACTCTTAGCAATTTTGAGTTTTTTCATATTAAGTACATGAAAGAATCATTAGGAGGGTTTCTAGACCTATTTCTCAATTATTTAACCCCTTTCAAAAAATGCAAAATTTTGGAATGCAGAAGCTGAAAGGTTTTGCATGTTTTGAAACGACATTTCACAAATGAACTTTTGCATATGGAAATTTGCGGACAGTCACCCACACACGGAAACCCACGAATGGCAACTCACACTTGGAAACACATGAATGATGACCCAAACATAGAAACCTGCGGATGAAAACCTGCACATGGAAACCTGTGGATGGAAACCTGTAGTGAAATTTCCACAAATTCACAAAACTTAGTAAATTTGAGATTTTTTCAATTTTAGCATATGGGAAAAGGGGTAGAAAGAGTACCTAGACATATTTACTTAAATTTTGACTCATTTTGAAAAATGTGGAAATTTGGAATGCAAAAGCTAGAGGGTCTGGTGTCATTTGCAACATCATTCCACACACGAACTTCTACAGACGAACTTCCACATACGAACTTTCGCAGTGAAGTTTCCATAGTATCTAAACACTTGGCAAATTTGACTCAAACCTCTTTGGGCATGTGGAAACACTCATTTTATGGGCCGTAGATTTTGAAAACTTGAAGTTTGCACCCCTTTAGAAATGTGGAGATTTGGAATGTAAAAGTTGTAGGGTCTAATGCCATTGCAATGACATTCCACACACGGAAACCCACAGACAACAACCCACACATGGAAACCCATGGACGACGACCCGCACAACAAAACCTATGGATGGTGACCTGCACACGAAAACCCACAAATGACAACCCACACATGGAAACCAGCTCACAAAAACCCATCGACGGCTACCCACACAAGGAAACCCATGGATGGCGACCCGCACACAGAAACCCATAGATGACAACACACACACAGAAACCCACAAATGGAAACTTGCACATGGAAACCTGCACACAGAAACCCACACATGGAAACCCGCACATGGTGACCTGTAGTGAAATTTTTGTAACATCTCCAAACTTAATGAAACCTTGAAAGTTCACTTAGGAATCATGGAAACATCCCAAATCCATAGGCAACTTGTCCCCAAAGTCAAAAAAATGAAGGTGAATGCGAAGAAAAAGAGAAAGGGGCCAAGCTGACAAAAGCAAAAGCAAAAGCAAAAAAAGGGGGTCCCCACCTTCAGTGGGGCATGTGTGCAAAACATGCACAACAAATGGTGACTTGGCTGAGGAAATGCTCTAGATCATTTTGATGATAAATTGGAATCATGAAAACTAGAATCTTTGGTTCCGACCTTCATGCTAGGGAAAACAAACTGGATACCCAACCAAAGGATCAAAACCACTAGTCAATCCAACCTTCTATATGATGAAAATCCAAGTGTGTGTGAATGTGTTAATTTCCCTCCTTAAGTCATTACAATAACCTGAGCTCTGTCAAGTTAAGCTACATGATTGATTTTAACTCCAAAAGCATCCTTGACATTGCCTTGCTACCAGTTAGGTGTCCATAGCCTCGACGAGGTTGTCACTATGATTCTCCCAAGCATTGCTCTATTTCCAATTGAGCATCCATAGCCTCGATAGAGTTATTCGAATCCTCTTGAAAGTTGAATTTCCTTTTAATTTTAATTATTTTTTCTCTTTTCTTTCTTTTTCTTTCTTTTTATTTTTTCTCTTCTTTTCATTTCAACTCTCAAGCAGTGAAGCTCGCACTCAAGGCTAAGAATCATAGTGGCACTAAAGTAGAATTTTATATTTTTCACTTAACCTAACTTCACAAAGGATCCTATAGCAACCTCTGAATTCTTAAGACGTGTAAGAAATATAAGATTTCATAATACATCAGAGTTAAGTCAAATCAGTAACTCATCCTCTTTGAATCAAACATCTAGGTCCCTTGGCACAAACATAAGACCCTCGCCATCCACTTTGAAAACTTGATTAAATTTTCTTGAAGAAATACTTAGAAAACCTCCCCAGGTAATAAAATGGTTCTTGTGCTTACAAACATACCTAGCAAAAAATAGAGGGGTCCCGAGCAAAGAAGCAAAGTGGAAGCAAACCCAAATTTAAAGCAAACTAACCTAAAGCAACCACCTACACTAACAAAAGTGGGAAAGCAAGAGAAAAATGAAAGGAAACTAGTCTACAACAACCTAATCCACAACAAACCACCTAACTTAATGAAAGAAGGAAAGTGAACTATGTATAGAGAAGCCTACCCTACTAAAAATGAACTATGTATAGAGGACCACGTTCAAACAAGGCTAACTAACACCCACACCCGTAAGATTTCACAATGCACATACAAGCAATAGGGTGATCATTATAGTTCTAAGTGATGCAAACTCATCTTTTTATTAAAAAAGATAAAACTTTATATCACAACATTCAAATTCAATAACTTGATCAACTAAAACCAATAGTTGAGGTGATTCGTGAAGCCCATGGTCAATCCACAAAAAAGTTCATCTTCTCTCATCCCCATAATCAAAATGATATGTATAAACATTCATAATGGTAGGGAAAGATAAAACCTGGATGTTGTCATTTATGGGCAACAATATTTGAAGGTTCAAAGTATGTGTGGCATCATCTAACCATGCATCATCTGCTTCAGGTGGACGTAGTTGGTGGTGTTGCATCCCTTTCACCTTGCAAATCTACAAAGCACAATCAAATTGATCAGGCAGTAGACACTATAAGGAATCAAAAATTTTGAATTCAAGGAACTTTCTACCTAATTTCGGGGTTGCATAAGGTTGATAAAAGGGATCAGTCAATGCATCTTCAAGATTCTCATTGCAATTAACAACCTCCATTGGTTGCTCTTCAAGGAGATACACACTATCATGTTGATCATTTGTAGTCCATGTATCCACTTGATTATTGTCTTCAAAAGGTAACATCCCATTTCATTTCCCTCATGCCGACTTCAATTTGATGGTACCCCATATTATAAAAACATGATATGGATGAATCTATTATGTTGCAGTCCTTAGAATTTGCAAGGTGATCAACACTAGGCAGGGTAGAAAGACTCCCTATTGTAGCCTATGGTTGGAAGGGCATATCACCTTTATGAGTAGCCTTCATGAAATCTTGGCTCTAGTCTCCTTTTCCTTGCATCTCATGCACAAACAATTGAAGTGGTTTGTTAGCCAGGTCACTGGCATCCCCAAATTACTATTTATTAGGATATCCACTTGCTTCCTCTTGTTCACTACTACTGTAGATGGAAATGGTATCCTCTTCCCAATCTAGGAGCTCGAATGCTTTTCCATCCGAAGGTTCAGGTGATATGTCCTCATCACTACCAACCTCTGGAACATACCCTTGCTCTGCATTGTTATACCTCCTTAGTATAGCTCCCAAGGGAAAGAAGTCATCAATTGACTCTACAAATTTAAGGGTACCAAAATTTGATATGTGATTTCCCTCTGAGGATTCCTCATGGAGTTGATCATCAAACATGTATAAATTATCTACAAAGGGGGAGGGCTCTTGATGGCCAATCAATGGCTCAATACTTTGGTATGTCATATCATTAGTGGGAATATATTGTTCCTCTTCTATCACTGTCCCAACACCCTCTTGTGAGCTATGCCTAGCTGAGTTGTCCCTTAACTCTGGTTCTCTTCTAGGTCACTCCTTGAAGTAGTAGCAGGAGACCTTGTGCTTGGTTTCTCCACTTGTTCTCTCACCTACCTCATGGCTTCTTAACACAACTCACATGTGAATTCTGAATGTGCAACATCATGGAGCCTACACCAACTTGGTAGCAACAACACCTCTGAATCTATCTAGTATTGTAATTATGACCAATCCCTCATGAGCCTCAAGATGAGTTCATTATGCCTCTCCAATATCAAAGCTTCATCAACACTTGGGGAGGAAGTTTGATGGTGGACTGCTTCAGCCCATGGTTGATTCCACTCCTTTGGATCTTCCTTTCTAGGTGCTTGATCACCTTCATCCATGGAGAAAATGTCTTCTAATCCTATTTCACTTGAACTTTCATTAGGGCTCCCTGCTATCCCAAAGAATTCAACTCCTTCTGTGGCTGTCCCAACACTTATTTCTATAGAATTTCTTGATTGAATTTTAGTGTGTTGTCTTCCAAATGTTGGCTATTCTTTTTCCTCAGTAGGTGACTCCTCTTTATTGTTGGTCAGCTTCTCTAATCGATTCAAACAACTTCTAGCTTGGTCAATGATGTCTGCACATGAAGAGAAAGTTAGTTTTGAATGAGGTGCATTATGAACCCTGCACCATCTAGAAATCAATACTTCTTTGATCTTAGTCTCTCCTCATTGTTCAGCTATTCTTGGATTAGCTCTTCAAATGCTTTAGATGCAACATCAACAAGTTCTTCTGGATCAGTAGGATCCAATGATTGGTGCACATCCCAAAAGAAGATTTCTCCCTGCAATGCCATCTCAATTCTGCCCAAGAATGTCAAACACTCAATTTCATTGTGTCTACAAGTGTTATGAATTCTACACTTATCTAACAATGCAAAGTGGTGCAATGGCTCATTCAATCTCCTTCTTAACTCTTCTTGAAGCTGAGTGATGTTGACTTGAAGTTGTTGCTCCATCTCAGCTCATATCTTGCTTTCTCTTCAAATTTACTAGTTTTAAAATTGTCTACTTATGATGAGATCTATGGTATCTCATATTTTACTTGAAGGTGCATTCAACTTCCAACTTTGCATCTTTGTACTCACCCTCCTTCTAGTGCTATTTTTGTTGATGGGTGTTTTTTGCACTTTCTCAACATAGACAACACACAAGTGTGATGCCTCTCTTGAAAGGTAATTTTTTGCAACTAAGTTTTAGAAAATCACCCCAAGGCCTCTTTGGTTTAAGGTCATGACTTGCAAAAACAACTCAGTTGTTTGATGTGATTTGCTAGTAATCACAAAGGGCCTTTATGGTTCACAAAGCATGGAAGTTTTAGGTCTGCAAATGGAGTTTCAAAGTTTTGGAAATGAATGAACAGTGGTTACACACTCAGAACAAGCAGCTGAAACTCACTTCAATCACCAAATTTGACATTATTATGGTGCTTGAGATCCTAAACTAACATAGATTTAAAAGACATATCAAAAGGGGAAAGGGTTGAGAGAAGTTACTCTAACTCTAATCTAGAATGAGCAGTAACAATCAAGGATGCTACAGTAGACAAAATCCAATAAAACTAAGTTTAGCTTGACCAAGAGAAACCTATAGCTCCACAAAACAAGTGCAATCTTCAAGGGGTCTTTGCAGATTTTCAAACTATGCATTCACCTATCTAGCAAGAAAAAACAGTTGAACTAAGGTGCACCATATAAACAAGCCCAAACTAACTTTACACAACAGTTTGTCATCAACAAATTTCCAAAAGTATGGGCTGGAAGTGCATCAAATACTATAACAAGAAACCGCCATTAAAGCCATTCATCTCCCTTACAAATTAGGAGAAAGCCCCTATTTATAGTTTTCCAAAAGGAGAATGCATGGACTAGATCCATTTACAATGAATGACTCAGATTCATTCTTGTTTAGGGTTTCACCTAACCCCAATATCTTACAATATAAAAATGGACTCTTTTGTCTTATCCCTATTTTTTCTTCTAGTATATTTTGTCTTTTAGTTGCTTTTCCTTGTACCTAAAAACTATTGAAATCTACTCTTTTGCTGATATATCTTTTGCATCCTCCTCATTCAATCAGGTAAATCTTCTCAGGGGTTTACATTAGTGGGAAGTAGAAATCTCCCCCATTGGTTTGGGTGGACAACTCTTGACAGTCATCATTATTTGGCAAAAAAAATAGTTCTCCATGTTGTTCCATTCAAATGCACATCTCCAACTATTGCACTTCCTGGCATAGATTCTTAAGCAAGCTTTGACAATTAGATGTTTAGGTAGCATCCTCTTGGCATGCATCCATAGGTAAACCCATCTCCACCTTGGAAATTTGAATTAAAATCTCCCCTCTTGACACGTCTTCATATGTTGGTTCTTTTAATGAATTGATGCATTATCCCTCAAAGCATCCTTAAAAGCACCTGTCATAAAATATCACGATTTAAATCTCCAAAAATAATAAATTTCCCTCATTTAAAATATTAAAATGTAACAATTTATAGTCCATCAAGAAAAATTCATGTTGTGAAAAACATTCCATTTTTTGAAACTTTCCATTTTTGGAAATTATCCTATTTTAGGAAGAAAAAACAATTTTTCGGGAACATTTGCATTTTAGTAAAAATTCCATTTTTAGGAAAATTTCCATTTTGGGAAAATTTTCATTTCAAGATAATTTCCTTTTCAACATTTCGAGAAACTTTCCTTTTCGAGAAATTGAATTTTGAGGAGATTTCACTTTTGAGGGTCTGAGCAATGCGGAAGCCAAAGGGTCCTGTGCCATTGCAATGGTATTTTGCATAAGGCATTCCATGAATGACATCATGCACTGAGATTTCCATAAAGCCTTAACACCAAGAAAATTTGAGTTTTATCCATTTTGGCATGTGGGGGAAATGATAGTTTCGAGGCCTAGATTACAACATGCCTTAAATTTTCAAGAAAAGATCAATGCAGAAAAATGGAATGCGGAAATTGTAAGGTGGGAAGTCGGACAAGTTTGCACCATAAAAATGACATTGGGACATTCACAAGGCAACTTCCCACATGAAAGTCTCGCAAAGCCACAACTCTTAGCAATTTTGAGTTTTTTCAAATTAAGAACATGAAAGATGCATTAGGAGGGTGCCTAGACCTATATCTCAATGATTTAATCCCTTTCAAAAAATGCAGAAATTTGGAATGTAGAAGCCGAAGGGTCTGGTGCCATTTGCAATGACATTTCACAAATGGACTTCCACATACAAAAACCTGCGGATGGCAACCCACACATGGAAACCAATGGATGACAACCCGCACATGGAAACCCATAGATGGCGACCCACACACGAATACCCACAAATGACAAACCGCACATGGAAACCCGTAGACCACAACCCACAGTGAAATTTCTGCAAATTCAGAAAACTTAGTAAATTTGAGATTTTTCAATTTTAGCACGTGGGAAAAGGGATAGAAAGAGTGCCTAGACATATTTCCTTAATTTTTGACTCATTTTGAAAAATGTGGAAATTTGGAATGCGGAAGCTACGGGTCTGGTGCCATTTGCAATAGTATTCCACACACGGACTTCTACGGATGAACTTCCGTAGTGAAGTTTCCACAATGCCTAAACACTTGGAAAATTTGACTCAAACCTCTTTGGGCATGTGTAAGCACTCATTTTATGGGCCCTGGATGTTGAAAACTTGAAGTTTGCACCCCTTTGGAAATGCGAATATTTGGAATACAGAATCCATAGGGTCTAGCGCCATTGCAATGACATTCCACATGTTGAAAGCCATAGATGGCTACTTGCACATGGAAACATGCACAAAAAAACCCATGGATGGCAACCTACACAAGGAAACCCGCAGATGGAAACCCACACATGAAATCCCATAGACAAAAACCCGCACATAGAAACTCGTGGATAGCGATCCACACAAGGAAACCTATGAACGGTGACATGCACAAGGAAACCTGTGGACGGTGACCCACACACGAAAACCCACAGACAACAACCCGCACATGGATACCCGTGGACGATGATCAGCAGTGAAATTTCTGCAACATCTCCAAACTTAACGAAACCTTGGAAGTTCACTTAGGCATCATGGAAACATCCCAAATCCATAGGCAACTTGTCCCCAAAGTTAAAAAAATGAAGGAAAAATGGAAGCAAAAGAGAGGGGGGCCAAGCCAACAAAAGCAAAGCGAAAGAAAAAAAAAGGGGGCTCCTCGCCATTAGTGGGGCATGTGTGCAAAACATGCACAACACTAAGGTTTTTGTAAATGTGCACTTGTGTGCAGACTTGTAGTGCCTCTTTGTAGAATTTTAATGCCTTTGTGTCAACTTATTGTGGCTCTGTGAAAACTTAGCATGCCTCTTTGTAGACTTACCATTCCTTTATATAGAATTTCAATACCTCTGTGCCAACTTTTAGTGTTTCTGTGCAGACTTACCTCACATCTATGTAGACTTTCAACATCTTTGTATTAATTTATCACACCTCTATGTTGAATTTTAGTGCCTTTATCTAATAGAACCATTCCTCTACATAGGTATAATTTTATTTTTCCTTTCATCTTGTACTATTATTCTATTAAATTTTACCTTTGTTTAGACTTGTAGTACCTCTATTTCATAGAGTTGTGCTTTTGTTCTAGTTTGTTGCTTTTTTGGATTTTCTTTGTTTTGGCTAACATTAATGGTGCAACTTGTTTACGCCTATCAAATATTGAATATTTGAGACTACTAACCTATGGTTTTACATATTCATTTGTCCAAGTTATTTTATTTTTTACTAGTGTAGGAGCTGAAGTTAGATTAGTTAGTAAAATAACTCTTATTTGATTATTTTGGAGTGTGTAGATGTATTCTCTCTCCTTACACCTACTATGATCTTATAGATTAGAAAGCTCATGTTCCCTTATTTTTTTTAGAGTTGATCCTAGGACTTTCTAGCTTGTGTGTATGTTCTCCCCTCATACCTAGTGTGATATTGGGGATCAAAAACACCTAGCATAGTCCTTCCTTTTATGAGACTTTATTGGGGATTTCATCACCCCATAGGAAAACCTCAACCACATATGAGTGGTGGGGTATAGAAAGGGGGAGAATGAAATTTGTACCTCAATTTCATTTCATCATTTTTATTGAAGCATTGATGTCTGAGTGATTCTAGTACAAGAGGTGTAGGGTTGGTCTGAGATTTCTTTCTGAAAGTTCTCGATCCATGCTTGTGATGGACTAGTGTTCACAATTATGTATCGCATAACCTTGTGGTATTTTGAGGGCTCCATCTTTTCCATCCTAGAATAAGAACATTCAATTTTTTCTTACCGTGGTGCAAGGTACAATACCATGCCCAGAGCTACTCATCATGTATCTCCTTGAGTAGAGGTAGAAGCTCTTTGGGCAAGGTCATAGGACCTTTAAACAAAGGGAAAAGTTGAGCCCTTGTGCCACTAAATCCCTAGTTACTGACTCTTTAAATACAAGTTCTTATTTCTAATATTGAGGTATTATCCTTTGGTTGGTGGACCTACACTCAATATAAACTCCTACTTGACTAATTTTATGTTTGTGCTAATATGTTTGATGTGTCTTCATGTGAAAACCTAGTAAAAGCCACTTTTCCTCATCACCCAAAATGTCTAGTTAGCCAATTTTTCTTTGTGTGTGATAGTACTTGTAAAATTTGGCAAATCTATGGTATTTATAGTCTTTTGCAAATTTTAAATTCCTTAATTATGCAAGATAGGGTGTGAAAATAATGTGCTAAGGGCTCCTAAAACCCTATTCTCTACCTAAAACCCTAGAATTTTTCTAAATCATTACACTTCTAATATTTTTTGTTGATTGGTTACCAAGGTTACCTATCACTTAAGTGATAACCTAAGGGTGTCTTCCCCATTTGTCAACTAGAACTATGCATTAGGTAACTGAATGATGCTTTCTTCCTAAATATTTTATTATATCACTCTAAGGTCTCAAGTCTTCCTAGGCCTCATGGGACATGCACCAACATATCACATACCTTCTTCAGTTTGGGGAAGCCTTTTTTTTTAATTTTCTTTCCATGGTGAATCCCAAAAATTACAATGTGTATCCCAGTTTTAATAAATAATTTGTGGGCTAGTGTCTGGTTACTAATGTTTTATTTTATTTCATCGAGCACTTTCTCATCATTCATGAATGAGTCCCCTTGTTTCCTAGTAGTCTTAAATTTTTTTTAAGGTACATGTAGTATATCGAGAGCTCTTCACTTTGCAGAGCCCCTTCCCTCTGACACATTCACCCTCATGAGTTATAAAAATGCTGACACATTTTCAAGCATGTGATAATTCTCATCATAAAGGCTAAAGCCTTTGTAAGGTGATTGTGGTCTATCCTTTTCCTTCCCACAAAACCCCAAAATGGTGTCAAGTGTCACTACCACGCTTCTTCATAGAGAGTTCTACTATTGGGAAGCTCTTATTTTGTATTCTTCTCCCTTCGTGAGACCCCAAAGTAGTGATACATGTCCACATAATGTCAAAATGAGGATGTCATTTCATACAAGCAATTTCAAATTTTCATGATCACTAGCGATCTTGAGATCAATAACCCACATTCAAACTCAACAAGCATAGATATCACTAGTCCTACGCTTAAGAATGTGAAAACATTAATGGTACATAGGATTGATATTTTTCAAAGTCATTATGGTTTGGGGTAAATTACTTCATTCAATATGGTTCAAACCACAATTTCTATGTTTTGGTATGATTTTTTATGATTGTCTTAGGTGAACAAGGGTTTCTTTAGCGAAATTAGGGCTTCTAGTGTTTTCAAAACAAGTAAGTATATCATATCACCTCTTTATGAATTTAAAGGTGTTAGGGTATAAATTATATAGAATTCAATTAGATGAAGACAATTTTTTGGTTTCTAGATGGTATATGCTAGAAAACAATTTTAGAATTCCCTAAGGAGTGTATTTTTTGTAAAACCCTAGTTTCCCTTTCATAAAAGCCTACATTGAGAAGATGGTGGGAACTTCAAGGGGTAATAAAAGGTTTAGATGAAGACATCATTGTGCAACTCCCAAGGTCATAGGAGTGGCCAAGGGTGGGTCCAAGGTTAGGAATTATGATCAAAGGACTCTTTGAAAAGAATGAAAATTGCAGAGACCTTATCATTCTATCTGAAGGGTATGCATTATTTAAGAATGCATAGAGGAAATCCTATGTCGATAGGCCAGTGTGCAATATATGAAATTTTGGATTGGGAAATATGGTTGTTCCCAATGTATTTATAAATGTGGAATTTATCAAGGAAATTGACAAGGAATAAAACCATGACATGAGGGCCTTGTACATGGTGGATGGGAGGATTCTCTTGCCTTTGGATAGAGACAATATTTGCAAGGTCTTTGATCGAAAGCCCAATGTCAGTTACCAATCAACCTGGGTTTCCTAGATAGAGAATACCAAAGAAATAGAGACAACTATAGGGTAAAGTGGTTACCCTACTTCAAGCATAGAGAACAACAAAGGGAGTTGCAAAGGTTTTCCAAGGGTGATCTTGAGCCTTTGGTTATGATATTTTTAAAGAGTATTTTATCAAGACCTACTTCTCACTATGTCAGGTTTTGGGGCTTGACAACAAAGTTCAAATGTATGTTAGCCTAATAGTCATTGTAGCTGACATCTAGAGTAGGGATGTCAACAAGCCTTATGGCTATGCAAGGTATGTTGTAGATGAGCTATACAAATCCCTATGCTCTATGAGAGGGATAAGAAAAAATAATTGACAAATTTTAGTGAAATTTTAAGGCTGAAATGGAATCCATGACTCCTTAGAGAGGAAAAGAGCTGGTAAAAAATGTAGGATGTTTTCTATTGATGAGATGGGACATGTATTTTTCTATTGCATTTGATGAAATCAAAAGACATGGAGGTGAGGATCCAATTTTTATTTCAAAAGAGTAGGTAGACTCCTTGTACTTTGGATCAAGATTCCACCTAGGACATGAGAACTTAGCCATATGGTCCATATTCATACAAACAAACAAACCCTAGGTGATAAATGATCCTAATGAGCTCACAAATAGTCTCATTGTAAGAAGAGTTGGGGATACAAGTTGAACACAAACAACCTCATTGATATTAAATGAAACCCTATTTACTAAGGCCACAATTAAGAAGTTGTAAGGAGATCTTGATAAGGAAAATGCCTTAAATACAAAGTTGTAACAACAAATAAATATAGTTATAGGGCTATTTCCCCCTCCATACCAAATAAGTGAGGCTCAATGCTCACATCATAAGAATAAATTGATCATTGAGATCAAATAATTGAGGGAAGAATTGAAATAGAGTAATTCAAAAGATAGAGTAGCAAAGGAAGATGTTGTGAAGAAGGCTTCTGACCTAATTGACAACATTTTTGGGTATTGGTTATCATGAATTCCTTCTCAATTGGATAAATTATGGGATAGATACACCACTCTAAGGAATTCATTTTCTAGACACAATCAAGAATGGATGAGGCTAAAATTATTTGAAGTTAGTTGGTCCCATAGGGTTGATCTATTGAAAATTGTTGTCAAGAACCCCAATTTTGATAGTAACCTAGTATCTGACATTTTGAGCAAGTTAGATTTATTGGATGATATAGTTGGGCATCATAGTAGATACAAATACCTTATGAAGAGGGAACTAAGTACCTTTGAGGGTTTTGAGGAGCTTTGCATGCCTCCAATTTTAAATGAGGGTGAGGTTATTCCCTATAGGGAGTGGAAGTTGAAGTTTGTAAATCTTCTCTCTCATGTACAATAAGATCAATAAGGGAGAGGTGGATGCAAATAAGCTAAACCTATGCATTGATGCACTTGTAAAATTTGAATACAGTTTGTTAGGTTTCCCTAACATGGTGCAAGTTTTTATTGGTAATGAATACGGGTCTCACTTGGAGAGAGTTAGCCAATTTTTTCCACCAAGGATGGACACATCAGTAAGATGAAGTGAATATATGGAAGAGTAAAGTGTTGCAACTTGAGTTGCATTTCAATTGATCTCCACCAACTAGGTATAACCGTTGCATGGGCTTGTCAAGTAGAGAATTCCAAATATGTCCTATCACTTGCAAGAAGAAATTTTGAGAAGATCACCTCCCATACATTGACTTCAATACTTCTAAGATCTCCAACTACCTTTTGGGAATTTTTTCCTTTTGTAATAACTTTTTGTCCTATATAAATATTGTCACCACTTGATTTTTTGTCTCTTAGTGACTAAGCAATGGAATGAGGCTTTTTCTTGTTTCTTCACTTGTGTCTATAAAAGGGAATTATGAGCCTCATTCTAGGGGTTCTGCTTCTTATTCCTTGTAAGTCTTTTTATAGAATTAGGTTGTATAGTTAAGTTGTCTGAAATTCAAAGAAGAAACATTGTAATTTTTGCTTTGTAATGAAAAGAGATGATTCAAAATACTCAATATATTTTTCCAAATTTGAATACCAATCTATTATACTCTCCACACTCATTATCTTTTGAATCAATATAATCAAGGGTTATTTATGATTCTCGTAGAATGTTTTGTGTTATTAATGCTTGAATTTTTAGCTTTTGTTCAAGGAATCGATTAAATTTGCTTTTAATTTGAGCATTAGATATTGTGTTCTTACAATAAGGATTAGAAAATAGTATAGTAACTTATTTTGTTGGTTTCTTATTGTAAGGTAGTGAGGTTATAAGAAAACAAAGGATTGGTTTGTTGTAGGAGTTTACTTCATTTCTCAACTCTAAATGGATAAGGTGTTGGCTAACATGATTCACAAATTTTAGGTCTAAGGAAGATCAATATACAAAACAAAATAAAAATCTTATTTTTATTTTAATTTAGTTTTTTATGCTCAAATCCACACTAACAAGGTAATAAAGAGCATATAGAGGGTTTTGAAGATGATTTATCCCATCAAGCTTTCTTTCTATAAAAAATAGTGTAAATAATCTATTCAAAGGTGTTACCATCAATTTTTAGCCCCTTTTAAAATTTCCTTCCAATAAATTATAAATAAAAGTGTGTGTTTGTCGGACTTTAGCTAAGTTTTGAAACTGTGTCAGATCCTGACTCTTTTCTTGTGCACCTATGTGTTTTCCTGATGATCGTTACTTTTAACTTCATAAGTCTAATTGTGTTGCAAGTATGAGTAAGTTTGGTGGTGTTGTCATTGATATTGTCATTGATGTCAAAATAGTATAGGTTGGTGTAGAGAAAGGAGTCAAGTGATTGCATGTTGTGCATGTATAGTTGAGATATCGTGAGTACATGGAGCTATCTTTATGGTGTTTCAGGTGTTCTGATATGATGAGTTACCAAGTGCTTTTGAGAAATAGTGAAGACATAATTGTGTGTGTGTTCAAAATGTGCTCCTATATATGCTCCACATTTCTTTTGTGTTGATCCTATGCTTGTGCATATCTAAAGTGTTGTTTATGGGATTCAGTGGGTGATATATTTTGGATTAGAGCTTCTGATTTTATGAAGAGTGATAGTTGTGCTCACCGGTTTGTGAATTGGTCTGGTAGAGTTGTTTGTCTGTGGACTGGGAGAAATGTATCTACTCCGCAATCCTCCATTGGTTTGTTTCTGGTCTTGTGGATCTGAAAGAATGCTTGTAATGGTGTTATCTATGTTCTATCAAAGGTGTTTGTGGTTTGGTGCTCTGAAAGACAAGTTTCAGAGTTAATGTGTGTGTCTGAACAATCCTGATGGACTGATGGAAAGTGTTCTATGTATGAATATCTTTGCATTTTCTATGGATGAATCTGAAGGAATATGAAATGTGTTCTAGTGTATGATGAAGTGTGTTATGTGGTCTACATGGTATCTTCTTGTTGTGGAAATGTGTACTTCAAAGTTCATTGGTTTTTTCATTAGGTTTGGCTAACCTGGTGTCTACACGTCATGTGAAAGATAAGTATCAATTAAGGAAGCGTGTGATTGATCCTAGATGTTGTCTTGGGTCTTGGTTAAGTGTTGGTTTGGTCCACTCTCATTCTCTTCCATCGCAGGAATGTTGAGTTGCCGACCTAATTTGAATTTGTAATATGAAGTGTGTGTATCCAACCTTGGAGAAAGTTTATAAGGTTGAAGGTGGTATAAATACAAGTCGAGATGTTAAGGATTGGATAGAGAAACAATTGTGAGAAGAAAGAGTGTGCAAAATTGAATTGAGGAAACAATACTTTAATGTGTTAGACTCCTGAAAGCAGTGAGCTGATGGTGTCTGCAATCTTCTGATCAAGGCTATGAATGTGTGCAATTTGTTCTGGTGGATTTTTTGTTATCTTTTTGTATCTGTAGGAAGTGAGCCTCCTTGTTGGATAGTGAGTCCTATCTATAGGAAATGAGCCTTGTATCTTGGGTAGTGAGCCCTTTGGCAGTGAGCCTCTTTTAATCAATTTTTCTATTGCTTTATATTGTGAGTTAATCCTCACTATGGTTTTTCCCTTATTGGGTTTTGCATGTAAATCTAGTGTTTCTTGTGCTAATATTGATTTTTGTTATTTTCACTTCATGCTAATACTTAATAAAAGATTAAAGTGGATGTGGAGTTAATTATTGTTTGAGATTTGTGGATGTGATTTGTGACAACTGATTCACTCCCCTTCTCAGTTGTCTTGCACCTTTCAACAATTGGTATTAGAGCTTTGGTTCCTTAGAGAAGAGCTTAACTGTTTGAGGTAGATCTGATGGAGCACAAATTGTCAATTCAGTGTTTGATGGATCTGACTATAGTGACTAGAAAGTGTAGATGAGAGGTTACTTGATCTCTCTTGGTTACAAGACTTGGAAAGTTGTTGAGACAAAATATGTTGCACCAGCAAGTGGTCCTTCTTCTATAGATGAGATTTCTGCCTATGAGGAAAATGAAAAAGAAAGGTGTGCAATCTATAGTGCTTTATCCAAGATTGAGTGGACAAAAGTATTTTCTTTGGGTACTCCTTATGAAGTTTGGAAAAAGTTGGAAGATATCTATGAATGAAATGATAGAGTCAAATTGTCAAAGAAGCTAACAACTAAGCATAGATATGAGAACATGAAAATGGAAGAAGGTGAAGATATTGCAAGTTATTTTCATAGGGTTGATATTGTAGTAAATGAAGTAAAAAATCAAGGTGGTACTCTGATAGATGAAGATGTAATTGAAAAAAAATTGATGAACCTATTAGAGAGTTATAGTGATAAAGTCTTAGCCATTGAGGAAGTGTATGATCCTATGAATTTCACTAAAGAACAACTATTTGGAACCTTGAACACATTTGAAATGAGGAAAAATGGAAAATAAAAGGAGAAAATAGAAGCATCCTTCAAATCCACTAAGATAGAAGATGATATGGATAGTGAAGGTTCAGAGGAGTTAGAAGAAAAAAATACAAGGAAATTGAAGAAAGGTACTAGAAAGCACAAAGGTATGTTACCTTTTAAATGTTTTAGTTGTGGAAAAATTAGTCACTATGCTTCAAGATGTCCAAATAGAGTTGTACACAAGAAGAGTAGAGACAATAAAGACAAAAAGGGGGTATGTGCAGAATCATGATGGGCCAAAAATTGGCGATATGATGGGTATGTGTAGGGTATGTGGCTGATGACCTTTTTTTACCCATAATTGATGAATCAAAAAGGGTTTTTAAAGGATATTCTCAACTTTCCACCAATATAAATTATTCTTTACTTTGAATTTAATAAATAATTATTATGGGTATGTGCACGATCATGATGGGCCAAAAAGTGGCAATATGATGGGTATGTGGCTGACGACTTTTTTTTACCCAAAATTGATGAAACGAAAAGGGTTTTTAAAGGAGATTCTTAGCTTTCCAACAATATAAATTATGCTTTACTTTGAATTTAATAAGTAATTATTATTCATGATATTGCTATCAGGATTCAACTGTGTAGTTTCGAGTCAAACTCATTGACCCATGTTTCATGAGTAGTGGTTCACTGGAACCCATTTCTCATGATATCGAATGGTCCACTTAGCACTCATTGCATCTAGGTGATGCTCACAGAGGTGAAGCACTGGTCCATCATGGGAGGTCACCCATCCGTCTTGCTCCAGCTCAAGCGCTTAGCCGGTGTTTCTCCAAGGTTAAGCCGGCGAGTTACCATTGCAAAACCTTCACAAGTGTTGTGCCTTATGAACCATTCATTATAGAGCCTTTAGCTCATCAATTGATAAGTAGGAGTATTTTTCCATAGCGTGTCAATTATGATATTGCTATCAGGATTCAACCGTGTAGTTTTGAGTCAAACTCGTTGACCCATGTTTCATGAGTAGTGGTTCAACAAGAACCCATTTCTCATGATATCAATGGTCCACTTAGCACTCATTGCATCTAGGTGATGCTCACGAGAGGTGGCTCTTTGGTCCATCCCGGAGGTCACCCATCTCAGTCTTGCTCCAGCTCAGCCCAGCGCTTAACGGGGAGTTTTCTCCAAGGTTAAGCCACTTGGTGTTACCATTGCAAAACCTTCAGCAAGTGTTGCCTTATAGACCATTCATTATAAGCCCCTTTAGCTCATCAATTGATAAATGGAGTATTTTCCACAGCGTGTCAAATTATGATACACTCGAGTTGTATGATAATTTCGAGTCAAACTCATTGACCCATGTTTCATGAGTAGTGGTTCATAGGAACCATTTCTCATGATATCAAATGATCCTTAGCACTCATTGCATCCGTTGATGCTCATAGAGGTGAAGCACTAGTATCAGGAGGATTACCATCAATCTTACACTCCGGCTGGCCCTTAGCAGGTTTTCTCCAAGAGTTGGCCGCTTGATTATAATTGCAAAACCTTCAACAAGTGTTGTGCCTTATGAACCATTCATAATAGAGCCCCTTTAGCTTATCAATTGATAACTAGGAGGTATTTTTCCACAGCGTGTCAAATTATGATATTGCTACCAGGATTCAACCGTGTAGTTTAGAGTCAAACTCATTGTTACATGTTTCATGAGTGGTGGTTTACGAGACCCATTTCTCATGATGTTGAGATGGTCCATAGCACTCATGCATCTAGGTGATGCTCACAGAGGTGAAGCACTGGTCCGTCCCAGGAGGTCACCCATCCCAGTACTGCTCCAGCTCAAGCGCGCTTAACCAGGGAGTTTTTCTCCAAGGTTAAGTCCGCTTGAGTTGTTACCCCATTTGCAAAACCTTCAGCAAGTGTTGTGCCTTATGAACCATTCATAATAGAGCCCCTTTAGCTCATCAATTGATAAGTAAGAGGTATTCTTCCACAGCGTGTCAAATTATGATATTGCTATCAGGGTTCAACCGTGTAGTTTCGAGTCAAACTCGATGACCCATGTTTCATGATGTGAGTTCTGGACATTCTCATGATATCAGATCCCTTAACTCATTGCATCTAAATGGGTATTTGCTCACGGAGGGTGAAACCTTTGGTCCATCCGGAGGTCACCCATCCAGTGCGCTTGACCAATCGTGCTTAACTAGGGAGTTTTCTCCAAGGTTAAGCCCACTTGAGTTGTTACCCCATTTGCAAAACCTTCAGCAAGTGTTGTGCTTTATGAACCATTCATAATAGAGCCCCTTAAGCTCATCAATTGATAAGTAGGAGGTATTTTTCCACAGCGTGTCAAATTATGATATTGCTATCAGGATTCAACCGTGTAGTTTCGAGTCAAACTCATTGACCCATGTTTCATGAGTAGTGGTTCACGAGAACCCATCTCTCATTATAATGAATGGTCCACTTAGCACTCATTGCATCTAGGTGATGCTCACAAGGAATTGAAACCTTTGGCAGGTCCATCAAGGTCACCCATCCTAGTACTGCTCCAGCTCAAGCGCGCTTAACCGGGGAGTTTTCTCCAAGGTTAAGCCCGCTTGAGTTGTTACCCCATTTGCAAAACCTTCAGCAAGTGTTGTGCCTTATGAACCATTCATAATAGAGCCCTTTAGCTCATCAATTGATAAGTAGGAGGTATTTTCCTGACATGTCAAATTGTGATATTGCTATTAGGATTCAACCATGTAGTTTGAGTCAAACTCATTGAACCATGTTTCATGAGTAGTGGTTCACAAGAACCCATCTCTCATGATAATGAATGGTCTACTTAACACTCATTGCATCTAGGTGATACTCACAGTGAAACAGGTGATCTAGAAGGTCCTACATCCCGATCTGCTCAGCTCAAACATGCTTAACAGGAGTTTCTCAGAGTTGAGCACAGCAGTTATTACCATTGCAAAACCTTGACAAGTGTTGCCTTATAGACAAGTATTATGGGCCTTTAGCTCATCGATTGTTAAGTAGGGTATTTTTCCTGACGATGTCAAATTATGATATTGCTATCAGGATTCAATCGTGTAGTTTTGAGTCAAACTCATTGACCCATGTTTCATGGTAGTGGTTTACAAGCCATTCTCATGATATCAGATGGTCCACTTAGCACTCATTGCATCTAGGTGATGCTCAAAGAGGTGAAGCAGTCCGTCCCGGAGGTCACCCATCCCGATATTACTCTAGCTCAAGCACGCTTAACCAGGGAGTTTTCTCCAAGTTAAATCCGTTTGAGTTATTACCCATTTGTAAAACCTTGACAAGTGTTGTGCCTTATGAACCATTCATTATAGAGCCCCTTTAGCTCATCAATTGATAAGTAGGAGGTATTTTTCCACAGCGTGTCAAATTATGATATTGCTATCAGGATTCAACCGTGTAGTTTCGAGTCAAACTCATTGACCCATGTTTCATGAGTAGTGGTTCAACAAGAACCCATCTCTCATGATATCGAATGGTCCACTTAGCACTCATTGCATCTAGGTGATGCTCACAGAGGTGAAGCACTGGTCCGTCCGGGAGGTCACCCATCCCAGTACTGCTCCAGCTCAAGCGCGCTTAACCAGGGAGTTTTCTCCAAGGTTAAGCCCAGCTTGAGTTGTTACCCCATTTGCAAAACCTTCAGCAAGTGTTGTGCCTTATGAACCATTCATTATAGAGCCCCTTTAGCTCATCAATTGATAAGTAGGAGGTATTTTTCCACAGCGTGTCAAATTATGATATTGCTATCAGGATTCAACCATGTAGTTTCGAGTCAAACTCATTGACCCATGTTTCATGAGTAGTGGTTCACCGGAACCCATTTCTCATGATATCGAATGGTCCACTTAGCACTCCATCGAGATTGGCGACTTTGATTCAAAAAGAACCCACACATCTCAGTTGCAATTTATTTTTATGGCCTCTTCATCATCCCAACCTTGGGGAACCATTTTTTCCCCTTAGCATTGTCAAGTTATCCCTCGCTTCCTAAAGGGTCTAGGGAACAACTCCCTATGTTCACTAGAGAAAATGAATAGGACCCCAAAGATCATTTGCTTGCCTTTGATACTTCTTGTACCTCCTAAAGTATTGTTGAAGAAAATCTAGTTATTCACCCTTTTTTTCATCTTTGGAAGGCCAGGAAGCAAAATGGTTCATGCAACTTATAAAGGGAAGCATTACGAGCTAAAATTCTCTTGAAGATAGTTTTCTTGAGATATTTAAGATTCTGGTCAATATAAGAGCTTTCTTGAGAACTCTTTTTGATATTCAAAGGAATGAGAATGAAAGTGTTAGGAATTTTATTGAAAGATTCATCAAGATTTTTAATCAAATACCATGTTCTAATAGGCCCAATGAAACTAATATGATAGCTACCCTTATACACGCATTGCCTCCAAATTCATTTTGTCTTGAGGAGAAGAGGTATAATTGACTTTGAGATGGTAAAAATTGAAGCAATGATAATTGAAGAAGAATTGGCAAGACACCATGAATGATTGGGTGGTGGAACCATTTCTATTTCAAGTATCCTTGCAAGGGATGTTCTTAATGCTTTAAGTAATGATGAATTACCCTAGCTGATCTTTTGAATCCAAATCCATCATAGCTGATGAGAATTTATGTGACTCACATGGCTAGAGATGCAAGTCAAGTTGAACTTTTAAGGCTGGAGAATGAATATTATAATGACTCAGATGGTGATGACGAGTTCTATGGTCATGATAGCATATATTCTAATGCTACCATTTGAAGAGACGTCAAACAATCTCTCAGTCCTGGTGCTACTCAAGAAAGTATGAAGATTCAAGAGAATGATTTCTTGAAGCCCAAAGTCACATAGATTCTTCCTTCAGTAGTAGAAAATAAAGAAGAAGTATTCACTTTGGAGAGTGATATTCAACAAAAAGAAGTGAGAAGAGAAGCATGCGTTGAAAAAAATTGCACAAAAGAATCATCAGATGTTCACATAGAATCACAACTTCCAACAAAGGTCATGTTCGTCTGTAAGCTAAGAAGTGAAGTTAATGATTCTAGAGATACATGTGATTCCTAGGTCTTGACAGAATTTATTTTCACTGATGGGACAACTACACTTAATCAGGGGAATGAGAGTGTTGTTTTTCATCCACCAGACGGTGTTTGGGTAACTTTTTTCTCATTACACAAATGACCACTCTTAAAGTTGAGGTGATTAGTGAAGAGGTAAAGGAAAGGACTTGGGACCTTTTCATTCAACAATTTATTCAAACATTTAAAGGAGTGGCAACACTTCTTTATCATGTAAGTCTTTTCACTTTTCAAAGAATGTTTCCAAGGCTACCTTTGGGGTGTGGTTATGTTGGTCTTAATCATCAGGGATCATATTTTCTCAGCCCGTTAATGACTATGTATAATAATTTCTTTTTATTTTCATTGTTGGTAGGGACTTCCTACAATTGTAAATAGTTTTCTTTTACTTCTATTTTTGGTGTGTGTTACCATTTTTTTTGTGTCTGATCCTTTAATTTTAAATATCGACTATATTTACCAATGGATAAGAAACTAGTAGTTTTTTTTTTATTCAATGGGTAAACGCTTTTGACCGGAGCTATGAACCGGAATACAACCATTCAACAATACCACCCCAATGGGGTTTGAACCTTGGTGGCAAGAACAACAATGCCACCTATAAACCATCACACCATGCCAATACCGGCAAGAAACTAGTAGTTTTGAATTTTAAGCCTAGTTGATGTTTTCTTCCTTAGAAATCCTTGTCCCCATTCAGAGCTGATTGTTACCATTGATTTTTAGCCCCTTTTAAAATTTCCTTCCAAATACTTATAAATAAGAAGGGTATGTTTGTTGGTCGTTAGCTACGTTTTGAAACCGTGTCAGATCTCAACTCTTTCTTTTGAACCTATGTGTTTTCCTGAAGATCATTACTTTTAACTTCAAAATTCTTCTTGTGGGACCCAAAGGTTGTGAAAGCATGTTGCTATTAAGAATTAAATAGGAAAAACAACAAAAGTGGGAAAAACTTTATAAAGTTTTAAAACCATTGTCGGTCCTAACAAGGTTTTGAAAACTTATTTCTTTCTGATAGCATTATTGATTGAGTTGTGATAATCTTCTCAATAGTTTTACATAAAGAATAATGAGCAAATTGAAATGATAAGTTCATTCTTTGGGGTGGCATATAAGTAGGTTTCTTTAACCCTAGTAGACTATGACACTTTTCCAGAACATATTCAGAGGAATTTACCAATACATTTGGGGATCAAATGTTTTTCATTTCTAAGGATGAAATTACATGAAAAGAAGATTTCTCACAAAAAAACACAGTTTTTCATACATATTTCCCATGAGCATAGAATTAAAATTGCAAAAAGTCTGAATAAAACAAATAAAGATCTCCATGATACATAGTAATTGAAAACCCAAAAATATATAGATATATATATAGATATAGATATAGATATAGATATATATATATAGATATAGATATAGATATAGATATATATGTATGTATGTATGTATGTATTTATTTATGTATTGACAAAATTTCGTATTACATTGCCAAAAAAGGGGGTGATTTCATAACAGGGGTCTTTAGACACAAAGAGTAAATATGATGCATTGGATGGCCTTGATCACCTCTTGCATACACTGAATCTAGGCAAGGGAGAAAATTTTCTCATTGTATTCCACATAGTGAGCGAACATCTCCATGTTGTTGCATTCAAGGTTAGAACACATCATAGTAACAAATTGGTTGACCCTCTCATTTTGTAGTGCACAAGAGATAAAAATAGCATCACCAATCAATCCCACATGAGGGTGAATAGAAAGCCCTCTCAAAGTATCTTCAACACTCTATAGGTACCGTGGACAAACTAGAAACTCTGCATCCTACAAAGCCCATCGACTAGATGTGTGTATGATATTATATAGAAAACACTCAAGTAGGGTGGCATTATGAACATGCACTTGTGACAAAAAGTGCTCACCAATACCTTGTGGATGACTTCTTCCTCCATGTCATTGTGGATGAGGAATACTTACCTTAGTTGATCTAGCACCAACATGAGGAGAGAACTGCATTCAATTCCTTCTACCACTATGAAGTCACTCTCCATAACTATCTCTCGACAACCTGAATCTACTTGAAGATGTAACTAAAATTTTTTAGAAGGAATAGAGATGAATAGGATTTATAGAGTGACATGGGAAAATTGGCAGAGCTTATTTGAAGCAATTAATGTCCAAGTACACACAAATTTATTCAACTTAATTAATTCAAGTAAGGTGATGTGATGGAGATCTTGTAAATTAGATTCAAGTAGTCCTCAATATTTAAAGAATTGCATGGAATGATCTAGGTGGAATACCAATAGTCATAGAGAATTTAAGGTGGTGATCATTTCACACGAAGTTAGGTCTCGTGGTTTTCTTATATTAAGTGATGGTTCATCCTCATGTATTGTCAATTGGGAAATAGGATGCAATCATAACCATCCCAAAAAACAATAATTAATGAATGGAATCATTATAATATTACATAATTAATCAATTTTTGACCAAATTTATTCAACTAGATAGCGGTTAACAACCAAGAAGCCGTTCCAAGAAACCTTAACCGTTATAGATAAAAAAATTAAATATGTGGTATCTTGACATTGCAAGGGTCTGGCATTTTGATCCCCCTTGCACTTTGATGCATGAGTGAGATTTGATCTAAATAAAGGATAAAATTTTACAGTTTCAATTTGTTCTTCTATGAATGGTTAATGTCTTTGTGTAGTAATTGTGAATTAGATATTAATGTTTGTGAAAAAGTGTTTAAGCTTTGACAAGCATTTGAAGATTCCTTTCCTTTGAGAATGCATTGTTTTGTGACATTTGATTCATGTTATTTACATTAAATAGTTGGTCGAGTCATCAAACATTAGTAATCTGGTCTTTGAGTCATGATATTGACCATTTGCCAATCCTTTCATTTTAGCAATAGTTAATTTAAGCATTTCTCTTTGCACTTGTGTCATGGCTATGAACAAGTGTTAGTTTTCCTTTCCTACTTTCTAGTAAAAAGAATATACCAGGTTTATATATTTGAAAAATAAAAAATTATATTAGAAGAGGGAGTTGTACCTCAACCAAATTAATTCAGAGGAAGATTATCAATCTAATGATAGTCTCTCCAACTGTTGTGAGTTAATTTTGTCTTTCTTGGGTGTTATAAAGTCAATTTTGTTCATTTTTATAAAGTATAAATCTATTCAATAACAAAAGGAATCATTGTAAGAACTATTATATGATTAATGATGTTGTAGGGGAGCCCACCTTGGTTTTTTAGAGACTAAATTATAGAGGAGAAAAAAATTAAATCCATCTCCTTTTCATTGACCATTGACCTATGGTTTCTACTCATAATATCTAGCTAACCTTTAGGAAAACCTAGACAATCAATTGGAAACACCAACAGATTGGTGACTCTGTTGGGGACTACTAAGAAATTCCTATCTAGTAGTCAGTATATTGTGGTCTTGATTCTAAATTCTTATTTAAAATCCATCTATGGTAAATTTGTTTTAGAAAGTTGTTAAGACTAGAGTCTTGTTAAATTACTTGAAGATTGTTATTCCCATTTGATCTAGGTAGCGAATCTAACATTCTGAAGGACCAGTCTAAAATAAAATCTTAGCTGAACATCATCATGGATGACAAAATATCTCCATTCAAAGTTGATTCTACGAGGAGACTTGAAGGAGAATTTTCAAAGAAGAGATCAACATGGAAAAAAATATGTAAGTCAAATCCCACTTTTAATAATAACACTGGTTAAATATTACATAGTGATGATAGTTCTAATAGTTCATAAAATAGATATGTGCCTCTCAATAAGGAAAATGCATTAAATACACCTTTTTTGGGAGGAATTCCTACAAATTCCCAAAGAATGGTTGAACAAATGAGGAATATAGCACCAACTTGGAGAGGGAGTGATCCTGCATAGGATATTTTAGACCAAAACCCTCCTCTTGGAAATTCTATGGTGCAAAGAATTTATAATAACCCTCCAACCTAAAAAACTCATAACATTTCATATGAAAATATTATTGCATTTCATATGAAAATCTTATTGAGCCTCTATTTTAAAATTGTGTTCCTTAGGATATACCAAATAATGCCCCTCCAGTTGCTTCACAATCCACTATTTTTGAAAAAGCAACTCAGACTGAGGATGAATTGTTAAGAGAAATGAATGATCTATAGTTAGAGATGGATAGATTAGAAAATAAAATAATTAGGGAAGAAGTAAAGAAGAGAGATGAAATGAAGAAAGAGTTTAAAGTATGAAAATTTCTTATTATACAAATAATACTATGGTACTAACATCTCAAAACTAGGATGAAAGAAACCAATAGATAATTGTACCTATGAATACTTCTCATGTGAACATGGAGCAACCCCCATCCTAATGTTACATCACAAGTTCAAAAAACTATAGCTAATATGATAATGTTTCTCAACAAAATGTCATTCCTTCTACCTCACAGAATAACACTGCTGCTAATTCTATACCTATGAATTCTGATGTTTTAGTAGGCCCTCAAACAAACCTTAGTTATCATCAACAATAAGGTCCTAGTGTAGGAGGATGTCCCATCAATAGAATTTGGGGAAAATCATACAGTTTGGTGGTTATATACCAAATAGTCAAGGACAAAATTAGATGGGCCCTCAATTCCATTATAACACCCCACCAAACACAGGGAATTGGTATATTCTAGCAACCCAACATTAATACATACAACAAAATGTCCCTATAAACTAGTGTGATCAACAAAATATTGGAGTGGGAAATCCTCCAAGTGGAATATCTTTACAAATGGATAGATATAGATAACTTGATTTTTTTGTATTCTTGGATATCCTAATCAAATTCCTAATGAAGTAAGGTCATACCTTGCTAGATTCTTAGGGAATGATGCACTTAGTGGTGAAGGAAATATTAACACCATTTTGAATCTATTTGATGATTTTGAGGTTGAACATGAGGATGTTGTAATGAAATTGTTTATGCAATCTCTAATTGGTGAGTCAAGGTATTGGTACATGCAATTCTTAGATGGAAGTATTGGATCATGGGATGAATTCAAAACATTGTTCAAATAGTATTATGGTACTAATATTGACCCTACATTTGTGATAAATGAATTCACAAGCATAAGGGATTGAATGAGTCAATATCTAAGTTCAACACATGGTTTAATAGGTTTTTTAACAAAATATCACCATATATGAGGCCCAATTAGTCTATTTGTCTAGTTTTATACTACAATGCCTATGATCCAAAGATGGGTTATGAGTTAAGGGTTAAGAACCCTCAATTCTTGAGGGATGCATTCAACATTGCAACTCATATTGAAAATAATAGAAAGGGTTCAAGAAAGGTAAAAAAAAGGGATGATGTTAAGATCTTACAAAAATCTAGGGGACATCAGAGTAAAGTTGTTCCTCTAGAGGATAAACATGATAAGGTGATGAATGCCTCAAAAGATCTTTGTTGTAAGTTAGATAGAAATTATAAGGGCTTACCTCATGACAAACCCAATTACCAAAGGTAGGGGAAAATTCCTAAGCTTTCAAACCATCCTTATAACACAAACTAGCACAATGGTAGGCCTATCCAAAATAATCAGAGGTTGATTCCAAGTGAAGAAACCCTTGATCCCTTGAAAAGGAATAGTGCTAATTTTTCAAAGGAAACCCCTTGGTGTAATCCCTTCCATTTCCACACTCCTCATAGTAATGCATGGTTGCCTAATTTCTTAAGGAGGGACATATTTCATGTGATGATTTTGATAACTCACAAGGTGAAGAACAAGGTATAAACATGTTATCTAGGAAGATTAATTCAATAGTTGATGAGTACTCTTCAGATAAAGGATTCTCAAAACTAGATGTGTCTGATAAAAGGTATCATAATTATGGTTATCATCAATAAATATTTTCTGAAAATGAAGAGGAATACCCTAATAATGTGAATAATGTTGAATCTGAACCTAAGATCAAATTGAGAAATACCTTAGATGAAGAAATCAAGGTATTGAATATTGAAAATGTTACTCAAGTTAAGAGTAATTATAATTTGAGAAGTAAAATAGTTAATTATGATTGAGGGAAGCTAGGTGGCCTTTTTATAAAAGAAAGTAAAGATGGTTGAAAAGTTTACTCTCCCATTAAGTAGTAGGAAGTTAAAGGAAAGAATACTAAGAAGTCTAAAAGTATAATGGATCCTAGTAACACCAAGGCTAAATGAAGATAAGATATAAATGAAAAGAGGAAATAACAAAACAAGGATCAACATAAAATCTCAGTGGGAAAATAATAAAAAAAGGATAATGATCAACCCATATTAACAAATCAGCCTAGTTGTATACCAAAGTATGCCCTAGTGGATATGACACAACTTTTGTCCCAAATCAAGGTATCAACTCCTTCCTTGGAAATGATGAGGATAAAATAACACAAGGAAAAATAAGTTTCCCTCATCAATGGAGCAACTATAGCCTATGATATAGAAAAGGTGATTATCCCATCAAAAAAGGGTAAAGAACAGTTAAAAAGAAGTGAACCTAAAGGGATCAATGTTCAAGTACTTGAAGTGTTTCTAGGAACTACTCTAACCACTTTCCCTAATCAAGTGGATCCCTTCTATGTGACTCTAGAAGTTCACAAAAAATTGATAAGAAATTACATGATTGGCTTAGGAGCATCCATAAATGTCACGCCCTTAGAAATTTTGAGGGAACTTGGATTGCAAGTAAACCAAACATTTGGGAATTTTTTTGTAATGGATTCGAGAGAAGTCCCAGTAATTAGAATTATGAAGGATGTAAATTTCAAATTAGCAACTTTTCCTAAGAAAGACTATAATAAATGTGATTGTTGTTGATATTCCAACCCAATATGGAATGATTTTATCAAGAAGTTGTGTAACAATAGTTGGGAGAAGTATGAAATTAGATATCTCATATGCTATGATCCCTATTAATTGTAGAGATGTCAAGTTGATCAGAGAAAAGAGAGCCCCTAACCTCATTGAATACATGCATCTAGTAGAAAATGTAAACTTTATTGATATAGACATGGGCAACTTCAAGGTTGTGGTGGAACCCCCAAAATATTTCTGTTTCACTGATATTTGATGCATATTTAGATGTCTTTAATAGTTTGGGATGTATCTTGTCGCTTAGGGTTCTATTTTACTCAAGTTCTAGGGTTTTCTTTGTGCCCTAAACCCCTTGAAAAATATTAAGTATTGAAAATCCTTGCATGCATTCTAATGTGCAGTTGACCTGTGCTAGCTAGTTCTCGGTTCTTCAAGTTACAACCTAAGTTATCATGTTCATTCGATTACCATCCCCTTGTGCCTAGTGTTCCTAGTCATTACTCGCTCAAATTATTTTAAACCATGATTATGTTAAGTGGGATTTAAAATCTTTTAATTATTTTCCATACATCCTAAGTTCGGCCTCAAATAATGCCTAAGTCCTTTACTTTTAAAACCTAGCAAATGACCCCCTCTTAAGTCATCAATAAATGCACATGTCTATATAAATGCTTAAGAGTGGTCATTGGGTCCCACCAAATGTTTTCTATTGGTTTCCTGCTAGCCCGTGGCAATAAAATATTCATACAAGAAAACCAATGGGGCGGTGGGTGGATGACACATGTCCATCCTTGTGGCAGGTCCTACCAATTCTCAAAGGCATCGGTGATGGAGGGTTATGAAATTAATAGCTTAGATGCAGTATTATTTTTAATCTCGACCATTCCCCACTAGCCCATGGGGTACCCATTGTTAGATCTTAGCTCTTGAAGGGCTAGCGGATAAGTGCCACATGGCACCATCGACACCGTCAAAATGACTTTATAAGGCATAAAAACTTTGATGAAATATTTCATGGCAACTATGGAAGTGGAAAAGAGTGTGATACTAAATGGAATTTAGATCATGTGCATAAAACCTCCATGAGATATTTTAAACACAACCATTCATCACAAAAGGAGGTTAACAGCCTGGGTGTTGGCTTGGAAATTAAAGCGAGCACACATTGGAGGTTGTTGGGTAAATCTAGGTCATTGCCTACTAGCTCATGACCATAGATCTAATCCTTGCAAATTCTACAGGGCTAGCGGGAAACTATCATGTGTACTCTCTCGCATCTTGTAAAGCATGGTGGGGCCATGAAGCCAACGAAGAAGGTATACACATGGTGAGAAATTGGTTGAGTGGGTGTCAAGTTAGCAAAAGGTAAAATGTTCAAACCTCCTTGACTGCATCTTAGCCGCTCATTGATCTAGATCACAATGAGATCTATGATGGAAATTCAAATTTTCTATAAAGGACATCATTGCACCATTCTAGTTCATGCAAGCGAATAGTAAAGGCAGAGTTGATGTTTTCTACCAAATTCAAGTTTTATTCACCATAAAAGCTAGATTTAAAGCTTGTTCTTGATTACAAAAGCATTTCCAAATAATTTTGATGTTGTTGTAGAGAATTTCAAGCATTTGGTATCTTCAAATTTAGGATTTTTCATGTTGAAAAACCAGTAAGTCAATTTGTTCCTCTTGAGCTAAATTTTCTCCTAGTTTTCATTTAATTGCTATTGTTATAATCTTAATTAGGTTTCAGGGTTTCTTTTAAGGTTTTACATTCATTGAATTGCTACGAATTTATGAATTTAGTCACTCTTTGTGTCAAATATTTTCCTTAAACCTATAGGGCCTTGTGTAAAACTATGAAACCCTAGAGTAAATTACCCCTTATATATGGCACCCAAGGTTCAACTCCCTAGCTCTAAACATAAAAATGAGGCCTCTGATCCAAGACTCGATTGATCAATTACCACCCTCAACTGGTGAGAAATAGATAGGTCAAACCATGTTTCATGGCCCTAGAGTAAAGGATGGTAATGTCGACAAACAATGCACCATTAATGATGCTTCATTGTTGTATACTAGGTGGAAACTCTTCCAGAGTTGGTTTGGGAATAGGAATACCCACATTCCAATTTGCAACCCCTGGAGATTAGACATGGCTAAGTTGATCATCCCCAACATGTTCTTGGATATTGACCTTCTAAAATCTGTTGCAGCTAATTATGACCCCATTGTTAGGGTAGTTTAGAACTCATTCTAGGAAGGAGATGGTTTGGGTTACAAAGGAGGAAATTGCAGAAGTTTTCAAATTGAGAAAATAGAACAAAGACATGGTAAAGATTGATGACAAGAAAATAAGGGAAGAATATGAGAAGGTGAGACCTAAATTTAAAGTCTCAGTGCTGGCTCACTTCTTGGAATCAGTAGGAAAGGGAAAAGGTAGAATTGTACTTGGACCATCTGATAGGGAGCCCTTTCCAATCAAATACTTTTTCCTACAATTTCAAAAAACTTTCTACTCCCTATGTTAGATTCTAGGGTATGATCCATCCTCCAGCATGCCAATTGCACCAATGTATATGGCTGCTAGTATTCAACATCCTAACATTAACACCTTTTATTATTTTGATACTTATCAGAAGAGATACATAAGGGTTTAGTAGCCTTGAAGAATGGGAAATATGCAATAAGGTTCTTGTGGTATTCTTTGTTTATGCACATGTTCCTATACAAGGGTGTAGATTTCTTTGGTCAAGATATGGAGTTAAAAAGAGTGGTGGATGGTGTAGTGATTCATGTTCAATCATGAACTCCATTGTTAGATAGGCATGAACATAAAACTAGTTTTGTTGTTTCCACAAACATATTTTCCCCCAAATTGAAAAGAGCTCTAATTATGGATATGCTAAGGATTCCCACAGAGTTACATGATTTCCTTAGGAGAGTGGAATGGAGGCCTAATTTAAAATTCAATCACAATTGAGGGGATGTAATCCCTTATCAAGATTGCACAGTTATTAGAATATATGGAGCAAGACAAACACCCCATGTACTCCCTAGGGATATGTCACTGAGGGTTGGTTTTCTTGAAGTTATGTGGTAGTTGGGTGATGTAGAGGATAATTACTTATTTGATATGAGGAAAGAAACTTTTTTCCCTACCTATACTATTTTTTTTTTTTTTTTCTTGACAACAAATGGATGGAAGAAAATCATTGATATAATCAATCCCTATAGAATGAAGTATCGAGCATATAAGAGCTATGACCCAAAGGGTTTCATGGTGGTTAGATAGAATAAAAGGAGGGAAGTTTTTCCATACATTTTCTTTCCTTAAAGACATCATCATAATTTTTTTTGATTTCCTAATACAAGAGGATAGAATAAGAAAATGGATTATTTTTGAGAATTTGGAGATAGAAAGAAGGGTGAAAGACCCTCAATTTATAACTTTGTCAGACATTGAGAATGTAATATTGAGAATAGAAATAATTGTACAAAATTTTGAAAAATTTGTTGCGACTCTGAAAGAGGAAAGAATGATCCAGGATAAGGGAAAGGCTATGGTAACTAAAGAAAATGATAAGGGGAATGCCCCTATGATAGAAGAGATACCAACTTACCAACTCCCAAGAAGGTGCACATTTATGCAAGAAGAAAGAGCACTGTTAAGAAACAATTAATCATTGCCACTTATACAAAATTAGAGGAGTCAAGTACACCTTCTCCCCAATAGCAACTACCACCATTTTCACCACCACATTCTTCCACCCCACAAATAATTGAGTTGGAATCCCATCCTAGAGGACCATCTCCTCCTAAGGAGAGACCAATAAAAAGGAAAAGGGTTGAGCCAGCTGGCCTTGTTGATTACCCTGTTGATGAATTAGATGATGAGATTGTTGTTATAGGAATATGAAATAAGGCATGGTATGCTCTCTCCCCAAAGAGATATAGTGCCATAAACCTTGAGTCTCAAAATGAGAAAGGTTGAATTAAGTGGGGTAAATAGTGAAGAGGATGTTAGAGTTGAATCTTGTAAGCAATTCATGGATGATGATACATTCGTGAAAACACAAGCATTTCAAGAATATGTGTGGAGGGAATTGAAGGAAAAGTATGTGATGAGTGTTGATATGAAAGAAAGTAAGAGCCCTAAATTACCAAACATAATTATAGAGGTTGAGGTTAGAAATGAGATGAGGACCAAGTATTTGAATATCACTACAGCTAAAGGCAGATAATTGGTCAAAAAGATTGGGGTATTGTTATTACTAGAATGGGATTTTGCATCATCCATTGCATTTGATACAGTCAAGAAACATGATGCCCCCATCTTCAACACAAAAGAGGAAGTCACTTTGGCCTTACAAGGATCAACCTTCAGCTCCCAATAGGACACATTGGCCATTTGGGCCTTAGCCCCAAGCACAAAGAGGCCAAACATTGCAAAACCAACTACTAGAGTTAGAGGAGGGTTGATCATTAAAAGGTTATTAGATAAATCTTCTATAGAAGCAACTACTATGAATTTAAATGTAGATTAGTTTACTAAAGCTACATTTGAGTCCTTGAGGAGAGGGAAAAGTATAGAACAAAGTATAATGATATAATGATTGAATACAATGTAGGGAAATAGAAAATTGTTGAGATGCAATTGAAAATTACATTATGGAAGGATAAATTTTAGTCCATGCATGCAATAGGCCCATCACAAGACACAATTCATCCTCCCCCTTCCCCACAAGAATATTCTCCACCTTCTCGAATGCTTTCGCCACCTCCAATCCCCACTGATCTTGTACTTCCTATTTCTGAGGATGTGCCCATTGAACAATTAGCTTCATGAACATTAGATGCACCTCCAATTGAAGATATCACCAAGGAGGAATTTATAGAGAAGCTCAAGAGTTATGAGGAGAGGTGTTAGTAAAATGATGAGCTAATCCATGTGAGCAACTTGAAGATTGTGACAGTGGTACTAGAGCACTTAAGTAAAGGGATTGAGAGAAGACTAATAGGAATTCATTCAAACTATTCTTCCATGTTCAATGCAATAAGGAGCTTTGATAGGGATAAAGATATTGCCATCCCATTGATGGATAAATGGATCCCCAAAGCACAATAATTAAGAGATATGGCCATTATTTCAAAACATGATGCAAATAAACCTTCCATCATTGTCCCAACCCTTAGGCTTGTGAAAGAAATCAAGGAATTACAAGGGTTGATTGAACCATTAGAAATGAAAATTAGGGAGCTAGTGAAGATGTTTGATGAGTAGAGTTTCAGGTTACTCCTAAATATTTTGAATGAAAATATTGAAGTTAAACATTTACATGAATGAAAGGACCAAGAAAATAAGGTGATAACCACTCAAGCCAAATTAATTTGTGATGGAGTAGATGTGGATAAGTTAAAGAAAAATATGGATAAGCTCACTCAAATAGGTATTTTCCTTGAAGAATTTGAAAAGGAAGCTAATCAGGTAGTCATAAAGTACATTCCATATATAAAAAAGGTAGATGAAGTTATAACATTTTATTGGCCTTCTAAGAAATACTTTGAGCTTTGGAAGAGCAAGTATGTTGACATCCTAGATGAGTAGGCTACTGGAATAGTGAAATGGTGATTGGAATTTTGATCTTATGTTTGCAACAACAAAAGTTACATTAAGAGAAGTAAAATACATGTCCTGGAACTATTACAGATTAGGCCTTAAATACATCAATTTTTAGATATTGTATTCTCTCCATTCCAAATTGATGACATGGAATGTAGACATGGAAATGCTTCACTGTATTCTTATTTCTTTATTTTATGCTCTCCATCCTCAAGTTTTGGAGCACATGGAAAATATAGTGTAGCTCATGGATAGGACAATTTGCACCGACTAAAGAGTCTTTTGGAAGGTGGAAAAATCTTCATCAACAAATGAGAAATGGTTTTTGTCTTATGTGAACAGCTTCCTCAAATTTTGGAAAATATAACTTCCTTTTGAATGTGAATGTGAATGTCAAATGCAAATATGACATGTGTACATTTTGCTCGAGGCTTGTTTTGCTCCCTTTTTCTTATAAAAGGGAATTCAAGGCCAATTGTATGAGGTTGTTAGCAGATTGATCTTAGAAAAATTTTGTAACCAGGTCTAGACAATAGAATTTTGAGTTTGTTCTAGGTTTTATGAGATTTTGAGTCTTGTGATGGTGAATGTGATAACAATACTATCATATTTTGGAATATAAATGGAAAAATATTCAGGGCCAACGTTCTTTGTTATATACTTTGCATAGATTATGAATATAAATTAATCAAATATTATTTCTATTCATCTTCTTGTCTTTCCTCTAATGTTTATTCATTGTTAACACACTTGTTCAAAGAATGGGTTAAATTTTTTTTAACATGAATGAAGGTTTATGTGAATGTATGCATGGATAATTAAGTATTGTTGGTTAATTTTTTGGTATTAATGGTGTAAGGAATCATTGATAAGCTTTGTTATGATAGGAATAATGTTAGATTTTTTAAATTATGTGATTTTGAATTATCTACCCTAGGATAAGACATTGGTCATGTTGTGTTACAGTTTCCTTGATCTTTCTTAGCAACTACATTCAAAATCAATTTCAATATCCATTTCTTATGTGAATGTATTTTGAGTTGAATTTTAAACACCTTCTCATGGTTCAATGTGATGTTACCAAAAATATTAGCTAGATCTTTATGGTTCCCAATTGTTAATCAATTAAAGAAGAATTTTTCTATTAAATTTACAATGTATATGATAATTGGCACAACAATATCTAAAAATACATTGTAGGGATCACCCTCCCTTATTTTTCTGAGTCCAAAGGGTAGAGGGAAAGCCTAGCAATCTCTCAACTATTCATTGGCCAATCCCTTAGAGTTATTGACAATTGAATTTGGTACATTCATAGATAACTATTGAGATAACTTTGGTTAATTAAAATAACTAATAAATTGGCAATTCTATTGGGGACAAAGCTAGTCCAATGTCTCTAGGTTAGATCAAGTACAACCAAAGTCAAAGAAGTTCCTTGTTCTTCACTATCTGAAGAACAATTCATACAAAATATTCATCATAGATTATATTTATTCTCAGTGAGTCAAGTTCTAGCTCCATTTTCTGTTTCCTGTTAGGTATGTTTAAAATTCTCTCTAAAATTGCAAAGGCTTCTCAAAATTATGATATATTTTCATTTCCCCATCTAGTGGGTGGCGACTTTGAAGTCTCTTGTGATAGTGAAAATTTAAAAATTTAAAGAAAGAGAGATAAGAAGATTTGTAAGGAGAATTTTGAAACCATGAGAGGAACCATGAGCAATGTAAAGAATAATCCTAAGAAGAAGCTGGAATCTAAGCTACCATGGAGTAAGAAGTCATCATTGATAGAAAAGAACACTGAAGCAAGTAAGTCTGCTAATAATTTTGACCATGCAACTACAATTTTAAATGAAAATACTCATGAGGAAACATTTGATTATGATATGCCCCCTAATAATGAGGTAAATCCTGGTACCAAAAAATCCCCTATTACCACTAGTCAACCTAAACCTAATCCTCTAGTATCAAAAGAATATGAACTGTAGAAATTTTGGGATAAGGAATCTAAAGCCCCAACTAGAAGGGTAAATCCTAGGGGTAACTCTATTTTCAATGATGATAATTGAAATCCAAGAGGAAGATCACATAGTAGAAGCTCACACCATTCTTCTAAAAGAGAGCCACTGAATCTTACCTATTATACTCTAGAACATAGTGAATATGAGGTTACACTGGAGGATGAAGAAGATATAAATAAGGATATGCAAGCTCTACAAGAAGAAGATTTGAGACTTAAGGAGTTGGGATTGAAACAAGCAAAAGAAAGATTGTAATGACCTAACCTTTTCATAAAGTAAAAATTTCTTAATTTTGCACCAAACAAGTAAAGGTAATGAGTAATAAATCCATTGCAATAAAAAATTTCTTTTCTCTTATTGATAATTTCCAAAAATGATACAACATATTCCATCATGTAATTTTTTTTTTTACAAATATACATCAAAGTAAGAAAACATACAAATACATACATAGCTCATGGAGCTTTTGAACAAATAGTAGTAAGACGGTCCAGGTTCCTTTCCTTTCAAATCATGGTTCTTCTATTGCCTACCATAGAGGAGAAGCATCGCTCAGGCACTTTTCCACCAACCACAGATTGTTAATGTGGTCCCCCACACATCTATCATTCGATAGATGGCCCTACCCTTCGACGAAGAGATTGTTATAGTAACCGATAATGACAACCAACTGAGCATAGTGTTGTGTCCTACATAACTAGAACTTGTAATCCCACAATCCCAAACTAGCATGTAATAATGGATCATGGTAAACTGGTAGTGTAGTCTCAAGCATCACACAATCTAAGTGGAGTCTCATACATTGCACCACTTTGGACAAAGTGTTCTCATTTAGTAATTCAAATGAATTCATCTATCATAAACACTACTCAGGGCCGATTTGACTTAAGGCTATCTTACACTATGCATAGGCATTTTCCTTCAATGGATAATCTGTCATCCCAGACTAACCTACAATAATCTATTCTACTTAAAATGAAAATAACTAACAGGTAAGTACACAAGCACCCTCCCATACTGGATTATCTTATCCTAGGAGTAACTTAAGTTTCCTAGTTAACTTAAGAATTTAGTTGGGTGTACCTCAAGTGACTCTTGCATTCAATCAAGCCTAATTAAATAATATCTAATACAAACAACATTCTCCTATTATGGATATCTTATAAACATTTGTATAACATAGCTAGAATGTTTCAGTTTCCCTTTTTCAAAAGACATACATATACACTTCCTATGTACAAATAGAAAGTACTTTCCAAGCAGCATAACAATTCTTGCAAATAAATAGTAGAAGAATATCCCATGCCTGTATATGCTTTTTGCAAATTGATGAAAGAGTTTCCTTCACCTATAGCTCAATCCAACTCTATGATTTAATTCCCAGTACCTCAAAAATTGACAAATTTTCCTCACCAAATTCCCTCTTTCCACACTTAGAAATAACTAATAGATAATGACAAATTCCTTGGGTAGAACATGCCTTTCTCAAGGGTAATAGTGAACTCTTAGAAATGTGAATACTGGCTGCAATAATGTACACTTAGAAATGTGATTACTAGCTACAATAATGTTCACTCAAAAATGTGAAGAATGAACATATATTAATGCACAAGTTGATATGTAAATGATGTATAAGGTAATCACAAAAGACAAATGAAAAAATATAATGAAGATGGTTGATTCAAGGGAGTTGGGTGACTATTTATAGAGAGCACAGCCTCCAGCATTCCCTACAACCATGGCATGTAAATTGACAACACTGCCATTTTTAATTGTTCAACTTGGAGGTGGTGCCAACTCCATCCTGTACATCATCAATGAACATGGTGAATCGACTTCCAATTTTTCAAGCATTAAGAAGATTATTTCTAAAAGCACACGGAGAAATTCATAAATCAAAACCTACAGAAAAATTGTTTCAAAGGTGGCACAAAACCTATGAGATGGCAGGATTTTCATATGCTGAGAAGAATTCAATCATATTTCATTTACACATAGCCAACATCGACTATTTTTTGGGTTGAGTCAATGAATATAATTTACTACATTTAATTTAGTCAAGCTACATATTTTGACCTAGTCAAGGCCATTAATATTTAAATAAATTTCTTGCTTTATCCCTACGTATGTCATTAACAGGTGATGCACGATTTCCCACAGAGCCATTTTGATTCAAAGTCCAAATTTCCTCTCATTAACTATATCGACATAAAATAAGCCAAATTCCAAATACATGAATTGAAGTTTTTATTGAATCGATCCATTTATTAAATCAACTCTTTTAAGAAATTCAAAAATAATTCAATTTCCAAAGTTTTTATTTTGTTTTTTTTAGACTTCAGGAATCGGGTAGCATGACCCCCTATAAACTGTAGTGCACCTGGTAAACTTTTTAATGTGACTGGAAGCACTGGCGCAACACACCCTTTGGTACCACGAGGGTGGGGGAGACTAAAACTCATGGCCAACCTCCTACAATAGGAAATATTTAGCCAATCGAGCTAGGGCCCCAACCCATTCGATTTCCAAAGTTGAGAAGAATATGTAATATATATTTTATTTTATATATATAGTTTATATATAATATACACATATATATATTTATTTAAATAACTTAGTATAATATATATATATATATGTGTGTGTGTATTAATATAACTATAATATATATAATATTTAATATATATTTACATATATATATATTAATTTATCAAATATATATCGTGAGCCAGTCAACATTCATCCGATATATATATATATATGTAAATTTGTAAGGCAATAATAATAATATTATTAATATCCACATATACAGGATGTGTACATATATACATATATATACATGTATATACCTCTATGTACACGTATGTGTAGGTATACCATATTGATGCATCTGTATGAGCATATCCACTTGCCAACGTACGCTTGTATCGATATCCATATCCCTATGGATATGTGTATATACTATATATATGTATATATGTCCACATCTGATTCACTTACATCCATTTAAGTTACCATCATATTGATAGGTGTGTATGTGTGGTATCTTTATACATATGTATATACATGTCATAAGATCCTCCTGAAATGTATGTGCATACATATATTCATACTTCCACCTACATCCCACCTATCCATATGACTATACTATCACTCAGATAAACATCTCTTGCAATTGCATGTAGAAGTAAACAAGACTCCTAATGCAAACATACAAGCTATGGATGACTTATGTATAACCCACACAAACTAACTTAGTTCACTCAATCTAAGGTGGTGTGTGTATGCTCAGATAGTTTCATTTACTGATCACTCAACCAAGATCTTCTCTCAAGTGATACTTCCCCTCCTCCTAGAGGAATGGAACATGTACCTGCATCAACTAACACATGCCCACAATAGTCAAATGTTCACAAAATAAGCAATATACATAAACTTCTCCAAAGTTGGAATAATCACAATTCAATAACCTTATATAATTGTAATATTTCAAGAAGGATAACATAAATTGAAGTAAAATTAAATGAGACAATCATCAAATGTGAAAAAATTCATATTGATAAAAAACATTCATATTGATTACAAGGAACAACATATTTTATTCATCTTCAAAATTATCATTACAACCATTTTACCCTATGCAATAATAGTAAATAGTAACTATACAATCGGGGTGTAACATACTCCCCCCTTATGAATCATCATCATCGATGACCTAAGGTGTTATTCAAAGCATAAGAAAAAATCTAACACTACATTATTCATCATTCTCAAAATCTTCAAGAATGTCTAGAAATTTATGCTGAATTTCTGCATAATCCTCACAGGTAGTCGAGTCTTCTATGTACTGGTCCCACTAGACTTTGCATTGTGGGATATCTCTATTACACAAGAAAAGCTTACATGTTTCTACCACTTTAACGGGCTCGAGAGTTACTACTCTGAGATCCTTTACCTGTAAAGCAGTCCAATCAATTACATGATTATCTCCCGGTATATATTTTTTAAGGTAAGACACATGGAATACATTATGAATTCTAGCAAGAGCTAGTGGAAAAGTGGTTCGATAGGCTACATGATTCAATTCCTCTAGAACCTCAAAGTTTCCAACATAATGTGGGGCTAACTTAGAAGAATTTCCAAAATTAATGGAGATTTTGTGAGGTTTCACTCTCAAAAGTACTTTTTCACCTAAAGCAAAATTATGAGGCATCCTCTTAGCATCTGCATAACTTTTATGTCGACTGTTAGATTTTGCTAACCTTTGTTTAATAATCTTAACTTGTTCATCCATTTCTACTAACATTTTCGGTCCAAGACTTACTTGATCCTCAAGTTAGCCCAACTTATAGGAGTTCTACACTTTCGGCCATACAAAGCTTTGAAAGGAGTCATCTTAATTGCATAATGGTATGAGTTATTGTAAGAAAATTTGACTAAAGGTAAATAATCTTCCCACTTGTATTGTTGATCCATGCAATACACCATAAGTAGGTCCTCCATTACTTGGTTTACCCTTTTAGTTTTCCCATCTATTTCTAGATGATATTCCAAGCTAATATTTAACTGAGTCCCAAGTGCAGAAAACAAGGTTTTCCAAAATCTAGAAGTGATTCATGTATCCTTATGAGAAATAATCTTTTCAAGAATCCCATGCAATATAAACACTTCCTACAAAAACTTCCTTGCTATGATAGGTGCTCCATCAGTTAAGTTCCCTGGTATAAAATGTGCAACTTTTGTAAGCTTATCTACTACCACTAGTATGGCATTGTGCTTATTCCTTAACATAGGTACTCCTTGCACAAAATACATACTTATAACTTGTCATTTCCTTTCTGGTATGTCATGTGTGTATAACAAACTTGTAGGATAACGATGCTCAACTTTCACCCTTTGAAACTCAAGGTACCTAGCCACAAAACTAGCAACATCTCCTTTCATTCCCTTCCAAAATTATAATGGTTTCAAATCAACCATCATTTTTCTCACTCCTAGATGTCCGAAATATGGTGCTTCATGTATTTCCTTCCATACCATATTTCTCAATTCCTTCACATTAGGTACATACATTCTACCCTTGTACCTTAGTAATCCAATAGGTTCAAATTGAAAACCTTCATACCTAGAATCTTGAGGATTTTCCATGAGTGCTTTCTTAACTTGTAAGTAATTCTCATCCTCTTTGCACTTCTAGAGTACTTTCCCTTTGAAATCAGTTTGAATTCCTACTATGGAAGCAATGTGACATCTCTGGCTCAATGCATCGGTGACCTGATTCTCTTTTCCCTTGATATAACTAATATTAAAATCATTGTTAGCTATGAACTCTAAAAATCTCTTCTGTCTGGCATTTAAATTCAACTGAGTAAAAATGTACTTTAACCCATTATGGTCAATTTTCAACTCAAAGGGTTTCCCCAAAAAATTGTGCCTCCACATTTGCATTGCATGAACTACAACTTCCAACTCTAAATCATGTGATGCATAATTCATTTCATATGGCTTCAAATTTCTAGATTCATATGCAATCACTTGCCCATCTCGCATCAATACAACTCCTAACCCTTATCTACATGCATCTGTGATAGCTATAAAGCTACCTTCAGGATCTGGTACCTTTAGGATTGGTGCAATGGTTAGTTTCTCTTTGAGCAGGTCAAATGCTTCTTGACACTTTTCATTGTATTTGAATCTCTTTCCTTTCTTTTGCAAAGAAGTTATAGGAAAGGAAATATTAGAAAAGTTTGCGATGAATTTTAGTAATATCCTACCAAACCCATGAAACTTCTTACTTCTAACACATTTTTTAGTATATACCACTGAATTACTACTTTGATCTTTACTTGGTCCACTACAATTCCTTCTACTAAAATCACATGGCCCAAATAATGTATCCTCTCTTGGAAGAATGTATACTTGGAAAGCTTACCATACAACTTATGCTCTCTTAACCATTGTAGGACCATTTCTAAATGCTTGTAGTGTTCTTCCTCATTTCTAGAATAAATCAAGATGACATCTAGAAAAACTAGTACAAACTTGTCAAAGTAATCCCTAAACACACTATTCATTAGATTCATGAATGTTGTTGGTGCATTTGTTAAACCAAAAGGTAAAACAGTGAACTCATAGTGTTCATATCAAGTTCTAAAAGCAGTTTTAAAGATCTCTTCATCTCTTACCCTCAATTGGTGATATCTAGATCTCAAATCTATTTTTGAGAAAACAACTGCACCTCTCATTTGATCAAAAAGATCATCAATGTGTGGTAGGGGATACTTGTTCTTAATCGTAGCTTTGTTAAGCATACGATAGTCAATGCACAATCACAATGTTCCATCCTTCTTCTTGACAAAGATAACTGGTGCTCCCCTAGGTGAAACACTTGGTATTATTAGTCCTTTTGACAACAATTCATCCAATTGTGTCTTAAGTTCCATAAGTTTAGTGGTGGTCATCCTATAGGGTACCTTGGATATAGGTTCTAATATGGGAACTATATTAATAGAGAAATCACACACTCTTTTCAGAGGTATTCCTAGTAACTCTTCAGGAAACACATCTGAAAATTCCCTCAAAATTGGGTACTCCATATCTGATTTTCCAGTTTCTTCTATTTCCCCATATTATAACTCTTGTAGACTAGTAATTAGAATTATCACTATGCTACCCAAGCTCTTCAATCTTTACAACAAAGAGTTTTCACCCTTTCTTATTAGCTCTCATAAGTTGCATTATTGTAATTTTTCAAATTTTTACCTCTCTAGGTATTCCTTGGAATTTTACTTGATTTTCATAGTCATCTAGACACTCAACAGTCTTGGCATGAAAATATACTATGGCCCTATGCTTCCAAAACCAATTCATTCTTAGGATAACATCATATGATCCTAGTGGTGTGACATAAAGGTTGACTTCAGTACTAAAACTAGGTAGCTCTATCATATCCTCGAATAGACATTGATCCACCTTTGCTCTTGTCTAGTTTGTATACTCTACATTCCAAGACATTTCCATGTGTCCCTCCTTCCTAGATAATTGTTTAGCTATTCTAGGTGAAATGAAATTTTTAGTAGCACTAATATCAATAAGAATAGAAATAGGTAATCCAAAAAAAATACTTGGTGTTTCAATTGGTGTTACTTGATAATCAGCTTGGCGGTCATCCATAATAGCATGTATGCTTTGCTGAAACATGGCCTGCTAAGTGGGTAATGAGCTACCATATGGTTTTTGAACCATAAGTTTTATTAGGAAATTCACTTGCATAGTGATTCCCTTTGCATATAAAACATCCTATTCTTGGTCCTCTTTTCTCCATACTTTCTCTAGACTTGTTAGCACCTTCATTAGCCTTGCTAGTGTTTCCCACGCTGAAATCATTTCTCTTCTGATTTCTCCTAAACTCTTTTCCATTATAGCGAGATCTTTTCCCTTCTTTGTAGCATTCCGCACAAATTCCTCCTTCTTAGGAGCTATCTTTTTGGGAACTTCCACATCTCTCTTTTTATCTTTTCTTTCTTGCTGGTTGGAATCTACCTTAATCTTTTGTTCTTTCTTAATGGATTTTTCATAAAATAGATCCATTGTGGTTGGACCATGCATATCCACTTCTCCTCCAATCCGGTTATTGAGCCCCAAAATGAATTTCCTAATGTAGAAACACTCATCCTCATGGTAGATGGGGACATAACGTAGAATTTAGGTGAACTTTCCCCAGTATTCAATGACGATCATGGTACCTTACCTCAACTCTTGGAAGTCTAAGAGTTTCTGTTCATAGTAAAGTTGTGGTAACCATCTCTTGCAGAAAATTTCCACAAAATTTTCCCAAGTTAGTTTCCATGAGCTAATTCTAAGTTCTAGCTTTGTGTTCATCCACTAGTTAGAGGCTTCACCTGCTAACTGATATGCACCCCATGTAGCCTTGGTGACTTCATCATAGTTCCATATCTCAAAGTACATTTGCATCTAAACAAGCCATAGTTCATCTTCATCACCTCCAACACTATTGTCAAACTTAGGTGGAATTATCTTCTTCATGTCCCTTGATAGTTCGATAGACACAATCTTCTTATTTCTTTCAATGGATGGGGTAGGTGATTTTTCCTTATCATGATGAGGGTTTCCACCATGCCCATGGGAATAAGTTACTTCCTCTTGATCATTGTCAGGTATTTCCTTTTCATTCCTACCCTTATCTCTTTCTTGTTCAAGATTAGCTAATCTTTCCAATATTTGGTCAAGCCTAGCCTCCACATTAGTGGTTCCTTGTCCATCATCCTGACTTGTATTGAAATAAGTTTGTGTCCTTGTATACATCTTCACCATGATTATATGATTGGTTTAAACCTAAATTTTTTACCCATGTTAGCCTAATTATGCTATCAATTATCTTATGGAAAACATACAAGTAAACATTCACATGAACACAAGTATTACATACAAGATTTAGGCATATGCTTCTTTTGATAAACACTGAGTTTTATTCATATCATGAGGCTATCAATATCCTTTCGATTGCATTGATCTACTATTTAGATAGTCAAGGGGAGAGTATCCTTCAGATTCACTCTCAAACACATAGCTTAAAGGAGTATATCCTACAGACTATGAAAATTTGTTGTTCCCTATCTTTCTATTCATCTCTCATTTGTTTGTACCTATCCCAAAAAGGATAATAACCCTCAGATTTATCATCCGATACATAGTTACAAGAAGTAATGTCATTATGGTGTTCATCAATAATGTAATCTACATTCTTCGCAGACATTTGTTCATGAGACCATTTCTCGACTGGTAGTGTCCTTGGTGTATATCCCTTAGACTCTTTACTCGAAGAAATTGATATTACTTAAGCTAATGGTAGGACTGTAGGATCCCTAAAGATGAATGCAGTACTAGCACTTTCTTCTGAAGGAATATCCCTAGAAAGTGGTAATGACTCCAACTTTTCTGGTGAAATGGTTGGTAGGTAATTGTACATAGCCTCCATCTTCATCTTCCTCTTCACATCGCTGATCCGAGAAGGTTGGTGACTAAAATTTTTAGTTTCACTCAACTAGATAGCATTATCATAGTTGGTTCCTTCTATGGTTCTAATGATGGCTTCTTTTACCTTTTTGGCTTTAAGATAATGCTTATTTCTGATTACTAATTTTTGAGTTGTTAATTTGAGGTGCACCATTCTGACACAAGAATTTTTCACAACATTAGATAATGTTGGAATGGAGAAATGATGATCTCATAGATTCTAGAGTTAAACTTGGTAGCACTAATACCACATGTAATGACTTAACCTTTTCATAAAGTAAAAATTTCTTAATTTTACACCAAACAAGTAAAGGTAACGAGTAATAAAGCCATTGCAATAAAAATATTATTTTCTTTTATTGATAATTTCCAAACAAGATACAACATATTCCATCATGTAATTATTTTCTTTACAAATATACATTAGAGTAAGAAAGCATACAAATACATACATAGCTCATGGAGCTTTTGAACAAATAGTAATAAGACAGTCCAAGTTCCTTTCCTTTCAAATCTCGGTTCTTCTATCACTTGCTATAGAGGAGAAGCATCATTCAGGTGTTTTTCTACCAACCACGGACTCTTAATGTGGTCCCCCGCACATCTATCATTTGATAGATGGCCCTACCCTTCAATGAAGAGATCAATAGAGTAACTGATAATGACAACCTGAGCATACTGTTGTGTCCTACATAACTAGAACTTGTAATCCCATAATCCCAAAATAGCATGTAATAATGGATCATGGTGAACTGATAGTGTAGTCTCAAGCATCACACAATCTAAATGGATTCTTGTACATTGCACTACTTTGGCCAAAGTGTTCTCATTTAGTACTTCAAATGAAGTCATCTATCATAAACACTACTCAGGGATTATTTGAATTAAGGCTATCTTACACTAAATATATGTATTGTCATTTAGTGGATAATCTATCATCCCATACTAACCTACAAATATCTATTCTACTTGAAATGAAAATGACTAACAAGTACACAAGCACCCTCCCATACTGGATTATCTTATCCTAGGAGTAACACAAGCTTTCCTAGTTAACTTAATAAGTTAGCTAGGTGTACCTCAAGTGACTCTTGCATTCAATCAAGCCTAATTAAATAATATCTAATGAAAACAACATTCTCCTATTATGGAGATTGTAAAAACATTTGTATAACATATCTAGAATGCTTCATTTTCCCTTTTTCAAAAGACATAGATATACACTTCCTATGCAAAAATATAAAGTACTTTCAAATAAACATAACAATTCTTCCAAATAAATAGTAGAAGAATTTCCCATGCATGTATATGCTTTTCCCAAATTGAGGATAGAGTTGCTTTCACCTATTGCTCAACCCAACTCCTCAATTTAATTCCTAGTACCTCAGAAATTGACAAATTTTCCTCACAAAATTCCCTCTTTCTACACTTAGAAATAACTAATAGATAATGATGAATTCCTTGGGTAGAATATGCCTTTCTCAAGGGTAATAGTGAACTCTCAAAAATGTGAATATTGGCTACAATAATGTTCACTTAGAAATGTGAATACTAGATGCAATAATGCTCATTCAGAAATGTGAAGAATGAACATATATTAATGCACAAGTTGATACATAAATGATGTATAAGGAAATCAAAAAAGACAAATGACAAAAGCTAATGAAGATGGTCGATTCAAGGGAGTTGGGTGACTATTTATAGAGAGCCCAACCTCCAACATTCCCTACAACCATGGCATGTGAATTGAAACCACTACCATTTTGAATTGTTCAACCTAGAGGTGGTGCCAACTCCAGCCAATACTCAACAATGAACATGGTGAATCGACTTCCAATTTTTCTAGCATTAAGAAGACTATTTCTAAAAGCACATGGAGAAATTCATAAATAAACACCTACAAAAAAATGGTTTCAGAGGTGCTGCAAAACTTGTGAGATGGCGGGATTTCTTATATGCTGAGAAGTCAATCATATTTCATTTACACATAGCTAGAATCAACTATTTTCTAGGTTGAGTCGATGAATATCACTTACTACATTGAATTTAGTCAAGCTACAAATTTTGACTTGGTCAAAGCCATTAAGATTTAAAAGCATTTATTGCTTTATCCCTACATATGCCTTTAACAAGTGATGCACGATTTCCCACAAAGCCATGTTGATTCAAAGTCCAAATTTCCTCTCATTAACTATATCGACATAAAATAAGCCAAATTCCAAATACGTGAATTGAAACTTTTATCAAATTGATCCATTTATTAAATTGACTCTTTTAAGAAATTCAAAATTAATTCGATTTCGAAAGTTGAGAACAATATGTAGTATATATTTTATTATATATATATCGTGAGCCAGTCAACATACATCCTATATATATATAAATGTGTAAGGAAATAATAATAATAATATCCACATATATAGGATATGTGCATATATACATATATACACCTGTATGTAGCTCTATGTACACGTATGTGTAGGTATACCATATTGATGCATCTGTATGGTCATATCCATTTTCCAACGTAATCTTTTATCTATATGCATATCCCTATGGATATGTGTATATACTATACATATGTATGTATGTCCACATTCAATTCACTTACATCCATTTACATTACCATCATATTGATAGGTGTGTATGTGTGGTATCTTTATACATATGTATATACATGTCGTCGGATCCCGCTGAAACGCATGTACATACTTCCACCTACATCCCTCTTATTCATATGACCATAATATCACAAGATAAATATCTAAAATCACTCATATAAACATCTCTTACAAAAAAATGCAGAAGTAAACAAGACTCCTAATGCAAACATACAAGTTATGGATGACTTACCTATAACCCACACAAATTGACTCAGTTCACTCAATCTAAGGTGGTGTGTGTATGCTCAGATAGCTTACTTTACCAGTCACTCATCCAAGATCTTCTCCCGAGTGATACTTCTCATCTGCCTAGAGGAATGGAACATATACCTACATCCACTAGCACATGTTCACAACACAAGCAATATACATAAACATCTCCAAAGTTAGAATAATCACAATTCAATAACCTTATATAAATGCAATATTTCACCAAGGATAACATCAATTGAAGCAACATTAAATGAGATGATCATCAAATGTGAAAACACTCATATTAATAACAAGGAACAATATATTTTATTCATCTTCAGAATTCTCATTACAACCATTTTACCCTATGAAGTAATAGTAAATAGTAACTATGCAATCAAGGTGTAATAAATAGAGGAAAAGATAAATGGTGCAATCATAAAGAGAGATTAGCTAAGGAGAAGGGTAGAAAAAAAGAGAGAAATGGTGAAATAAGAACCACTTCCTAAAGATCCCTTTAAACCTATTGTTAGGGAAACCTTTTATCATCCTAAGGTAAATATTCCTATTAGAACCACTACTAAAAGAACATATACTAGCTCTATTGTAGCCATGAAAGTCTCAAATCTCTCTGCTGATGTTAAGAAATCCCAACCTATAGATACAGGAAAGAAACCTATGGGTTAGCCCAAGAAACCAATTGCAAGTATAAACACAAGTGCCTCATTCACTAACACATCTACCACAAGTTCACAAACTAAGTCCATTCCATTAAGTGGACCCCCTAATCTTGAAGTTTTGAAGTTGCAATTGACTAATGAGAAATTGTAAAAAGAGCTAGATAAGATGCAAATTCTTTCTGCAAATACAAAGATAGGAAATATCACATTTCTCAAAACTTCCATCCCAGACCTGGTAACTTCAAGTTTTGGTCACTCCATTCTTGATCCCTAGTCATAGAATACCCAAGTTGGAGGTGCTAATGGAATTAGTGGTGGTGGTGGAGGTGGAAATGGAAATGATAATAAATAGTCTGGTGATCAAGATGGAGATGGATCTCACAATAATAAAAAATATTGGTTCACTAGGAGACTTATGCAAGTGGATAGGTACACAAATTTAAGCTTTGCTGGGATACATAGCTACCCAAACTAATTCCTTGATGATATTAGGAATGTATTGGTTAGATTGTCTGGTAATAATGTTAAAAGTGGTGAGGATCACTTAAGATCATTTTCTAACATGATGGATGATTTTGAGGTAGAGGCTAAAGATTTTATGATGAAACTCTTTATGCAGTCACTCTCTGAAGATGTCAGGGAATGGTATAGATCATTGCTAGTAGAAAGAATTGGTTCATGGGAGGAATTTAAAAGGATATTCAGAGAACCATATGAGGATAAGACTGATGCAAGGTTCTTTTTGGATGAATTCCATAATATCTCTAAAGGTTCCAATGAAATGGTTGCTAATTTTAACACTAGATTTCATAAAGCTATGAACAAATTGCCTGTTGATTTGAGGTTAAAGGTTAAACGATAATGTATTCTTAGTAATTTATTCCAATGCATTTGATTCAAAAGTGAGTTATCTTTTGTGATACAAGAATCCTCAAACCTTGAGACATGCCTTCAAAGTTTCATTACACATTGGAAGTAATAGAAGAGCATCAAGAAAGGTAGGGAGGAGAGATGATGTTAAAATCTTGAAGAATCCAAAGAAAGAAGATAAAAAATATTTAGATAAAGGATCTTCCCTTGAAGAAAAAATTGATAAAGTTGCAATCTCCATGATGGACATAAGTTATAGACATGCTAGGCAAGAAAAGGGATTGACAAGTGATAAGCCTAATTTCCAAAGAAATGAAATACCTCGTAGGCTACAAGATCACCCTTATAATACTAATTGGCATAATGGAAAGCAAATTTAGAATACTCAAAAAAATACATAGAGAAAATTTCTGCCTAATCCATTATAGAAGAACTCTATTAATTTTGTTGATGAAATGCCATGGTGTGTTGTTTGCCAATTGCCACATGCTTCTCAAACATGTTTAGTAGTAAATAGTTTGAAGAAGTACAAAATGATCCTAATGATTGTGATTCACTTCAAGAAAATAGTGAGGAGATACATGAGCTTATGCATCGATCAAATTTTGGTCAAGAAAAATTCTCTTCAAATGAAGAGTCACATGAAGTTGATGTTGACAATTAGAGGCAAAAATTAGATACTTATCATTATCAAACTTTTTCTAATGAAGATGAAAATGTTGATCATAATGATTGTGCTTTGGAAATAGATGAAATGAATGTGTCTCTAAGAAGACCTTCTGATGAGGAATATCAAAGGATGACAATAGCATTTGTTACACAAGCTCAAAACACTCACAATTTAGGAAATAGAATTGTAAATTATGACCAAGGCAAGTCAGGCAGTATGTTCATCAAAGAGAAAAAAGTAGAAAGCTAGGGAGCTAAGGTAGATGGAAAAGGAGAGATCAAATCCAAATAAAATAAGGGACCTAAGATCTAGGCCAAGAAAGATAACACAGCAAAGAAAAATGATGAAATAATTGTTGCAATTCTCAAAGCAAGGGCTCAAAAATCAAATGTAGAGGAAGAAAAGAAACAAGAAAGGAGGTTGAAAATAAATGTGAGAAACAAAAGGACAAGATTGAGAAGCATAGTGTAGTGTCTTATGAACTACCTAAGTATAATCATGTTGACATGTTTCAGCTACTTTCCCAACTCAAGGTTATAGTCCCATTGATGGAGATGATGAGAATTGAGGAACATAAAAAGGTAGTTTCCCTTATCAATGGTGCCACTATAGCCTATGATGATAAAAGGGTGTCTAATCAACCTAAAGTTAGTGTCAGTAAGGTGATTGAAGAAGAAGTGAAGGGAGCCATTAGTGAAATCCCTCAAATTTACTTGGGTAGTACTATCACAGCTTGCCCAAGCAATATTGATCCTTTTTATGTGACTCTGATTGTTGATGGTAATCTTCTTAAAAAATGTATGATTGATTTAGAAGCCTCCTCTAACATCATTTCAATTGAAATAATGAAGGAGATGGGTTTGAAGATAAATTATGCCTAAAAAAAAATTTATACCATGGATTCAATATAAATCCCAATTATAGGAGTGATTAAATATCTCCCATATAGATTGGCTACTTTTCCAAACAAGGAGTTTTTCATGAGTATAGTTGTGGTGGATATCCCACCCAATTATGGTATGTTATTTTCAAGGAAATGGAGTACTTCCATGGGAGGTAGCATGCATTGCGACATTTATTTTTCCACATTTCCAATTGAGGGAAAAGACATTAAGCTTGTGAGGGAATCAAGAGCCCCACACATGATTGAATTTTTGGATCAAGAGGATAGAATTCACTTTGTGGATATAGGTATTGAAAACTTTAGAGTTGAAGAGTTGCAAGAAGGAGAGGATAGACAACCTACACCCCTTGAAAAGTGATACAGAGCCTAAGGAAAAAACAAAATGGTTTCCAAAAGATCCTAAATCCATTGTTTGTTCACAAAATTCCTTCAATGACTCTTGGTCTCGAACAAGGTCACAAACACCATTAGTGCACTCAAGGCACAAAACCACTAAAAAATACTTTTAATCATGTTAGGCAAGGATAAAATCAAATTTCCAAACCAATGGTGGCAGACAAGAACCCAAATTTCTCATATTTCATATATCTTCCTGCCATACATGCTTATTTGGCTCTTAGGACAACAAAGGGTGTAATTTTAGCATAAATCAAGAAAAATACAACTCCAACCCAAATTATAAAACCTGTTCTAGATACCCTTAAGGAGTTTCAACACATACTAAATTTTCAGGTGGGGTTCCTTTGTAACAAATCCCTCAAAAATGGACTATTATGCAACTTTTTTAGGCCAAAACAATGGAGGAAAGCCCCTAGGGCATCATAAAAATTAGAAAAGACCTTATCTTTAACCCCTAAAAATTTGGGAACTCATAAAACATGTTATTATAGACCTCCAAACCAAAAATTAGGAATTTTCACTATGCCAAATTCATTTTGTGCAATTTTCTTTCTCTTGGGTTCCTGTGATAGGGTTTTTGGACAGTTTTTAGCAAAATTCTCATAACAAAATGACCCAAAACTAAAATAAAAAGTTCTATATTTCATTGATTTATAATCCCCATGCCTTCCTTTTCACGTTTCAGTTCCTAAAATCTGTACAAGAAAGGTTTTCTATGCAAAAAGAATAAAAATATGAACATTGCAATCACTATTTTGACCATAACTTTTTCAAATCACAATGAAAATAACTCAAAAAAAAAAGAACCAAAAAATAGATTCATCCCACTATAATCTCAAATTTTATTCACACCTTTATCAATTCATACAATAACATACCATTTACAGGAACAGTCAGGAACACATAAAAATGCAAAAATTCAAAGTTTTGTTGCTCCAAACTTCCTCCAAATCATTTAATATGCTTTACAATGATGGATTCAGGATTTTTATGCCTTTAAATACTTATTCCAACCATTAAAAACCAACTAATCAACATCTAAACCACCTTGTCTCTTCAACTTCCCATTCTTGCACTTTTGAAATTTTGCACTATGACAACTTTGCAAGAATTTACAATATTTAACTAACCATCACCTATAAACCTAATAATGACTCAAAACACCTTAACTACATTAAAAATGGTCTTTAAGACATTATTACAATATTAAAACATCAAACTTAAATCAAAACCCCAAAGTTGCCTCATGGAGGCACAAACTTGCCATGCTGCTCTTGCATCATACTCCTAGCCAAAAGAAAATTCAAAGCCCTCTTTAATTGAGGGTAACAATAGGTATCCACCTATTAATGATCCTCATTGATGCATTCTATGCTCTTCCATATGTCTTCATTAAATCAGCTCCATGTAATCTTCATCTTGAACTTTGATTTGTCCCTCTTTACAATCTCAACCAAAATTATGTATACTCCTTCCTCACTCTTCCTCCTTTTTGGTGTAGATATGATCTCTTCACCTTTGGTCCCCACTTTTCCCATCTAATAATCTACCTTCAACCTTTCTACCTTGTTAGGATCACAAACCTCTAAAGTGTAAAAAACTAAAAAGCCATTATCCTCCTTGACAATCAATGAAGAAAAAATCATAGCATCATACCTTTGAGACCAACTTTGATCCTCCAAAATCAAGTCATCCTTCAACTTAACAAAATCATCTTTTGACACCAATTCAATGTCCTCTTTCATTGAAATCAGATCAAGCTTCATATGTATTGTTTCAACATCTTCATGGTTTGACATGGTTGCATCCTTCATGGGTTTTTCTTCCTCTACCACCATCTCAACTTTCTTGGCTTGTTCCTTTTCTTCTTCCATCAACAATGGCTTCTTCTCATCTGGTTTCAATGCTTCCATTTGTCTTCTCTTCTGAACAATATTTCTAATAGGCCATGTAACCTTCCTCTTAACTGATAAATGCTAACTTGACGCTTGCCTTTCTAAGTGCTGCAACTTAACCTTCCATTCCTCTACCATCTTTTCTCTCATATCTTCTAGTTGTTCCATAGCCTGCCTGAACTCCTTTATCTCTTGGTCTATTGCCATTTTTTCTTCCTTTTCTCCTTCCTTCTTCATCTTTTTTCTAAGAAATTCTCTTTCATCTTGCTTTACTTGTCTTTGTTACACCTCACCCAGGTTTCCTCTCTTCTCCACTGTCTGGTCTCTTGGCATCCAGGTTCTCTCTTCAACCTGCAAAAGACAACAAACACAAACAAAAAAATACATTTCTCAAAGTATTCTAGCTCTAATACCAAACTAATGTAGAGCCTAAGGCAAAAAAAATGGTTTCCAAAAGATCCTAAATCGATTCTTTGTTTGTTCACAAAATTCCTTCAATGACTCTTGGTTTCCAACAAGGCCACAAACACCATTAGTGCACTCAAGGAACAAAACCACTAAACAAAATTTTTAATAATTTTAGGAAGGGCTAAAATAACATTTCCAAACCAATGGTGGTACATAAGAACCCAAATTTCTCAGATTTCATATATCTTCCTACCATGCATGCTTATTTGGCTCTCAGGACAGCAAAGGGTGTAATTTTAGCATAAATTGAAAAATACAACTCCAACCTAGATTATAAAACCTGTTATAGATACCCTTTTCAGAGTTTCAACACATATTAAATTTTCAGGTGGGGTTCCTTTGTAACAAATCCCTCAAAAATAGACTGTTATGAAGCTTTTTTAGGCCAAAACAATGGAGGAAAGCCCCTAGGGCATCATCAAAATTGGACAACACCTTATATTTAACCCCTGAAACTTGGGGAACTCATACAAAATTTAATTACATACCTTCAAACCAAAAATTAGGAATTTTCACCATGCCAAATTCAAAATTTACAATTTTCTTTCTCTCAGGTTCCTGTGATAGGGTTTCTGGACAGTTTTTAGCAAAATGCTCATAACTTTTGTAAAACAAAATGAAATGAACCCAAACTAAAATTAAAAGTTTTTTATTTCATTTATTTATAATCCCCATGCCCACCATTTCACATTTAAGTTCCTAAAATCCATACAAGAAAGGTTTTCTATGTAGAAAATAGGAAAAATCTAAACATTGCAATCACTATTTTGACCATAACTTTTGAAAATCACGTTGAAAATAACTCAAAAAAAAAGAACCAGAAAATAGATTCATCCCACTATAATATCCAATTGGATTCACACCTTTATCAATCCATAAAATAATGCACCATTTAGAGGAACAATTAGGAACACAAAAAATGAAAAAAACAGGGTTTCATTGCTCCAAACTTCCTCCAAATCATTCAATCTTCTTTACAACGATGGATTAAGGATTTTAATTCATTTACAAACTTATTCCAACCGTTAACAACCAAGTAATAAATTTCTAAACCACCTTGACTCTTCAACTTCCCATTCTTGCAATTTTGCAATTTTGCACTATGACAACTTTGTAAGAATTTACAATATTTAATCAACCATCACCTATAAACCTGATGCAG